>OY735214.1:17226706-17611706 GCA_963457665.1 Thysanoteuthis rhombus | reverse complement strand
CAGACATGTTTCGGGATTTCTCCCATCTTCAGTGCTGTGTGCTGTGTGAGTTATGTATATATATATATATATACTTATTATACCCCTATCTTCAGGTAACTCTTTATTTGAGCATTTGTGTGTGTTCAAGTGCATTTGCTCACATATTTATAATCTTGAATATGTATATATATTTATATTTTCTGAGCAAAGATAATTGGTAAAGAAAACATAAACAAATATGTGATTGAACATATCTATCTTCCTATCTCTCTCCCTATCTATTTTTCTATCTATCTATCTATCTAATGCCAGATCTATAGGATGGTGCATTTGTCATCATCTCTCTGTCTGCGCCTATGTAAGTGATATATGATATAGGATAACTGCTCAGGAGGTTGGAAAACGAAATGATAACTAGATTAGATAAATTTCACCCCTACATGTACTTGTATAAATATTATACGCACACACATACATTCACATATATACACACACACACACACTCACAAGCACACATACATTCCTGGATACACACACACACACACATTCTAAGATACACACACACACACACATACACATCTTCAGATACACACACACACACACACACACATCCTCAGATATACATACACACACAAATCCTCTGATACACACACACATTCTCAGATACACACACACACACACACACACACACATTGTCAGATACACACACACATCCTCAGATATACATACACACACATACTCAGATACACACACACACACACACATTCTCAGATACACACACATACACACACACACACACACACTCATATATATATATATATACAAACACACACAGATATATATATATATATATATATATATATATATATATATATATATATATATATATATATATATATATATATATATATATATATACACACACACACAGATACATCAAAGAATTCTAGAAGTCATTGTATGCCATCCCTGACTACCTCTTAGTTTCTGCCCAGTCTCCCTGCTAAGCCAAGATAGTAGCAGCCAGACAGTTCTTTTCCCCAAGGGACTAGTTCCCACATGGAGGTTCCTGCAAAATTCTGTGAAAGGAAAGTGACCCAAAGTCATTTAAAATCTTAAGTTACTTTCTTTTTGAGCAAATGTTGTAATGCCCTCGGGTGAGGAACCAGGGTAGCCCTGGGGTAGGAGTTGCCAAACAGATGGAGTTTAAATATAGTCTTAATCTTGTGAGTATATTTTTCAATTTCTTTCTTTAAGGGGCTTTTCTTTTTACTTCCTTTCCTTTTTCTCTCCTTTATACATATATTCAAAGATGTGATGTGTGTACTTTCAAAGTTGTAAAATAGTAAAATTTACAATTGAATTTTGACTTCTTCTAATGTTATTAAAGAAGGTAGAAGTTCTCTTCAACTGTTATATTAAACCAGTGTTCCAGTTGAAGTTGAATCTGAGTGCTTCTAAATTAAGGTCACAGAAGTATTTCTAAAGAAGTAAGAGAAACAAAAAAAAAGGAGGTAGTATTAGGGGTTCGTGCTTCTCAGGTCTGATTGGCACTAAGTCAAAGTGTTACATTTTATCCAGTTCTGGAAGGAACAAAATACATGAGACAAAGAAATGAACTTGACACATCACTATTTCACCTAATAAAATACACACAGAACAAGCAAGATAGAATAGCTCTTTCGTACTTTATTTATTAACATTTACATTTTTTTCTATTCAAAAAATTCAACGGGACTTTGATTGTAGTATTTCCCAGTGAAAAATATTGTCACTAGGATTGTGGGTGTTGTTAATTTACAGGGTAAATATTTTCCCATTTCTAGGTCTCATATTATTGGACATTGAATTCTTCATAAGTTTTTTTTTATAACTGAAAAGTTTCTTTACATCAATACAGGAGTAGCCATGCTGTTCATGTTGGCCTTCTCCATTGATATTCTCCATTACAATATATTCTCAAGTTATCTATCTGATATTAAACACGGTGGAAGCCATTTATAATCACAAATAATGTTATCAAGCAGTTATTGTTATCAAGATCAATCAGTCTCAAACGCTTCTATCAGAACAAATTAAAAATTATCCATAATTGATATTAATTTTTATGATTTAAATTGTTTATAACAATGAATTTATTAACATAACAATGCGTTTATGACAATGATGTATAGATTTAACATAGAATGTAAATTGTTCCGATTGTTATATCCTTTGCCAAATGTTATGAGTCAGTTAATGTTATCTAAACAATCCTATCGCAAAATGATCACAATAAGCGGCTTCTTCATTATATGAATTGTTTTTCTGAACTCTTATTCTTATTGAGATTTGAGGAGACTTGCTGTCACTCAATCCCCCGCAACAAACTCCAAATGCACAAAATATAATCATTGCTTTGATGATTGAACTTTAATAAGTTTTGATGTTAAGTATAAATCTGTAATGACATGTAGACTCTTATCCTGATTATTATACTCATTGAATTTTCACACCAATAGTAACGGGTGGCTTATACTGGGGGTCAAGTGACAGTAAGTCTGTTCAATATTCCAGCACTTTTGTATTCAAGCTGTTTTCAGTAATATTGTCATCAGATTGAGTTCTTCCTGTCTTTTATTCATTTTTTTTACATTTATATCATTATCATTATTATTATCATTATTATCATCATTATCATCATTATTTTTATCATTATCAACATTGTTATTATCATCATTATTATTATCATAATCATTATCATCATCATTAATATTATCATGATGATGATGACACATTTTCATTCCAGTTGCCTGGTGGTTACGGCTGGAGATTGAGTGACAGCAAGTCTTCTCAGATCTCCAGCCCGCCTCTCCACACTCTCACATCATTATTATTATTATTATTATTATTATTATTATTATTATTATTATTATTACGTTATGAAAGTTTTCTTCAACATTTGATTTTCGACAGACAAAGATATACAGTGTATTGAAAATTTTGAGTATTGTTATTTTATACTGTATTTAAAAAATTTAAAATAGTCTTGTTTTTCTTGTTCTTTTAATATCATTATCATTATTATCATTATTATCATTATTTTTATTGTTGTTGTTGTTATCATCATCATTATTCAAGAATACAATTACAAAAAATAAGCAAGAATACTTCGCAGAGTATAAGTGTATTGAGATTCTTTGTAGTCATTTGGTCTCCAATGAGGTACATGAAATACTACTTGCTTGAATATTCAATGGATATGAATTATAATAATTGTAATAATAACAGACTATGAAGTATATGATAATCACCTAGACAGGATCACTGTTAATGTTTGCCTTCTTTCATTCATAAACTTCTTTACTGTGTTCTACTCATAATCTTTCTGACATTATATGTGTATATATATTTGAGTGAAAAAAAAGATCCAATATATTTCAAAAAGTTCATTTTAACATACTTACACAATTCAAAAAATTGACGGAATTCGGATGAAAGGTTCTTGGTTTTTGTACATAATTTTCTAATATTCGATCCAGTTACCGTATTTTTTCATTTTTGTATTTTTAATCTTAGGTCCAAATTATGTCAATGTTGAAGCTATACATAGATGTTGGAATGAACTTTTTGAAATATATCGGATACTTTTTGCATCACTCACTGTATAGATATATGTTCGTGTCACTTCTATTGCGTGTTCACCCATGTGAATATCAAATCTGTTGTGTCGGTTTCAATCTCAGACTGCATGCAAACCAAATTATGACATCATCTTTAAACATGCTAATTACACAGAAAAACTTCTTCAAGTTGATTCTCTCCCAACATATTCAACCAAATAATTGGAATATTTTTTCTCACTAACCTTAAAGTTATTTTTCCATGTCATATACCATCTTGCTTCCATCAATTTGTTTTTTTTTATTTTGGATTATCCAGTAAAGTATCCTTATATACATGGTGGAAACGAGACCAAACCTAATAACACATATTTATAAACATTGGTGGAAGTAATTTGATTTTATATATATATATATATATATATATATATATATATATATATATAAAGCTGTGTTTATATTAAGAGAATTCAACATTTCAAATAAAATAGAGCTAGTATTATAAATGATTATGGAATCCTCACTACAAATTTCTCTCCCATGATTTTCATCAAGACACACTTGATTATCACAGGGAAGCATGAAACATTAATTGAGAGGATTCCATATGTATTTTATTATACTAACTCTATCTTATTTGAAATATTCTAAATATATATACATATATATATAAAGCTTTTTTTCCTAATTCTGATTCTTATTGCTTGGGTTTATCATGCTTTTTCTTTTGCTTTTTTAGTATTCAAAAATTTTTTTTAAATTTCATCTTCAATCTG
Organism: Thysanoteuthis rhombus; assembly: GCA_963457665.1. NCBI lineage: Eukaryota > Metazoa > Mollusca > Cephalopoda > Oegopsida > Thysanoteuthidae > Thysanoteuthis > Thysanoteuthis major. Next base: position 17,607,346 of record OY735214.1, on the reverse strand, counting down.
TTGTCTGATAAAACAGTTATGTCTTTGATTTGGCAGGGTTTTTTGTTGTTGTTCATGGCTTTTTCGCTTGGATAGGGTGGTCAATTTGGATCCCTAAGTCCAAGAGCATTTTACTCTCTTCATTTTCTTTCTATGACAGACTCATTTCTGTACTTTTGCACAGTTTCCAGTATATCATTGTCCCTACTCTGTCATGCCTGCTTATATTATTATCATTATTATTATTATTATTATTATTATTATTATTATCATAGTTTTCCCACCTGCTGTGACCGGTGGTTTCCACTGGAAATCAAGTGATAACAAGTTTCCTTGATACTCCAGGACTCTCCTCAGTATTCTTTGTGAAGTCATTTGGATGGTCTCAGTTCTTGCCTAGATTCCAAGTTCCTCCTGCCTTTTTGCTAGATTTTTTTCAACTGTTTCCAAGGCTCGGACTACTACTGGCACTACTGTCACCCTCATTTTCCCGAACTTCTTCAGCTCCCTGGCAAGGTCCAAATATCTATCAAACTTGTCACCCTCTTTCAGCTTCACCGTGTGGTCCAACAGTCAGTTCTTTACTCTTTCTTCAATACCACGATCTGATCTTTAAGTTGCGAAGCTGAAAGTGGGTAGGAAGTTGGATAAATATCAGAACCGTGCCAGAGAGCTGAAGAAATTACAGAATATAAAGGTGACAGTAGTAGAAGTAGTATGTACTTATTGAGTTTCCACACCAGTAAAATCTGATGGATCAAATGACAGCTAGTCTCCTCAATACTCCAGACTCTCAGGAATAGTTCCAAGCTCTCCATTAATAATGAGTACAGCTGGAAAGTTCCAGATATTTTCCCAGCTTTTCAGTCTTTTCAAGTTTTACTCAGTATTCTGTAAGTATGGTGTAATCCACTATCTGACAGATCTTCATTTTTTTGTTTACGATGACTAGATTTCATCTCAGGAGGGCTTGGATTGGATGATTCATTTGAAAGTCTCAGAGAATTTCACATTTCAAAGATAATGTTACCCTCAAAGATAATCTAATAGTCAGTACATCTGTCTCACACACAGAAGGTCCTGGGTTCGATTCCCAGTATGAGCAAGAAGTATGGGAAACACATTGTTAGGACAAATCTTCCTGTGCACTCTACAGCAAATTGAGTACAACCAAAAAAATCTTTTTCATTTAGATCTAGTCTCAATTTAAAAGTTTAAATCTTGTTAAACATTTTTTCAGTATCTCTGTTGTTTCTTGCATTATATTATTTTTTTTAATTTCTACTAAAAAAAACATTATATTCAAAAGAGATACCAATCAAAATTGTAATAATATTGCACCCAGAATGGAAAATTTCCAAACAGGTCTGGTTAGTCGCTCAATAGAAACCGTCACATGACCAACATTTTTTGGCAGCATGTTGTGTTGGGGGTGATCAATCAAAAAATTGGAAAAAGGGGCCATCAATTAATAAGTTGCTCCTCTTGCCAGCCACTTAGTCAGATCTACTTGAAAACTGACAAAACCTATGTTGACAGTTCTGGTTAACAGTTTCTAATAATGTTGCACCCAGAATGGAAAATTTTCAAGTAAATTGTTTTGAAAAAATTTTCTCCGTATACGATTGTAAGTGTTAAACCATTCATCGCTTGTGCCTCTCATGCTACGGAAATTGGGCTCACACGACGACTGGTTTCCTTCAGTATTTGCATGAACGGTTGGATTAATTGGAATCACAAAACTCACTCTAAGATTGATATTTGTAAGGTTATCAGCAGCCCGAACTGCATTGAAAAATCGGGTTGGTAGATTGGGTGGCCAGCATTTCAATTAACTCTTAATGATTTGACGCTGAGAATTGCAAGAATTTTCTTTCTTGATTTATAAGTGTTTCATTGCAAAAGTCTTGTTGATCAATAAACATTATTATATTATCTTTCTTTTCTTTTAAAACAGGCATCATGTTAATATCCAGACTAGTGCTTCTTCTCATCCTGCCAACAGTTTGGTGTTTCGATTTTACTTACTACATAAAAGAAGAAAAAAGTCCCGGGACCCTGGTCGGCGATATCGCCGTGGATGCCCACCTAAAGGGTCATCCCTCTCCAGGGACTCATTCCAATGTCCAGTTCAACCTTAAACAGCAGAGTTCTACCAATGGTTCGGAGTTTTTTACCCTCTCGCCGATCAACAAGAAGCTTTACACAGAGAAGACGGTTGACGCCGAATCTCTGTGTGCACGCAATGTAGAATGTTACCTCATCGTTGAGATGGAAATTCTTCAAGATGGATCCCTTATTCAAACTCTCAGTATCAAAGTGATCATTGAAGACGTTAACGATAACAAACCAGAATTTCCGGAGGACAAAATCAACCTTGAATTTTCCGAAAAGGATAACATAGGAACACGGAGATCTGTTCCATACGCCATTGACAGGGATGTCAGTATACCTAACTCTCGGATAACGTATCAGCTGATAAATTCAGGTGACCCTTTTGCTCTGTCTGCGATTTACCTGGGGGACGGAAAGTCCGAGCTGAATATCTTTTTGGAAGAGAAGCTAGATCGAGAGACTGAAGCTTCTTATGATGTTCAGATTATCGCCAAAGATCAAGGAAATCCTTCCCTACAAAGTACTTTGGACGTTCACATCATTGTTACGGACTGGAACGATAACCTGCCGGAGTTCTCACAAAAAATCTACAACGTGACCGTAGGTTATGAGGTTAACAAAAACGTACCCATTGCCGTTGTTACAGCAACAGACCAAGACAAAGGCAAGAGTGGGAAGATTACGTATCGGATCAGCTCGCAGACCTCAAAAACGGCGAAGTCCCTCTTCAGAATCAACCGGGAGACAGGAGAAATATTTTTGCAGAAAGAGCTGGATCCGAACCAGAGCGCCTTATACCAGCTTTTTGTGAAGGCCACAGACGGTGGTCGTCAACGCCACACAACCCTCAGCACCGTCAATGTGAACGTAGTCGGTAGTAAGAATGTTCCCCCGAAGATAGAAGTCAATTTTATCTCCGGGTCGACCGAGGGAAGGGCCGTAATCTCCGAGGGAACCGAAATAGGGTCTTTCATAGCCTATGTTAAAGTAATGGATGACGATCCCGGTGAGAATGGCGAGGTGATATGCGACCTTCGGAACAGTCATTTCCAGCTGCAGAATATGGGCGTTAAAAAATATAAAGTAACGGTGAGAAATTTGCTTGACCGGGAGGTGCAAAGCCATTACGAAATCACCATTATCTGTCAGGATAAAGGTTCCCCACCTTTACATAGTGAGCAGAAACTCTCCATTCGTATCTCTGATGTCAACGATGTCCGCCCGACTTTCTCTCAGAAAACTTACACATTCCAAATCTACGAAAATCAGAAACCGCAAATACCGATTGGTTTGATCAATGTGACCGACCCAGATCTTGGACAAGGGGGTAAAGTGACGTACTCGTTGCTTAAAAATCCCAAAACGTTTCTACCATTCAGAATAGCAAACGGCGCCATCATTATAGCCACCCGCTCGCTGGATCGTGAATCGAAAGATGCTTACAGGTTCAAAGTTCTGGCACAAGACAATGGGACACCTTCGCTGAACAACACGGCCACCGTTCTTGTCAAGGTACTCGATGAAAATGACAACGCTCCTCGATTCACGTTTCCCGACGTCAATCCATTCCACCTGGACGTCTTTTATCCAGCGCATCAGAGAAACATCACGACACTCAAAGCAATTGACAAGGACACAAAAGAGAACAGCCATTTGAATTTCAAAATAATTAAAGGTAATTATCGAAGTCTTTTTGCCCTCGACAGGCACTCTGGGCGATTGTTCTTTTCACGTCCGCCCTCAACTAATGATAGCAGGGCCTACAAATTACTCCTTCTCGTGAAAGATAGCGGAATGCCAAGCTTATCCTCCACAACAAACCTCACTCTGGCTCTGGTGGTAGAAGCCGAAAATGTAAGGACCCTGACTGCTGTTAGAATCACCAAGGATTTCTCTTTGGCCAAAAATGCGCAAATGGTAACTGCACTTCTTGCGACAGTGGGTTCGCTCTCCCTAGCCATTCTTATACTGATCCTGGCTCTCAAAATGCACCACCTCAAAGGTCTTTGTTTTGACAGAAGCAGTGCACTGTCAAGAGAAAATGAAGGGAATGAGAAGAATTCAGGAGGGCCGACCAAGAAGGCAACGTCTTGGACGGACATTTCATTAGACATGAAAATGAATCCTTGCGTCAGCGAGGAGACTCTACCCAGAAAGAGTGAAGACGAGACTGAAACGGACGATAAAAAGGAAAGTTTTACCTCTGATGAAAATCTGCATACAACATCTGAATACGATGACACTGTAAGTAAACAACATTTTAATATATAATGTTTCAATGGTGATACTTATAAACTAATGGTTCTAGAGCGGTGATGACGAACTAATCATATGAATGTTTTCAGGTGGTATTTGATGACCCCTCACCAAAAAAAAAAATCTCCATGCAATGACATATTATAAGAAGCTCGTTTTTTAACATATTAGTCTCAAAAAATCGTACTTTTTAGTGACATCTAAAGATACAGCACTTTGCATTACAACCCACAAATTGTTGCATGTTAATATCTGTAGATAAAAACGCTTTTTCACCTTAAATATGTGTCTGCTTATTATCATCCAACTTTTATGAGTACGTTTTAAAATTTAATGTTACATTTCATTAAGCTCCTAGGTTTATGAATATGTTAGAAAAAAGGGCCGCTTATGTAGAAGCATTTACCAAAAACTAAAAAACATGCATACATGTAAGTAACACTTAGGGTTATTCAAAAAAATTAAGATTCCAAAACACCATGCCAAAAAGATGTGCCATCACTGTCCTCGAGTCATCAAATTTTGGTCAAACTTACACCCTCACATTAATGTATAATATAAAAAAATTCAAGATTGTTTTCCACCAAAAGGTGTATACAATGCTGTTCTCATCTCTTTTTGATAATCTGGCATCCATCTTTGTGATTTCTAATGTAATAACTGAAATCTTTTTATTATGGCACCATCTTCCTCCTCGACTAAGCTGGTGTGCTCCCTATTCAGAGGATTAAAGGAAAGATGAAAGACGCAGCAAGAATCGACAATACTATGCATTGTTATGATCCAACTAAATCCCCCTAATTAGAATTGACACGTTATTAGAAACAGGTCTGGTTAGTAACTTTACAGAAACCACCATATGAATAATGTCTCTTGGCAGCATGCTGTACTGGGATGATCAATTAAAAAAATTTTTTTTAAAAGTTGACCAATGGAAAAATAACTTCTCTTGCTTTCTGTTGAGCTGTGATCACTAAAAAAAAGGCTGCTTTCACAAAACAAGTGTGACCAATTTGAAATCTGAAGATACATATGGTTATCATATTAGTGACAGTTTTGGTCGACAGTTTCCCAAATTAAAGAAATTCACCATATCCTTTGACCCATCGCGGCTGACAAAGGGTATAACATCTTTCTCACAACTACTATTTCCTTGGCTGCAATGTAGTTATGGGCAAGTGGTTTACCCAAATGCTCACTGACCCATTCTCTTCTTCACGAGACGTCATGGTAGGTCAACAAGATGAGACATTTTTTGTCTAGATACTTGATGATTAGACAGACTATAAGGATATGAATTCATGCCTTTCCTAGGGCATTAGTACCAAGTGAACTCAAGCTGCCACAACCTAAATTTGACCATATTTTCTTTACAACACTAATAGCCGTTAGACACATACACAAATATAGAATACATATATATATATATATATATATATATATATGTATATATATATATATATATATATATATATTATCAATGTGTTGGTATGGATTTATGGTTAATCTAGCAATTTGAGAGTGAAATGATGATACCAGAAAGGTTGCTAAAACAAATGATTCTTTATTTCAACATTTTGCTCATATGTAGCTTTATTAAAACTGAGGTGTGACAGAACTGGTGTTTTTATAAGTAGATTCTGAGTTATGGTAAGATAGGGTTGTAGTTGATTGAGTAGTCACACACGGTCTATCCAACCATCAACTCAATTAACTACCACTCTACCGAGCTACAACTGACAATTCTCTTATCGAAACACCAGTTTCTGGTAGAACCTGTAATTTAGCTTGCATATATATAAATACATATATATGCACACACACACATATATATATACATAAATATATATGAATGTATACATATATACATCTACATATATACAAACATATATATACTTACATATTTTTACTTATGTATATACATATAAATTTTTTACATATGTATATACATTTATACATATATATGTATATATATATATGTGCATATATGCATACATATGTAGATATATATTTATATACATATATGTTTGTATTTTGGATATGAAGTGATCCCGAAGGATGTTGATGAACAAGACAATCGGAATAATAAGAGCTGTTTCGTGGTATTACAACTCTTTAGTGTGGCTATAGTCAATCCATTATCCCATCCAGTACCATGAGGAAGGATTGAAACCTTCACTTCAGACCATGTATCCTACCGCTGAGCCACGGAACTGGATGGTCAGTATGGCTGAATTTAAGTGATATATTTATTTAGCTTAAATTCCCCATCCACCAGATTGCTCTGTTCCTATGGAAGAGCATTGCATAAGCTTATATATACGCACATGCATAAACATATATTCATTATTAAGAAATGGATATATAATGCGAAAAAATGATGATAATAGTAGCCGATGCATTACCAGCGGGCTATTCTGCACAATATAAAGTGTATTGTTTCATTGAAACGGCTACTCTACCCCCAACACATACTACTGAAGATGAGAATACCTCCCGAAACATGTCTAGATCATCAATGAAATCATTTATGGATAAATAAATCTAGTTTCAATACACACTTTCTCTCCTGAGTCTGTCTCACTTCCTATAGTTCAAATTGTATATACATATATATATATATATATATATATGTATATACATACACATGCATACATCTATATATATTCATATACATATATACATACATATACGTATTTGTACACATATTCACACATAAATACGTAAATATACATATATATGCATACATGCAGGAATTGAACCCTTAATAGCTTCAATGAAGCAGAGCTTTTTCCATTAAGCTAAACAGGTGCAGGTAATGCAAAGGCTCAATAACTGTTATAACTCCAAATTCTCATTTGTCAGTCTTTATCTGCTCTATTTGTTTCTTTCAATGTAGACAATTTATTTATATATATATATATATATATATATATATATATATACATATATATATAAAAATATATATATATATATATATATAATGTGTACTTTAGAGAGTGAGACAGACTTGGGAGTGAAGTTTTTGGTGGTAAGGTTTATTAATCCTTATATGTCAATAGTCCATACATGTTTCAGGATTCTTCCCATCATCAGTGGTATGTGTTGTGCGAGTGTGAATTAAAATATATATATATATATATATATATATATATATATATATAACATTAAACATCAAGTTGAGTTACAGTACAGCTTAAAATATGATGGAGTAAAGGATTCGCTATGCAAACATGTTTATGCTTCAGTCCTGTTTGGGCTTCTTCAGGAATTGCCCATTTACATATATATATATATATATACACATATACATATATATATATACATATAAACATGCATATATATGTTTCATTAAACAGTATTGTCCTGGGTCCCATGTTCACTAATTTTTCACATGGTACACCTGCAGAACATAATTTTCCAGGATTTATCCAGACCTACTAGATACCTATGCTATGTTGACAACATCTTGATATTAGCCAAAAAAAAAACGATTCAGTGCTTAACTTCATATATCAACTAAACAATAATAGTGAAAGTCCTTTTCAAGATGTACTAATTGACTCTAATAATTGTACCTTCACCATCTCCCCATGTAAAAAACTATGTACTAGCACAAACTCATGCCTTCTCAACTATACTAGTGAATGCCCCTGTCATAATAAAAATCTAATTTACTGCTTAAAACTAATATCCTCCTCTCAAAAGATATTCTATACTAGACTAAAAGAACATCAAGCAAACACTTAATAGTAATTGATTTCCCAACCATTTCCTAGATGAACAGATCAAACTAACCCCAGACAAGAGTAATAACACTCTTCACCAAATTAAAAATATTATTAAACTCCACTTAATGCACCTCATCCACAATAAAGACTAAAAAGCCTTGCACAATATAATCTTCTGGTACATATTCACCTTCGATCCGAATTAACATCTGAAACTAATAATTTACTATAAGTTATTTTAAACTTCATATCTCCTGATAACCAATAATTCTTCCCCTTAAAAAAAACACTACGAAAAATTAATTTTGTATACCAATTTGAATGCCCATTGGGAGAATGTATCCCCGACAATACTGCATATATTGAATATACAACCACAACACTGTCAAGAAGATTAAACATACCATTTATCTGGCTTTAGTTCCATTTGCCAACATCTAAAACAAAAACACAATTGCCCTTAAATCAATATCCACAAAATACTCATGGAAAACACTACAAGTCTCGCAAGCACTCACAATATAGAAAGACTCTAGATAGAGGTAATTCTAATCAAATCTGAATATACCCAAATAAACAAAATCTCTTATGAAATTGGTGCCAACATCTTGAAATGTCTATAAATATTACATCAGTATGTATATCAATTATAACTCAAAAATGTACTTTCATTAATGCATTAAATACGGCTACATTTCACTACAAACGGAAGTGACATTGATAACACTAGTTAATAAATACATAGATGCTAAATTTCAAACTGGGACTTACAAAAAACCTCGAGAGAAACGAATGATGGTCAAAAGTTCCAGGATTACTCAAAAGAACACATACAACATGATTTTCAGAAAATTCATATAGTCTTTCAAACCAGATACCTGAAAATTGGAGAAACTTACTAGAAGGTTGAATTGACAAGAAATGTCAATACTGTTTAATAAAACATGTATAAAAGAAGAATTGTTGCCTAGATATGCTGTACATATATGTATATATATATATATATATATATATATACATATGTGTGTGTGTATGCATGTATATACATGTACATATATGCACATATATACATATACAAATATATATATATATATATATATATGCATACATACATAGATATACATACATATACACATATATACATATATATACACTTATATATATATAGATATGTTATTAAGAAATGGATATATGATCCAACCTAATGATTATGATATTGAAACTCTATCTAAATGATCTCCCATTATTACACAGTGAATGTATCATTCAGCCTAGACAACATAGATAGAATAAACAATTGAAGAAAATGGGGCTGCTGCTGGAATCAAACCTGCAATTGATAGGGTAGCCACTTCAATGTAGCATTGCTTTTACCATTGAGCTAAAGAGCCGTCAGTAATGCAATGACCCTAATAACTGTTTCAACATCAAATTAATAACATAATTGTCCAGTATCAAAAGAAACAAATCGAGTAGATACAGACCGTGAAGAAACAAAAATTAGAATTCGGTAAAAATATGTAAATGTGAGTACCTCGATGAGAGTGTAAACAGATGATGAAAAACTATCTATTTTATGCAAAGGATATTTATTTCTCAACATAATCTCTTCCTTGTCAATGCACTTAAACCAATGCTCCATCATTAATCTCGTAGATTAAAAATCATACAGTGAAAAATTTCAGATCAAAATTAAGCTACATCCTGGTTGATCTACATTCTTAAAGGCTGACTGGGTTTGTCAAGGTTAACCATTGATGTAACAGCTTTCTCTACAATAACTCTTGCAGAATATTTATGAGAGTACATCTTGCCAACTCTTTTCTCCATCACCCATTGAAGCATACCAGCAAGGAGACATTTTTTTTGTCAAGGTATTTGGTAATGGGTAGTGTGATCGAATACGGGGATCTGGATTTCCCTTGGACATTAGTGCTAAATGAACATAAGAAGACTTGGTCGGAATTTGAACTCGGTTTACCATTCCATTTTTCATACTGTTAACTGTTACAGTCAGTGATGGAAATGGGTCTTACGAACTGGGGATACTCTAAGATCCGTGAGGCTAAGGGTGGTAAGGAAATGGGTATAGACACTATAGCCCCTCCCTCATCCTTTCCATCACTGGTTAGTTTACTTCATACCTCCATCATATCCTAGACATCATTATCAAATGTTAAGTGTTTGGGATGGAACCTGTTTTTAAATCCAAAAATGCTTAAAGGGAAAGCTTTAGATTTCTGAACAATTAGCTGACAATATCTTCTTTGTTAAAGGCCTAGGGTATATATATAACAAGAACAGACTTGGTTAGGGTATCTAATTTCAAAAAGGTTATATTTGTAGTAAGAATAGACTCAAATTAGGGACCTCCTCCATCATAATACAATTCATTATAGCGCGGTTCACGTTATAATGTGGGTAGATGATGGATCTCAAAATACTAATCAAGCCCCAAAATAGCTAAATTTAGCTCCAAACAGCTAAATTGATCACAGCTCAGGTATAATACGGTGTTGGATTCCTTGGACCTGAATTATAACAGGGGAGGCCTGTGTTTATTACAAGAACATAGATTTTGGGTATTTAATGTTTGCACATTAATTAACTAGGATTTTAACCTCAAAGAAATTTAGGCCAACTAACTTATTTGAAAGAGATAAAGTGAATGCTCCTATGAAGAGAAAAACCATTCAGATGATCCATAAAACAAAATTATTATCCACTCACCTTTGACCTTTTTTCAAGATCAAACAAATCAGTTTACCATTGTTTTTTTTTTTGTTTGTTTTTTGTCAGATGACATCATATGATGGCAGTGATGAAGAATTCAAAAATAGTGGAAAGTTCAAAAAAATGAGACAGGTTTTAAATCCAAGTAAGTAATTTACTATTGTCATAAGTATTTTGTGCCTAAATGTTTTGTCATCTTGATTGGCTGATGCTGTGAACATTCTACTCTAATGATGCTATAAATCAAATAAAATCCGAGATTCGCCATCACAGTCAATAATTGAGTAACAGTAGTATCAAATCTTAAAGTCATGTAAGAAAAAAAATTGAATTGAAAAATTTATATGGTCAGAATGAATTTTAATTATGGCAGGTTCTGGAGAATCTAGATGTTATTTCCACCAGGATATATCCTAAATTGGGTTTTAAGAAAAACAGTCTCAGATTTAGGATTAGGATATTGAATTTAAATAGGTCATTTTTTTATCAAGTTGAGAATCAGATTTAGGGTTAGGATATTTAATTTAAGTAGGTTATATCAGTAGCAAGATGAGTGTCAGATTTAGGGTAAGAATATCAAATTTAAATAGTTAATATTTGTTGCAAGAGGAGACTCAGATTTAGGGTTATGGTGTATGATTCTAAATTGGTTATAATTGTAGTGAGAGACTCAGATTTAGGGTTAGGATATTTGATTTAAATAGGTTATATTTGTAGCAAAAATAAACAGATTCAGGGTCAGATAAATAAGAATGGGCTGCCTATCCTACTGATCCAGATAGAGTTAATCCATAAACTGTTGATTATTGGAATTTCTGTCATTGTAGTTGATGGATAACTATTTCTCTTGCCACCTTCTAATGGTACTGGGTTCACCATCTTAACCATTGTTACAAGCAAAGGATCAGAACAGGTTCGATAAGTCACTGCCATATGACCAATATCTTTGCAGCAGGCAGTATCTGGGGTGATCAATAAAAAAAATTAAAAAAAGAGTTATCAATGAATAAATTTCTTCTCTTGTCTTTTGTTGGGCTGTGATCACTAAAGAAGCGTCTGAATTCTCAACCAAAAAAGTGAACCCTGCCAAACACAAACTTTAGCATAACCTTAGATTGTAAATTGAACTCCCACTCTTAAAACCTATTTGGTAAAGGCAGGGATTTAAAAAAATTTTTTTAGACATATTAAGGACATAGTAAAGAGTAAATGTTTAAATTTTTAGCCCTTTACCTCCATTAGTGTGGTCTGTAAGCTTATCACATACATGGATAGATAGCCAGCCAGACAAACTTAAAAACTGAAGAAACAAGTAAATCAGTATACTCTTCTTATTTTATCAATTTCTTTTTCAGGTTATTATACATCCCAGTGTTTGACCCTTTCAAGAATGGAACAGCCCCATTATGCTGATTTAGACTCCTTGCCCCGAGGTATCAGGCATCCTGGAGATAACACTGATATCTCCCAGGAACACAAAGCAATGGTACATGATGATCTGTGTCAACCTGAGGATATTACCCTCAGATGCCAAAAGCAAGATTCCTATTCCCAGAAAAAGAAACAGATCCCCGCTCATAAACAACAATCTAAAATTCCCAAATTACCCCAACTGAGGTACGCAGTTCTTGAGAATCATCAAAACCATGGCAAACAGTCAACCCAGAACCCAAAACTGGATCAGCACTTGAATATGGCGAGAAGTGTGTCGGAAGAGTCTAATTCCTCAATTTCCCAGCAGAGTTCGCTTTCTGATGAGCCTGGGTTGACACAAACCCGAAAAACGATTGGCTCAGTCAGACCAAATGAAAAGCCCTCATTTATCAAGAGCCCCCCAAAATGTCAGCAAGAATTACCACCTTTCAAAGCACCTCCTGACCTTGACAGGAAACCAAAGGACCAAGATTCCGACGCTCCTGTCTTGAACCAATATTCAGTGAAATATGCACCCACTTCTGCTGAGTCTCAATCACAAATTCCTTCTCCTCGCAGATCTCCATCCCAGATTCCGATACCAAAATATGTTCCAGAAAATTCCTGCCACTCAGCCTCAGCAAAGACATTGCATCCTGATGCCCACTATTTGGCAGATACTCAAGATAATGCGAGGGTGCCAAAATCCACAATGAAGTTATTCCAGTCTAAAATCCCAACACCATTTACCAGAACACAAGCATCGTCAAAGCTAGCACCTAGTAACCCTGAAAACACAGCATCAGACCAGCCTGAAGAGTCTTGTTTTCTGGCACCAGACATACCCAACCAAGGACAATGCATGGAGGAAACACGAAAGGTAGCTCAAAGACCAAAATGTGATCACCCCTCTAAGAGATTGCAGCACCCATCAGATCTCATATCGCAAGAAGGCAAAGTTCATTCATATTCTCAAATGAAACAGCCAACAAATTATCCAGAATGGTCCACACAGCACCAGAAAAGTGCAAAGGCCAGAGACCCCCAGTCCCCCAGGACAGAATATTCAGAAAATTTGAAGATGTCAACTAGCTTTACTAATACAGAAGATGGACAGTATTCTCATGGTATAGGAGAAATTTTAAATTCGTTAAAGCCAGCTGACGTATGACAGCTACAAAAATAATATGGATAAGAGACAGAGCTTATGATAATTTCAGTAGAGGGAAGATGACAAAAATAATTCTGCTCCAAAGATGAAATACAGTGGTACCTGTCTTAATGAGGGCAGTCTGCTCAATGAAACATCTCCTTAGAGGAAAATTAAGTGAATAATTGAATCCATGGGATTTCTGTCATTTATACCAAATAAAAATGTCAGACACCTTAAACCTTAAAAGTAACTTTGTAAATAATGTATAATGTACTAATTACTTTCTAAATAATGTATAAATACAAATAAACATGTAAATAATGTTATAAATGAATAGATAATCTTATTATTATTTACCAAATGACCGTCTGCCTGTCTGAAAATACTTAAGCATATAGAAATCATAAATGAAATCTGGATAATTCTGGATAATTTTATGAAATTAGCTGGATTTTTTCTTGCTAACTGAAAATATTCCACGAAGAGATTTTTCTATGCAATTGGGACTTCTCGTAAAGTGAAATTTGATTATAAAATTCTTCTCCAATGAGAGGTACCACTGTAATTTCCTTTTTATTCAATTTTGTGGTTGGTGAATATAGTCATAAGTCATAAAAAATTAAATGGCCACAATTTCTGAGAAAGTTTAATCACCATATATAAAATGAGTAAAGAATTCTTTTAAATGGCTCATTACAGACTGAACGTTCTGTTTCACCTAAAGAAGATTTTCAAATGCATTTCAAAAGCATTCGAAAATCTCTTCTAAGTGAAACAGAATGTTCGATCTTTAATGAGCAATTAAAAAAATCTTAATTCATCGTATAACTGCTCTACGAATGGTATTGATCACAATTTTGAATTAAGATCTATTTAATACATTAATACATATACACACATTTGTTGTATATTTTATCATTGTTCTCTTATATATATATATATATATATATATATATATATATACAATGAGCTGAAACTCAGATGATGAATGAATTATTAACAATAGGATGATAATCCCATAACCCAAGAACAACTGCAGAAAGTGCTTAGTGAACTCCAACACATTAACCTTTGCATTCAATAGAATGGTTGGTATGTTGAAAATTAATTTTTATGAAACTAGATATACTGTATTTTGATCAAATTTGCATTTTGTCGAATATGCATATTTTATATGAAAGAGAAATAATTAAATATCTGATTTCTATGAAGACTCTAAGATATCCTCTATAAATATGTTAATACTGAATAATATCCATATATATTTAATATATGTATAATGTATAATACAATGATTAAAAAGCAAAATAACTGAAATAATACTTATATGAATATAATATTCAGCGTGTTCACAAATGGAGGAATCAAACTCATTTGCAGATATTTTTGGCAGCAAAACTTTCAGACGTCTGGTTCTATGTTTACTTCGGTTCCTTTTGCATACCTCCTGAGGGAAGCATCTTTTGTTCAATCGGTTTCTTTTTGTTTCAACGTCCAGAGGCAGCAAACAAGAACCATCAACCTTCCTCTCTACAAATATGGTAGGTGGGTTAAGACTATTTTTTCCTTCAAAAACAAGAGTTTTCCACACATATTTATTATATATAATTCTGTAACTGGTTTATCTTGATTAAACCTATATTTCTTCAATCATTTCTTGTGTTCATATTTAGAAGTATCTCTTCATTGTTCAATGATGGTTCCAGGCATTGTCAGGTTTCATTTTCTCAAGCTTTCTATATTTTTTGCTTCTTAATAAAGGAGGCTGTTTTTAGAATGGATCATTCATTTTCAGAAGCATAGACAATTTTTAATAATCATTAATTAGTAAAGATTGACTGTTCTCATATTTAGCAGATTTTATTATCAACTGACATTGATGGGGCTTTTTTTTTTGTGCATGCATCTCTGAGATGAGACAATGTTACTATTATATATTGATTCTTTCAGACCAGTTTCTTTGATTTTGTCTGATTAAGAAAGAACAGACTTCAGATTAAAAAATAAAAATAAAAACGCTACACATATGTTCTACTGGACAGGGCCTAGTGGATAAAATCACTGGTAAAGCTCATCTGGTCCGGCCCAACCCTTTAAAAAGTCCTAAACAGAATTTGATTGTGTCCCCTCCCCCACTGCTTAGACACTACAAACACTATTGACTCTTTGGAGCCCTCTTATGACCACAAGGCCCTAAGCACCTGCTTTGTTCGTTTATGCTTCAGCCCAGCTGTAACTTTGATTCTTGGTCAGGGAGCGGAGAAAAATATACTGGCTCAGTAGAGCAGCATATTGGAACTATAAGGAAGAATTGATACTTATGAGTTTGAGAAATTCCCTATAAAGGAGACCAGAAATGATGGATATATGAATGAATACAACATACTCAGTTGATCAAATGAAGGGATCTGTTCATCCTTCCCTGAAAGGTTACCTAATGTGGTATATACCTGACAATGGCTACAGGGTACTCTGATTTGATATGACATGATAGACAACTAAGATGAAAAATCTAGACTGGAAGAATCAATGTATGATTATAGATGCTCTTTTTGCTCAAAAGCAATCGAGGTCACGAGCAGTGAAATATCTTTCTATTTGATAAAGTCATTTCTAAGGGAATTGATTCATCTTGAGAAATATTAGAGGATCAAAAAATGACTTTTATGCTTTAGGAATTCTATTCTGCCTTGAAGAGCAAACCACCTGACCAAAGAAAAGATGGGGATAATTTACAAAGTGCTCAACTTCTAAAAGACTGACCATAAGAGAGAGGAACTGATAGATTGGTTTCAAATTATAGTTGCCAGCCAAGTGGAATTTGGGGGACTGGTGAGGAGCTTGGTTCTTTGAGGGGCCCTCTCCGACACTCAACAAGATTACAAATAGAACTGCTATTCATAAAGCTTTTGGGAGCCCAGGGGAGGTGTTTTTCTAAAAGCCAAAACCTGGTGTGAACCAAACTTTCTTTTCAAAATGATTTCCAGAAAAGGACAAAAATATGAATACTTTTGATTCTGTTCTTGCACAATAAGTCCTGCTATGCAGTATTGATTGTTACCAATCAAGGGAGAATAGCTGAGCGATGCAGTGGAGTTTAACCCTATCCCCCCTGCCAGCCTACTAAAAGCTTCATGAATAGTAGTTCATCCACTGTATTTCTACTAAGATACAATAACAAATCTTTCTAAATGTTGGAAGGAGCTCGCAAGGAGCCATGTTCCCCCTAATCCAGGCCCGTGAAGCTTTTGAAAGGACTGCCTACTCAAAAAGCTCATGGATGCCAGGCTCTTGGAGGGTTTGCCCACGGACCCCCAAGTGACACCTTTGTGGACCCTCAGAGGTCCGCATCCCCAAGGTTGGGAATTACTGCACTAAACATTGGAAGGAGGGGACCTTCAGTGAGCCAAGCACACACACACCCCCAGCCCTCAGATCTCCAGCCACACCCCTTTAACCAATGTTCCATTTAACCATAACCCACAGTATTTGGTACTTTGAAGTACTGGATCAGGATATTGACCTCAGATGGATAGACATTCATCTGACTGAGATGATGTAGATAAGGTTTTTTCCTTTCAGAATCAGAACATGGGATATGGTGGTTTACTCGAAGATGATGTATAAAGGTACATTAATTGGTATGCTGCCTAATGATGAAAAAGCATTCATTTTACATAACAAATATTCAAATTTCAACATAATCTCCTTCCTTGTCAATGCACTGAACACCATCAGTGCCAATGTTATCAACGCTGACATGTGTAAGCCAAGAATAGAACAATGGGAATCCCTCAGAGACTGAAAAGCATTGTTCAAAAGCAGGAATTAGTTATTGCAGTGGGCAGAAGATAAAATGAAGACAAGGCACTGATTTCAAGAAGGGAGACGTTAATTAATATGAATATGCATGTGTGTATGTGTGTGTGGGTGCATCCATGTATATGCATAAGTATAGCGAGTATATGCATATATGTATGCATGTATATTCATATATATATATATATATACGTGAGTGTATGTGGGTGGGTGTGTGTTTATATGTATGTATGTAAGTATTTCAATAAGTCTGCAACCTTATGATAGAAAAAGAATTTATACAACAAATATTTACATTTATTGGTCATGGCCAGAACAATTAAACCATGATATAGGTTAACTTTCCCAAACTCTGCTTGACCGGGACCTGTGCCGAGCGGACTTTAAGAACTTGTGTGACTTTAAGGAAATCAGCCTCTACCACATTCATACAAAAATATTCTGGCTGTATACAAATCGTGGCTCACAAGACAATTTCAATTTCAGATCAACTATTGTAAGCACCACCAAAATATAGTTGTAGGTCTGTGAACTGAGCCAACACAAACAAATAATGGGAGTTTTGCTGATTATCTATAATCAATGATTATTTTTTTTCCAATTTTTATATTGATCATCCCCCAATAAGGCATACTACCTAAAGATGTTGGTCATGTGACAGACACTAGTGAGTGACTAACTGGACCTGTTTCAGTTTGTTGATCAAATTTGTAACTTGACTATCTATGAGACAGAAAATATTCATTCAGCTTGGACAATCTTGGATTTATTCTCCACAATTCTCTTCCTCTCAAAATTACAGAATTTTTTGTAAATTCCTTATCAATCAAAGGAATCAAATTTTTTTCTATCACCATTATTTCCAGTCTACTGATCAATTTTGTTATACACATTGAGATTGGTAACATACTCAAAATATCCAAATCAAGCATACAAAATTTATACTACCATATTTATGGTAGGTATTCTGGTGTGTGCTACATAGGTGGAAAAAAATCACTGAGACATGCTTAACTCTTAAATTCATTCAAAGAATATAAAATATTAATTTCAAGGGGAATGGTTTCCAATTAAAATTATCTCCTTTCAATCATTTGGTGAATTTTTTTATTCAATTCACAGAAGAGTTCCACTATATTTTATCTCAAATATAAGTGGTTTCAAGCAGTCTATGAATTTAAGAGATAAATGTTCTGTTTATGAAATTAATTGTGATGGACAATGAGAAAGTGAATACTTTAAAAAAGCATGGAATGCAAAAGGTAGATGTGAAATAAACCACCATTGACTGTACTAGAGGCTGGTTTTCATTGTAATAAGGTGATACTGTGTACATGGTGGGGTTGCAAGGGGGTCCTCTACTAATAGTCCTCTACTATGATCTACGATCGATTTGAGCTAGTACTGCTCCCAATTAGGACAATTGGTTGCAGGAATCAACAAACAAAAAGTGCCCCGAATTAGTTTTAAAAAAGGGTATAACGTTCCATCAGGATAACATTAGACCACACGTCTCTTTGGTGACCAGGCAAAAATTGTTAGAAGTTTTTTTTGGTAAATGCCCTATCAAGTGAGGAATCAAATTTTTGTCCTTCACTAGTATTTCCAATCTACTGATCACATATGTTAACCGCTGGGTAAATTACACAAACAATGTCTCCTGATTATTCACAAATTGAAGGATTGTATGTGCAAAAATAACAACAATGAGGATAACAGTAATTAACATTGAAAAAATTGAATAAAGTATGAGCTGATCCAAAAGCCAAGCTTTGTTAAAAAATAAAACCCAACGAATTGAAAAAATTTAAAGACGAATGCCCGGAAGAGATCTGCTACTGTTTTAGAATATAATTATAATTAGTGATATTGTGATTGTGTTTTCATACCTCTGCTATTATCGACAATTGAGACAGATTGGAACGTGAAGGGAAAATTTGGAAAACTGGGGCAAGTCGAGAGATAGGGCCGAAATAGACGAAGAAAGGCGCCTAACGAAGCAGAAATAATGTCTAATTATGTGAAGAGATCTGTTTTCTTTCAATTTATACTGAGCACAGGGTGACGAGAAGATGAGGATGTGAGTAAACGTTTGGTAAATTGAGGGGGAATGATAGAAATGAAAGAAAGGGAAGGGGAAAATGAAGGGGAAAGAAAAAAAGAGAAAAACAAACAAGCAAAAAAGGGAGGAAGAAAGAAGGCAGGAAGAGGGAGAAGAGAAATGAAGAATGATCCTGGAAACAAAAATGAGTAATAGATAAAGTTTTTTTAAAAACATAGGATGAAAAAGGGATAACTACAAACACAAGAAGATCTTGTGTTGATAAAAAGTGAGATTTTATTTATTGACGCACAGACACGATTTAACGGAGAGAGAGGGAGAGAGATAGACAGATACATATATAGAGACATACATCTTGGAGAAATGAAGATATTGCTATGGAAATAGAGAGAGATTGGGTTAACAAAGAGATAGATTGATAGATAATGTATAGAGTAAAATAGACATCAACTGATTGCAATAGATACAAATAGAGCGGGATGTATATGAACTGAGATAAACAGATAGGCACATAGGTAGATAGATATATAGATGTGAGAAAATTGATAGATAGATAAATGGATAGATATGAATAAACAAAGATTGAATTAACAATTATAGTTGAATCTTTCAGAAATGAAATAAATCAAAAAAACTCTGGAGAATCCAATCAATAAGTTGATGAATAACTATCTTCTGTAAAGGTTGACAGTGGGCGTAGAAGCCTTTTTGCTGAACCTGCCTAGACAGGTCAAGTAGTTCTGAGAAGGTGTTATGCCACTATATTTTCTTTCAATCATTGTGACATGCCAGTGACTTGACCATATTTTTCAAGTTATTTATTTAATAATGGAAAAGAGTACAAGGAGTGGTGAATTCATGCCTGTATATAAACACATACATGAAGACAGAAATGGATGGATTGTCAAAATACATGAGCTTAGATACTTATGTGTACACTTACATACAGGATTGAGGTTTAGGAGATCCCCTTAGATAAGCATAAATTCAGGGTGGGTGGAGAGAAACTCCCCATTAGAAAAATTTTGATTTCCTGGTTAATCCCAGTGAAACCTTTATGGATGCATAGAAGTTACACATGTTTTCTTATTGGGAGTTGATTCTCACCTACCCAGTAGATGTGCACATGCTTTATCAAGGAGGTGCAGAGTGACATAACAGAAAATGGAATCAGCAGACTGAGTCAGAGTTTCAACCAAAGCAGTTTATGTTCACTTCACACTAACACCCTTGGGAAAAGCATGAATCCATTTCTCCTCTCGGCTATGCGTAAATAGCAGGGCAGTTGGAACTATTTAGTCCGGTAAGGTACTCCATCTAAGAGAAAAGACCCCTTCTATGTTTTTGAAAACAAGGAGACATCATTAGCAGAGGCATTAACTCTTAAATTCATGGATCACTTGTAACCGCTTGGACAGTAGAACACTTCAAAGAATTGAAAATTACATCACAGTTTGGAGAAACGTAGCGTCAAAATTTTAAGTCATGTGTGAAGAATTCCATCGAAGAATAAACATAGTCAAAATAAATTCTTTTTATGACATCACTGGAAAACATGTAAAATAGATTAAAAAAACAGTTAGATTCTGGAGATTCTACATGTTATTAATAATTGAATTGACCTTCAAACCTACCTGAAAGAAATATTCAAAGGCTTAATAAGAGGGGGTCCTATTTATGACGTAGCTATAATTCTAAACTGCACCCTGACTTTTCATTTGTTTTACATGACTATGGATGTAATTTTCTTTTTCTCTCAGTTTGACAGTATTTTTTAAGGAATCCAACTCTAACTTGACAATAAAACATGTTTTTTTTAGAGCAAAAAACCTCATCCTTCCTATAACCATTACCATTACCCAAACCCAGATGCAAGAATTAAACCTGGGTGCCATTTAAATCCTTTGAAGTGCAAGCTACCAACACTGTGAGGGTCTACCTAGGATTGTGTGCCTGGGAGTGTTTGTTAGTTCAACCAGTAAGGGGGGGAAAGAGGGTGTGATGAGCCCCTGCATTTTTTGATTTCATGAAATTTCTGTGAAATATCATTTGCCTTTCAGTGTTGTTAGATTTAGAGTTCCCCCCCCCGGCCAATGTGGGTACCCCAGCTAGTATGTATATATATATATATATATATATATATATATATATATGCACAAACACATATATCACATGCACACACATATATATATCTATCTTAGGAAGCACATATGCGCATATAAATAACCACATTTCCCAAAAGATACATCCGCCCACATATATCTTTGTCAAGTGCTCTCTTATCTCTGTTGATGTATTTCTCAGATAACAGAAATCCCATCTTAATGTTATCTCTCAGAAAAACGCAGGAAATGAATCTCTTTATTTCTCTGGTCCTAGCAGGCATATTCCCGAATTGCAGATATTTACAAGGTGTATAAAAATGGAGGGCACTTTTTTTTTTCTCTCTCTCTTTAAATTCTTTTGTATTTCACACATTTCTTTTATTTTCTTGAGAAAAAATTTTTTCTCTCTTTTTTTATGAATTACTCCTTCGTTTATTTTTTCGTTTCCATTTCTTCGCTGTTTTTGTGTCATTCTTTTATTTTTCCTTCCGGTCATTCGTCTTTTTTTCCAATTTTCTCTCTGCATCTCGTTCTTTCACTTACAGCTTTGTGATCGGAATAAAGACAATGAATTTATGTAAATTCTTTAAACATTAATAAAAAGAAGATAGCATACAGATCTGGTTAGCCATACAACAGAAACTGTCACATGATCAACATTTTTGGCAGCTTGCCATTTAGGGGGTGATCAATTAAAAGATTGGAAAAAAGTGTGATCAGTGACTAAGTTAACTCTCTCACCTTTTGTTGGGCAGTGATCCCTAGAAAATCCAAATTTTCACATAACAAGGGTGAACACTGAAAGACACAAACTAAGGGATCAATTTAGTATGAATTCACTCTGTAAAACTTATCCGCTCCCACTAAAAAATCAATTTGGATGGGGGGTATGGAGACTAAAAAAAGCTTTTTCTCAACATAATGAGTAAATGTTTGAATTTTCAGCCCACTAGCTCTCTTGACGTCGTCTTTATGCATGATACACATGTAGCTAGACCAACTTTGAAACTGAAGAAACCCATATTGACAGTCTTGGTTAAGGTTTTCTAACAATTTGTATTGTGACAAAAATTCAGTCCAAGTGACTGCAGACCGTGTTACATAGTTTTATTGGAGCGGATTCGTACTGTGATAAGTTGAACTATTTAAGACTATTTGCACTTGGTTTGCACAATCATAGAATGATTAAAAGATGGCACAAGAGCTGTGCTGACCATTTTATATCAATCGAAGGTATTCAATAGAGTGGACAGTCCCTTTCCTGGGGTGGTTTTGTCTACTTCCTAATCCCAGCCGATCTTTCACATTAGGATTCATCTTTGTTATGCATCCCCTGTGGCTGTTGTAGAGGTGAAGGAGATAAGATTAAAACATTTCACGAGATCTCACCCAATTCGTCAGTGTTGTCTGCCCTTGTTCTACATCCTTGTGTTGGAACCCTTCTTTCATAGGGTAAGAGCGATCTTGGTTCGATGCGATATCACATTGTCTGGTGCTTTTAACTCAACCAGTCTAGATATTTTTTTTATCAAATCTGAAAAATTTTCAGGAGGTTTTACGGTCAAATAGTTTGAGCGTCTAAAATTGAACTTTCTCCTTTGGAGTTTGAATTTGGTCCGCCAATTATTTTTTCTACGTCCCTAACTACTCAGCTTTTGAGTGACCCTGACTTTCAAGCCCAAAAATAGTTGCCCAAAAAGAGATATTTAAGAAAAAAAGCATCATCCTTGCCTCCTATGAGCGTAGGTTCGAATAAATGGTGAAAAAACCTTCCCCATGCTGATTCTGAAAGATAATCATAGTTTTATGGATCTAACTCTAATAGTTTTTGAGAAAGACCTGGATGAAAAAAACTTTAAAATTTTCTGACAGATTTTTTTCAGAGAGCTTGAACCTAGATCCCAAAGAAATTGACAGATTTTTGCCAAATTCAACCAAAAGAGAAGTGCTATAGATAGAAAAGTATGACCAATAAATTAGTTACTTCTCTCACCTCTTGTTGGGCAGTGATCACTAAAATAAAATCCCAGTTTTCAAAACCAAGCATGAACCAAGCTGGACACAAACAAAAGGACCAATTTAGCGTAAATTTAGATAGTACATTCCCTCCCTTAAACAAAATTGGGCGGGGTAATCTTTTAAAAGCAGAAAAAAAAATTTTTCTAGACATACTAAGGAATTCATGTTTAAATTTTCAGCGCTGTAGCCCCATTGGTAAGCATGCTACAAACATTGCAAGCCAGCCAGCCAGACAAACTTGAAAACTGAAGAAACCTACGTTGACAGTTTTAGTGACAGTTTTAGTTGATTGTTTCTAACAAATCTTATAGTCGCTGAGGCTATTCTTATTCGATTAGTTTTTTGTGTCCTCACCCCCACAGCATTCAAAGGTGGGAACATAGTACACCTATATCTACTGATTGTTTGGTCTCTACCATGGTGGACAATAGATGTAACACCATTTTGTTTCTACTGCCTGGGCAGGTGGGGTAGTTATTAGAGAGTGGTTTACCCAAATGCTCACTGACCAACTCCCTTCTCCATCAACCATTATGGTATGCTATTGATGAAACAATTTGTCAAGATATCCAGTGATGGGATAGAGTGCAGAGAGGAGTGGATTCATGCCTTCCCCAAGAAAAATTAGCGTAATTTCAGTCAAAATTTGAAACTGGCTTGCAGGTTCCATTTTCATGCTCAGAACTGTACTGTCACACTTCTTCACCACTGACATGAACTAGAATGGTAGTTTAATGTTTTAACCACCAAATGTTGCAAATTTGGAAGTTTCATGTCTTTCCGAAGGATATTAGAGTGAATTGGAATAGTTTCCATTTGAACCTGGTCTGCAGATTCTGTTTTTCATGCACTTAACTATTATGCCTACAGGTTTAGTATACTTTAGCTAAGCTGATTTGGCACATGCATTCTGGTGTGAATGTTTGAACATCAAAATTAATTTGTCATATGCCAATTTAGCAACTGATGTTTCAGCATTAGGAAATATTGTTGATTGATACATCATCATTCAAAAATGACACCTCAAAAAGCCTTAAAACTATAAATTCAACTTTCAATTCAAAATATTTTTACTATTAAACTCAAAATGTCAGTAGCCAAATGGGCTTATACCTATCTGAATGATGCCTAAACACTTAGACCAGAATGGCTTCACCAAATCGGCTTCACCAAATGATCCCATTCTACATCAAATAGATGTGCTAAAAAAGTAGAATTTGATGTTTAAACCACCAAATTTTGCAATTTTTCATCTAGAATTTATTTGGACAAATTTTGATATACCTGAAAGAAAAAAAAGGCTCGGCTGCAATATGAAATGAGATAAAAAACAAATCTTTTCATCCCTGGATCTATTTTTCTTCAATACAACCAATTGATGGTAAAGGAATTTCCGCATGTGTCCTCATCTCCCGGGCATTTGGAAAGGTGGGAATATTTAATGCTTTACTTACGTACACAAGACGTACTCAAAACGGAATGTTTATAACTTTTCTGTGGCAAACATATCTGAGCTGCTTAATGTTTATTAAATTTTAAGACTGATCTTCAGGCTGTGGGAAAATTGTATATGTAGAAGTAATAAGTTTATTCTGTCTCAAAATAAGGTTTTACACGAGGGAGACAGAAAAATGACAGGAATCGATGCAAAATGGAAACAGCTCTGGTTAGTTAATCAATAGGAACCGTTACGAGACCAATGTCTTTGGGCAGCATGTCATGTTGAAGGTGATCAATGAAAAATTTGGAACTAAAAACAATTAGGTGTGGGGTATTTTTAGAAAACAAAAGAAAAAACATTTCTTCTAAGCATTATAGGGAGTAAATGTTTAGATTTGCTGCCCTTGATGTGGCCTTTACGTGTGATACATACATAGCCAGCCAGAACCACTGAAAAACTGAAGGAACCTATTTTGACAGTTTTGACAACAATTTTGGTGGAAAGTTTCAAATTATAATGTTATTTTTACCCCAACAATGGCAGGAACGAATACTTAAAATGTGTACATATCCATAAACCTAAATGTGTACATACATATCTTTCTCTCTCCCTATATATATATATATATATATATATATATTATGTTCATTTTTGCATGAATATACATGTGTATGTGTGTGTGTGCGTGTGTTTGTCTGTGTGTCTCTGTGTGTGTGTGTGTGTGTGACCCTCTGGTAATGTTAACAATGTCTGCCAAAACTTTTATGGTCATACTGCTTAGAAGTGAGGGGAAAAAATATAAAACATGCCTGGTTAGTGATTCAATTGAAACTATCATACAACAGATATCTTTTTGCAGTATGCCATGTTCGGGATGATCAAATGAAAAAATTAGAAAAAGGGATGACCAATGAATAACTTACTTCTCTTGCATCTTGTGGGGCACTGAGAAAACAAGTATGAATGCTATTGATCACAAAGTTCCAATTCCACATATATTTACATTGCAAATTGAAACCCCCACTAGTAATTTTCAATAAACAAAAAAGATGTTTTCTCTAGACATAATAAAGAGTAGATGTTCATATTCCCAGTCCTCTAGCTCCATTGTACAAGTGATACATATATACATAGCTAGCTAGCAAGCCAGCCAAACCAGCTTAAAAACCAAAGAAACCAATGTCGACAGTTTTGGTTGACGTTTTTTAAAAGGTATGTTTGTTTTTTTCAAATCTAAAAAGGCAGAGTTCGTATTTTCATGTTTGAAAAACCTGTTTATATGTGATGAATGCTATATATTCCAAATGTTACCACGATTATAACAAAGGCAGGAGATTCTTTTTCGTTCTCTTTCTTATCCTCATATCCTATAGATATTACAGCCAATGAGGTGTGGGAAAAAAGGAAAAATTCAATGTCCAAAAATGAGAAAAGGTGCAGTAATGGAGAAAATGAAAGACATGAAGAAGAGAAAAAAAGGAAAAAAAAATAGAAGAATACAATGAGGGAAAAGAAAGAAGGAAAGAAAATGATTCTTTTTTTTTCAAAAAGTTAGATATTTCAAATTTTAATATTTCAAAACCAGAAAGAAAGAAAGAAAGTAGGGATAATCTTGGATTGTGTTTTTTCTTAGATATTTCAAATCCCAAAAAAAGAAAGAAAGGAAGGAAGGAAGGAAGGAAAGCAGGAAAAATGAGGGAAAAATTTAAATTGAGTTTTTTCTAAAATTCTAAAAAGGACAATATTCAAAATTCATCCCACACTACA
Source organism: Thysanoteuthis rhombus (assembly GCA_963457665.1). Classification (NCBI taxonomy): domain Eukaryota; kingdom Metazoa; phylum Mollusca; class Cephalopoda; order Oegopsida; family Thysanoteuthidae; genus Thysanoteuthis; species Thysanoteuthis major. Next base: position 17,580,753 of record OY735214.1, on the reverse strand, counting down.
TGGACACCTCATGAAAGTAAAACTCCTACTGGAAAAAAAAAATGACCAAGAACTGTGTATACAATATTCCATGCAGTCAGAGCTGAGACCACAAGGCCAAGACTAGCTGCCCATTGAATATAAGACTTGAGAAACGCCAAAATGTTATTTATGGAGACACTCGAAAATCAAGTATGTTTGCACATCTGTGGATGGAAATGTGCTCTTATCAAACTTTGAAGAATAAAGTCAGAATAATAGACAAGTCTGCCTAGTCGCTCAATAGAAACCATCATGTGATCAACGTCTTTTGGCAGCCGTGTGTGGGTGATCAATTAGAAATATAGAAAAAGGGGTGATCAATCGAAAAGTTACTTCAACCACTTCATGTTGGGCAGAAATCACTAAAAATGTTCTCATTTTCAAAAAAAAACAAATGCGAATGCTGCAAAACACAACCCAAGGAACCAATTTAGCATAAAATTACACTGATAGTTAAAACCACAACTAAAAACCTATTTAAGAAGGGAATTTCCAAAAAAACGTTATTTCTAGACAAAATAGGAAGTAAATGGTCAACTTTATTGTCTCCAACTCCATTGGTATGGCCTACACATACATAGCCAGCTAGCTGGACTGACTTGAAAACTGAAGAAACCTATTTTGATAGTTATGGTGACAGTTTTATTGACGGTTTCAAATAGATAGATAGATAGATGGATGGAAATGATGCCCAGCCATGTCATGATGATTACAGACTTTAATTTCGATAGTGAGTTTGATCTTCGCTGAGCGCTCCACCCTCATGTCCTTCTGCCAGACTAAGCTCAGTAAATACTAATCTTATCATGTAGAAGCCAATGTCACTTTTTTGTTTGTTTGTTAGTTAGTTGGTTGGTCGATTTCTGTCATGCTAAAGAAAAGGGAAAGAGTGAAAGAGGGTAAATCAAAGCTTGAGCGTTCACATAAACAAGCTATGTTTCTGTTACTTCACCTCTACCTGACTACTACTACAAGTACCAAAGATGATGATGATGATATCTCAATTGCGGGACAGAAAACAAATGTAGACGTCTCTGATTTTCCATGAATAAAACTGATCCTTTTTCCATAATAAAAAAGAAAATTTTGTTTAACCCAACTTTGCTGCCTTCTTGTTTTAAAATTATGAAGAGTTGCAGAAAATTGACAGAAAAATAAATTATGTTCCAATAAAAAAAAAACATTCATACTAAAATATGTATTTTTATAATTTATCCATTTATAAGGAATAACATCATTTTTGATGGGTACTATGCTTGTAGATAAATATTATCTCAAAAGTACAAGCAACAGAAAAAGAAATGTTTAGCCTTCATCTTCACCATTTGAAACCATGAATATTTTTAGACTTTAGTACTTTTGATGGTGTCCCTTCCCTACAACAGAAAACTATTTTAGCAACTGATGCATATAATTATCTACAGAGCATCTTCAATTTCAGTTACCAGTGCCTTGCAGTAATTCCTTTCCAATAGTGGGAACTGATTTATTTTGAAACTTGCAACCCGCCTTGGCAGCAAAGAGGTCTCACTCTTCCCCAAACCCACCAATTATACATAGGAGAAAATAAATCTCTCCCCAAAATTGCCATACCCTGAAGTCAGCAGGAGAAAACAGAATGTCAGAGCATACATAGGCTTATTCGGGTGGTGAGCTAAAAGTTTAGAAAAGTCTTTGTAATGTGAGAGACAAGGTTTGGAAACAGAGAAATGCAAGTTATTTTTCTACAGCTTAACAGTTTCTCTCCGAAGAGCGTTCCCGTAAAAAATCTTTCACAAGTCGAAATGGCGTGAAGCAAAGATGCAATTACCGTTATTTTACATGGGAAAAATATTTGAGCATTCCCAGACTCTAAAAATAGAGATGATGATATGTTAGGCTGGATTGTCGGATGTTGGAGTGGTGGGAGATACAGGGGACTGAGGCGTAGGTGAGAGAGAAAGATAGTGCGTGCTGCCTCTATAGCAGCTCACCGCAAAACTAATGCTGAATGTTATTTCTGCTTTTCGGCTTTGCGGGGGGGGGGGGATCGACAAGCGGGGAATATCTGTATTGGATTGTTTAGAAAGTCATGTTGCTTTTTTAAGGAAGGAATAAAGAAAAAACAGTTTAAATGTTACAAACATTGAATTTATTAGTCAGAAACATGATCATCATTCAAAGAGTTTTTAGGACACTTGAACTCACTCTTAGTACCGTTTTTGCACAATATTTCAGCCAATCCATTCTACAGCCTTCTTCAGGTGTATAAAGATAAAGATCTGTGATTTTCAGGTGGGACATTATCATTCATTCCAAAAGTTGTTCGGACAATCGATCTCATTTAATGTGTTGCATTTGTTGTAATCAAAATGTTTCAGTCGATCCAAGGAAAGGAAAGAATAATTCTAATATACTAACCAGCTTGGTTCATTCCCTGCGATGTGACCTATACAAACGATATTACTCTCAGCACCCATATAACAGGTGAGAATCTCTATTAACTTTAACAATGTGTGCCAAATTATTATGCAAAAGGATAATGATATTTAACTTTAGTTTCACGTGAGATAGAGGAAAATAATTTGATGCAAACGTTGGCAACACCGATCTGTGCCAACATAGCAACAATGAAGACATTGTATGTTCTAGTAAACAAACCGAAGCCATTTTTGTTATAACTTTGCAATATAAAAGTGCTAAATTATTTGGTAACTATTGTAAAAGTATTAAAATAAAGTCGTAAAAGTGATTTATCACTGGCTGGGAAGAATTCTATCATCACACAGTATGAAAAAGGCAGTACAATCCTTGAAATAGCAAAACTGCTTAACAGGGATTGTTGAACAATGGAGAAATACCTTGAAGACCTTGATGCATTACGTTGATCATCAGATAAGGGCAAGTCTACGGTAATAACACAGCAGGAAGTGTCTGGAATAGAGCATTTTGTCAGAAAAAAACAACCCTTAGCAGAAAAACTATATTCAAGGAGGTTGATCATTGTCCAAATCATCTTAGTGCCAAATTCTCAGTCATGTTACAAAATGTTAGGCCTGATTTACGACCATCTTTAAAGCCCAGGCGCACGGTGAAATGTCTGGAATGGTCTAGAAAGTATTTGAAAACTGACATCAATGTTGTTATTTTTACTGACGAGTGCTAGCTACCCTTGACGGATCGGATGTATGGAGTGTGGGCTGCGTTGCTAAGGAAGAGAAGCATCCTGTACAACTAAGCATTAACAAGATGGCGGTGGAGTTATGTTTTCGGCTGGAATTGTGGGAGACAATTTGGTCGGAACTTGGCATGTATCGGATGAAGTAAAACTAAGTCCCCAGGCTTATATTGAATTTTCGAAAGATGATCTTGGTTTATGAACAAGTCTCATTGCCTACATTCAAAAGTTATTGAAGTCCAAATAATAGATAGGGAACATTGTGGGAAAGTGAGAAATCTGAACTGAAATGATTCACATGATCCAGTCTGACAGCCATGTTCAGCCTGTAAGATATTTAAGAAAAGTAACTCGACCACAGGTTGCAATAAACTCATCTATGTATGGATATTTCAAAATGAAGAAATAAAATGAACTAACCAGACTTTCATTTCTCATCTTGTAATGTGATTTTTAATATATTTTTTTATTTTGATATCATCATCATCATCATCATCATCATCATCATCATCATCATCAGTCTTTTGATGTCCGTCATTGGACATAGACCTTCCCTAGGACTTGCCACACTTCTCTATCATGGGCGTCACGGAGCCAGTACTTCCTAAACTTGTCTAGCTCGTCTCTCCATCTAATATTCTGTTGGCCTCGGTTTCGCATGTGATGTCGGGGGAATCCATGTCGTGAGTCGTGATGTCCATCGGTTGTCTGCCATTCTTGCAACATGGCCAGCACTCTGCCATTTGAGATTTTTAATGAATTCTATGATGTCCCTGACTCTTGTCTTTTCTTGGATGTACTGTGCTGTCTTGTGGTCTCTCCATGTGAGGCCCAGCATAATTCTTTCATGTGCACGTTGCATGGTTCTCAATTTGCGGGTCTGTCTCTTGGTTAGGTTCCATGTTTCAGCTCCATAAGTGACTATTGGGAGGATGCATTGGTTATACACCTTTCACTTTAAGATTAATGGGATCTTCTTATTTTTGAAGGTTGAGCTAACCCTGCAAAAGGCTTACCATCTTAGTGTGATTCTTCGCTTGATTTCTTCTTCTTTTGAGGGTTTCATGGAGATTCGTTGTCTTAGGTAGATGTAGTGATCTACTTCCAAAATGAATTTACTGCAACTGCAATCATAAACTTTTATTCTCCCACAACTTTGAAAATTAAATATCATGTCAGGCTCCTTATCTTTATTTTCAAAGTTGTGAGGGAATGAAAGTTTACAATTGAAGTTGTAATAAATTTATTCACGTATGTATACTGTATTTCAAAGCCACATTCAACAATATCTAAACTCATCCAATATCTAAAATATATCTAAAAACAATTTCTCATACCTAAACTCAACAGAAAATTTAGATACAAGATGCCTTAGTTGGTAATGCTGACAATGCTGACTTTAATTTCTTTGGTTTACCTTTCCTGTTACTGCACTTACAATGAAGATGTTTCAAACCTTGAAAAGAAAAAAGGTTTCATACAAGGATACATCAACATTGTTGTCTTTGCAAATTTGTACAACCAAAAATCTTTTGGGGTGTTCATTTCCACTCACTCCACCTCTAATAATGAATGGTGGTTGTGATCTTCATCATCAGAGATGGTGTAGTCATTTGGATCAACTTCAGTATAGGGGAATCTCCTCAGGAAGCTGCTGCTCCTTATGACAAGGTTGTGTCCTTGTCTGACTGTGATCATGGATCCCTTCTGCCATGTGATTATAATCAGCACCAATTGATAGGGAGTTGAGGATTTGGAGATGGAGGTGTCCTTGATGACAACATGGAGGTTGCTGGGTTTGACACACACCCTGTTGTTGGTATAGTGCTTCATTCTAGCATGTGCATCTTGCTGTCTTATATTGGAATCGTGTGATGCAGGTTACAGGCAGCCAGTTCTCAAGACTCTGTCTGAAGAGACCTGAAACTGGGGCAACCCCATTTTGGAGTGAGTGGTTAATCTGTAATCTAGGAGGAACTTATAAAGTTCTTGTCTCCACTTCAGTCCGTGTTTTTGTGCTATTTTGATTGACTTCTTCACCATTCAAATGGAGTGCTCGGTCTGATCGGTGTGATTTTCTTGTGCCTGAAACTAGTGTGTGTAGAGTAGCTACCGAAGTTTGACTGTTGAATTGGACACTGTTGTCAATCTTGTATGAGTCAGGGATACCAAAGATTTTTCTAGGCGTTGTATGACATCTTGTCAAGATTGACTTAATTAACGTGGATACTCATCTGTGATGACAAGAATATATTTCTCGTTAGAGAGGTTTCCAGAGTCAGCCCTGGCTCCAGTCAATGGAGCTGATGGAAGCGGAGACATTTTGAGTGGATGTCCGGTGGGTGTTAGAATGGAGATTTGACAGGTAAGGCAGTTTTTGACAATGCATTCTACCAGGGACTGCATATTCCTGAACCAAACTTTCTCCGAAAAAGAACGATTGTTTCACAATCCCTTGATGTCTCCTGTGTGCAAGCTTGTTGGCTTGCCTGTGAAGTCTTTGTGGAAGGACTATCCGTTGTCCCTTTAGGATGATACTGGCATTGTGTGCCAGTGATAGCTCCAAACTCAAAAAGTTTCTGGAATGATCTGTACAAACTGTCACAGATGGCGTACCACTATTTTGATTGCAGCGGCAGTCATAGGGTCCTTTGCTGTTTCTGCAGTGACATCATTGTTTGTAATCGGTTTGGGTGTCAATGTGGAGACAAAGTAATTCCCGTATTCCTCCGCAACCTTCTTCTCTCTGCTACTCGGGGACAGGTTTACTGGGTGACGACTCAGTAGGGTTGTCATAGTCAACTGTTATGTCATATGGTTGTACCCTTAGGACTTAACGTTCAATGCATGTAGATAATTGAGCATTGACATTGTTGAATACTGTCGTCCAAGGTTTATGGGTGATTTAGACTGTGAACGGTGGCCGAAAGATGTGGAAGTACTCACATACCCATAAGATAGCAAATGCTTTTCATTCTGTCTGTGAATATCTTAACTCCACTGATGTGAGAGTACAACTTGCAAATTAGACTGCTCGTCTTCCTTGGGTGAGTATAGCTGAGAGGCCAACTGAGCTGGCATCTGTATATATTTCTGTCAGCTTGTTCAGGTCAAAGTAGGTGAGAGTACACAAGGACATCGTAAGCTTGTTGAGAGCATCAGTGTGACACTCATCATAGAGTTGTCTTTCTTTTCAGTTGGCACAGGTCATGGGTCAGAGTTGCGTAGTAATTGATGAAGTACGCGTTACAGACATTGGTCATTCTTAGGAGGGTGTGTACTTCTGACGTGTTGTTTGGATCAGGTGGGTCCAGGATTGTATTGACTTTTTCATTGCAAGGCTTTCTCAACGTGTGTCCCAGGAACTTCAGTGAATTCCTGTTATACTGGCATTTCTCGGCATTCAGGGTGAGACCCTTGTCTCCGAGTCACTCAAAACATCATGATGTTGTTGAGATATACGAAAACAAAGGATTTCATCACTGATGATAACAACACCTTTAATGCCTGCGAGTATCAATTGGGGAAGGTCTATGTCCAACAATAGACACTAAAAGGCTGCTGCTGCTGATGATGATGTTGTCTTATCTCCTTTAATTCTTCTTTCGGTTTCTCAGGATTACTGCTGGTGTCCTCTGCCCAATACTGTCACCGACGGGATGGATTGAATCAAAATTCAATTATAATCCTCTGAGTGTGAGGTTTTTTGTACACACAAGTACCATACACCACCTCTCTACAGATCATACGGACGTCTAAAAAAGGAAATTAGTTGGGTTTTTTCCATCATGAACAATAAAGATGGTTTACTTGGGTGGGATGGGGGGTGAGGGCATTTGCAAAGCATTCATTTCCCCCTACCTTTTGAGTGCCCAGGGCTTTAGGGCGCATGCAGCAAGATATTACATCCACCTTCTTGGAAATGGTCCGATGATTTGGAACATAGAAACCTCATCCCTTGTTCAACCCAGACGATTTGAAATATAGAAACTTTATCTCTTATACAACCTCTATTTCTATCTCCATTCTACGTCCGAATAAGGTGACAACTCTCAACTACAGAACAGCATGCCATGTTGTATTTTCCTACTCCTAATCATTGGACAGAAGATCACTGGCCGTTGCCGAAAACCTGCATGATCATAATAGCTAGACGGCTAGGGATACTTGTAATACAACCTTGGACTCTCATTCTCATGGTCAATGTTGTACCATAAGTATTCCTTCCCTCATAGCTATTAAACAACTCCTATTTTTAATTACGATAAAACTTCTTGGATTCACCTACAAAATCTCTGGCCATCATTGATTCCATTATTTTGGTTACTGTCATCTGTCTTATAAAAGACTCAAAATGGCTGAAACAAACTCAAGAGATTCCAACAGAACTCTCAATTCAAGAAATTCCACAATGCAACATATTGGGAATGAGGAATCAACTGTATTAATGAACAGTGGGATTTTCGTGGTCCATTGGTCATAACAATGGACTCATCCATTGTTGGGGTGGTTGAGATTTTGCTGAAGGAATTACTTTCTGCCAACTGTTTCAAACTATGTACTCTTCCCAGTGAACACAAATTCAAACTTATCTTAAAAAATAAAATATTTTCCCTAGATATTCCAACTCGAGTATATCTGTGGATTTTTCCCACTACTATCAACGTGTAGATAATTTGGAAAAACGCTTCAGGATACACATTGTATAGCAATGATCAGTAAGCTAAAACAGCTGTCCATTATTCGTGGGTTCAATCCTCATTGAATCTCCCAATATTGATGCAAAATTTCTATGTTAATAAATAATATGGAAAGAAAATGGATCTACACGAATGTCATATAGCAATGATCAGCTAACGTTTATTAGTGGGTTTGATCCAATCAGTATAGATGGTCTGATACAAGCTCATTATATATATCTATATCTATATATATATATATATATATATATATATATATATATATATATATATAATAAGCAGTGCAATCTTTTTTGTTTTTCTGTCTGTAACCCTGGACTCTTTTACTGGAAGGGTTAAAGTTTTGCTGATGAACATTCTTCTCCCCCACAATTTGGAACTATGGACTCTTCAACTGAAACAAATTCACTTCACGAAAAGTATTGAAAGAGATACACAAAGTATGCAGAGAAGAACGTACATCAAGAACCATCAGAAAAGCCAGATGGAAATACTGGGCCACATTCTCAGGCAAAACACAATAATCCTCAAAAACAAGACAATAAAATTTTATTTCAGCCATTATTCAGCACAGAGGAAATACAGAGAAAGGTAGAGAGCAACTCTGCATATGGAACAATAAAATAAATCAACACACCAACTCCTATCCAATACAGGCAGATCACATGTACCCCAAAAGACTGAAACTGACGCCAAAAATGACCTAAAGGAAATCCGACAAATACCCGGAGATTGGCAAGCATGGAGAATAATGGTGAATAAAATATATGAAGCCCAAACAGGAACAGCTTTGCCCTACACAGCGTAAAGGCCATGAATGATAAATAATGAGTAAATAATGTTTTGTCTTTTTTCTTTCAATAAAAATCGCATTTGCCAAATTTATCTACCCAACACTGAACAAACGAGAAATATTACATTATAACCTCTAATCGAAAATACTTTTCTTGCTGATCTGTTAAGACATGTACATATACGATCTGTTAACAAACGATTGTGATATAAGGGAAATAACTCAGGAAATGTTGTTCACAGAGTCACTTCCCTTGATATGCAAAGAACTATGGTTTGGTCAACTTGTCAATCATATTTTTGAATGTTTGATGTAATTATGTCATAAAACTAACGCACAAAGCGTTTTTCGTCCAACAACGAAATTTTATTAGTTTATATGATGTTAAACGTGTTCCTACATTACAAGATCTTTTTGAATTATTGCGGATTTTGATCAATTTCGTTCAAGTTCAGTTTTTAGTACCATAAATATGTATTTTTAAAGTGGCATCATTGAACACACAGAAGAAAAAAATGCTTCAAGTGAGTTTTTTCAACTAGTAATCCATAATATATATGTATTCATGTGTGTGTGTGTGTGTTTCCATCTATTTCATACAGTTAGAAAACGAGGCTTGACAATGCCTTGTAAACAAAGGGATTTTTTTTACAGATATTATCATCAAATTAAAAAGAATGGCGGCCATCTTCCAGACTGAAGGTCCATTAGGTTTTATAATTTTGAACCATGGGCGAATTTTGTTACAGGAGGGTATATGCGCAATGACCATTGTAACAGACATGGCGTACTAACCCAAACACTAATCCTGACTCCAACACTAATACTAAAAATACTAACCAACCCTTTGAAATTCATCATCAGGGTCTGCCCCCATTCTTGATATTTCTTTCATGTTTTCCATCTATTGAACTTTGGCCTGATGAATTTTTCAGAATTTTCTATCTTTGAAAATAAATGCATTCTTTTTTCATATTTCCTGTGCATAAAATATGATTTTGTCATCTTCAAGAAAAAGGAGAAAGAAAAACAAGATTTATGTTCTAATTTATTTATTTAAACAGAAGAAAAAATCTTTTCATGAAGAAAAAAATATTTTATAAGCTGTTTCTGTTTTTTTTAGAGCATTCCTGTTTTATCAACTGTTTCCATTTGTAATAATTTGTTATAAACACATCTTTTCTTTCAAAAAAACAACAGCCATGTTTATGCATAATTTTTTTAAAAATACGTTTGAATAAATTCTACGCTGAAAGAATACTCACAAAACCAGTTTTTCTGAAAAAAAGGAGAAATTTACAAATATGAACTTCCGTAACAAAATTGTCAATGGTTCAAAATCACGAAACAAATTGATACCCAGTCTGGAAGATGGCCAGAATGACTGATTTGAGTTGGATACACTGATACTTGTACGATTACAAGAGTTAAGCAATATCAAGCCTGGTCAGTATCCAGATGGGTGACTGTTTGCTGATACCATCAGCCATAAGCAGAGACAAGATTTTTCTGCAGCCATCTCAGCCTTGTTGTGCCACCAAATAACAGAATTTCTCCCAAGGGAAGCCACTTAGTACTGTGTAGCGTCATCATCTTTGATGTATCTTCACATTTAAATCATAGAGATAGCAAATAACATGCTGTCTAAATGAGTCATACTCATTTGAGGGAGTATTTATTTCAGAAAGAAAGCCTAGTTTTAAACAGTGTTGTTGTTATGCTTACAACATGAATGTCTTTACAGGCACGTGGCCTATGGGCAGAGTCGTGTGAATATTCACATTGTATAATGGCATACCCCGTTGAAAGATGGTTGTCCAAAAAAGAAAACCGAGCCACAATAAATTTAGCCACTTTGTAGCTGAATCCAGTCGATTTGGGCTAAATTTAGCTGTTTTGTAGCTAGATTGATGTTTTGGGATCCACCATCTACTCATGAATGGCACAATAACAGGGAAGGCCTGTGGTAGTGTGTAACAATGTTGAAGTTAATACACCCGTACTATGTTCGAAGTTAATGCACTCGTATATATATGTAAGTTGATAATGAGGAGAAAAAATTATGAACTAACCTTGCATGAAATTACTGTCATTTGAAGTTCATCCAAGAATCCATATTTGAATCTATGTGTTACTACATGTATTTGAAATTAATATACTCATATGGATATGTAAGTTCATAGTTGAAAGAAAAGTAATAAACCAACCTTGCGTGAAATTGCCATCTTTTGAAGTTTGTGCAAGGTTCCGTGTCCGAAAAGACAAACAGTTTCCCGAACATTATTTATGTTTGGAGAGAAATACAGTAGAGTAGAAGGTTTTAGTTGAAAAAACAAGGATTGTTTTGGATTTCTTCTGGTACTTAAGAAGATGTTTTGAAATCGAGTAGTCGCCTTTTAAATGAATGTTATGACTTCTAACATCTCCCGTTTACTGAACTCTGTTTTGCATAGTGATGATGAGTTTTTCATTTCTGCAGATGGTTGGCCTTCGTGATGAGAAGTTGCTGTATTAGCTGATCTTTAGTTCTTGTCATAACTAACTGAGGTAATCGCGGAAATGAGTAATTTGGCCACGCTGTCTCTTACTTAGAGATGCTTTCCGAAAAAATGAAATTTCACACAGGAAGACGAATATGCATGTCAACTTGGGGGTGACCATAAAAAAAGACCTTGAAATGTTATCCATTGTGCTGTTACACATTGATTTATCCTTGAAATAAGTAGGATAAAACTGTCTTGCACAATAGGCCCTCCCCACATAAATATTGGTGCAACTTGATATTCCTACTTTGTATTTTTTTCTATTTAACTATGTGATGAACCAGTTTTTTGTGAATATCAAGTAAAAATGAATTTCAAACTCTTCCATCTCATAAAAGCACCACGCCCACAAACTATAAATATTATCATATGTTGATATGGGTGTAGAAGTCAACCCCTGGAGTTCTGAGGTGTTAATTCAATTTTCATACCAATATTCACCAACGAAGCAATCTCTCCCATCTGACTGTCAAAAATTTGTACAAGTTGATCATCCCTAACCCGGCAAGCTCAGGACCAGACAAGTGCTGAAGTAGCGGATATTTCCAAACCAGTGAAGCCTGGGTTGAAAAATAGCAAAATCACGAACAAACTGTACTGTATCACTGATACTAATACAATTTACAAAGGGAAAACCGAGCTTACTCTTTCTTCTTACTCATAGCACAAAGATTTTGACAATAGAATTAACTTTTCAGCAAGATTGAAGGGTTTTCCCACAGGAGTCAATTTTCCACCCGAAATAAGTGACCACAAGATTCAAATGACCATTCCAAACCATCAAATCTACCAGACTAAGGAATCTAGTAAGAATAATAAGATTCAACCTGTCTATGTTAGCCAGCAGAGGCTGTAGAGAATAGTGTACTGTGACTACAAACAGCTGCATGTTACTGTTTCAATATTTTTAAATGTTTATGTATGAGAATATATTGGGATATAATGATAATTGCATGTTTGTTAACATGCTAGTTAAATTAATTAAAGAGAAATTGCCAGTTGTCAAAAGTATTGTCTTATACATCAGCTATTCATATTTGTCTGGGGAGGGAAAAATCACCAATTGCTGACAAGGCATAGGGCAGCCAAAACAAGAAGTGAACAGAAGCTTTCCCACTAAATACAAGGGCTACAGACACACAAGTTGTAGATAGCTTTAATTAAGGTGAAGGAAGGAATGCATCATGATACAAAGTACATCAATCCTTGTCCTGTATGGAGCTGCATAGCCGCAAACCAGTCACCCATGCTAAGTAATGCTCAACACTGAAAGCATCTTCAATGAGTACGTGAGCATCAGAACTGGATCTTGTACCAAGAGAAGGTCGCCTGGTCCTATGAGTTTTGCTTTCTCCTGGATAAGGTGAACGATAAGGTACACGAGTGCTGTTATCCTATGAAAGTAATGGCACAAGGATTCAGTGTGAAAAGACAAGCTGGTGGAGACAATGCAATGGTTTGGGTAATGTTCAGCTGGAAAATACTGGGTCCTATCATTTACATAAAAGATACTTAGTGCACTGTCTACCTTAACATCATTGAAGACCAAGTACACCTCTTCATGTCAATAGTCTCCTACAATAGCAGTTACATCTTCTAACAGAACAATGCACCTTGCCACTCTGTACAGGTTGTACAGGTTTCAGGAACGGGATCAAAACTTCACTGTGTTGCCCTGGTCTCCAAACTCCCCGGATCTTAATCCCATTATAGGATGTATTGGACAGACAAGTTCACTCTGCAGAACTTTCACTACATAACTTGAAGCAATCAAAGGCACTGCTGTTAACATCCTGCCCCCAGATCCAAGAGGAAAATTTTAATGGTCTTGTAGAATCCATACCTGATCAGGTAAGAGCTGTGGAGAACCAACATATCATAAGGCTGGTGGTTATACTGTTTTAGCTCATCACTGTAAAAATATCAACAAAATAAGCCTTGAGTCTTTTTGTTAACTGAATATTGATTATTACCAACTATCATGTTTTTCAGAATAATTTTCATCTCTTATAACTTGGGGTGTGTGATGGTCAAGCTTTATTAATAGATATTCCTTAGAGAAGAAAAATAGTTTGATTGTTTTATGAGATATCAAAGCATACTACACAGATAGAAAATTTTCCAGCATTTCTTTTTAATATTTCATTTATATAAATTGATAAATGATTGGAAATAGCCTCCCATTGGTGGTTTGAGATGTCATATTAGAGATGTCATAAAGAGTAGCCTCTAGAGAGTTTACCAGTCAAAAATGGTTGTGTATTGCTGCTGGGATACAAGTTGAGGTCTGACAAACCTTGGCTGGGTCGCCAAGGCTAGGCAGGAGGGGGGGGGCTGATGTTGGAAGAACCAAACCCCTTATGACCCCGGGTTCATATTACTGAGAACATATCCCAGTGTATCCTTGAAATGTATTTTATGAAATAGAATTGTTATTCAGTCATCAAAGTATTTTTCCCTGACTTTCCGTGAACTTTCAACGTCTTTCAGCTATAATGTGTATTCCATCATAAAAGAACAATTTCCGTTTTGGTTCATTGGATTCCTTGAAGAAGTTTTCAAGATCTTGAACTTGAAATTGTAAATGGACCAACATTCTCAACTTTCATCAAAGAATGCTACTGACAAAAGCACCACCAGTGTGTTACCTCATTATACCAACACTGGCTGTCACCCCAGTATAGGTTTACCCAAACCACCCAGCGAAGAGGTTAGAAATGATAACCCTGGATCTTATGGTTTGCTAATTAATGCACTCAAACAGGTTCACAGTTGCATCGCCCGGGCTAAGAACAAAGCCGACCACAATCTCAAAGCAAAATCGGACCTCCCTGTCTGCAAAGGCCCAACACAAGTTGGCAACAAAGTTTTACTTCATCAGCCACAATCAGCAATTACATCAAGCCTGGATCGGCAACTTTGAAGTCATTGAGACAAACAATATGGTGCTTCAAAAGTCAAAACTGAAAAGGGGCAAAGCCAATTTGATACACCACACCCACAACATCAAATTTTTTACCTCCACCAACACAACCTCACTACTGCAACCACACATACCGCCCTCACCTACATCTGGAGGGTTTTTAGACAACAGAGACTCCAGATCCAGTCAGCTAAATCTTTGTCATTGCCCATTATCCCAATATCCAACACTGCAGTCAAACACGTCCAATCCGAGATGTGACTCAGTTAGAAATATACATAGATAAAGAAATTATATGAAAAAAAAAAACCATTCAGATTCCAAGTAATCATAAGTTTAAATTAGCCTTAAAAACAAAAATCTATCATTTTGTTTTTTTATCTTATATAAGTAAAGTGTCTTCTGTCTTATTCTTTATAAATTTTTTTCACTTATTGGTTCTGTGGTAAATTTTTTTATCAATTTTTCTACTTCACTTGTTTTTCAATTCTAGTGCTAAAAAGCTACAACTCAAATGTAAGTGATAAAATCCCTGGTCACCTATTACTTTCTCATTTTTGAAATTAGTTTTCTTTTTTACATATTTTTTTGTAGAAATAATTTTTTCCGTTGGGAACCCCCCCTCCCTGACGCTGCTTCAAAATCCCAATAAGCCACCAATATAGCCCACACTTTGCAACTATAAATCACACAACATCCAACTTATCGAAAGAATCATGACATTTACTAATTCTGTGAACGAGAAAAAACCCTTTATGACCAATTAACACGCTGGTATTCATATAAATTATCTACCCTGAAGTGTAATGATAAACTATAAATGAAAGAGTCTTAAATTCATTAGAAAGCATGGTTTTTCTTCACTACGGTAAATTTGTGGCAATTAAGCTCACCAACCAAGCACTTTTACCCGTTGGTTATACAACCCCATCCCCCTGTTATAACGCGATTAGTTACAGCACGGGTGGATGGTGGACCTCAAAATATCAATCACACGGCTAAAGAGCTAGATCTAGCCATGAACGGCCAGATCTAGTTGAAAAGAATAGCTAAATTGGCAACTGGCTATCGCGTCTCAGGTATAACGCGGGTGGCTTTCCCGGACCCGAACACCCGCGTTATAATGGGGTACGCCTTTATTTGACCATCGTTCTTATTCTTTCCCATATCAAGAAGAAGAGCGTATTGTCGACCAACAAGGGAGATAACCCTGCACCAATAGCAACACAAAGCTGTTCGCGTTTTTAAGGTTCTTGACTCGTGCGGCCCTTTTTTAGCCCTCAAGAGATTGCTGTTATATTTATTTTTCTCTTAGATATCTTTATTTGGGATACAACTCTTTATTTACCTATTCATTTGAGGCCTTTACAAGGAAAGCTGTTCTTTAAATACAGAAAGAAATGGAAGTGCGTCTGAAAAATCAATCACCGAATTGATTTGATTGTTTTCTTTTATTTTTAGATTAATTTTAATTCTCTAGTTGAGTAGATTTTTTTTTTTTTTTTCAATTTCTCAAATTAATTTTAAATTTTTGTTTAGGGTACTGTAGTCTTAATTGATAATTATTACAGTTCTATCTTACTTTTAATTTTTCTTTTTTCAATAATATTTTTCTGGGAAAAAAAATTAATTTTCTACGAAAATATTTATTCGGATTTTAGGGTTGTGCTCCCCACCCACGCGCCCCTGTTTATTAAGGGCCTTCGTTTTCCCTGTTTTTTCAAGCACTGACTGAACTCTTTTCCATTTAATTAAAAAGAAAAGGACCTTAGTCTGCAAATCCAAGAATTTAAACCAAGATTGATTTTTTTCTTAAAGTAGTATAAAAATGTATAAATAGAGAGAAAAAAAAAGTAAGTTTTTCAAGAGATCCTGACATTTCATTTATTTTCTTTCACCAAGATGGTCATGTGTACTTTACTTATTTTTTTTTCTCCAAAGTTTGAAATAGAAAAGAGACAGTGCTTTTTCTTTTGAATACCAAAGCAAAAAAAAAAAAAACAACCAACCTCAGACTAAAAATCGTTTCTTTATTTAATGTAAGTATTAAAAAATTTCAAGTTTTGGAATGTATTGTGGTTTGTTAAGGTTTACTATTTAAATGTCGTCAATATTAGAGCCAGTTGCAATTTTATTGAGCTAATAATCTTGAAAAATCACGGTTAAAGAAATGAGATTATCGGAGGATCCAAAAACTAAAAATAAATCCTTTTTTTCCCTATATTTTATTTAATCGCTTCAAGTTTTTTTAATTACACAATTTTCGAAGTCATTAGTTATAAGACCAGTTTGATGAGCAAAAAATCTTCTAAACAATTAAAACAAAGAAAAATAATATACTTCACGGTTATAGAATAACTTTAGGCATATTGAGGTCGAAAGTAAATTAATTAAACGGAAATTTTCTGTGTATAAAATTAAGGGTTTTTGGACAAGTTTACTGTGTATAAAAATGTTTTTTGAAAAAGGGTATTTAATGTTTCAATTAGAAGAAAATCTTCAAGTCTCTAACATCGGACAATAACTTAAATTTGTTAAAAAAATCAACAGAGATCTTTGAAATTGCCCGAAAGATTTTAATATTGAGTGATTTTTAAAAATGAGGAATCCAAGTTTTCAAATAGTTATTTTTTTGAATAGTTAGTATAATGTATGTATAATGTCGTTAAAAAAATCAAATAAATTCAAGTCCTTTTAATGAATGCGGCAATTAAAAAATGAAATCTAGCATCACGAATGACTCATGAATAAATAACTATCAATAAATAAATACTTGTCTGTATTGAAATTGAAGAATATGAAAAATTAACAATACTGATTTTTTTTTTAAATCTTTCTTGACTTCTTGAAAATTGCATCGTGTTTTTTTTTCTCTTCTTCCTATCGCTGTTTTGAGATCTTCTTTGCAACAGAACGAGTGAAAATGTAGTCACCCTGATAGAAATCATCTTTGAAATCAGGGAAATGATATCGTTCCCTGAATTTTTCTACTCTCAGGAAATCTTTCTGCTTGTTTTTTATTTGTATCAGTCTAACCGTGTCGTCAAAAACAATAGCATATGGATTTATTTTGTAAAGTCCTTGGTTAATATACATTGAAGTGGCGTAAACTATTACTGATGTGACCAACAACTGTGATAGTTTAGTTTATTCAAAGCTCCGTTCCAAACGAATCCAAGACAAAATGAATTAATCAAATTATATCCCAGACATATCTCGATGAGATTCAGTGGTGAAACTCTAACTACCATCGCAATAATGAAAAGTTTGCTCTTTTGTCCCGTAATCGACTTACCCTTTTACATGAACCCCAACACATATCTTTGCAATTATATCCAAGAAAATTATAGTTTTAAATGGTCGAGTTTTCTACCTTCATTTGTTCAATAATTGATTCATGTCTTTTTTAGATGAATAATGTATTGAAACGGTATGTGTTTTGATTTTGAAAAAGGTTCAAAATGGTCTAAAGAGTTTACGCCGCTTTAATGTATAATTACAAAGTCCTGAATGTTATCGGTTTCAACGTGAGTCTTGAAATATTTTTTTTCCACCTATAGATGTGATCCCATGTTATATTATGAAAAAATGTATTAAAGCATTATATGATGTAATGAATAACATCCTCCTACCGACAGATTAAAGGGGAAAAATGGGTATATATGCTAATATTCAAAGTTTTGTTAATGGTGTATTTACTAATTTTTTTTTCTTTTTGTCCAATTCATTTCAATGTCTTTTTACTATTGATGTTCTGCGTGAGACAATGAACTAAACGTCTCGAAATGTTTTGATTATCTAATCGCTGATATGAGGTGTTACAGACAAAAAATATACGTGGTGTATCATTATAGTGGAAGATGGTAAAATGAATGTACTGTTAATAAGAAAGATTTCCACTCGATTTGGCGAGGGAAATCTGGACCCGATTGAACTTGAACTGACGTGACGTAGACATGCGATCTGTCGAAAATTTTTGAATCGAGGCAAAAAATTTTTTTTTTTATTCAAAGCAATTATATAATTCATGTATTTACCTCTGTTTTTCTCTCACGGATACTTTGATATCTTTTCATTTGTGCGCCGTTTTTGAGTCCGAGCGTGTGGAAATAAAACTATCATTGTAATCGATCCCGCTTATCAATCAAATATAGATTACCTGAATAAAATTTGTGGTTATATCTCTTTTTTTAAATTACTTTAATTTCTATTTTTTTTTTTTTTTTACAGAACTGTCTGTGTGGAGCTACAAGGAAAACTGCTACTCCCTCCTTCACTCAACAAGAAATCTTTTCTCTACGAATTGGATAAAAATATTACTTTCTTGGCAGAGGCAGTAGTAAATTCAATTGAGTCATTTTTTTTTTTTTTTTTTCTTTTTTTCTCCAAATATTGTAGAGCATATCCACCCTGTGGGTACCAGAATGTCAATCTTATAAATGGGGATATCTGGGTGCCTGCTAATTTGACTCATCATTGCTAACATAGTAAGTTTGATCCTTACTGGCTGTCTCACCATTTTGATTCTGTGAAAGATCCAGCTAAGCTTCGTAAATATCTTTCAAAGGGTTATATTCAAGATAAAGGAGAACCCTCAAACTGCAGCCACAATAGAAAGAATAATAAAGGGTAGCATTTTGAGAAAGAAGAAAAAAAAAAAAATTTCGTGCTAGCCATGGAAAACCCTACCGATAGACAACTAGCCAGCTGTAAGATTTGTAACAAAAAATTTGCCGATACCAGCAGTCTAAAAAATCATCAATGGACCCACATCAATAGCCATTACAGTTATGAAAAACATGAAATTTTATTCAGTGATAGTGACAGCAGTTGTGAGCAAGAGAATTCACTCCATTCTCTTCTTCCCGGCAACAGTCCAAAAAACCATAGACCCCAGAAATCCCCAAATAGCCCCGTATCTAATGGTTATTCGAAATTCCAGTCGTCACCAGAACGGTTCCCTAATGGTGATCTTCTAGAAGAGCCCCAGCATTTCCAACATGTCAGTAAGGAATCTCTAAGTAAAAATCACAATCGAACAAACCATCAGCACCTCAAAGACTCCCCATTGGATGAGCCAGTCCGTATAGAAATCCCTGATGATAGTGACTCTGACTCGGTCGTCGACAAGAAGGATATGTTATACAGATGTGAGATTTGTGGTAAGCTGTTCACGGACCCCAACCAGATGGTTCGTCACAAACAGAGCCATGCTGGCGTGAAGATGTTCATGTGTGAAGTCTGCTCGAAATACTTCACAGAACGTAGCCATTTGCAACGGCACAAGCGTACACACACTGGAGAGAAGCCATTTCCATGCGAGGTTTGTGGGAAGCTGTTTGCCCGCTCTGACAAGCTGCTGCGACACAAGAGGATCCATACTGGAGAGAAACCATATCACTGCCCTATCTGCGGAAAAGAGTTTGGACGTTCAGATAAATTGCTACAGCACAGAAGAACACATCTCGGAAAGCAATTAGAAATTTTTACTGAATAAATTGAAAAAAAAATTTTTTACTTGGATATGTTTAAACTTTTTTATACTTATTTTATATTTTCTCTATTCAATTTTCTTTAATTAAATGAATGACATCTTCCTGTCACATTTGAAAATTTAAGAAAAAGGTTGGTTATAATTTACGTATAAATTGCTTTTTATGTTAATCATGAAATCACCAAGTACATACCTTTCTTATATATATCTATATATATATATATAGATATAGATATGTTTGTGTGTGTGTCGAGAAAGCTTTACAACTCAAAACTCTAAATATAAAACTTTTTCAATAGATTTTTTGTATCACTTCAGTCACTTATTTCCCAATATCTGTTAATGAAATTTGTGTAATTTTCTTCAGTATTTTTTTTTTCCCTGTTTCGCATATTCTTCGTCATTATGGTACAATGTATAACTTTACCATGTAACAGTTTCTGGACCTATATATATATGTGTGTGTGTATATATATATATATATATATATATATATATATATATGCAAGAGAGAGAAAATAACTTCAACAGTATTTGACTTATTGATAAAATTATACATATTAGAATTTTTTTTATCTTGGAATTTTAGATTAGAAATATTAGCGGAAATGAGAAAAAAAGTTTTAGAAATTGAAGAGTAAATCTAAGTTGTTTTTTTTGTTTTTTTTTGTTTTGTTTTGATATATATAGATTAAAAAAACCAGCCTTAAAATCCTTGCCCGTAAACCAAAATAGCTCTAATCTCATAATGATGTAAATTCTGCTCTGACATGATTGTGATAGGGTAAATGAGGTGTCCAGTAAGATAGACCCTACCCTTTATTATATCAAAACCTTAACAAGAGCTTCTCACCCATTCCAACCTAAAACTAGTATTCAAGAATCACATATTAAACTATGAATAAAATGGAAGAATGAAAAAATGAATTCTTTCAGATATTTTCCTGTTTTGTTCTAGATTTACCTCTACACTTAATGCATGTCAATAATAAAACAATTCAAAGATGATGAATAAAATGAAAAACCTATGAATATACCATAAGATATTAACAAAATCAACCCCCACTTTGATCAAATATTAATTGCATTTAAGAGATTCACTTCTGAAATTACTGTTATATCTAATATTTCTTTTAAACAGGTGAATAGCATCTTTAGTTCACAATGAAACTAAGTTAAAATTTTTAAAAAGCTGTTCTAGTTAGTCACTCAATAGAAGCTGTCACGTGTCTTCAGACTGCATGTGAAAAGATGAATTTGCTTTTTGTTTGGGATGATCACTAAAAAGTCAGAATTTTCAAAAACATAATTGGGTACAAAGTAAGTGATAAATTACATTGTGTATTGCCTCCCTCTTCACTAAAAACATATTTAGGGGTTGATTTTCAAAAAATAGAAAAAAAAATTTTTTCTCAACAATAAGGAGTGAATGTTGAATTTTTCAGCCCACTAGCTCTATTGGTGCATGATACATGTGTAGCCAGTCAGACCAATGTAAAAACTGAGGAAACCTATGGTAATGGTTTCTGCTAGCTGGCAATTAATAGATAATCGTTTGTTTAATGCATAATATTACAGGTTCGACTTGACAAGTGAATACACAAAAACTTTCATTGGTATATAGTTACCATTGGCAAAGCCAAGGGGAGTCCAAGCCCCCCCAATTTCAAGACAAAACCTCATAATTCATGCAGAAATGAAGAGAGAAATGTGGTGGAGTCTAGTTTGGCAGGAAGACAAATAGATATTTTAAAAAGATATAAAAAGTGACCCCTCTCCAGAGGATTACATTTTGACAAAACTTGGATACATATATTACAAATCAGTATTGCCAATTTAGCACTTTCCATGCTAAATTTAGTGCATCTCTTGTTTTAGCAGTGCAAAAATCCAACGAGCAGTGCCATTTTTTGACATTTATTCAGCAATTTTTAATGGGTTTTTGGGGGGGGGGAGTTGCAATTTTCAGACCGATCTAATGTAATGAAGGGTTATCTCCCTTCGACTTGAATATACTTGAACCATTTGGTATATTTTTTATCCTAGTTCCTTCATCTTTTTTTGTTGCTTTTTATCTTATTGTTGCCATTAAATTGCAGTATTTCCGAATAGAGAATTAGTTTTAGAAAAGATATTTTTTTATTTATTTTATTTTTTTTCAAAATTCCTGCAATTTAATGGCTGAAGGAAGAATTGACAATAATTGTGATAAAAAGATGAGGAAACTAGTCAAAGTAAAAATTGTTGAATTCCTAAATCTTAACCAACTTCTCTGTTCTCTGCAACAGATAACTCATCTTATACCTTCAGTTCAAGGCTATGTATTGTTTGAAGTAAATATGTTTTCCTGACTTGTTATAAAAATGGTGAGTTCAAAATCATGCAACAAACCAATTGGAAATTTTTAGTGAAACTGAAGATGGCTACCAAATCTGAGGTTTATGGGGAAGAATGAATGTGTGCTTATGTGGTATGAGACTTTTGCACAAATTGTTATCAAGTTCAGATTTTTGTACAAAATTTGCTTGACATTCTTTTCATCGATGGAAACCATTTCAGCAATCAATCTGATGCTTAATCATCAATTATTTCAAATGATTGGCTTAATTATTTTAACATTCTTGCTGTTTTTTTGATATGTATGAACATCCACACTTCTTCATCTTAGACATCCTCTTGACCTTCACAAAATCTTGGTGCCACTCAAACACACACATACGTAATATGCATTATTCCCCATAAACTTCAGTAAGTATATGAAAGTATTAACTCTTAAGCTCATAAAAATTCATAGATTTTTTTTTTTTAATCCTCTAATGATCTGGGGAAGATAAATCATATGATGGATAATAAGTTATTTCCCAGGAAATTGAGCCAGTTTTATATGAATTTAAGAGATATAACGTAAGATGAAGAGGGCCAAAGAAAACATGGGCATGAACAAAGATCTTACTTTTCCAAATAATTTATCGAAAAGTGACTGTGCTCTGCCTCAAAATTTTTAATGATTTATTAAAAAATACAAGTTTTTGATAGCATATGCAATACACTTTTTCCTACAAAGTGACTAAAAAAATATAATTCTGCATACTTCGTATGAAGATACAACTCTTCTTTGTACCAATAGTAAGCATTTACACCCATAGACTACCAATACTTTTTTGACTAAAATGAAGAGGCTTTTTCTTCTTCTTCTCCATATATTTTACATGAATCTTCTGAATAAGATTACTCAATTTCTGATTTAAGGGATAATCATTACTCGTGTGGTACCGTTCCAAAGGTGCATACATGGATGGGGCTAGGTTTTGTGGTGTGTGGTGCAGCCTGTCTTAATTTTCCATCTGTAATACAAAACTATGGCTTCCAAGAATTTCAGTTATTTTTAATTGTTGTCAATTTATGTATTTCATATCTAAATTTAGATAATTCTAAAGAGTGGAAGTCAAGATTATTTATGGAACTATAAAGAAAGATCTATTATCTTTATTTTTTATTCATTTTTATTAGATTTCTCGAGAACCTCTGGTCTAAATTAGACACTGCCTTGTGTGCTGAGTGATATTTCTGGTGAATGACAACTACGTACAATTGCCAGTGGTCAAGTAATTGCAATACATGCACACGCACACACAGATTTCTTTAATTGTAGTCAGATTATATATAGATTCATTCAGACAAGTGCCCTCAACTTGATATTCATAGTCACGATATTTCAGTCATTGTACTTTGGAGAGTCTTATAATTGGTAACCTAGACATTTTGAAATGCAGAAATTGTAACATGAGAAGAATTGGTACTTGTGTAATACTGGGGCCCAGCACAGAATATGCGTAAGATACTATGAGTTATTCCCCTTGCAAGATTTTTTTCCTATTAGAAAGTCCATACATACACAAAAAAAATCTCTATTAAACTACAAAAAACTATGACTTATTTCAATTCAAAGTGATAAATAAGAATAATCTGATACACAAATTTCTACAGACTTGTTGGATAATTTAATCTAATAGTTTATGTAAGGGGAATTACTCTTAGTCTCTTACACATATAACACCCTGAGCCTCACTTTACAAGAGAACTGAAGGATTAACTGATTATCCACTTTTTACACTGAAATGCATTACATTTAGGAAAATGATTTTTCAATGAAGTAAAACAAAATTTGGTTGATAGTAGCTGAATCTGAACCCAAACTTACACTTGAAAACACTTCAATAACAGTGACATTAGAAGCTGCCCAAGGGTGCACGCTAGTCTGCCTAGAATTGTGTGTGTGTGCGCTCATCCAGGGGATGGGAGCACATGCACAAACAAAATAATGAATTGCTCTATGACTGATGCAAAGTAAGGGTCCAGTTCAGCATTACTGTAACATAATAAATAAAACTCCTCAGAAACTAAGATGAATTTTTCTTCCAAAACTGACATTTTTCCAAAAGTACCATAGGTTTTATTGATAGAAAGCATAAAAAAAATCCTTCTGGAAAATCAATTTAATACAGTTCTCGACTTTTATTAACAATCTTAAACGATGAAATGATTTATTCCATTTCAGATGCAGCTTTTATTTTCATTTCTGGTGCTGAAAATGTTATCCAAATTACTTTCCTCCAAATTGTCACTGGATTTTTTTTTTCCCTCTCTCTAAAAGCCAAGCTTTGAAAATTCATGATGCAGAATATGAAGCGATATTTACAATGCAAGCGAGGTAATTAATTCTTAAATTTTAGTTCTGAACACTGAACTACAGGATACCCCATGACCCAGTGTCTTCGCACAGGGAATCCGTGGCGCCGTTATACCCACCCAATATGGTATAAAACGCAGAGTCGCATTTTTAAGAGAGTCCTCCAAAAATTGCTCAGATCCCTTGTCCTCTTGCAGATATCTGATTATGGAATCTAATCCTTTTAAAACCCAGCTCAAAGAATAAAACTTTATCGCATAACTACCAGTAAATCAAGTCTGTTTCTTGATCACTAATACGACACCGGCGGTGTAACAGGTGCCTAAGTGCTACTAGAAAATAAACTGAACCATTTCACTATAATTTTTTTTTTTTTTTTTTCTGAAGAAAAATAACAGCAATTTATTATTTCTAAGTTGACGATTAATTTTCAATCCCTCAAAGAAATATGGATACTAAGAAAAACAACCAGCTTATATAAGGATCATTTCCATCTGACTAGAAGCAAGAGGTGTCCTTGTCTGTCTGTGTGTCGAATTATTTCCCTTAAATAAAAATGTTTACATCTCATCAACAAGGATAGAAAACGGTTAGTAGTAGTATTTACTTATTTGTATGCACTCTCGTTACAATGTTATGTACAATAATAGTGTCTACAGAGGCATTTAACTTGACTTTTTTTTTACTTTTCTATATTTCCCCATTGTTGTCATGTTTCTTGTTCGAAAAGTTTTTCAGGGAAAAGTAAACCGTCCTGAAAAGAGCACGTTCTGTTTTTTTTATCTGGTTTGTTGACTTTCCTTCCTTTTTTTTTCCTTTTTTAAAGTCAAAACAAAACAAAACACTATAACAGAAAATGAACAAACTAATTTTCAACTGAAAAATAAAAGATTTATTTCTCTTTCAATTCTGTTAAAAATGACAGAGATAAAAAGGTATATTTTTTTTATTGATCATTTGCGATTTTAACGTGGAAAAAAATACTTGATACATTTTTTTCTTTTGTAAAAATGAAAATTGATATTAAAATCATAACATTAAATGGTTTTAATTTTTTATTCTAAATTATTAAATTCTGTATTGCTTTCATAATTAAGTCCATCAACTACTTCACAAGTTGTCGTTGTGTTGACTGACTTTCAAAAAGGACCCAACAATGATCCATAACGCCCTAAAAGTTAGCTTTACACTTTTTAATAATTGGAATAAAATACATAGAAAAAATAGATCCATCCTTTGCATATTTTTTCTAAATATTAAAGTTTTTAAATGTTTCTTCAATGTCTCAAAATAACCCAATCTTTAAACTTTTTCGCAACGGCTGTTAATCTTTTTAGATCGAAAACACTCAGATGGATGTTGATTTGATTGCATGACTATATTTTGTAATGAAGTGTGCTATTTTCAAAAGGAAGTTACCATATTTTTTTCAATTGGTTTCTCAGTCGTTGCTTCTAGCTTTTTTTTCTTAGATGCGCTATCAGCGATCGTCGTCACTGAATGACCTATCGAATTGTGGGTTACGTCCCTTGCTCAGTGTTTCTACTTCATATAATTTGGTTGCATTTAGATGTCAGAAATGGCCATTTAGGTGACTTTTTCTTTTAATAAGTAATTTTTTTTTTTATAGAATGAGTAATATTTCAATAAAATCAAAGTTGAAGTTTGAAAAACGTTTTAATGCGAGGTCGTCCTGTATTTCAGTATGGAAAAATTCGGTGTGTGGGGAAGATAGAGGAATTAGTTTTCGATTGAGAGGGGGGGTTCATTTTTTTTTTTTTTTTTCATACACACATTAATGTACTGATTCGCTCATGTCTGTCCAGGCGATATCTCCAAAAAGTGAAAATGAATTTCAATGATTTTGTAAAACGATGGTTCATGGGCATAGGAAAAAAAAAAAAAATGGGGGGGCAGACCTTGGACAGTTTGTTTTTTTTTGTTTTTTTTTTCTTTATTGAGTTAGTGCACAGCATTGTCAGAGTGCCTTTTAGTTAACTCTAGTGTACATTACACTATCAAAAGAGGATATTCAGGTTATTATTAATTATGACTAAACTGAACGACATTAACACTTGATAGCCAAACTATTTTCTCATTGGGATGTACTTTTGGACGGGAACATATCCATATTTTTGGCAACAGTTTCCAAAGTCTGGTCATATTTCCTGATAATGTAATTGATAGGAATAGGTAAGATTAAACATTATACCAATATATCAGGTACTGCCATTTTGAATTTGGTTATTTTAATGGTTTGAAATGGCTTGAAGTTTTTGAAAATTTTATGAAAAAAATGAAAGCAGAAAACTAACTTTTGAAACTGTAATTTATTAAATTTTACTAAAAAGGATTAACTATGATTTAGGGTTAGTGCTAGGTTGTAGTTATCATAAGATTCATTTTCAAACCTAACCTACCTACACTTACTAACCCTAACTACATGCCATATTGTCTCTGAAGTTAACAGTATTTTTAGATAAAAAATATTATTTGATCAGTAAAAACCTAGCCATGTTTAGCCATTCCAAATGGTTATAGCATCTATCTCAATTACCTTCCCTGCAAAATATTGAGATAATCTTTTATCTCACTTATTTCAAGCAATTACCAAATCACCTTTTTATTAAAAAAATAGTGGTGTGGTTATACTCAATTATTATTAACTGTATTCTATTATGAATACAACCATTACCTTCACTTTTCATGATGTTTATAGTTTTCTGGTAGGTTCCAGATAATTGTCCAAATTTTCATTCCCTCTTAGTTTTACTCTGAAACCATCAACCGAAACTGGCAACATGTTGTTCTTTTTTCAGTTTTTAAATGAATCTGGCTGGCTGAAAATTTAATCATTCCCCCCTTAATATGTTTAGGATAAACTTTCTTTTTTTACCCCTTCCCATAATTTTTTTTTTTATGGAGGGTTCA
This sequence comes from Thysanoteuthis rhombus, assembly GCA_963457665.1. Taxonomy (NCBI): domain Eukaryota; kingdom Metazoa; phylum Mollusca; class Cephalopoda; order Oegopsida; family Thysanoteuthidae; genus Thysanoteuthis; species Thysanoteuthis major. Next base: position 17,553,501 of record OY735214.1, on the reverse strand, counting down.
ATACATAATGTAAATTTATGCTAAATCGGCCTCTTAATAGTCCAGCAACATTAATTTTTTTTAGTTATCACTGCCCAACAAAAAGCGAGAGAAGTAACTTATTCATTGATTACCTCCTTTTTCGATTGATTACCCCCAACCTTGCATGCTGCCAACGTTGGTTACGTGATGGTTTCTATTGAGTGACTAACCAGACCTGTTGTTTTTATTACAATATTATCATTTTGTTTATGTTATCTATATTTTTATATTGCCATCAATGCTTATTTACTTTACCATGTATATGCAGTCTGTCCAGAAAGTATCTAGGTATTCAATACTAAAGAGAAAATAGCCTACCTAGGGCAGTAGCACCCAGGTGCCTTCAAAGCTCTCCCCACTCAGGACCTCACACATCTATTCTATATTCCAGCATCCATTCCACTTTTTAAAACAGTCTGTAAAGTCCTCTTTTAAGATTGCCATCAGTTGTCTTGTCGTGTTATCCTTAATCTCATCCACAGTCAGAAATCTCTCTTTTAATGGCGATTCTGGAGTAAAACTTGCACTCACAAATGAAGATTGGTTGCTGTAAATTTTTTAAAAAGTTGCTTCTGTTGTTGGCTAAATATTTTGATATAAAGATATCATTTGAAGACCATAATGATTATATTTTTCATTTTCATCATTTGGAACCTTTGAATGGATTTTCAAGTATACAAATTGATATGAAGTGCATTAAAAAAATCATAAGGCTAATGTTTAAATTTTTTACCTTTTGAATAATATATTTATCAAAATTAAATTCAGACATCCAAAGATTTAGGAGCCATCATATGTTTTAACATATACTTAACATTTTGAGCTAGAAAGTTTGCTGGAAATTAAAAGTTGAAAAAAAAAATCTAGCCATTTGTTGCCATAAAGGGAAGCAACTTCTTAATATTTACATCCATACATACCAGTTTTTACACTTTGGAAAAAGCTAGAAGTCCCAATAAGCCAAATCTGGACTGTAAAGGGGGCAGACAGACCTAGGTGATACAATGTTTTGTAAAAAAATCTATCCCCAAGATATGAAAAATAAGCATTGTGAATGCAATTGTCACACTGCACACAGGCTCACCTAATGGTGTCTCATTTCCGATTGAGTTATCCACTGGGAGAGTATATGTCCATGCATGTGCAGTAAGGTGCCCTCTGATTCTTTGCCAAGTTACATCAAAGCCTTGCAACTGATTCCCAAGATATTCTAAATGGTTGGTTCTCTTCTGGGCAGACTTTGTATATTGAACAAAAATCCATTTTTATTCCTTTCATCATTGAATAACAATTATTTATAATTTCTTTTTTCAGGAGTGATAAAGACTATGGGAAAATTTTCGATCATCAAGAATCACGTATGTTGGGATTTTCTGAAAGAAAAGGAAAAACAGAAATTTTCCATACCTGCCGTTTTAATTGGAGAGACAACTTCTTTAAAAGAAATCTGATACAGTTGAATGATGAATCAAGATGTAGCTTCTGAAACTTTCTCTTGATTTTAGGGAAATCTTCCAGCCGCAATCATTATATTTTGATAATTGTAAAATCCACAAGATGTCTAATAACATAGTCCATGTTTTTCGCCTTAATCAAGTCCCTTACTCTCAGAGCTCTATACAGTGACTGCCTTTGTAAAATCCAAGAATAACAACATTCTCCAGGTTTTGAGTTAATGTTTCACACTCTGCAACCTTCAGGACTTGATATAATCAGTTAATTCACATACTTGTAAAATCCCTTGTACCGCTTAGATTCTATACCAGATGCTGCAGTCAGTGCCTTGGTCAAGTCTTTCGTAACCTGTTCTCCCCACAATCAAGGGAGTCCAAAACACTCAATGTCCTAAACAGAAAAAAACACATTTGTACATTATACCTGGATTTATTTTCCTCATCTTGGTTGTTTATATAATTGCAACATTTCGGCCATTACCTACACCCTTCTTCAGGGTTCCTTTTGCATTCAGGGAAATTCAGAAAATCTTGAGGTGAGCTTCCCATTCAATCTGCATGGGTGAACTGTTTTCATTCCGCCATCTACACCTCCGAGCATCTTGGAGTAGACCACATTAGTTGCTTTTAATGCCTCCTTTCTTTTTTTAGACTTTGTGAGATCTTGACAGCCCAGGATGATTACTCCAAAAAAGAGGTTCAAGTGGTGATAAAGGATTGTGTTGTTGTCTCTCAGCCAATATGTTTGAAATGTAAAGGGGGGAAAAACCCTTTTATTTGCCAGTGGCAGCTAATTTTTTTCCCTCCTTTACTTTGGAGGTATATTTGTATTCTTGTAAAATTCTCTAGCCTTATTTCTCCTAAACTTGATCAGCCAAATGGAAAAGCTATTGTCACCAAAGCCATTCTCCTGTGACTTGTGCGGTGTGACATTCTCGAGACGCAGCTCAATGGTACAGCACAAGCGTAGGCACAGTGGAGAGAAGCCCTACCGCTGTGACATCTGCTTGAAAGCGTTCACTCGACCCTACACTCTCCAGAAGCACCGTTGCAGTCATAATAAAGGAGAGAAGCCATTCTCGTGCGATCTCTGTGGACGTAACTTCTCTCGAAGCAGTACCTTGTTAGAGCACAAACGGACTCACGCCGGGGAGAAGCCATTCCAATGTGATATATGCCAGGAATATTTCTCCCGACGGAGCACCTTGCATCAACACCAACGAACACACTCTGGAGAAAAACCCTACGTTTGCGAGATCTGTGGTAAAAGATTCACCAGACGGTATACTTTGCAAAAACATGCCAAAGATCATACCTCCGAGGCCCCCTACAGTTGTAATGTGTGCGGACAAAAGTTCATTCGGCCTTACGCTCTCCAAAAGCACCAGAGATACCATTCAGGTGAGAAACAGTACACCTGTGATGTGTGCGGAGAGAATTTTTCTCGCCGGAGTAACCTTCACGTGCACCAGAGGACTCACACTGGAGAAAAGCCCTTCAAATGCACAATTTGCAAGAAGTTGTTCTCTCGACGTAGCAACTTGCAGGTACACGAACGAAGTCATTCGGGAATCAAACCTTACAAGTGTGACCTTTGTGGTAAACAATTTGTACGCAACAGCACTCTTACCAAACACAAGCGAGGACATCTAAGTACCCAGATGGATTCTTTCCAAGAACAGAGACACATTACTGAGATGGACTCGCCCGGTGGTAATGACACTAATCCTACCAAGATTGTCCATAGTTTGTGCGGTGCTTATAGTGTTGATGAAGATAAAGAGTACGTATGTCAGCAAAACAAAAACAATAGTCACTTTCTCGATAGTAATACTGATCGGCCTTGCAGTAAACCTGATATAGCAAGCAGCAATGACAATAATTTTAGTGATAACAGTCCTAGCATAAATTTAGCACATCAGTGCAACACTGAAGGCCCCTGCTTACCCATGAATCAAAGACCCCCACACCTTTGCATCCACTGTGGAGAACCTTCTTCCGAATGCAGTCACTTACAGACAGTGTCAATATCATTACCCCAACAAGGGCTTCACTCACAGCAGCCATCTTCCTATTCTCCTGTACCATCCAAGACCCGTCTGTCCACTTCAATGTTACCCAGGAAATGGTTGGAACCACCGACAGTCATTGTGGCCACTTCAGATAACCCAAATGAAAAAATTGCACCAGCCACTTGCCTTCGTACCCCAAGGTCTCCATGGCAGAGAAATATTCCCACAAGCCTTGTTACTACTCCATTATGCAATCCACTGGTTATTATGCAATCACCATCCATTATGGAGACCTGAATGAAATTATCTTTATTTTCTCTGGTTGCAAAGAAGCCCATTCCTTATATTGTCTTCAATTTTGAGAAGACTTATTAACATTAAAAGGGTTTTTTTTTGAGCAACTGAACTCATTCTATTGTGCATATCTCTGGGAAGAGATATTAACGTACTAACTTTTGTTCAGACAATCTAATCTTTTCCTCCCATCTTTCTTGTTGACACAACGTTTCAAACCAATACATTCTACAGCTGTCTTCAGATGTAGAATGTAATGTCCGTAAAGAAAGAGAGTCAAAAAAGACCATAGGATGAATCATCCGAAACACTGTGTCAACAACAATGATGGGGGAAAAGAGATTAGATTATCCAAACAAGGGTTGGTATGGAGTTGTTATTTTTGTTGTTTCAACAATGTTATGGCTGATTGATTTTATGGCTTTTTTATGGTGTACTTTCCATATGGATTGGTGATGCCCCAACGCTGTGAGATCTGCATGTTCACTCAACCCTACACTCTCCAGAAGCACTGGTGCAGTTATTATACAGGAAAGAAGGTAATCTATGTGGACACTCAGAAGAGAAAAAGATAGGAAAACAGAATTTTCTTTTCCAATGTTCTTGTAAAGAAAGCTGAATATGTTTTTAATTCCTGTCATTGTTAAACAAGAATTCTATACCAAGTCCTGGTTGAAAGTAAAATCCACACTGGTCTGATTTGTGCATCTGGCCAACAAGTTAATATATGCCAATCCTTTCAGTTTTCATACTTTCCATCAGCGTTATCTCCAAGAGAGGGCAATGTATACTTTTATCACTCCAAATATGGTCTGCCATTCCATATTTTTCCACTTCATTTTTGAATATTGCTTTCCTGTGTTTTTCGAGTCTGTCTTCAAGAGGACAGCTGTGTTTTTTTCACCTTGCACTACCAGAATAAAAGACTCTCTCTTTCTGTATGAATAGTACACCTGAGAGCCGTAGAATGAATTGCACAAAACATGGGAACAATGAATGAGTTCAATTGTCCAAAAAACTCTTTTTAAAGACCCATTCCTTGATTTATTTATATCTAACAGCATGTTATCAATTTGAATTTTTATAGATTTTTCACATGTTATGTTTTTTTACAGAAACCAAGAAGCCTTAATTCAGTCAGCGTGAAAATTAAATCGGGATGATTTGATTGTTTTGCTCAATTTACCGTGTATGCCACGATATAAGACAGACATTCTTAATTTTTGAAAAAAAACAAACTATGCAAACAAATATTACACTTTCTGTCTGATTTTTTCCAATGTGGGACACTCAATATGTGTAGATTTTTTCTGACTATTCTCTCCATCTTTTGATTATGTTTCGACCCTAGCGCCGTGTGGTCATCTTCAGTTATGTGTCTCGATAATCTCTTGAAAAATGCATCTATAACACCAATAATGGAAATCAACATTATTATGACCCCAAAATGGACAGCAGATGAGGATATTCTGCTCCTTGAAGATAACCCCCTCCTCCCAGCTTTCCAAACACTCACCATTTATGACAAAGGTGCTGGGTTCAATGGTCAAGATGTTATGTTCCAAAGATGAACCAAAAGGGAGACAACAGTCAAAAAAACTCTATAAATATTGCACTGTATCTAATAAATCTATATCATGACTAAAGGTTGGCATTTATTGAAATTTGATATGGACAGTTATGGAACTGAGATGAGTTGCAGTGAGCGGTAGTCCTCCAAACACCCTTGTAAACCATTCATCTTATAGTCTGGCATATACAGTATGTTCATTTGGAAATGCATTGACTATGTAAATACTCTCAAGTCCTTCTAGCAGGATTTGATCCTGAAACCAAACCATCCAATCCAGTCCTGTCTGTCGTTTTATGCAGATAGAAATTCCTATAATTTTTCTAATGTTTACCTTTTTAAAAAAAATTCATAATAATGAAGAAAAAAAACATTATTGAACTTTGATATTCTTCCCAAACTCATCATATTTAAACATTAAAAAGGATGAAAAATAATTTTGAAAGTTATTCAAACTAGATAGATTTTTTCTTTGTTTCTTTTTTTCAGTATATATATACATATATGTATATGTATATATATATATATATATATATATATATATATATATATATATAGGAAGCTACTTATTAGGATCATAGATAATGTTATCAAACAATTGTTATCAAATTCTGTTGGTCCCAAACACCTTATTTGAGATTAATAAAAAAAATCAAATCAAAATATTTATATCAATCATACTATTTTTTTTTTTTTTTTTTATAATGTTATGTTGTTTATGATAATGAATGTAAATAGTTTCAATTTTCATATCCTTTGCCTAATGTTATCAGCTGGTAATTGTTATCTAAAAGACCCTGTCCCAAAGTGATTGCAATAAGCAGCTTCTTCTGTATATATATATATATATATATATATATATATATATATATATATATATATATATATAATGTGATCTAATTCCATTATAGTGTTTGGATGGTGACTGTATACTAAATTTTCATTATTTCCCATTTCTTTCAACACTTTTTCTTTCCACATAATATTATTCTATTTACACAGTTACCGTATGTGCCAGCATTGAAGTCGACTTTTTTAACATCAAATATTTTTCCTAATGGATCATATTCGACTGTTTTAGACCCTATTAACTTGAAATCCTGGGGACACAACGCTGCCTTATGTTTAATAGTTGACGTATCTAGTGAATATTGGACTAAACTTGAATTAACACCTTTGTTTTGGGATTGACTTATATGTTGGTATATACGATATATTTCAACTTCCAACATGCATTTGAATGTGTATTTTTTTTTTCAGTTTCAAATCTCTGTTTATTTTCAATTAATTTTCAATATTTCATTTATCTATCGAATGAAAGAATAACAAAAGAATCTGACATTTTGAAAAAATGATAATGAGTTGAGAATAAGAATTTGCCATTCTGTCTCTAAGGTGTCAACTCTATTTAGGGAAGTTGGAAGTTATTTTGAATGTTTGATTTTTTATTTACTTGATGTACACTTCATTTATTTGAAATATAACTGTGTTAATGGAATATTACAGTCAATTAACTCTTAGCCCACCCTCTGTTTTTCAGAACCAAGTTATCTAACGATTATATTAAAAAAAATGACTTGTAGCCTCCACTTTGGATATGGTACTTCTAGTCACTTGACTGTTATTTCTAACATTCTAAAATTTGTACCTTCAGTCTAGTTTTGGCGTTGCTGAATAAAAAAAACTTTTTTATCACGTTTTTTCTGATTTTTTTCTTCTTCTTTCCTGAGACTGAACTCAGCAGATACACCCAAATTTGTTTTTGACAATTGCCGCTTTGTATGGATAAGCATGCACACTTAATACAAAACAATTTTTGTTTTTTCAGATCTTTTTAAACCGTGGGATTATCTTGTTTTGTCAGATGCTGATTTTTAAGACACACAAGCTCTCCCCACTTTGTAGATTGGTGTAACAAAATCTTTTTCTCTTTATATCAGAAATGCTGTAGAACTTATTTCATAGAGATATACAATACAATTGATTTACAATAGAAATTAGATAATTTTGCTGGTGAAATACGCTGCAAATATTTTACTATCGAAATGTATTATAAATCATTATACATATAACAGCCATAATCTGTCTGTCAGAAATGTTTAACTTAATTCCTGACCACTGACAATCCCTCCCTTTTTTCCTGGTTTTCAACATCCAACATGGATTGAGTACCAAAACTGGCTCAAACAAAATTTAGGCCAAAAACTGCAAAGTTAAATCATCAAATTCCACTTTAGCTTTCACATTACCATGGTGATTTTCATTTATTCATAACCTGATGCACAGTGTTCCTCCAATTTCACAGACTTGATTATTCATGAGGTTTTTTCTTCTTCAATAAAGGGAAACTACCCTCACAGAATTTCTAGAACAAAATTTAAAATCTTCTGTTCTCAAATCTTGACTAGGCATTGAATTGATCAAATTGAAAAACAACGTATTTTCACCTTCATTAGATAACATTACATTGTAAATCACCTTCAAACATGAACAAATTTTATTTGTTTCATTCATTTTTAGTTTCAACTTATTGAATGAAGTATTGTAGCATAATATTTATCAATTTTGACCAGTTTTTACCTTCATCTTAATTTTTAGTTGCTTTTTATGAAAACTTCAAGTCAGACCATAATTCTCCTATTTTCTATCATGTTATTTATTTACTGTCATGATAATTAAGATGGGGGTAAAAACTAGCCAAAATTAATCATAAAAACAATTTGGTTTTACAAATAAGTCATTGTGATGAAAGAAAGTGCCAAGTTGTTACAGGATCAATCCGGCCAACAATTGTTTCAAACCCCCAAAATGATCCATGATGCTGTAAAGGTCAACTGAAACAGATTTCAGGATGTATTTTCTTTTAACATTCTATTATCAGTTACTTAAAACCTTGTTTTGAACCCTTAATTATCTTATAGCCTACAGATCACTGGTATTGATCTGTGAAAATCAATATCTCACTCAATATTACATAACTCATTATTCTTACACATGATGTCACAGTTGATTGCAAGATGGCGGCCTTTTTTAAAAGTGATTCAGGTAACATTAGTCAGTTTTGAAATAAGTTGATTTTGAGTTTAAGGGGAAAACTATTTTCAAAACTGAAAAATCTCTTGAGGAGAGGAAAGCGTTGTAGATTGAAAACACAAAAAATTATTCACAATTTTTTTTTTTTTTTCCAAATGAGACCATAAACACTTGATTATTGTTTTTGTTTTGTTGTAATGTCTGGAAACCGATCGAGAAAAATAAACATTGTTATTTTACTAAAGATGAACGATTAATTCCAAAAAATATTGAATGATTTTGTACAAATTTTGATACAAAATTTATTTTGATACCAATAGTTATTTTTTTAATAATAATTCCAATTACAAATAGAATGTGATGAGTGAATAAATATTTATTTACACTCCAAGGATTGTCAACTGGAAATTAATATGAGGAATATTTGGATGTTTTTAATGATAAGGCTCTTAGTAAGAAGCCACAGCGTGACTTCTTACAAAGACCCAATCATAAATTAGCTATACAATGAAAAATGAATATGTAGAGGATAAAACTGTATTAAAATTTGCTTAATTATTTTAACTATAGTAATATATAACAAAAACTAATAATTACAGTTCTACTATATAAATCTGTTCTGTAAATAAAAAGATCTTTTGCTTTAATGGAGACTAAAACTGATGATGATTGAAATAGTCAGCAATGACATCACAATTGACTCCCATAAACAGACGTAAATCATGTATACACCCCATATTTTTTTGTACAGAGGAAACACTTCATCTGTTTTTCAGCTAAATAATAGGATATATCAAGAAAAAAAATTGAATACGATTTTTAATGCCATTTGGTCATCAAATGTGCACCATTTGGAAAAAAGGGATTTTTCTTCATTTCAGTTGACTCTCAAGGTACTTCAGGAAAAATACTTTTGTATTGTTTTACAAGGGTTTTTTTTAACAAATGAATTATTTATCTATCAATCGACTTGACTTTTTTTTCCTACATAGGGAATGAGCCAATAAAAAAAAATTTTATTATTAGCCTTTCTCTATGAAATCTGACATCTTGTTACTGAATAAAATATTTGTTCAGAGGAAACATGGCTTTTTAGCACAACTTTGATTTATATAGTAATACTACAGCAACCAGTACGGTATTTCCAATCACACTGTTTACTCAAAGATGAAGTTAAAAACTAGTCCAAAGAAAAAAGAAATACAATTTTGTTTTACAAAGAAGTCATTTAGAAAAAGGTAGTAACCTTCTTTGTACAACCTTTTTTCTTAAGATAAAAAATCTGAATTCTTGGAGGCAATTCTATTTTCTTATGTACTTTTGTAAGAAAATATTTATGGAATCATTTCTATCAAATAAATGTTGGAAATTTTTCAACCAGTTGTGCACATAATTTCTATGTTATATTTTTTGCCAATATTTCTACTTAATAATGACTCTAACAAAGATTCTAAAAATGAAATTGAGTTTTAAACGATACTGACTTTTCTTTCATTAGGTGTCAGTTTCAGTGCAGTCTGTGTATATGCCTGGTGTTGCCTTTATTTTTCCCAATCCTCTAAATAAATGATAAATGATCATCAACCCATACAATTACATTATAGTCAGTTGTTCGTGTCTGATTTTGTGCAAATTTCATAACTGTACAGCGGCAGGGGGGGGTGCAAAAGTTATTCATGGAATTACAATCTTGTGAATGTTCTGCCTCACACCATAAAAAAAAATTTGAGGGACTTTGGTATATCCTAGATATTTTGCATAAGTTTTCTAGCAGAAGATTGACAAGTATCAACTTATAAATTCATATAATAAAAATTGGATGATAATACCAAAGCTTATAACCTCTGATTGAAATTATCCCCCTTAGACCATCAGGTGACTTTTTTTATAAATTTTCATACAATTTACAGAAGAGTTTGATTATTTTTTTATGCTATTCATTTGAGAGTTCCACTGTCAATTACAAGCGGTCCATGAATTTTTGAGGCCCATGGCCAATCTAGGCATTCATTTCAAACCTTACATAATCTTTTTCATAAAGTCAATTTCATAATTTATATAGTAAGATTTCTTTAGTTTTGGCTTAGCAAATCAATAATATAATTGTAATCCATAATTTTGTCAAAAATAAAAATTAAGTACACTTTCTGTAATACAATCAACATTTTTCAAGTGATTGTGTGGCCCAAATAAAGATGAAAAATATCTTATGTGGCCCACTCTAGATTAAAGAGGTTGCCTATGCCTGGTTTAAGATATCCTACCCATGATATCCCAGGTTACATGAACAGCTTATTTCCAAAAAGTTATTCTGTATGACTCGATACTCATAACCCTAAAAGAGTTGAGATGATTTTGCTAACCTAAAGAAGCATCAGCAATTTATAACCGAGATCTAATTTGTCTCATAGAACTACATTGTATCTGCTAAAATAGTCCTGAAGGTTTATCATTATTCTGTAATGTATGTAGGCATATGTATACTATATCAGAAAGTAAATTAGCATTTGTTTTGCAGTCTTCCAGTTAGGATCAAACTGACTAGCAATAACTTGTTGGATACTATTAGAAACCAATATGTATGTGGATATGAAGGGGAAACCAGCACACAGCAGATCAGAAAAAACAATTAATTATCGGTACTTCAGGGAGAAAATGGGAGTCCGAGACATCATAGAATCTATTAAAAAACTTAAATGGCAATGGGCAGGCCATGTTGCAAAAATGGCAGACAACCGATGATCATCATGACTCACAACATGAATCCCTAGAGATCATATGAGGAACCGAGGCCAACAGAATACAAGATGGAGAGATGAACGACACAAATTCAGAAAATACTGGCTCCGCAATGCCCACGATAGAGAATTGTGGCGGATCTTGGGGAAGGTCTATGTCCAATGACGGACAATAAAAGACTGACAATGATGCTGATGATTTGTAGAAATTATTTTTATCAATACATAATATATTTGGATGAATGAATAGATTATTTCTGCTGGCTAAGAAATAGATTATATGAAAATTTTCAAAAAGGTATATCTCTGTAAGTTAGCAACTGGTTGGCACTTGTCTTTTTGATTATTTCTGATCCACTGTGCCCACACCCAAGTACACCATAAATCATTCTCCAAGGAACAGTGAATCAACAAAGACTGAACAATTCAAAGAAGTCCCAGGATGAAACCAACTTTACAATAAAGTATTATTGATTTATAAACTATATTACAAAGGGTGATCATAAAAATCTCTCAAGCATTCATTGGCAAAAGCTTGGCTCAATAAAGAAAACATTTAACACAAAATCGCTTGAACCTTTATAATCATTAGCCTTTTAAGCATCCTTTATTAGACACAGACCTACCATACACAGAGTCTCATAAACAATTTAAGAAAAGACAAAAGAATGATACATAAGTAAAATTAATATGCTCTTTTAGATTCGCAATTAAATAAAACAAATTGAAATGACTCAGTTCCAGAAGTGATCTTCTGTGCCCCACATAATCCATTGAGAAAGAAAACCTTATAACTCTATAAAGAATAACCACAGCGATAGCAGTTTAAACAAGAAACGATTCCATTAGTCTTGATTTCACTTCATGTAGCACAATTGGAAAATTATGGATAGATGTGGTTCTGTAATGTAAGTAAGAGTATCAGATTACTTTTGGCTTAATATTTGGCCCCATAGCTTGCACACTGAACAGCAATGCTCGAACAAGCAAGTCTTTCACAAAGTTAGATGACATATGTGTCAGCTTGAGAAAAGGATGTAGTAACTGTCTTGTTGTGCACTTGCATTTATAAAAAATTACGATTCACCATAGCCTGTATTCCCCCTACATTCACTCACACCCACACATTGTACATCAGACAATTTCAAGATGTCAAGGGTAAGAGAAAACTTATGTTAGTTGAGGTGGAACAGTTAAATAAAGGGAATTACTGTTGAGTAAAAGAGTTATTTCCCTTGGACCACAAGCTATTTTTATAAGCATGAGTCCATGTCAATTCAGAACAGGAGCTATTTTTCCTTATGCTTTGCAGTCATCCAGCTAAGATTGATCTAACAATCATTTACAGAGCTGAAAATTACTATTAGGTGGGTAATCTTATAAACCAATATGTATGTGAATGCTGGTAAGGATTCTATTTTGAAATGATATGGTAAGTTCATTAACAGTCTGATAGACAGTTTCATTAACTACTTCCTTTACGCTTGTTATCGTGATGGAAAAAAAAAAAAATCATCCTATCTTAGTAAGTTAACAAAATTGGAATAAAATCCTGGATCCCCAAAATTTACTCAATTGTCCTTAGACCCATTCTTCCGCTAAACGTCATTAAAAACTTGGAGATATTCTGTAGATGAAGAGATAAATACAGGTGAATATAAAACTTCTCCAATTTCATTGGCAGAGGTAAAATAAATTGTATGATGCCTGCAGCAGATCAACAAAAATCAACAGAAAAACCTTTCCAGGATATTTATTTTATTTTTCAGTATAGAGCAAATGTATCTTATTGAGACATTTTGGGGGGCGAATCTAAGTTGTTTTTTTCCACAGAGTAGAATGTATATACAAGTAAAACCAATTTTATTGAAAAGCAAAACTCAAATAGAGAAATTATTTTTCTGTCATTCATTACGTTGATGATTGAATCTTTTATTGAAATTCAATACTTCTTGGGTTTTTCTTGAATAATTATTAATTTCTCCAAGTTCAAACTAAGGCAATATGGTAAAATGATAATTTTGAAGAAAAATAATCTGAATTAAAAATATCTTTCGATGAAGTTGAGAGGCAAATCTTCAAACCATCTTGATTTTTCCTTGGACTACTTGTGGCTTTTTTTTCTAACATAAAAATATTTCAATGCTGTTCTTCTTAAAACCAATAACTGCATATATAATGCATGTATTCGATATATGCAAGTGTAGATATGATATTTACACATGTATACACATATGCCGATATACATTCATATATACAGACTTGATATATACTTAATATACGTATATATTTTTTATTATGCATGCATGCAAGTTGACACATCAGACTTGTACTGTAATCACAGTTCACTACTATCCTCTTGATTAGGTGAGGGCAGAACTTCATTTACAAGTTTTTCCACCTTAATCACACAACTCAAGGTGTACTGATTTAGCTGCTGAGTGAAAAGAGAAATTTGTCGTAATGAAGAGTTTTCTCCATTCCTACAGGGAAGCAAACCCAGATCCTTGTACATGTGAGGCAGACGTGCTAACCATTACGCCATCTGAGCAGACATAATTTTCATCATATAGACATGAATATACATGCAGATACATACATTATATATATATATATATATATATACAGCATGTATTTACATTGTATCTGTGTGCTGACCTAATGCTTATATTTATAAGCACACACACACACATATATATATATATATAGCATATACACACACATATATATATATATAAATGCAGTTGATGTATACATATGTACTTTATTTGTAAATCACTGCATATATTTCAGACGCACAACAGTATGAATAATCAGTAGATGCGAGGTGGTCCAATTCTGCTTGCTTATAGACTGAAGAGAGAATGCAATATTCTCCTTACAAGCCCAAGACAAGCTAAATTGCAAATTTCACAAGACAGTTTTTGACACAAGTACAATTTCAAACTTTAGCTCACATAAAATTTTTTGAAAAATAACCCTAAAACTATGTTAAGATGATAAGTCATTCAAAAACATCTTAGAATGAATAGCTTGGACATTTGTGCTTACATTTAATTCAGTGAAACCTCTTACAATAAATGAGGATTATTAGAACGCTACAAACGTTGCACAAATTGATTACGAGTTTCCTCTTCAACCTATAAGCAGAGCGTTCTTATAAAATCCTTTCAAAAGCCAAAATAGTATGAAGCAAATTAGAGCATCCCAAAAATGTTGATGATAGTACATTAAGCTAAGTCATGGAAAATTGGTAAGGAGAGAGGTACAGAAAACTAACACAGAGGAGAAAGACGAAAAGGGTGCAAACTGCATCTATAACAGCTCCCAGCAAAACAGACACTGAATACTATTATTACTTCTTTTTGTAAAGGTAAAAAGTGGTTTAAAGTATGCTTTTGAAAGTTGAAGATACCTGTATTCAATCCTTATTGTCTGAAATACGTTCTTATGTTGATCAATTGAATGTTGTTTTTTTTTTCAATTCTTCCCAGGTCATCCAGAGAAAAATTAATTGATACAAGGTGGAGGTGCAAAAGTGTACTAGTACCCGATTGTTAAAATCATTTTACAATCTGATTATGAAGATTTATACAAGCGGTTTCATTTTTATTTTTCATCTACACACTAACATAAAAAAAATAAAAAAATTATTTCTTTTCAATGGTCTGTCCACAATACGAAACAAGGGAAAAAATCTACCATAAAACCTTAGAATGAAGACCAATGAAGCAAATATTTTGGTTAGGCTGAACTATCAAGGTATAAGAAACAACGTTATCTCAACCATTTATTCACCTATACCTACATGGAGAAAGAGCAAAGGTGAGGAGTCAAGAGACACACTCATCACATTAAATCATTTTGTTCAAGAACATTTCTTCCATAGCTTAGTGGAAGACATTGTTTCTCAACATACGAAGCAAGAAACCATTTGGAAGCAAGTGATGACACCTGTATGGCTACGTGGTTCCAAGAAAAGAAAAAAGTTTTTTTTCAGCATCTTCAACAAGTTTCATGACACAAGAGCTACTAAATAAGACAAGGTTTCATTTTTTCAAGTTGTCCAAATTTCTCAGAAACATCGTCAATTTTCGACCACTTCTTTCCATTTTAATTCTTGCCATAACCTCGATGTTCTAATAAACGCAAGTCTCAAGTTATCAGAATTTCTCTAAACATTATTGATATCAATTTTTTCATCTCATTTTTGTCACTAATTTTATGTAGACGTGATAGCTTCGACTGGTTCAAATTCCTTATGTGGAGAATTGTCAATGTAATTAATTTTTGGTTAGTGTTTCTTCCAAGTTATTATGGCTGTTTTTTTTTTCTTTAACCCAGCAATTTCTACAGTCTATGATCATTGAGTCAGCAGCACAGATCATAAATGAAGGCAAAGAAAATAAGCAACAATAATAAGATGGAAGATCAACTAGTCAAAAATTGATAGTAATGACAATGCTTCACCTGAGAAATTCAAACAACGAGATCATTGTGTCTACTACTAATAGGTGTAAATAAACAATGTAGTATTGAAGATGGAAGAATATTACTACGACTAAATGAGAACTTAGCTAGCTGGTGAATCTCCAAGGTAGAATTGGTAAGACATTGTCCCCATCAGACTGGCTCCTAAAAACATGGCGTGTTACAGGCCACTTCTTCAATACCCATCCAAGCTGTTTACTTGAATGTCATACGAAGTAAGAAGAGACAGTGTTGCCATGAGAGAAAAAAAAAAAAAACAACAAAAAACTATTCAAAAATTTTTTTTCTGTCTAAACACAATAATCACGATCCTTTTCTTTCTTTCTGAGGGGGTTGGGTCTGGGCTCATTTAAAAAAAAAAATAAATAAATTTACAATCAGAAATCTTTTTTAGATGCATAACATATTACAGAGTAAATCAAACAGAAATTATTTTTCAATCCTTGTTTATTTCCACAATAAATCATATTTCTGGGGGTGCGTGCCAATACAGTAATGGTTAGCAAGACCATCTGCAAGTGTCAAGTGTAGCAAGTCGAGATTTCCACCGGTGCATCACAACAAGCCCCCCCCCCACTATAACAGTTTGCATTTCAACATGGATGGACCCCAAAATAGCTAGATTTTAGCCTGGCCTGCTTGGCAGTCTTGAATCCCATATAATGGAATGATGGCACCTATATCATACAAGGCCTGTACAGATAGTATCCAGAGATCCTGAATTTCTTGAGAACTTCTCAGAGTGGCTTTGATGAAAAGTTTCCCTGCACTTTTAAGTAAAAATTTTTCAATTCTTTTTTCATCTAATTCACAGATGAGTTCTAATGTTTTGAGATGGTTCCGAGCGTTTCATGAATAGTTGAATACATTAAAAAAATTTTTTCCTCAATTTCTCTGTAGGAATCAGAGTGCAATTTTAAATGCAGTCAAATGTAATGATTTGGTGTTGGTCAAGAGAAAGTTGCTCAGTGTTAGTTAATGAGTTCGAAAAGATAATGTCTAAGAGTTGCAGTCGTAAACTTGAATTGGTTGGACGGCAGATATATAACTTATTTGTAAAAACCATTGGTTATTAAGAAAATTGAAAGTCTTGGGTTCATTCACCTGAAAAATTTAAAATAAACACTTCAATATAAAAAAGTGTCTGGAAATAAAACCAACTCTCATTGCAACTGGATGTTTTGCTTTGAAAGGAGTATGTGTGCCACTCTTTCTGGATTTCCCCCAACATTTTTAATGCTATTTGCACACAAATATGAATATTTATCTCTGCAAATAGAGTTATAGAGAGATTATGAATTCTCTCGTGTTACTCCTCACAATATCTCCAAAGGTTCCAAAGATTTTTGCTGATATTTTGTGAAAGGATTGACTAGGAACCAAGGAACAATTGAATATATTTTCAAGTGGAAATTTTTTTTTCTTTTTTTCCCAAATTTCATTGGCATTACATTTGAAAAGCCCCCAAATTGTCCGATCTCTCAATGTTGTCATCACGGTCATGTCAGCACAAATAAGTATCATAGTTGTTTTTTCAAATTATTGATATGTTTCTGATGAATGATTATTACAACATTTGGTCAGGCCATAAAACCAGATTGTTCAATTTTTAGTGATGATGGTGCTGGCAGAAGTAGGAGTGTTCTCCAGTTGCCAGCGGACTTTGATGGCTGACTCTTAGTGAATAAATGGATTACATGCCTCAATCGGCATGGGTTGGAAGAATATGACTTTTTTTTCCCAAGGTGGCCAAGAAATTAATGACATCAATTCCACGAA
Organism: Thysanoteuthis rhombus; assembly: GCA_963457665.1. Taxonomy (NCBI): domain Eukaryota; kingdom Metazoa; phylum Mollusca; class Cephalopoda; order Oegopsida; family Thysanoteuthidae; genus Thysanoteuthis; species Thysanoteuthis major. The sequence continues at coordinate 17,536,109 of OY735214.1, read as the reverse complement.
GAATCTTGCAGCATGGTTGCCAAATTTGGCCAGGATGGAGAGATAATCACAGCTTCTGTGGCCAAGTCAAAGATTAATTTCAGGTTATCTCCCCCTTCTGGCAACCCTGTCTTGGAACTATCATGGAGGAGTGTTTTGAAAATGTCCACGTGGAATTTCCCCAAAATACATTCGACAGCATTTACATGATACTGACATAGGCAATGGACCAAGTTTAAAAACTAAATCGGATTTTGTTAAGGCTTGTAGTGGGATCTCCATTCCAAAAAAATATTGATGGAATATCAATTTGGTGATGCTTGCAGAGAGAGAAAAAAAAAAAAAAAAAAAAAAAAAAAAAGAGAAAAAAGTCAGTTTTATTACAGGACAACTTTTATTTACGTTGTTAGAGTCATGAGTTCAAAATCTGTTTCTCAGCTTTTGTTTTCCCCAAATACACTTCTTTAAATACGCCTGTCTATCTGGTCTTCATATTCTCAAAATTCATTAGTTGCATTAATTTCTGCTATGAAAATACACGAGAGATTACTTATAAGTTCAAGGAATCTGAAGCAAAAAAAAAAAAAAATTTTAATGCAGAGTTTCCACTGCCCCCGCCTACAGGCAGCATTTAACCCTTTCAAGACTCCGGACAGGACAGATATAACCCGAAGTTTCCATGACTAATACGATGTATGTCCAAGAGATCCCTCTGAGGAATCTAGAGGGACATAAACATCACGTAAGTAAATGAGATTTTCCCGGCTTTTACAACTGCAGACAATGAGATTGTCATAGAAGGAAACCCACATATAAATTGGTTTGCATTACTGAATAGGAAAAACGTATAGGTGAGCTGATCTCCTAATTCTATATCTTTTAATCTGTCCAGGGATAAATGTATCTTAATCATGATTCGGATCCTTTGGAATATAGAAAATTTGATTTAGTAAAAGAATAGTTTTCTTTGACCATTGCATAATAATTAATGTTTATAGCTCTTCAAAAAAACAAACACAAAAAAAAAAAACAAAACGGCACTATGCACCTGAATAGATCAGTCTTGAAAGGGTCAAGCAAAGCCATTGGTCATCAGAGAAAAAAAAAAAAAAAGTCAGAAGTGCTATGTTTACCAAATAAAAGCTTCTAATTGGGAGGCGTTTTAAAACCACAGCCCCTCTCTCTCTCCATTCAACTAACCATTTCATTCGGCTAAAGACTGTTTTCATTATATCACCTTTTTGAAACAGGACAGTTAAACAAGACCAGTTTTCTTCAAAAGTATTTTTTATATTTGAAGAATATGTCAAAACGAATGATCTATACCTGTAGGCATAATGAAGTACTTAAACATATGTTGTGGAAACAGACGAGCAATTTCTAATTTGTTCCAAAGAGGGGGTAAAAGAAATGCTTGTTCTTCAATAAAACCACAAGTTAATAACATGCTTATTTTCCACAAGACAAGGTTCCAAGATGCATGATCAATGTAGTATTTACCTTAACTTTGGCATCACACATACATACATTTTATATATATATATATATATATATATATATATATATATATACATACACACACACACTCATACACATACATATATGCACACAATGCAGTGGAGTCAATCTGCATCTTTATGTATCACACAACCTAAAAATAGAAACCTAAAAATGGGTGCAGCCCAATCATGTTCGGCCTGCATTCTCGGTAGATTTCCAAGTGATTTCCAAGTGAAAAGTCTGAGGAAAAAAAAATGTTAATATAACTATAATAATCTGCTTCTATCTACTACTATATAATATTGCTAAGTATATTGAGGCCTGTGGATTCATTTCAGAACCTCAGATATTCATTCTGCCTAGTCGTGGGGAAGCAGTTCGCCTCTGGGCGGTGCCATCTTGCACGATGAAGGATGGGTCGGTCTTGTCCTGAAGCCTTCACAACACTAGTAGCAGTGACTGGAGCTATTTTTAAGGTTGCTCCATCCCACATTTAAAATGACCTTGTGTCACATCTTGCTCTTGTGGGAGCACAAGTAAATAGGACTTCTATCTATATAATATTAAAATTCTAATCTTGTTTATGACATTCAGGTAAGCAAAACTTCGTATTCAAGAACCCCCCCCCAAAGTTTGAAGCTCCCATTAATGCCTTCCTCAGAAAATTCTGCACTATGGGCGGGTTTGCAGCTATTTGTCATTTCCGTAACTCATTACGGAGCAGTGGTTGTCTAGTTAATCTTGCAGGTTATCACCACTGAAGAGAGTTCAATCCTTGCTCGATGCTTCATAGATACACATGGCCTTGTAGCATACACCAAGTTTAGTAATTATCAAGGGTAACCACATTCGAACAATGGTTAGCTAGCTTAAAACTACTGTAAGTGTACTAAGTTCATTCCTCAGTGGGGGGGCCCCCCACACTTTATGGCCTTGCGCTATGCCAAGATATATATATGCATACATACATATATATATCAAGGTCTTGCAATTTGATAATGGCTAAACAAATCGCTGAAAGCATTATCAAAAACTTTTTGACAATTCTAATATACACTAGCTATATATACCTGTATTTACTAATATAGAAATCAGAAAAGTTAGAAAAAAAAAAAAAAAAAAAAAAAAAAATTTCAATTAAAACGAACATTCCCTGCCTGTGGCCTCTAAATATGTATTGAGGATTACTACCTAAGTAAATATTACAAGAAATTGCAATTTTAAGAACTAATCAAGAAGAGCATTTAGGAATTTCATCAACTCATGATTTCAGGAACAACAGGTAATTTTTTTTATTTGGCACTAGTTTACAATTGCTTCCCTCGTCAACAAGGGAGGTAATTCTCAGTAAATCCCGAACCCGGCCACAACAGTATAATTGCTCAATAGATTTGCTCACACGGAGATGTTCTATGACCAAGCATAAAAAGACAAGTAAATATTAGGTGAGGTAATATGATGTTATGCTGAACCAAAACTGATTTCTCATCAACCAGTTGGTAAAAAATGTTTCATTTATTTATGCATGTAGAATTTTTTTTTCTCTCAATCAAAAACAATACAAAAGAAATAGCAATTTTCTCACTTGAGAAGTACTTTTTTTCCAGCTATTCTCTCTAAAGAGACAGTCTCTTTCTGATCTATTGAAGATAACCTGCCTTGTAGATAGAGGGTGCCATTGTAAACTACTGCAACATTCCTTTTACCCCCCTCGTCATACGTGGGTGTAGCGGAAAAACGTAATAGCAACTAGGGGGTGGAGGCATTCTATGAAGCGCCAATGTGAAAATTACAATGAGTAAACATTTTGCCAGAGGTAGGTGCCAAGAGGCATGTACTCCTTCAGGTTCTTGCAAGACGATGCTCGCAGAAAATTGTTCTTCACCTGGGAATGAGTCCTTCTGTGGCGCTGGAGTTTGTCCATACGTGCAAACGGCTTTGCACACACCTCACAGCTGAGAGGCTTCTCGCCAGAGTGGGTGCGCTGATGGATGAGCAACGTGTCGCGGCGGGCAAATTGCTGGATGCACATGCTGCAGCGGAAAGGCTTTTCGAACGTGTGGGTCCTGTAGTGGATCTGCAGTTTGTCCTTGCGCGAGAAGCGTTTCTCGCAAACATCACACTGGAACGGCCTCTCCCCCGTATGGATTCGCTGGTGGATCACGAGCTTGTCGCGTTGAGCAAACTGCTTCGGACACACATCACAGTGGAACGGTTTCTCTCCCGTGTGTGTCCGCTTGTGGATCTGCAGTTTGTCCCCGCGGGCAAACTGTTTGGGGCAGAGGTCGCATTGGAACGGCTTCTCTCCAGTGTGTGTTCTGATGTGGATTTTCAGTTTGTCCCGCTGGGCAAACTGCTTCGGACATAACTCACATTGAAATGGCTTCTCTCCAGTGTGCGTCCTCTTGTGTATTTGTAACTTGTCCCCGCGGGCAAATTGCTTCGAGCAGATGTCGCAGTGGTAGGGTTTCTCCCCCGTGTGTATACGCCGGTGGATCTGAAGTTTCTCCCGCCGAGCGAACTGTTTCGTGCAGAGGTCACAAAAGAAGGGTTTCTCTCCTGTATGGGTTCTCAAATGAATCTGTAGCTTGTCCCTCTGAATGAACTTCTTTGGGCACAGGCTGCAAGGGAACGGTCGTTCACCAGTGTGGATACGCATGTGGATTTGAAGTTTGTCCTTACGGGCAAACTTCTTGCTACACACCTCACACTCAAACGGTTTCTCTCCTGTGTGGGTTCTCTGATGGATTTGGAGGGTATCGCGCCTAGCAAACTGCTTGCAACACAAGCCACAGCTGAAGCGTTTTGGACGGTTCACAGCCGCAGCATCTTCGGCCGACACGCTGGATATCGAAGTTGGGGAAGTTGTGATGATCGATGTTTTCGAGTCGAGTTGTGACTGCTGCTCATGTTGCGGGAGATGATCGTGTAAATGGTGGTGGTGACGATGATGGTGGAGAGGGGGTGGATTAGGCGACGTGGTCATTACCGTTGGCGTTGATGAGGTTGCTGGCTCGGACGTGGTTTTCATCATGATGTGCGATTTGGTGCATATTTCGGCGAACGGCTTGTCATAAGCTGCCTGGATGTAGCAGCTCTGCATGAACTGCTTGCTGTAGAAGTCATGACCCTGCACATAACTCTGCGCAAACTGGGTGTGGAAGGCTTTGTCATCCATGAAAACGCAATGTGCTGGCAAAGGGTAGCCTTGCCGCCGGCAAAGATCAGCAGGGAGGGATTTGTCACTTGACAAGTGATCCATTTTTCCAAGTCTGCAAGCAACTACAGACATTCAAATCAACCTCAACCAGTTCTGTTTTAGTCGATACACAGGTACAAATAAGCCAAGCTCCAATCAGTTTGGAATCTGAAAAAGTTAAAGATGACTCACATTAATTACCGACATTTTACCACCCGGGTATCAGAGATATTACGAGCATTTAGAGTCATTCAAGTAAAAATCAACACAAGCCCTCACCCTCTTTGACTCAAGCAACATTTTATCTTTACAAGTCAGGTATGATAATTATCTATATAGAAAATGAAAAACAGAGTTTACGTTCATTATGCTCTAATGCCCTTGGGAGAGGCATAAATCTATTTCTAACTACTGGTAAATAGTAGTTAGAGCCCTTCAGCTAAAGTTACCGGGACAGAAAAAAAAAAATCGTACAATTCGACGATTACCATAAAAACTGCACTTAGTAAAAACCTACTAGGTACTGAAACCACAACAGGGTGATAGTGGCCCTATGCCCCACGATTTAACAATACAACAAAATAATAACAATAATGATAATTAAGACTCAACATTTCAACTTGCAACTTACTTACCCGACACAAAAGAGTTATTACTTCTGTCAAGGTAGCCCTATATGTAGAAACTTTCATTTACTTGAATGATAATAGGTATGGAGACAGGGACACTGCAAAATTCTGGCGGTAGAGAAGGGGATGAATAACTAAGATTGTATTTTAGCATTAACTGAATTTGAACCAGGTATGCATTTGGAGGCAAGTTTCCAGTTTTTCTTACGGCTGTCCAAAGACTTCACCGCTACCCCCCCCCCCCGCTTGGCTTCATTTAATTTGTGAAGGTATTGAAAAATTCTAATAATCTAGCAACAAGTTACAATTTTTTTCCCTACTTCAATTTTCCCCAAGTTCGTTGCATCACTAATCCTGTATTATTTCAATGATTTGTTTTCATTTTAAAAATCACAAGTCTTATTCGAGGAATAATGTCTAATCAGAATAGTGGGCTAGGGCTAGATCAAGAAATATAAGAGAGATATTTCGGTACTTGGAATGCAACATTTGTTTTTAGAAATTAAAGACAATACCCGTGAATTTGTAGCGATGGCCAGGGAAGAAAAAAATAAGATTGCTGGGTATGAATTTTCTTGTTGGTGACCGTTCACTTGGTCTAAACTCAGATTAACCGAACTATTATGATAAGTACTAAATGTGATTTTTTCTACTAGTTTATGTATAAGTATTAGAAATTGCAGAATTGATCATTTCTTTCCTTCAAATATCTAAGATATTATTTTTCAATTCTAATTCTTTCATTTTTTACAGCGGATTCAATGAAATCGAATTTTCAAAAACACATTTTCATATTTTCCAAGAAATATGAAAATGATCCTTTTGATTACAGGAATATCAGACTTTAAAAAATATTTTATTAAGAGACAGCTTCTCTCACTATCAATTTTTTTTGTAAATTTACCAGTCTATAGATATTCAGAGAATGATTACATAAGGCTCCCCCCCCCTTATCTTTCTCGATCAGAACACATGTTGAGGTTAAAATAATATTTTTAACATGTCAAAGGCATTCATTAACCAACAAAATCTATATGGATTTATGGAGAAAAAAAAAATTTGTCCAATTTGTAAAGATTAAAATGACGTATTCGAAATGGTACGAAGAAAATAAAATTCTATAAAAAGTGCTTTAAAAATATAATTTATATTGGTAGGTATGCTTAAACATTTGATTTCCAGTGGTTGTCACTGCAATGTGTAAGTATCTTTAAAAACTGACAAATATCCTGGGTATTTTTTCCCCCGAATTTATCAGTTGAGTAATTTCTAATATTTTCACACAAAATCGTTGATAAATTTAAATTTGATACCTATCAAAATAGTTTAGATAATCTTGATTTTAGTCAATACCGGTTAAGACAAACTGCACCTTACTTCGACCACGAAAAACTGAATAATACAATAGACCAGTTCAACTCCCTTCGCTCACCAAAATTAAATTCAACCCGTTCTATTATAGAATCACCTACCAAGATTTCGCGGGTTCAGAGAATCGTATTATTGGCGTGAATCCTTTTTCATTTAGAGAGAAAAAAAGGGGGGGGGGGAATATATACGAAATTTCAACTCATAAAACCGAATCTTTCCAAAATGGTGAAAAAAATAATTTGAAATAAATAAGAAAAAAAAAAATTCCACCCGAAACGAAGGTTTATCAGATCAATTTGAAACAAGAAAAATAAATTTCCCAACCAAAATAATACACTACTTCACCCACGTGTACTTCTGGCAGCAGCACTAATTCAAATTTCAACATGGCGACTGGGGGTCCGACATCCGAACAACACCACCTCCCTATTGTACTAAAGAGGCATAGGGTAAGACAGGGTATGATTGAGGAATCAAATATATTTTGTGTAACCAAAACCTCACAAGAAGAAAAAAAAATAAATAAATAAATACATTGTACCGTCCGTATTTAGCACTGTGGTTATGCGAAAAGCATACCGACCAGAGGGAATAATCAAGTAATTCAACAGTCGAGTTTTACTTTCAATAATAAATAGTGTCTAAGCCTCAAGAAGTTCGTTTCTTCAAGCATTTTGCCGTTGCTATGAGGGGATGGTTTTCTACGGTGATATATTGACCTCCCCTACCAGGGCAAAATGCGACACGAGGTCGAGTTAATTGAAGTGGGGGGTCATTTGTTCAGTGACCACCAGAAGGCCACAAGGTGATAGGAGAATGATTGTGCTCAGGGTGAAATGACCGTTTTTCTTTAAAGATAATAGAAATAGTAGCCATTGAATTAACAACAGCTAAAATAAAAGTAGAATAATGGCAAAAATGGAAATGAATATCATTTTTTTTTATGAATGAAAAGCCAAGAAAACAATGGGGAGTGTACCGTCTCCATTATCACAACAGCTATCAGTGTTATCGCCTATCTTACAGATAATACTTCAAGACTGATCCTAGAGTACACATAGGAAATTAAACCACCAGTCAACGAGTAAAATATACTTGCTCTATCCCAGGCTTGAAATCGAACACTAGTAATTGGGAGAAGAGCCGACGTTCTTACGAGATGAGCCACAGTGGTTTAAGGAGTGTCTTGAATTTGCAAAATATCACCACGTGGATTGTCACGGATTTTACAATAACAGAACTGGTCACAACAGGTTTAGAAATCAGAGAAATGTTAAGAGTAAAGATAACTGCATCTTCGTAGTCTTGAAAATAAACCACGTTTCTGTTTTCTGTTCTTTTAAAAACAGACACCTTATGAGTCACGACACTCATCCCACACCTTAGAAACTTGTGGTAAACTTGACTAGTTAGTTACAGGTTATTGTATTGTTTTTTTTGGTGTTTGTTTTTTTTACTTTGTGCTGAATTTTATCATTGAAATACTGGTGAAACTCTTCTTCATAACAATTTTTCTTTAAATGATCAAATCAATATACAAGTCTAAGAAAAAGAGATTCTATGAAAAAAAAAAACTTTCACCAATTTCTCAATCTATCAACAAAATGTTTGAGATAAGAAATAAAATAGATATAGAGTGCCAGTTAAAGCTCAGTAAATGAAAGAGATAAACCAATCCTATACAGCTATCCGACCACATGAAGAGTAAATTCTGGTTGGGGGTGCCAGGGGTCCAGTTTAAGATGGAGATTTCATTATATAATGGTCACCCACTTCGTGGCCACATCGTACCGCTGTTGTCAACAAGAGAACGTGATTAAAAAATAAAATACAATAAAAGCTGGAAAATTAGTAAAAGCAATAATATGATTATGAGAAAATTTTTTTTCTAAATATACTTAATTGTTTCCAATCATCAGTTTTAAATACTTACCTCTTTATCTTGAGATAGTATGGTTTCCAGTTCTTTACCGTTTTTAAGAAAGGGATGATTTCAATTTCTTGTCAACAAGGGTCCAGTAAATCGGGGACGGAAAGTTCAGAGGATTTCTCTTTCTTTTGTTTTTTAAAAAGATGAGGGTTTTTTTTCTCCCTCTCTCAATTGAAAAAAAAAATTATTTAAAACAGACAATAAGGACGGACTTGAAAGATGCAATAGAATCTCAGTGGACGGATTAGAAAAAAGAAAATATTAAAAGTATTACTTCATAATACTTGGAGGGACAGACTCGATGGTGGAGAAGTGACCACACCAGGACGTTTTTGTCTTATCAGGACAATGAAGGTAGAATACACGGAACTGACCACTAGGGTGTCTCCTCATCATCCAGCTTCACCATTCATGTCAGGGTAACTGTTAGACGCCTTCTACCCTGAGTCAGAATTACTTTCTAGCCTAAATTCTAAGGCAAGGAGTGTCCACGCGGAGATGTTAGGTGAGGTTTCTCCCTTTGTTTTCTTTTTTTTGCCACCCCCACAAAAATATCTAAGTGGTGGTGGTCCTAATTTTAGTAGCCGCAATCCTGTCGGGGTTGGCAAACACAAGGGCAGGTAACTGCGACTGAGAGCAACAAATAAAGTTGAGGACGAAACTGACAAGTGTGCTCTCTCCAACCCCACTCCCTATCTATCTCATCCATCCCACCCTGTCTATCTGTTTTCATTCACCCGCTCTCTCTCCTCTCTCTCTCTCTCATTCAACCTTAATTTCTGTCACTCACACTCTAAGTCTATCGCTCACTCTCTGCTTCTCCCACTCATTCTCCGTATTTTGACCAGCAGTATCGTGTTTTCGCCAATTAGTTATCGTCAGGTAACCTACAGTTTAGCCACCTTCACGTTCGATTGAATCGAAAAGATGGACACAAGTTAATTAGTGCAGCCCCTAAAAGGTAATGCAGTCCCTACTAAAGAGCCAGTTGTGTTGCTTTTCGCATCTCGTATTCCAATATTGCCGACATTCTTGTTACCACTTTTAGGGTTAAGGGCAGTACTAGTGGCTGGTTTGCGGGGGAGGAAATGCTGGATATCACAGTAATTGGAGTATGAGAAGTGAAAATGCAGCGATTACTAGTCCTGAAGGAGTGACCGTACTTCTACGTAGGGACCGCACTAATTATACCAGGAAATGTAACTCTGGATTATTGTTCCAACCCTTCAGAAAGAGTTGTCACGTAGTTGGAGTACATTTAGGGGATGTGTTGTCCTTTAAAATGGACAGCTGGGTGTGGGATGACCAAAAAAGGCGGTGGAAAGCAAGACAGCTCATCAGGGTGGGAAGGTGAGGAAGGAAAGGGGGCATGATTCCTCCGGGATCCAGGTCATGCAGAAGTGGGGGGGGGGGCTTGTTTTGTTTTGTCTTTTGTTTTGAGTACAGGTGTACTAGCTTATAACCTACCCACAGTACCCAAAAGCTATCCAGGACAACACCAAAGAACTTTGCTAAACTATGTTACCTAGTTTAGCTATATATAAACACTGAGATGGAGAGAACCAAACACCATTGATAGATAGATAGATAGATAGATAGATAGATAGATAGATAGATAGATAGAGATAGATGTGAAGATATATATATATATATATATATATATATATATATATATATGTAGGTAGATAGATGGATAGATATGAATATGAAGAGAGATATAGATTGATAGATGGATATGTACATAGATAGATCTATAGATAGCCATGAACGAAGACTGAAAAATGTGGAGATAGATATAAAGTGAACAGACTGATTAATAGATGTAACTGACTGAAAAATAGATGTGAACAGACTGAGATAGATAGTTATAGACAGTGGATGGACTGATAAATAAATGTGAACAGAGATAGTGCGAACTGACAGATAGATAGATGTGAACAGAGATAAATGGATGTGAACGGACTGAGATAGATAGATATAGAAAGTGAAGAGACTGTTGAATAGATGTGAACAGAGATAGATGTGAACTGACTGATAGATAAATAGAGATAAATGGATGTGAATAGACTGATAGATACATGTGAACAGAGATAGATAGATATAGATAGTGTACAGACTGATAAGCAGATGCGAACTGAGATAGATATGAACTGACTGATAGATAGATATGAGCGAAGATAAATAGATATGAACTCACTGAGATAGATATTGACCTAGTGAGAAAATGAAAACAGTGTAATAGATATTCATACTATGTAAGTTATTGTGGATATTACAGATGTATAGGTAGAGAAAGAGGGAGGAAGAGTGTGTTGCGTCAATCTTCCAATTGAGAACAGCCTCTCTGCCCGTCTTAAAAATCAGCATTCTATATCCCGGCTTTCATCCAGACTAGAACACTGACTGCTGGCACCAGTAACAAATTATACATATTACTATCTCAGCCACCGAACAGCCCCATACTGAGAGATAATGGAGGATTTAGATATAGGGAAAAAGGTTGGAAAAAATAGATAAGAGAAGACAGATATCCATTACACACGCATATCGTTGAATATTGTGCTTGATTATCTGTTGGGAGTTTATTAGGAACTTGAATTCTCTCATAGTCTTTCCCGATTTCCTTGAGATTTTCATCAATCATTCATTTGAAATGATTTCGTGATTTATGAATTGATTGCAAATGTTTTCTTTATGGAAGAATTTGATTGCAAATGATTTCTCCCTATAGAAATCCATTGCAAATTGAGCAGATGATTCAGGTGTATGAACAGTACTTTCTTTTCTTAAAGACCTTTCTATTTCATATATACAGCTATATTATTGATATTATTATTATTATTATTATTATTATTATTATTATTATTATTATCATTATTATTATTACCAGATGAATACCTACCCTAACAGGTGGTATAAATTGCTGTTTTAAAAAATTAATAAGATAGAAAGAAACCAGTGTTTGCTTCAATTCGTTTTTTAAAAAGTGATTTTTTTTTTACTTTTGGAGTTTTTTTACAATCTTGCAAAAGCATCACTCACTACAAAAATAAATAAAGCAGATACAAAAAAATGTCTCCGTTCTGGTAGTAATTTGCATTGTAAATCGAACTCCCCTAAAAACATACCTTGGCAGCTGATTTTCAGTAGTTTGCTTGCTTCGGGGTCCCAGTAGGACACAGAAAATTATATAGGTTTGGGATAAGTGTTTTTTATGGGATATGTTTTCACATATAGGTGGACAGACAGAGGATGCACATTTAGTGAATTATAAGAAGATGTATATTGTATCATTATCAATACTAATCAATTGTATCTTTTGCTACAGATAACAGACAAATGTATTGAGATCCTGGCAATTTTCAGATGTTATTCTGAACTGGGCCTCAAAGCTGCTGAAGATGCCTAGAAAAATACAGGAAGTTGGAGGAAATAAAATTATATCTGACCATACTGCATAAAACTGGTGTGAGCAGTCCAAGTGTGGTGACACATCTTGGAATAAAGCCCAGGAGTGGACGGCCACCAATGTCAATTATTTTGGTTTAAAATGCAAGGTAGAGGAGAATCGGATCCCCAGCATTCAAAATCTTTCAGAAGAGCCAGGATCATCCGAATATACCATATGAAGAGCATTATATAAGTTTCAAAAAACACACAGTTGATTAAAAAACGAAAATACTTTACATAAACTCTAATATTGCATTTGGCAAATGGTAAACTCAGGTTGGAGTAAGGGTAGTCATCACTAATCTTTCATTATTGTCATACTTCAGTGCAAACTTAGAGTTGTCTTTGTTTTTCTACAATAACAAGAACAAGAACAAGATCGACAAGTATAACAGAAACAATCTTCATCAAATTTAGGGGAGTGAAATTCAACATTCTCCTACTGCGATTTGAAATCATGACCAACTGACTATTGTTGTATCACTTACCGACTGAGTGAAATTGAAAAGTCTTAAATAACTACAAAAATTTATGTCAGAAATACGCATAGATATATCTATAAAATTAACATTCCTTTCCAAGATTTGAAATCATGACCAAGTGAGTGGTAGCTAGCTCTCTTACTGACTGAACCAAACTGACAAGTCTTACATATTAATGAAAATTTATGTTATAGTTACACAATGGGCTTATTCCAATCTACTAAATAAATACGTTTATACTAAAAATATTCTGACAATAATGATAGGAAGTTACGTTCATGATGAAAGTTTTCAACATTTCTAATAAAAATAATCATTAAATTATACATCTTTTACACTAAAAATATGTTTTCATAATTTTTTATTTATATATATATATTATATATATATATATATATATATATATATATATATAATACAAAAGTTTCAGTGATCATCTTCAGTCAGAATAGAAGTAGGAGAGAAGATTGACCTTGCAGCAGCCAGGCTTGATATTTTTTCTGGTATTAGAATTGTTTAGAAAGTAATATTGCATTTGAAATACAGACATCCCTTCCCTATGATTTGAGAGTTCACTTCATACCACTTCATTTTGACAATTCATCTACATTAAGGCAGGTTTCCTTTGCAATCCAAAATGTTGTAAAGTGAATTCAATTAATTTGTATGGAAACAATTTTCGAGCATCCCCAGACCCCCAAAATAACCTTTTATGTCTGCCTGCCTGGTTGTTCAAAGTCGAGGTTCGTCGTCTGCTGTGGATGATGTGGTAGGCTTGAAATATGACAGTTTGCTCGACTGCCTCCCGCATTTTCCTATCATGCAGTTCTTTGTGGACAGTCATGACGTCCTGAAAACCAGTCCTAAACTCAAGTGCCCTTAAATTGATATCAGCTTTTTTGCAGTCATAACAGTACCATCAATCGTAGTGAAAATCCTGCAGAAATTGCTTTGCTTTACGCCATTTCAATATACAAAAGGATTCATAAGTACATTCTACTTTCCGGGGAAAACCTGTACATACATTTGAAACCAACAAACCTACCGATCAACTGCTACAGAATTACGGTTAAATAGTAAACCAGACTTGGATTCTATCAGGCTACACACTGTTTATAGTTTATGGTAATATCAAACCCTATGGGAGACAAAAAAAAACTCTTAGAGAGTATAAGCCTGGACTAATTCCATTGTTACTAAAAACTGAAAAATCAGGGTACAGATCCCAGACTATTCTGATTCAAAAATTTGTAAAAATTATTAATTAGAGACATATCACCAATAGTTGGAAAAACAACTATAATACGGTGCATCATATTTACTTACAAGCCTGAATAAATGGAAATTCAACAACAAAATATTATAGAACATTATGAATGAATAGTTATATAAAGCTCAAATCACTAGAATTCTGTTATGATGATGTCACTACTGTATTATAGTATGTCTTTTTATTATTTTTCCCATCTAAATTCTGTTACAGTGGTAGAGTTTTAATATTTTTTTGATAAAAATATTCACATAGCATTATTATGCAATGCCTGCAAATATTGAACTTAAATGCACAAATAATGAAGTACACCAGGCATCATTTTTTAAATTCCTCAATTTTTACTATGCCAATCAGAGCATGTGTAGAAAACACAATAATATGCTGATTAATTAATCATATATTGATTAAATAGTGTACAGTTAGACTTAGGAAAGTTTAAACAAGTTATAAAAATTCATATACATAGGATACTGTAGCCTATAAATTAACAACATGTAATTTTGGAAATAAAAACTCTGATCCAAATCCTACACTTTGGAATGTAAGCTCCTTGCCCCTGAATCACAAATATTAGTTGATCATGCATTGACTTCAATAAATTTTGAATTTCTTCAGCTGTACTGGCTTCCACACTTGTCAGAATAGCTTGTCATTAGTTTTCTTTGATAGCAAATTGACACTCACACTCATATACTTTACTATCAAGAATACTCCAAAGAGTTTCAATAGGATTTAAATCTGGAGAAAATGGTGGTCCGTCCATTGGGTTAGCATTTCTAAAATCTATCTTAGTCAGGTGATCGATTGTTACATACACAACGTATTGTCTTGTACAATGATAATTTTTGAATGTAGGTTGAGAGATTTTTTTCCTAGACCAAGGCTAAAAATTATCCTTCAAAAATTCAATATAAGCTAGGGAAGTTATATTTACTGCATCTGGTTCACGCCAAAGTTCAAGTAACTTGTCTCCTACAATTCCTGTCCGGAACAAAATTCCTCCGCCACCTTATCAACACTTTAGTTGTACAGAACAATGTTCTTCCTTTGCCACCTGACCCACACTCAAAAATTTGCGATGTTAACAAAATTGCAAAATCATTCTTGGATCCGCCCCAAAATTCAATCCATTATACCTTGGCTCATGATCCACTCTTCCACAAGAAGTCAATGAAATTCACTGAGAACTTCTGGAGATGTTGTATAGGCAAAAAAAACAAACCAAATGATAGACAAACATGAGTGAATACATAACCTCGGCCCTATTTCGTTGGTGGCAGTCATGTATTTTCACTATGTATGACTATCAGACAACAGTGTAACAGAGACAATGATGGATATTTTTGCTGTGTACCAAAGTGTAGTAACTGTGCATAGATGCCATCATTTAAAGTAACAAGTTTAAAAATAGTAAAACTGCTCTTTCTCATGAGTATTGCTTTGGAAGTCCAACCATTTGGTCAATCTTCTGAAGGCATCTGTGGAAGCTGATCCTCATTAAAGTACAAGAGAATAAAGAAAAAGACACAATGCATCATGTTCAATTATTGATGAACATCTCAAGCAAATCGGAAAAGATTATAAGAGAATTTAAGTTCCTAATAAACTCCCAACAGATAATCAAGCACAATATTCAACAATTTGCAGCAGTAAGAAATGATTTGCAATGAATTTCTATAGAAAAAATCATTTGCTATGAATTTCTATCGCTAGAAATCATTTGCAATGAATTTCTATAGTAAAAAAAACCTTTGCAACAAATTTCTAAGGTAAGAAATCATTTGCAATGATTTTCTATAGTAAAAAATCATTTGCAATGAATTTCATTTTTATAGTAAGAAATCATTTACAATGAATTTCTATAGTGAGAAATCATTTGCAATCAATTTCTATCATAAAAAAACATTTGCAATCAATTTATAAATCAAGAAACCATTTTAAATGAATGATTGATGAACATCTCAAGGAAATCGGGAAAGACTATGAGAGAATTCAAGTTCTTAATAAACTCCCAACAGATTATCAAGCACAATATTCAACGATATGCAACAGTCTCTTTTTCCTTCACTAGATTATTACAGAAGAAGAATAGATGTTCATAACACATGAAAAAAAAAGTAGTTACCACCTTGTGTCAAACCCATCCCAACACCGAAAGCAAGACTTCATCAAAAGAATGTTTTAATATGGAATGTAACATATATCATTGACTCTGAATTCTTTGATCCTGATGCATTGAAAGATCACAAGACAGCACAATATATAAGAGAGCAAAGAGGTACCAGAGATATCCTAAAAGCCACGAGGCAACAAGCAAACCATGTTGCAAGCATATAAGAAAATGAAAAGAAATGTATTGGTACAGCGACGCATGGAAGTGAAAAAACTTGCAGACCTTGGGAAAGGCCTATGTCCAACGATAGACATTGTGTGACACTATGGAAAAGAAAGGGTTAATTAGAAAACTGATACAATGGAAATGAAAATTTTATTAGAAAAAATTGAGAGTAAAAACTAGAACAACCTGGTGAGGTTAAGTTTACTTTACAAGAGCAGAATGGTTACCCAGGGGGGTTATGAGTGAAACGAGACTTGGACAGGGAACAGATAAAAATCTAAACTGTAAAGCAATTAATATTGAATCCAGGAATAGAGTACTGAAAAGGGTCAGATGAGCGAGGCCTGGACAGAATACAGATCTATGATTAATCGCCTTTCTTTGAGAGGTTTCAGAATCCCTGAGTTAGGGAAATACTTCTAGTTTCTGGGCAGATAAATTGACTGCCAAAGGATCTGAACCAGCCTATCTCCTACACATATTTCTAAGGGAAAATTATGGATTCCCAAATTTTGAGAGAGTGGAATGGAAAGTTAGCATGATTTCAATTTTTACCAGCTGAGAGGGGAGAATCAATCATAAACCCTTCAGCCATTGGCCCCACACACAAAGGGAACCAACCATCATATGAGTCAGCTATTTTGGAGTAGCAGCAGAAGAGAAGCTGCTGGAGCACTGCTGAGGAATTCACGTTCCTCGTCACCACGATTAGTCTTGACCCACATAACTAGAACTTAGGTGAAGCTACACAGATAGAGATACCAAGAGACATCAAGTGGATACCCCGAAAGACTTATGGTTTCAACTTGAGAATTTTGTTGAAGCTATACCAATAGACATCAAGTAGATACCTGAAAGACAGACAGATAGTCATTCCATAGTGTCCTCATCCGCATCGGTGTATATTTTGACCAGTCACCCTGTAATAATACTGACATAAATCTTGTCCACTGTTCCTTTTCAATTTGTGACACATCTGTTGGTCTTCATTCCAACGCTGCAGAGTCTTTTAGCCAACAGCTGCACCCCCTCAGATCTGAACACAACATTGGCAAGGTGGGGACAACTTGAGGCAGAGGTACAGTGACCAGTCAACTACGGCCAGACCAGTTTCACACTTCAACTGGCAAAGGGTAGCGGAGACTTGCTCGGAGTGCCAGTCATAATTGAAAGGCTGATTGATTATGATGATTGATGAAGCAAGCAACCCTCTAGTATGTTAATCATGTGATACAGCAGAAATGTATATAAAAATGGTATCATCCTCCAGCAAGACAACGCAAGGCCTCATTTAGCAAAATAAACCCGAAAGAAAATAAAGTCTTTAGGCTGGGACGTTTTACCTCATCTGCCAAAATTTATCAGACCTAGCAGCTTTAGATAATTATGTTTCAATCATTAGAATATTTTATTAATGCCAGGTCATTAAGAAGTACAAAAACTTTAATATTTCATATCATCATTTTATTGACAGGGAATGGAAGAATTCTTTATATAGGGCTACTGTAATTACAAATGATGCCAATTATATCAAATCAACTTGAATACATTTGTATCTGTTCTTTTCTCCTTTTGAGAGAAGCCATCTTTCCAAACAACCTAATACTTATTAGAAACCGTCAACCAAAACTGTCAGCATAGGTCTCTTTAGTTTTAAAGTAGGTCTGTCTGCTTTTCTTGCTATGTGTGTATGTATCATGCGTACAGGCCGAGCTAGAGATTTTTAATGAGGGGGTTTGATTTGCAATGTAAGTTTAGGCTAAATTGGCCCCTTAGTTTGCATTCAACAGCATTCGCACTTGTTTACTGAAAATTTGGACTTTTTAGTGATTATTGCTAATCAAAAGGCCAGAGAAGTAACTTATTCATTGATGACCTATTTTTCTAATATTTTGAATGATCACCGCCAACACGGCATGCTACCAAATGTCATCGGTCGAAAAACAGTTTCTATTGAGTGACTAACTAAACTTTAAATAACCATTTTCTCTTTTATTCTGCTACAATGTATTTCTTTCTTTTATTAAAATCCTCTTGCAAAACATTTCTATAGTAAGAAATCATTTGCAATGAATTTCTATAGTAAAAATCATTTGCAATGAATTTCTATAGTAAAAAATCATTTTCAATGAATTTCAATAGTAAAAAATCATTTGCAATGAATTTCCATAGTAAAAATCATTTGCAATGAATTTCTATAGTAAAAAATCATTTGCAATGAATTTCTATAGTAAAAATCATTTGCAATGAATTTCAATAGTAAAAAATCATTTGCAATGAATTTCCATAGTAAAAATCATTTGCAATGAATTTCTATAGTAAAAAATCATTTGCAATGAATTTCCATAGTAAAAATCATTTGCAATGAATTTCAATAGTAAAAAATCATTTGCAATGAATTTCTATAGTAAAAAATCATTTGCAACACATTTTTTAAGAAAAAATTCATTTTCACAGCATTTCTATTGGAAAAAAAAAGATTTGCAATGCCTTTCTATAGTAAGAATCATGACAGTGATTATGCTATTGATCAATGAAATTTAACGTTTTTTATACTTAAATGTTTTTATCTCTTTGAAAATCCTTTCTGAACTGCCTAATACTTAACCGAGTTAAGATGTTTCACACGCCTTCCACTACAAATTGTTTGACCAACTTACCTGACAAGATCCTTAATCCACACCCACCACTGTTACCAAAATAGGATACATTCTGTAAAAGTTGATTCATTATAACAAACAATTATGTATAGTGATGTAAGAAGAAGTACAGTTGAACACAGCCATTGTCACGTACAGAAAATACCAGAAAAAAGACATATTTTCTCATATCATAACATAACAAATTTTAGCTGTTTACAGATTTTTACAATAATGCAGGAAATAAGACAATTTATTTCTAATATGATTTATATAATGATTTGGCCAGGAGTGCTGGAATATGCAAACAAATAAACCCATCAGAATGAGACCTCAAAAAGGTGAAAAAAAGCTTTCTTTCCAAAAATTTTAAAAATTAAATTTTTAGAATGGAGCACTGATGCCAACTTTTAAGTCTGTAGACAAAACAGTACAGCCAAAAGCACTAGAACAAACAAACAAATATATGCACTTATAAAGATGGATAGAACCCTCCGTCATCTTTGATGGCTGCAGTTGTCCAATAAATCGAATTTTTTTGCATTTGCTCATACTTTTTATTGGTTGTATTAAAATAATTCAGAAAAAATTAATAAATGCATTCATGATTTATGTTAAAAAAAAAATTCAGAGTTTCAATGCGCAGTTAGGTTTTTACAAAATTGGTTTAACAAATTGGTTTATAAACTGTTAGATTACAGTACAAGTCACAGTTTGAAACTGAATTGAAGAACTTTATTGGCAGATCCATAAGCTAATGGTGGCAGACTCAAAAAATTATTGGATCAAGGGAGTTACCAAACTGCAGAGTATTGGATTACGAAGGTTCAACCTGTCTTTCCAAAACAGATTTAATCAAAGTCTGTCATATAGTCCTGACACGTCTCTCAACTTCCTATCAAGTATGGCTGTATTCAAAGAAATGGGCCAGTCACCTAATAATGGCTCATTTAGGATTGGTTAGAGTGTATTTACATACACGACAGCTATTTACCAATTTGGGTGGGGACAGACAATTCTTTTTTTTTTTTTTTTTTTTTAAATTCAAGATATTGATCAAAGACAAGACAACGATACACACATGGCACATTCTATCTCCATGTGTTCATCTTTCAATGACTAATAACGACTCCTATCACGTATATTGTGAAAGCTGATGATTCAAAAAACTGGTCTGGTTAGTCACTCAATAGAAAATGTCACTTGACCAACATTTTTTGGCAATGTGCATTGTTGAGGGTGATCAATGAAACAGTTACTTCTCACACCTTTTGTTGGATACTGAAAAGTCTGAATTTTCAAAAAAGCGTAAATGTGGCTGGACACAATCTAATGTACAAATCTAGTATACATTTATGTCGTACATTGAATCCCAACTAAAAACTCATTTTGGAGGGGGGGAGATTTTCAACAAAAAAAAAAAAAAAAAAAGGAAGTTTTTTTTCAAATATAATAAGGATCCTGGATCCTGGATTAGACCCAAAATCTAAACAATTTTTCTCCAGCTGCTCCCTTAGTGTAAAAGATGAATGTTAGCTGGACCAGAGCAAACATGCCTTCTTCATGGATTTGAAGACACAATTTTCACTTTAAATGCCAGCTCTGATTACATACATCACAAGGAAAGGGCTGCATCACAGAGAAAGTTTCTGGAACAAAGTAAGAATCTTCTGGCTTCAATTGGAGCTGAATTTGGCAACCCATATGATGACAAATGTCTAGAATTATAAGAACTCAATACACACTCTTCCTCTGATAAGTCTGTCATCACAACTATCCAGAATGTAAAAAACATTGGACAGAAGCAATACAAGTCTTTCAGAAGAAGAGGCTCTTGTAAAATGAGGAAGAATTGTACAAGCAACAATTAGATGAACTTCTTTGCTATTGTATAAAACACAGAAGCCCAAGAAAGACATCACTAAAAAATATTGTATCATAGAAGTCTAACGTAGCACTATGCTCAAGAATGGTTATTGCAAATCAGCAGAGACCAGAAGACTGAATATTTCACTCATGAAAATTAACCACACCCATCATCCATTTCAGATTTTGAACAGTTACAAACTCAGAACTACTAAAAAGCCAGAGTCAAGTTAACAAAATATTTGATTGTTCAGTTGAAGATTGAAAACTGAAAACTGACAACTGAAGACTGTCAAAAGAGCGGACATTAGTCAAGATTGTTACTCTCCGTCCAGCAGTAAAAACGGAACCCATGACAACAGAGGAGTAGGATATAGAATCAATGTATCAGGATCTACCAAATTCAAAGATCTTCTGAAAAATTCTCAGAATAAGGAAGAGTTGAGTAGACTTATCAGCAACACAGTTTCTAAGATAAAATTCCCACTAAACCGAGACATCTACATCACTCAACACAAATCTGTAGTACACAAAGGACCAGGTTTTGAATTGTAAAATTTATCATATAAAAAAACAGATATGCGCATACTTGAAACATACACTTCGCTGCAGACACAAAAACATCAGAATGTGAACATTGGACACAAATGTCCTGGTTCTACTTATTGGACACTTCTAAAACTTCAATGACGCATTTCCTGGGATGGACATAGTGGTTGATTTTGGAACAGGATTTTGGAGAGGATAGAAAGATTTTAGATGCAAGAGCAATCTGTACAAAACTTTGGCAGAAAAAAATCCACAGCACTTCATATTTTCCACAGTTTCATTGGGACTGACACAACATCAGCATTCAGAGAAAAAGGGAAAGAAGACAACATGGTCAATTAAGGATTATTTTGGTGAAGTAACAGATGCTTTCAAATTTCATGACTGAAAACCTCATCTATCCTGTAACTGTCGAGACAGTCCACTTCAAAACTATTGAGCACTACACAGTTCTGCTGTATGACTTAGGGGCAGATGCAGACAGTATCAATGGTGTATGATAATCATCATACATGAAGAAGAGCCAATTATTTAAACATCTACCACCAAAACAGGTAAGCAACTCTAGGGAATTTCAATTTCAAATTAGAGATAATCCTTACCTTTCAAATATGTTTTGGTAAACGTGTTCAGCATATAAGTGTTTCTTACTTCATTTTCACAACACAACTACAATACCTGTCACTTGATATAATATAACATCATAACATACATATTCTTACCATTTCCTTTATTTAAAGGCAACGTGTGTATTTTTCCTTGTATAATGCACCCATATAGCATGTGAAGAGTTACAGCCATGATTGACCATTCCATCTCCTAGTGACTGAGTTCTTGTGTGGATAACAATAGCAGAGCCGAGATAGGCTTCTACTCTGACCAAATATTCCTGTAAAAGGGTTTGCACTTGCTGCTCCTGCTACAAAGCTTGACTTCAGTGCACAGAATTATGCACTTGCAGATGTGAACTGTAACTCTATTTGACCACGACTTCATATGCTTGGTTTTGTAAAACATGTAATGTCAAAGGTGCTCTCAATACCCATAGGTACAAATGACCTTACAGTGACTTTTGGAATTAGAAGTGAGTAACTTGTATCCAACATGTTATTTTTAGGCAGTAGAGGTTGGTTTGAAGGTACGATTGCATCATTTTGATTATTGTATCCAAGTTTTTATCTTGTTTTCAACACAGCTTCATTGTTTATGGAATGATAATGACATAAACAGTTTATAGCCAAAGCACGCAATATGTGACGGTTAGAAAAATATTTCCTTAAATGATAATATAGTCAACAGCATGACTGTGTCATGTGTTCATTAATACGTGAATTATTTTGTTGATGGGGTACAGTAAGGCCCTCTGATGCACGTGTGCACAGTTTTGACCATAGCAACAAATGAAATACACTACGATTTTTTCAATCCACCAAAAATCAACTAAATGAAATTTTCAGCATATATTCACTTATATTTTTGTGGAAATATCTATCTACTGGAAAATATCCACCCATTTTGAATATCTGGTAAAAATGCTGCGAGGCCTTGGTGTAACTTGGTAACCAGTCAAAGAGAACCTCACTGCACATGCATGAACAGACACTCTCTGTAGGGTTACTCAGTTGACACTGAGATTGTTTACTGTGTCACTGTCTCAATGACTGAACAAGTCATTCTTCATGTCCTGTGCAGGGTTTTTTTGTAAAATATTGCATCACTCAGATCTATCAACACCTGTATAGTCTAGATTTGGCTTCCTAAAACTTCTGGCTTTTCTCACAGAGATTTCAATCCTTGGATGAGATTAAGGAGATTGCAAAGAAGCACCTATTGGTAGTCTTTGAAGAGGACTTTAGGAACAGTATTGAAAAGAGGAAGGAATACTGGAGTAAGTGTGAGAGGTTCCTAAGGAAGTATTTTGAAAAGGACTAAGGTGCCATTACCGTACGTAAGCTACTTTTTTGTAAATATTTAATGGCTGGTTACTTTCTAAACAGATCCCGTTGGATTTTTAAAAATTTCTAACAGGGCAAAAAGGTGCTTAATATTACAGGACTACATTATATTTATTGATTTCTCTCAACAATTTTTAAATCAATCTTAATCATAAATAGAAATTCATTTCATTTTTTTCATATTTGTTTTTTATGGCCACCTAAGATTAGAATTATTCTTTAATTCTAAAAATTTAACTCTTAATTCCATGATCAGCTTAGAACTGCTCATAAAAACACAGTGGAACTTCAATGGATAGAATTTTTTTAAATGGAACTTTTCAGTGAATTGACTTTGGAGAAAATGAAAAAAAAATTACATAACACTTCAAGTGAAATAACTTTGCTCTGAAGTTATTCCCCTTGATTTAAAAAATTTTTTTTTTAATTTTGATTTTTTTTTCAATTTTTCAAGTATAAATTTAAGAGTGAATATTATATCATCTTATACATTCCTTTCAATGTGGTTAAGAGCTTTTTGCTGCTATTTACTACTTTCGGTAGTTATAGTCAAGTGTCTTGACAAAGTGCTCAAAACTCCAGTATTTCTTTATCAACAATCATGGTATGCTGATGTCTAGATATTTGGCAAGGGAGCAGAACATCAGGAGAAGTAGATTCATGCCTTTCCATGGACCATTAATGCAAAATTAAGACAAACTACTTCAATCAAAATTTGAACTTGGTTTGCCAATTCTATCTTCTGTACCAGTAACTACTATAACTTCATAAAATTTCATTGTCGCAAAATACAGTATCAATTTTTTCAAGTTGAAGTAAGTTTTGAGAAATAATAACAGTATATTTGAAAATTATATATTTTTCCTCTCCTTGTTTCTCTTTCTTTCCACACACAATATATATATATATATGTATATATATATATATATGTATATATATATGTATATATATATATACATGTATATATATATATATATATATATATATGTATATATATATATATATATATATATATATATATATATATATATACATATATATATACATATATATATATATATACATATATATATATATATACATATATATATATATACATATATATATATATATACATATATATATATATACATATATATATATATATATACATATATATATATATATATATACATATATATATATATATATACATATATATATATATATACATATATATATATATATACATATATATATATATATATACATATATACATATATATATACATATATACATATATATATATATACATATATATAAACATATATATATATATATATATATAATAGGTGCCATCCCATCCACAAAGGGGCAGCTAATCCCCATAGCTAAACATCTGTCTGGAAAAGGAAACTCCAGTTAAATCTCCGACCTTGGGTCTTTGCACCCATCTGCAACACTGCGTTGAACCACAGGATATAAATCCATGGTTTAAAAGGTGGGGTCAGTCCTATGCACACTGCACTCCTCCTAAAAAATCTCTATTTGTGGAGCTAAGTCATATATATATATATATATATATATATATATATACAGAGAGAGAGAGAGAGAGAGAGAGAGAGAGAGAGAGCGGGGGGGGCAGACAGATTGATAGATCAACAGAGAGACACCTGTGCTCTAGTATTTTATTAAATCTTCAGGAAAAAAAATTAAATCCTTAATTAGATGTTATACTGTTTTAGGATTTTTGTGTGTGAAAAGTTATTGAATTCATTTTTGTCTTTTCATGATACTGAAAATCTTTTTTCTGACTGACTGAATAGGAAAACTCTTCTATGTTCCAAACTACACATACTTTATGCTGAATTGGAAAATACATGAATGTATTCAAATTGTTTATAAGCTGTATTGCATAACTAGGGCAACCATCTAACTGGGTCAAATTGTTTGATACCTTTTGCATCCAAGTTAACTGGAATAGACAGGTTCTCCACAATTTTATCCAAAAGTAGAGAGATCCTATAAAACCCTTCCATAAGCCAAAATGGCATGAAGCAAAAAAAAAAACTATTACCCTTGTTTTATATGGGAAAATTTTTTAAACATTCTCAAACGCTCTAAATGATGATGATGGTATGTTTGGCTAAGTCATCAGAGTTGTAAGATACAGAAGACGGTGTAGGAAAGAGAGGAAGAGGGTGCATGCTGTCTTTATAACGGCTCACTGCAAAACAAGCGCTGAGTGCTCTCTTCGATTTTTGCCGTCTTTATTCATAAAAGCAAAAAAGTTGCATAGAGCAAACTTTTGAACAGCAGGGAGGTGGGTGGGGGGTAATGTTTATGTGTGTGTGTATCTGTGTGTATGTGTGTGTGTATAAATAGATAAAAAAACATAGTATTAATAGATCAAAGTGGTTTACCCAATCATCATTTATTGAACAACCGTAGCCATCAAAGATGGCACATAGTTCAATCCTTCTTCATATATGCATGTGTTTGTTTGTTTACTTGTATCTTCGTCCCAGCGCTCTTGGCCATATCATTTTGTCAACAGACTTGAAAACTGGCATCAGTACTCCACTAGAACACTTCTAAAAATGTTTTTTTATTTTTTGAAAGAAAGCCTTTTTTACTTTTTCTGGGCCTTATTCTGACTGGTTTATGAATTTGTTTGTGTGTTCCAGTACTCCAGGCAATACTGTTTTATCCACAGATTTGAGAATTATCATCAGTACTCCACTAGACTGTTTCTGAAAACGTTTTTCTTTATTTTCAAAAAAAGGTTTTTGACTTTTCGGGGGCCTTATTTTGACAGGTTTATTCATTTTTTGTGTGTTCCAGCATTCCTGGCTGTAACATTTTGTTTACAGACTTGAAAATTGGCTTCAGTACTCCACCAGACACCTGGAAATATTTTTGATTTTTCAAAAAAAAAAAATTTTTTTTATTTTTTTGTGGCCTTAATCTGATGGGTTTATTAATAACAGCTGGATTCTCCATAATCTAGATATTTTTTTATACTATTTTAGATGTTTTCCAGTGGAAAACACTAGTATTGTCATCAATAGAATTTATTCTGACAATATTCATCCTTGATGGAATCTATTTTCATGACTTCAAATTCTATCACTGCAATTGTTCAATAATTGACTGTGATGGCTAATCTTTCTGGTAAATTTATTTCAGTGTCATCATCATCATCATCAGTCTTTTAACGTCCGTCATTGGACATAGACCTTCCCCAGGATTTGCCACACCTCTCTATCATGGGCGTCGCAGAGCCAGTACTTCCTGAACTTGTCTAGCTCATCTCCCCACCTAATATTCTGCCGGCCTCGGTTGCGCATGTGATTGTGATGTGATCTCGGGGGATCCATGTTGTGAGTCATGATGTCCATCAGTTGTCTGCCATTCTTGCAACATGGCCAGCCCACCGCCATTTGAGATTTTTAATGGATTCTATGATGTCCCTGACTCTTGTCTTCTCTCGGATGTACTGTGCTGTCTTGCGGTCTCTCCATGTGAGGCCCAGCATAAGTCAAGTCAGCAAACATTGATTAGAATAAGCAAATCTATTTCTGTTATTGTTATCATAAAATTGTAGTTCAATTCAAGACATGCATTGTCAGTTGAAAAGCGTCTTACAATATTCCTCACTTTTTTACAATAAAATTAAATGTCACTTTTATCATCAACGTTTACTTTATTGGAATATTAATCATTTTTCAGCTATAATTATAACATATCAAATGTGATTTTTTCCTGACTAAAAGCCGAAGTTTTTACATTTTTCCAAGACAAAATTGTGGCTTTTTTTTCTGTGACTTTTTCTGATCACCAAAGCATCAAACTATCTCTGATTTTTAGAAATTATGATCTAGAAAAAAAGAATAGAAAAAAGATTAATTTTTTTTTTTCCAAATGTTGAAATAGATTTTCCAAGTCATGAAAAAATACCTTTCCAGTTTCTACTGGCTTAGTTTTATGTAAAGTTATTTTTGAAAATAAATTGAATTATTTAAAGACCGGCCAAATAAGGATATAAAATGGGTCTAAAAATCTGTCCTTATCATTTACATAATTCAGTCTGAATAGATTCAGTCACAGGTTTCTTGAAAATAAAGAATTTAGTATTTTTTTGTCAGAAATGTGAGATGACTATTTTAATGTGTATTATATTTTATGTAAATTGCTACATTTTCCCTCTCAGAACCTTTAATAGATGTTATTGTTATTAAAATGAGGATGACGACTATGATAGAGAAGATGGAGGCAACAGCAGCAGAAATAAATGAAGTAACAATAACCAATATAATTTAAATTGAAAATGAATGTGAAGGAGTCTTGGTGGGCAGGTTTACAAATAACAGAGAACAAGTATCCGGTTAACACCGGTGCTTCTAGTCTATGTATAAATTTACGCGATGTATTTGCAAAAAAAATAAAAATAAAAAGGGGAGGAGAAAAGAAAAGAGAACTCTGTTGCTGTCAGTTCTTTTCTTGGAAATTCATTTAAATGCATCTAAAATATTTTATTGTGAATATTTATTTAAAGAAAATAAAAGAATTATACTGTCGCTGCTTATAGGCTGTGTTGTCTTTAAGAAGCTGTCGTAAGTCAGTCTGTGTGAGGGTCATACATACACACATATATACATACATACATATAAAGCTAAGCCTACTAGAAAATATAGAATAATAAGATTTTTTAAAAATATATATATATAATAAAAACTATGACCAACGTTTGAATCAATCCCACACCAAAAGCTTTTTTTTAAAAAGAAATCAATTCATAAACTGTATATTTTGAAAATTATTTTTTTCAATTAATTTTTTTTTTTCGGGTTAAAAATTTTAAAAAAATTGAAATCGATGTTTATTTACATAAATCTTCTTTTTTTAAAAAAAAAATATACATTAGAGCTTTGTAGTAACACCACACAGCGCGACTGAGATGCGGACTCTTCTCTCCACTACAAACTCTCATATATATAAATATATATATTTATACACATATTTTTTAGTTGCATTTTACTCTTTTCATTTTACCTCTCTCCCCCCCTCCGTCGACGTCAAGATCATTTTTATTTTAAAAAGGGCGGAGAACCTTGTATTTGGCTTTAAGTAAAAATGTTAATAATTTATATAGAGCGAGCACTTGTCTTGCACTAGTCTCTTTAGCAATTCCTAACTTGGAGGATACGACTGTCTATGGTAGTTGGATATTTTCTGATTTTGTTAACACTAAAAGACGGCGAAATACCGGCATACGACCTCGAAAACAATATCAAAAGATTCTGATTTCTGGAGAAAAAGAACTAAAAAGAAGCTGGTTGTTAACCTTTCCATTATGTGACTTACTGCTCGGAAGAGAAGAAAGTTCGTTGCGTGTAGTCTACCCTGTAGGTAATGTAATAATGTGTAAGTTCTTTTTCTTGGAATAATAGTAATAATGATGATTAAACCAACAAATCCAGTGGCGTTTAAAATAATTATTGAATGATTAATTCTTATCAAAGAAAAAGCATCTTGAAGAATAATGTTTGGGTTAGTAGTGCAACTAACTGTCATTTAAAGATCACGTCACAATATCACATGTACTTACTTAGTAATCATGATAGTACTAATATAGTAATAATAATCAAGTCAAAGTACGGGGGTGAAATTGACATGTTATTTACCTCTGTCATTCTCTGTTGTGATAAATGTCAACTGAATGTGTGTGGAGGGGGGATATCTTTTCTTTTCTTTTCTTTTTTTTTTTCCTTATTGAACCTAACCTGACTTTAATGAGAAATAGTTTTATTTTCAAAAATACCTTTGAAGATGGTTTTAGGTGTGTCTGTTTAAGTTTATGTATGTGTGTTACTAGTGTGATGTTATTATTAATATTAACAGTAATTAAATCAACAGCTTCATCTTTACTGATATGTAAAATTATTCACTATCTGCCCTTTTTTTTCTATTTTGAAACACAATCCTGTTTAAATTGGGCAAGAGTTTAATAGACTTATTTTTACTTACCCACGGCCTCAGGAGCCGGCCCATTCCACTGGTCTAGCAATGGGCCTGATTTTAGCCTCTGCTTAATTTTAGTGACCACAACTGGCCTGCCCCACTCCGTCAACTCATTTACTCCACTCAAGGTAATTAATTGATCTCTTCTTTTTCGATAGCTTGGCGAGGGGTCAGTAATGTGACGTTTTTTGTATTTTTTTAATAAGAAAAATTTACTAATAAGATTTTTCTAAAAAGGATGTTAATAAATGTAAGTTATAAAATTCAGAAAAATGACACTGATTTAATTAAAATGTATTTTAAAATTGATTTATTACCAAGTAGACATATAGCTTCAAAGCTCGTTTATTTATCTGTGCATTCATCGACTATTCATTCATTTATTTATTGATTAGTTTTAATATTTTTGAATCCTTTTTTGTAATTATTTAAAGTAGAAAAGAACCTTGTTCAGTGGTTAGTAATTTCTCCTTATTGGACTCTTGAGAAAATGGGTTTCAGTTTCAGGCTTCTTAAAAATCGAAGAAAAGTGTTTTCGCAAGTAAATTTCCATGCTTACAATCCATAAGACCCCCAAGTACCTCATATATAGGGAATTTGTCAGTTTTGAAAAATATTGAAATTGTTGAGGTTTTAGAAGGGGATTCTGTTTCCAATATAACAGTAATGATAAAGTAGGCACTTACTTTCCGCCATTTTTACGAAAGTACAGTGTACAGGAATAATCTCCCTTTTTCGTTTGGAAAATGGCGCAAGAATAGATAGGAATTTTTATATTTTTAATTTTCTATCATAATGTAGGGACAGATGATCTAGATTGTACATTATAAAGTTTCACACCCTCGCTCGCTCGATCTTAAAAACGGTGCTCAAATGAAAAGAAATTGCAGAATTAATGAAAGAAAAGCAGAAGAAAATTCATCAATTATATTGCTATTGCTTTGAAGAAATTGAATTATTTTTTTGATAGGTTTACGGGAATGGGGGATGTCTATTTATAATGTAACTATGAATGGTAAAACCGACTGTTATCTCCAGTCTGATGTATGGAAGTTGGACTTCTTTACTGAAGGTTATCTTGGATTCTTAGATATCTTAATATCTTTTTTTATGCTCTCATTGGAGTTTTTTCAATTTACAATTATTCTGCTTGTGGGTGTGTTTTCACAAGTAATTCTTCATGCATATTATCCATAATACCTTCAAGTACCACATATCCAGGGAATTTGTTAAGGTTTCGGATGATCATTCATTCTCCCCATATATTTCATTTTTCGTCTACTCTCCCCACCACCCCTTGCAATGTAATGAACAAGGGTAAGAATGGAAGAGAATGCTTATGCCCGAATGGGAGTAAACGGGGCTAAATCTTCACAATAACTGTTATTCATTACTCCTCAAGTCTGAAACCTAAAAATTAAGTTATTGTAGTAGTAGTAGACCATAGGAATATAGAAAGATAGAAGAAATAATCAATAATTGATAATAACTAAGGTATCAGTTTCATTTGCATATGCATATTAATATATGTTAATACAGCAGTCCAAAGAGAGCCTTAAACTGATGAAGACCCTTGGGTGAGGCATTACACTTTCATTATATCTCCCTATGTCTAATCTCGTTATCATCATCGGTCTTTCAATGTCCATCATTGGACATAGACCTTCCCTGAGATTCGCCACACCTTTCTATCATGGACATCGCGGAGCCAATACTTCCTGAATTTGTCCAGTCCATCTTGTATTCTGCCAGTGCCGGTTGTGCATGTAATCTCTAGGGATCCATGTTGTGAGTCGTGATGTCCAGAGGTTGTCTGCCATTCTTGCAACTTGACCAGCCCATTGCGGTTTGAGTTTTCTATTGGATTCTATGATGCCTCAGACCCCTGTCTTTCCTTAGATATACTGAACTGTCTTGAGATCTCTCCATGTGAGGTTGAGCATGATCCTTTCATGTGCATGTTGCATGCTCCCCAGAAGCTATAATTCTGATATGTTTCATTAAGTTAAACCATCGCTTAGTTGAGTTGCCTTACAGGGCTAATGGTCTCCAACTGCACTGCTGGAAAGGGAAGTGGTTTCATGTCTTTTACCAAAGAGTTGGTGCAAAGCGAATGCAAGCAGCTTAGTCCAAAACTCCAACTCAGTTCGCTGGATGCTCCCCTATGAGGGCCTTATGCCAGATTGAGTCATGCTCGGTAGATATTTGTATTAAGCAACTACCATCAAGAGCCAGTTTGTCTTGCAGAGCCGTTTCATTGTACTGTGAATTCGATCTATGGCCGTTAGCAATATGGTTTGGAAATGAAGAATAAGCCGCTGGCAGTACTCGCGATAGAATGATGGTCTGAGAAGCTACGATAAAAAGCTACTGGAATTGAGATGAAAGATATATTAGTTGAAAATCAACAATAATTCACAATGTTTTATCTGATGATAAAATTCAAGATGATATTACTACTAGTGTATGTAAACAAACATCAAAGATGGTAGCATATCAAGCATTCAGAGAAAATAACAGTTATATGGTTGGATTTGATCTTCTGCAGGTGGTAGGCTATCATAGCCTAATTGTTGATGTTGCTGTCACACTAAGACAAGGTTCCCGAAAAAAAATGGAGGCTTATTGTCTTTTTTTGATCTGCACTATTTACTAATGGCCATAGATTGGTTGCAATGAAAAAACAACTGAAACAGGTCTGATTAGTCACTCAATAGATACTATCACATGACCAACATCTTTGGCAGCATACCTTGTTAGGGGTGATCAATTAAAAAACTGGAAAAAAAAGAGATGATTTAATCAGTTATTTCTCTAGCTTTCTGTTGGGCAGTGATCATTGAAAAAAGTCTGGATTTTCAAAAAACAAACATGAATATTGCTGGACATAAACTAAAGGATAAATTAAGCCTTAATACACGTTTCAAATTGAACCCTAAAGATCTATCCAGGGAGGGAATTTTCATGAAAAACAAAAAATATTTTTTTCTAGTCATAATAAGAAGTAAATGTTGAAACTTTCAGCCCTCTAGCTCCATTGGTGTAGCCTGCAGATTATACATATATACATACATGCATACATAGCAAGCCAGACCTATCTCAAAACTGAAGAAACCTATGATGACAGTTTCAGTTGACAGTTTCTAATTAAGATGAAAGAGATACCTGTCGAAAATCAATAATGATTTACTGATTTTTTTTCCTTTTTTCCTTCCAGGATCAGCATCTTGCTTCTCTTCTGACTTCTGAAAGGTTTTGTCGGTTGTGTGCTGCCTCAATTTTTCTATCCAGCTCCTCCTCAACGAAGAGGAGTTTTACAAGTATGCACTCTGTGAAGTCAATCCAATCAATGTGGAAACAGTTTGAATTCTGTGGTAAGACATACCATCGCAATGATCACTGGAAGACAGAGAGCAGTCCCAGCGAGGAAGATGACTGTGAGAAGGAACAGAAACCAATGTCTAACATTCTATCAGAACCAATGCCTGACCCTGATGATGGCTCCGGCCAACACTTGATCAACGGTGATGATGATGATGACACCATTCTCCCGGACTCCACAGATGCTCTGCATGGCATCGAAGGTGTGAACGATAATGGCGGCAACAGTATGAACGATTGTGTCAGTAGCAGCAATGATGCAGATGAGACACGTGTCACCACAACCAGCCACTTCAAGTCGCTCGAGTGCAGCCTCTGCCCGAAGATGTTTTCGCAGATGAGTAACCTGCGAAGTCACATGCGTACACACTTTGGTGAGAAGCCCTTCAAATGCACCTCGTGCCACAAGAGTTTCAGTCACCAGACGATTTTGAAAAACCACGAGCGCGTGCATTCGGGTGAGAAGCCCTTCCAGTGTGCAATTTGTTTGAAATCGTTCAGTCAGCAAACAAATCTACGGAACCATGAGCGCACACACACAGGTGAACGGCCCTACGAATGCAACATCTGCTTCAAGTCGTTCTCACAGCAAACCATTCTTCTCAACCACCAGCGTGTCCACACTGGAGAAAAACCATTCACCTGCCGCGTCTGCGAAAAATCTTTTAGCCACCAGACAATCCTGAAGAACCACGAACGCGTGCACACTGGGGAGAAACCTTACAAATGCCCAATATGTTTCAAAGCGTTCAGTAACCAGACCATCTTGAAAAACCACGATAGGGTTCATTCTGGAGAGAGACCGTTCCGTTGTGCGATATGCTTGAAAACTTTCAGCCAGCAGACCAGCCTGAAAAACCATGAACGTATACACACAGGAGAGAAGCCGTACACGTGTACAATCTGTCTGAAGTCGTTCAGTCATCAAACCATTCTGAAGAACCACGAGCGAGTGCATTCTGGGGAGAAGCCATTCAAATGTCCGACGTGCTCCAAAGCATTCAGCCATCAATCAATTTTGAAGAATCACGAGCGGGTCCACACTGGTGAGAAGCCTTACCAGTGCCACGTCTGCTTGAAAAGGTTCAGTCAGCAGACAATATTAAGGAACCACGAGAAGACGCATGCGGGAGAGATGTTTTATGAGTGTAGAATTTGCGGTAAAGAGTTTCAACACAAGACTCGTCTGAGGGAGCATGAAATACAGCACCGGCAGGAGGAAATGGAGTTGGAGGAGGAAGAGATGGAAGCCCAGCGCCAACTAGAGGCCAAGCAGCGTGAGGAAGCACAACGTCAGCAGTTATCACGGCAACAGTTACCGCGGCAACAAGTGTCGCAGCAACAGTTGTCCAGACAACAGCTGCTATCCTCCCAGCAAGAGCAGCTATCACCTCAACAACAGTTACCAAGGCAACAACCATCACCGCAATTGCCGCAACCACAACCATCACCACAATCACTGAAGCAACGGTCGTCATCACAGTTACAACTGCAACAGTCATCGCCGCAATTACCTCTCCCATCCCAGTTGCCAAGGCAACAAGTACAATCATCTTCACAGCAACTGTTACCAAGGCAACAGCGGCAAACCCCACAACACTTGTCAAGACTACACTCGTCATCACATCAACACTTGACTCAACATCAGCAAATGTCACCACAGCAACAGTTACCAAGACAACAACCGTCTCCCCATCAAAATTCAACCCAGCAACGACTGTCGTCACAGCAACAGTTGTCATCACAACAACTACATAGACAACAGCCGTCTCCTCATCCACAGTTACCTAGGCAACAACCATCCCCCCACCCACAGTTACCTAGGCAACAACCATCTCCCCACCCACAGTTACCTAGGCAACAGCCATCCCCCCACCCACAGTTACCTAGGCAACAACCATCCCCCCACCCACAGTTACCCAGGCAACAACCATCTCCCCACCCACAGTTACCCAGACAACAACCATCTCCCCACCCACAGTTACCCAGGCAACAGCCATCTCCCCACCCACATTTACCCAGGCAACAGCCATCTCCCCACCCACATTTACCCAGGCAACAGCCATCTCCCCACCCACAGTTACCTAGGCAACAGCCATCTCCCCACCCACAGTTACCTAGGCAACAGCCGTCTCCTCATCCACAGTTACCTAGGCAACAACCATCTCCCCACCCACAGTTACCCAGGCAACAGCAACAGCCATCTCCTCACCCACAGTTACCAAGGCAACAACAGCCATCTCCCCACCTACCGTTAGCTAGGCAACAACTATCTCCACTCCCACAGTTGCCACAACAACAGCAACATCACCTGTCTCCCCACCCACAGTTACCTCAGCAACATAACCCACAGCATCATTCACACCATTCACAGCCACACCCAGCTACTAACAACCGGCTTCAGTCTCACTCATCTCATTCACGCCAATCACGAAGCCAACAGTCCTCACGACATCAGTCCTCACGGCAACTTTTACGCCAATCTGGACAGCAAACGTTACTGCCATCAACCTCGTCATCTATTTCATCCTCCTCATCGCTGGTGCCCCCGCCAACCACTCCCTCTTCGTTCACATTGTCAACAATACCACCGTCACCCCCATCATTTCCATTCTCTTCAACCCCCATCCCCCCAGCGTGGAGACCCCCGACTTATCTACAGCCGATGCCAGCCCAGCACTGGGAAAATAATTACGAATGGACCGGGCCCTTTAAGGTGTCATCGCGTATGACTCCCTGGATGAAATGCTCTCCATTTCATGGAAAAACATAGAACTATAGACTGTTAAAACTCTCTAAAGTAAGTATGTAAGTAATGCCCTTACTACTTACTCGTTTTGCGATATGTGGAATAGACTTAGAAGTAACAAGCACTGAAAGAGGTGTCACTCATTTCATCCTATGTTGTTTTACCCGTAGTTTGGAGGAGTGATGAATTGATGCCGTTGCAGAGGGCATTAGTTTGAAGTGAAAACAAACTGTCCCAGCTGGGGTTTGGACTTGACTCGCAGAGTTCATTCTCAGAGTTGCTTTTCACTAAAACTTTCTGGGGAAAAAAAAAAAAAAAATGAAAAAGGAAGAAGATATTTGTTTCACTCAATTGAATCATAATAATCTATTCAAACCTTTCTTTACTTCACCATTGAGCCTAAGGCTATTCTTGTGTGAAATTTTGTTTGTGGTTTGATCAGACTGATTTCTTTGTTGTTTGCGTCTTCACGATGATTCAATTTTTTTTGTGCTGGGAGGGGGGGGGCACCAACCTTTATCGAATAAAGTCAAAATAATAGGCAGGGAGAAGCATTGGCAAATAAAAAGGTTGAAGGAATTTCGCCCGCGTATTATGCTCGACAGACCAAGTATCAACATTTATAGCTTGTGGGGAACCATTGATTAAGAGAGCATAGGTGATGAAATTAGGATTCCGTTCGGGTTCCCAAGAGATCAGATCAGAGCATGTACAAAGCTCAAAAGGTCAGCACAGATATCGGGAGGAGACATCCCCAAGAACACAGCTGATACCCAACGAAGACCATAGATACATTGCTGAAACGTGAAAAAGTGAACGACAAAGATGAGGCAATTAATCCAAACAAACCACTTAAAATAATTCTAAGGTTGCTTGGTGGGGAGGGAGATCACAGGTAGAAATTGTAGCATTTTCATCAATTGGAAAAATTTCCCACCTATGGTTTATTTCTTTCGGACAGTCAATCAGGCTGCAGCTTTGCCCAGAAATCAACCAATCGGTTTAAATTTTTACTGTTTTTATTTTTGGGTTTTTTTTGGGTTTTTTTTCTAGATTTTGAACCAAGAAATTGAACTTTTAAAAAAAATGATTCCTCATGTGATATTTAATATTTTATCTTTTAGTGCTTAAGTTTTTTTTCTGATTAAATGTAATTTATTATGTAACCTGTGATATCACGAGTTGTATTTATGAAATAAATACAGGCAGTCCTCGAAATTTGTCCGTTTGACTTTAGTACACTTTGGACATTCAGACCCAGTCAATTAACCCTCCTAATTCAATTTGTGTACCGTAAAAATCCAGACATTCATACATGTTTTACTGAACTAAAAAAAATTCATGCTTTCATTTTTTCCCATTTTCTACTTATTTTTTTTAAGGGCACAATGTCATAAAATGTCCAAATAATAATATAATGCATGCAAACATTGCTTTTACATATTGTAGGTTTGCCTAAAATAGACTGGAGAATCATTTATTTACGAGAATTGATAAATGGAAAATCATCTGAGTAGGTAGGAGATCAAAGCTCACAGGTGTGCATGATATTCCATGAGACTGATCCTATGAGAATTAATAAATAACTTTTATTATATAAAACACATACTTTAAATTAAGTTTTTAAAGTTTTCATGGGTTTGCTAATAGCTTTCTGGGACTTTTTTCCACTCATTTATGTTTGAAAACAAATCAATGCTATGGCAGTTAATCACTGCTCAGTGCCATTATATGCAATCCATGTCTGAAGAGATTTTGGTACATTATTTAAGACTTTTCAAAATATATCATCTTTAAAAATGAGTTCAAAATGTAAAAATGATAATGCTGAATCAAGAAGCATATGCCCCATAAAACTAATACAATAGAATTCAAGATGGATATTATCAACCATTCAGGAAACTGGCCAACCTCAGTTTCCAATAAGCAGGGCTTTGAACGTAAGCAAATTAATTGTGTATTCAATTATCAAAGATAAAAACAGAATTAAAGGATTTGTACATAATGCAAGAAATACGCCAGCAACAATTATGTTATTAAAATGAGGCATAATGATAGCAAGATAGAGAGTTCATTTTAAGTATAGAAAAAATGCTCCCGTTTATCAATTTCTTATGTTTTGATTTTCACTATCCCCTATAGAAATCTTGTGACACATATGGGAATGAAACCTAATTATAGGATAATCCAAAGCTTTAAGATACAGACATTTGTTCATTTTTAGCTCTCGGAGAACAGAACACCCTGATTAATATGTAATTCAATGATTCAAGATTCAGAGATTCAACTTTTGCATAGTTTTTCAGGAATGCAACTGGTATAGAAGTAGAGGACTGCCTGTATGTTGAAAAACTTTCATTCTCTCTATCTGTCATACACATAGTAACTGTATTTGAACTCAGTATACATAGACAAAGTTTCAACTTATTTTATTGATGCTCACTGACTTAACTGCTACTCAACCCCTTTCCATCATGACATCAATCATTTTTTGTACTAATAAAATAAATTGGGAGAAAATTTGATTATCGAACCAAATTTTACAATTTTTACTTAAAAATTTGTTTTTGTGAGTATAAGCACTCGATCTGTATTTTGTGTATTGCAAAGGAGGAAAGAAAGAGATTGTCAATGATCAGAAATTGATACCGGTGTTACTGACAGAATTGAGTTATTACAGAGGAAGCCGCTTATTGTGATCAATTTAGGATGGTGTCATTTAGATAACAATAATTGGCTGACAACAGTAAGCAAGGGATATAACAATTGAAACAATTTACATTCATTATTATAAATTTATTTCTATGTCATTAAAAATTCCTTGTTAAAAACAACTTGATTTTGTGAAAAGTTAATGTCAAATTTATTCTTTTATTATTTTAAGTTTTTAATTCATTTTAAATAAAATGTTTTGGACCAACTGATTTTGAGGATGACCATTTGATAACATTATCAGTATTTATGATAAATAGCTCCTTTTGTATAAGTACAATATGTAAACATTTACTATAGGATTGAATTGCAAATTATTTTACTATATAATACATCGTAAACAAGGAAAAAAGGGATTGTTGTTGATTACAAATCGATGCAAGTGTTACTGATGGAACAAGGCTGTTCTATATGTAATGTAAATTATGCTATAAGAAAGCATTGCAAATAATTTTATTACGGCAATGTATTACAAATGTGGGAAAAAATTATTGCTAGTTCTCTGGAATTAATGCAAGTGTTACTCACAGAATAGGGCTATTATACGTATGATAAGTAGAAATTTACTAGATAAATGCATTATAAATGATTTATTGTTGAAATACAATACAAATTATTTTACTCTAGAGATCCTTTGCAAACAAGGAAAATGGACTGTCAGTTGAAAGGAATTAGTGCTAGTATTACTGACAGATTAGGGCTATTATATAAACATTTACTATGTAAATGCATTATATATAAATAATTTTATTATAGAATTACATTGCATATTATTTTACTGTAGAAATGCATCACAAATGAAGAAAATATATTTCCAGTGGTCAGAAATCAATGCAAGCGTTACTGACAGAAGTGGGCTATTAACAGTAGCTCTCCTTTATAAAGCAGGTGTTGGGGTCCATGGGAGACGTGCATTATAAATGAACTGCAGATATTCTAAAGCTAATTACAAGTGCTAGGCATCTTCACCAGTGAACAAAGTTGTTGTTTACAAAAACAAAAATATTTGTAAAATACCATGTAATTATATGTCAATCGATTGCAAATAGGAGAAATTTAATATTTTAGTCATATTAAGTCTTTTGATGAAATTCTGTTTTTATTTGAAATTTTCTGGCTGAGTGAATGGTAATATAAGCAAAAATGTTAGGGTCCACCAACCATCGACCATATATTATGAAAGACAGCATATCAAGAGACTCTGATATATGTATGATACAGAAGAAGCTATTCATTGTAATCATGGATAATGTTATCAAAATCAGTCGATCTCAAACACTTTATTTAAAATCAGTCTAAAATTTAATTTATAAAATTTTCATAATAATTTCATATAATGTAGAGTTGTTTATAATATTGAATGTAATAACATAATACCAATGAATTTATAACAAGGAATGTAAATTTAAAACAATGGATATAAACTGTTTCAATTTTTATATCCTTCGTTTTAAGGCTATCAGATGGTGTTTGCTGGTCTTTTTTTACCTTTATAATCAATAACCTATGATCATAGTATATGATATAATCATGAATAATAACCTATAATGAAATAGTGAAATATAGACATGAAAGTTGTTTCTGATGTTAAGTGAGATCAACAGTAAATTAACCATTTAAGAATTTATAGTGTTAGTTTGATGAGAAAAAATTAAAAAAGCAATAATAACACTGTGCAATGCAATATTTGTTCCTGGGTCGTGAGTGTTATTTTCTCATTGCTTGTGCGTAAAAATCATAGGAAATGACTATTATTCCCTTCAAACTTTGTGGTAAGGATAATC
This sequence comes from Thysanoteuthis rhombus, assembly GCA_963457665.1. Lineage (NCBI taxonomy): Eukaryota > Metazoa > Mollusca > Cephalopoda > Oegopsida > Thysanoteuthidae > Thysanoteuthis > Thysanoteuthis major. Next base: position 17,496,319 of record OY735214.1, on the reverse strand, counting down.
ACATTCATATGTAATTGTTTTTCTTACTTTTCAGATTAAGAATGTGCAAATTTACCCGCTGTTTGATTATCACTGTCTTGGTCGTAAAAGCCATGTTTTAAGGGAATAATTGTCATTTTCTATAGTTATAGACATAATCAACCAGAAAATAATTCTTAAAGCCAAGTTGCACAGTGTAACAGGTCTGATAAAAAGATAGGCTTTGGAATTTGGAGTTAAGATAGTTATTTGGACCTTTGCATCACTGGTGGCAGTTTAGCTCAATGGTAAGAGCAATGTTATTGGTCATTGGTTCGATTCCTGCAGCAGCCTCATTTTCATTAATTATTTATTCTATTTACATTGTCTGGGCCAAATGGTATATTCACCATGTAATAATGAATGATCATTTCAAATGAGAGTTTCTATTTGATATAATGCAATTCATAATCATTCTGTCAGATCATATATCCATTTCTTAATAACAAAGTACAGCTTGATATTAAAGTATAAAAATAGTTTGATTAATATTTCTTTCATCTTAGTTTCAGTTGGTTTTATTTCCAATCCATGCTACTCACTAATTAACACAGAATAATGATCTTAGAGTTGCAACAAAAAGAAACTGAAATAAGATGAAAGAAATACTAGTCAAGAAATAAATAAAAATGCAATAAACAAATCTGAGATCAAAACATACTAAACACAGATTCTTCATCTTTGGCAAGCCCCTACAGATCATTGTTACCAAATTGGTGGTTCCTGTAATCAGTGCCAATCTGAGGCATGAGTGATCTAAGTGGCTGTCTAGGTCCTCGTGGCCACCATGGGGGTACCCGAGAGATGGTGGTGGGAGGACCTCCAAGAAGTGATCAAGGACATCCAAGATGAGCTCAAATTTTGCTTAGGGTCCCATAAAGATTTGGGCCAGCCTTGCATGTAATAGAATAACAAACTTGAAGTATCATTTTCTGTTAGATGAAGCAATGTCAATTATTAATTTTCGACTAGTATTTTCTTTCATCTTAATTTCAGCTGCTTCATAAATTCTCAGACTTCTATTCTTCAGCTGTTAGTAACTAGAGATCATAAATGAAGAATAAGCCTCTATCCAGCCTGTTTCAAACTTACATCACAATTGATATTAAGATAAAAGAAATACTGGTCAAGAAATTGATAATTATTGACAATGCTTTGTCTAAAAAATTCTAAAAATATAACTGCTTTGTAGTTCTCTTTGGTTTTACTTGAAATGTTTTTTATATCTTAGAGAATAATGCTAAATTTGAAAGATTTACTAATGTAATTGCATTCTTTGGAAATTCAGTGTAAATATATGTCTAATTTGTTATTATAGATGGCTTTTGAGCCCTTAATAGTAATGTTGTTTATCCATGGAGTTGGACTAATTTTCAAGTATGATTTAAAATTTTGAAAATAGATTTAGGTCTTGGAGTATGGATTCCAATAATAAACCTTATGGAAATCCTAAACTTATTCTTAATGATACAGGATTTTCAACAGCAGTGACCAATGACCAATGCACAATAGTTCAAGCACTTTCTTGAGACTTCAATGGCTATCATTTCATGCTATTTTGAGGCAATAGGAAAGGTTAAAAAAAATTTCTGACATGGATTCTACATAAACTGAGTGAAATGCTCCACAACAGTTACAGACCAACCCACACTTCTCAGCTGAATGCATCAAAGAATTGTGATATGAAGTTGTTCATCCGACATATCCACCTGAATTTGGCCTACAGATTATCATCAATTCAAACATATTGAACTGTGATAAAAGATTCAATAATAGGGAAGCCATAACTTGTGCTTTTTACTGAATTTGTGATCATCAAGCCTAAAAAATATTATAAAGATGGCATATAATCATTAGAGGATCATTAGAAAAAGTTTATTGCCTCAAATATTTTGATCAGATATTTAGCGGTTTTCGTTGTTCATATCACCCTACATCCTACGATACAAACAATACCTCATAGGTAACAACCCTAAAATAAAAGCTGAAAAACAACTTGATCTGATCACTGTTTGGATGTTTTTCTTTTTTTCTTCCTGCTTACGCCTGCAAAATCATGCATTTTGTACCTTAAGATTTTTGCTCCATCTTGGAATTGTTGGTGTGAAGTACCCGAAATGGTTGAATATTTGAACATGGTTACATTATTTCATAAGTTTTCCCGAATATTGAACATATGCTTTAAATTGCTTTTGTTCCTAGCTCAACATTTCAGCTTATCCATTCTATCGCTTTTCTCAAGTGTACAATTTGTAAGGCAAGGGTCTCCTTTGGACCCCAATGCCTGGGTACAATGTATCTCCTGCATCCTTCTTTCATAACCCTTGACATAAAGAAAAACAAGGATTCTTTTAAGGAAAAAGGGGGGGAAAAGAAAAGGATAGTGGATAATATATCTTGTGTGTGGCTCACGTTGTTGGGAATGAGCCAAACCAAACACGCTGGTATATTAGCTGCCATTCTTTTTTGTTTGCGCACTTTTCTGTATAGAAGAGACCTTTCTCTTTCCTTACAGATAGTACATCTGAAGAATTGACAGAGACACTGTGCTAACGTCAGAAGAATGAGTTCCTTAGTCTTAACTCATAGAATGGTAATGATTTTTTTTTAAATTATTGACTTGGTGGGAATGATTATTGATCTTTTTTAAAAGGGTCATTAAACAAAATTCAGTCAATCAAAATGCATAATGAAAGTAATGATTCATGCAGTGAATTGATTTTTCCTCATCATTTATTCATAAGCAAAGGAATTCTATGAGGACACTCTCGTAACAGAATTGTACCTTTGTACACGTAACAATCTGTGCACAAACCTGCGATCAAATAATGCTACTTGGAGCAAGGACTATAGGACAATCGCTCATTCGATTACATTTGAATATTGAACTTTTTTTTCCTTATCTGAAAACTTTCAAATTAGTTTGCAGCAATAGAATTTACTTGTGTGGCATAATTTTTTTCTTATGCATGGCTACACAACTTAAAGGGAACACTAGTAATAGCTAGTATTTAGTAATGAAGACATGAAATGATATCCCTAAAGTGGAAGTATTGCTCATGGGAATCTGGTAAAATATGAAAGTATAAATCGTTATGCAAGTGTTTTTACAAGTTAGACAAAACATTGACAAATTTTTGTTGTATGTGATCTTCAGATAACTTGTCAAGAGCTGAAATAATTTCCTTTGAATTTTTGATTTGTATTCAATTTCATTTGAGATTAGCTGTATGAAAAAAATCACAGTGATGAGTTTTGTTAAACATTTCTAAAGTTAAATTCCTGAAAAATTTTTTTCAGTTCTTTTGTGAGGTCTTGATATTGTTCCAGGTTTTCACTTTTCAGTTTTACTCATTGGTCAGCTGGAACAACATCTGAAAATTATTTTCTCAATTTCAGTCACTTTCATTTCCAACCCATGCTGCTCACTATTGGCCATAGAAAGATAGCCAGGAAGTTGCAATAAAAAGCAACTGAAATTAAGATGAAAGAAATACTTGTCGGAAAATTGATAAAAATAGAATAAACTTACCATTACAGTCCATAATCAAACAAACATAGCCTCAAAAATCAAAGTCATGAAAAAAAATTCCATCGAAGAATAAATATGGTCAGAATAAATTATACTTATGACATCACTGGAATTTAACAACTGGAAAACATCTAAAATAAAGTAAAAAAAGCATTTAGATACTGGAGTTTTTTATCATCATTAACCCTGGCAGAATACAGCGCAAAAAAGGCCAAAGAAGCTTTTTTTCTAATTATAAAGATAAGAACTATTTTAGAAGTGGTCTAGTGGAGTACTGATGCCAAATTTCAAGTCTGTAGACAAAACGGTATGGTTAAGGGTACTAAAACATAAACAAACAAACACACATATAAAAAATATAGAAAAGACAGAACCTTTTGCCATCTTTGATGGCTACAGTTGTTCAATAATAATCAGCTGCTCAAAAGTACCAATAATCACGTGAGGGGATTTATCAAGAAGCTTATCACCAAAGTGAGTATGCGTTCACGAAAAGGTTTGCAACCCCTGGTCTATAATTTCAAGGAAGGTCATTAACATTTAAAGAGTTTTTTTGGACACCATCTTGTTTATATTGTTCGCACGTTTCATGCAGTACCATATTTTTACTCTACATTATCGCAGAAAGGGACTAGAAAAAAGAGGCTCTCTTTTGTAACAAATGGATTTTATTACACCTGAAGGTGGCTGAAGAATGAATCAGTCATGAGAACAGTGTAAACAAGGAGGAAGTCTATTATCAAAAAAACTCTTTGAATACTTCGTAAGGTTTTGATATATAAGCTCTGTCCAGAAAGTATCCAGCTATTTTGATTATCTTGAGAATTGGCAATCAATCATGCACATGCATGAACAAACACTCTTCCATGGGGTACCTCAATCAACAGCGAGACACCATTGAATGAGTTTGTGTACTTCATGATCATTGCATCCACAATTGATAAGCCTATCCATTCTACACATCCTTAGTGGATTTTGGGGGGCAAAAAATCACATTTCCAAAGCCTGTCAGCTCCCCCCTACAGATCAGATTTGGCTCCCTGCAACTTCTGGCTTTCCCCAAAGATACTCTAGACGATGGATGAGATCAAGGAGAATGCAATGAGGCTGCTGATTGTAATCCAAGGAGAAGACTTTGCAGACTGATAAGTCTGTATTGTCCCAACAGGAGTATTTTGAAAGAAACTAAGGCACTATTGCCCTAGATAAGCTGTTTTTCAGTAATACTAAATGGCTGGATACTCTGTGGATAGACTTCGTAGAATTGGTTGTTAAGTTTTTGATATGTATTTCTGAAATAGTCTCTCCATCAAATTTCAAGTACTAGATTCTCTAAAAAGGAAAAAATTAACAGAAGATACACTTTACTTTATCAATAAGGATACTTTAATAGATATTTGATGACTGAGGCCTTCAGTTGGCAAGTTCAAACGAAGCTATGTTTAAGATCAAAACAGAAACTTTTTATTTGCTTTTTCATGTATAATTTTCAACTTAAAAACTCCAGTGCCGGGTTTTTCTTGAGGAAAAATTGATGAAAAAAGAAAGTCTTCATTGCGTATTTAAAACGATTTTATTTCCATACAAATCAACTAATATGTACAACAGAATATCTATTGAATATGATACACATACATGAATGCATGTAAGAAAAAAAGAAAAACACACTATTGTAAGATAAGTAATCTCATCTCTGTCACAAGACTGACAACTTGCCAAGATGAGTTTTCTTATCTGTATCAGCAAACAAGTTGAAGATAAGAAGTTTGTTTTGGGGGTATATGTATCAAAATTGCAACAACGCAACTTCCATATGTCGGAATTTGTTCGACATATTTTCTATAAATTTTCTTTTTCACAAGTGGCCATTCGTTTATTATTGTCTTCTTTAGAGATGTTGAAGGTTTACAAACTCATGAATTGGAGATAACTTCAAGTATTATCAGAAGAGCTTATTTTTCATCTTTTCAACTGAACAAGTGTTGCCACTCTGGTCTAATACATCCTTTTTTTTATTGTCCGTTTTCGATAATTGTCGGTAGGGAATATATATCTACCTTATGTCGTCTTTTTAGCTTGAGTTTAATCTTCTCAATATATTCTTTCTTTTATTCTACATTTTAGTATTATAATGTGTCTATTTTTGCTATATTACATAATAAAGTCACTGGAGTGGCATCTCCTGCTCAAAAAATCATTGACGTTGGTAAGAACAAAAACAAAAAAAATGATAAAAACATGAATTTGTGAAGATGCAAAAAACAAAAAATTTCTTATTCAAAGTTGTCAATCTGATATGGACAGTTTTTTGTTTTGGGTTTTATTGCTGGCTTGCATCAGTAAAGGTTTAATGCAAGTTCTCTCCAGTATTTCAAGTTATTTAGAAACACTAATATAGTGGTGATTAAAAATACATTTAATCATTAATGTACTCTGCTTCACATTAAATAACCTCATTCCACTTATAAACAATACCACATTGGTAAAACTCCTTTGATTTTGACTTGAAATATGAAGTGAAGTGATTTTCAATCTCTTCTCATGAAGTGATTTTTTTGTCCATCAAAATGCTTTTGCAAACTCCTAAACCAATGATACTCAGTTGGAGCAAGGTCAGGAGAGTATTGGGGATAATTCATTTTTTCGAAGCTGAATTCCCCAATGAGATCTTTGTTCATTCCCCTTTTCTGTTCATTAAGGATGAGCATTTTCTGTCCAGTGCTGTTCAAACACCAAAGTTGTCAGCGGTAAATTCCTGCTGTGACTGTTTGGATATCAGAATCTATCAACCAAAACCATAGGTTACTTCAGTTTTTAAGTGAGTTTAGCTGGCTAGCTCCCATGCATAGGGGCAACACCAATGGAGCCACAGAGCTGAAAATTCAAACATTAACTCCTTATTATGCCAAGAAAAATATTTTGTTTTATTTTTCTCAACCCCCCCCCCGCTCCGGTTTTTAGGGGGATCTCAATTTACAATATGATTTTTTTAAAAATTTGAACTTTTTAGTGATTCAACAAAAGGAAAGAGAAGTTATTCATTGATCACCACTTTTTACAATTTTGTAATTGATCATCCCCAATGCTCAAAGGCATTGGTAATGTGACAGTTTCTATCGACTGACTAACCAGACCTTTTGTTTAAAAGTTCACAATGGATGATTCTTTGTATATCCCACCAACATTCAATAAGATGTTCTTCTGATTTAAGATAAAACTCAACCAAATCAAGAACTGGCTCTGTATAGTGTTCTTTCTATCTCATAAAGAAACATTATTCAATAAAATTCAATATCAGCTTACTATATATAATTCACTAAATGTCAGTCAGTCAGTCTGTCATTGCATAACTTGAGTTAGTTAGAGCAATAGTCATAAAATTTTCTGTGGTTACTAATGGGACCTTGGAGCATATTTTTAGTACATTAGTTTTTGAAAATTAAAACAAATAAGTTTTTGTTCTCTCAGATAGAGTTCATGATAGTTAAAATTTTCGAATAAGGTATAATTCAATAAATACATAATTCATATCCATATCTTATTGCGACCAAAGGCCCCATTTAGGATTTCTACAGGAGCTAGTGGGAAATCACCCCCTTAAGATGGATTTAAAATCATTAGAAATCAACCAATTATTTTCAAACAATTCATTTAGATTTTACAAGCCTTCAAATATAAGAAAGCTTGCAGCGATATCCACTGGTCACTAAATTTTACTCTGATTCAGAGAACTGTAAATATTAACCTAATCAGATTGGTAGCTGAGATAGATGCATATTTTCAGTGTGCAGAGTCCAGTGTTTGATACCAACTAAAAACCAGGATTTTAAAAGTTGATTTTCAAGGCAGTCAGGCCCATTTCATGTTGGAGATTGATACAACATGATTGGTTTTGTGCTTGGTAAATAATATGAATCTGTCTCAAAACCACCAATTCAAACCTAGAGTCATTCTTTTGCCATTTGGAGAATTGACTTTTTGTTTATTTCTTAGTTATGCATAAATACTCTATCAGAAACCATCACCAAAATTGCCAACATAGGTTTCATCAGTTTGAGAAGTTAGAGTCAAAAGGTTCTGTGTAGCAACTCAACAGTCCTGCCTACAACTATAATCATATTTTCTGCCAAATAAGATTACTTATTCTGATTGAATGATTGCAATGATAGAAAAATTTGATCTACCAAAATGCACATCAGTAATAATGGCTTTAAAGACAAGCAAATTTGACATTTGTATAAGTGCTTCTATTTTTATTTTTTTTTTGAAAAGCTACAGATTTGGATTGCAAAAAAATTGTTCACTTTTTTGCTGTAAAAAGCATTTCGTTTATGCATGAGAAATAACCAAGCTGAAGGTAACTTTTTCATCGGCCTATTCTATTTTTTCAAATTTTTTTTCAAAAATTCTGCAAGACAAAATTAGAGTGTATCTTAAAACCTGGAACATTGTCAAGGCCAGGATGTATGACATATTAAGCTTACTAAAAACTATAAAGCTTGAGAAAATTCAGTCTTGTGATATCTTACAGCTCACTAGTTTCAAATTCCATATAGATTTCTTGAGTAATTATTATTATAATATACATTTCATGTTCTTCACTGATTTGGAATTTGATGTTGTAAAAACAGGATTTGTTGCACTTTCTGTTTCTTCTTTCTTTGTTTCACATCATATCTGATAGAACAAATTAAAAGTTGTAGAATATTACACAGAATATAAATACCAACTCAATCAAATGCTAAATGTTATATCACCTCCCACACTAACCTGATGTCAATGATCAAATGAAATCATGGGGAGAACTTTCTTGGCATCAGGTTTTCCTGCCCTGGGGTCAGAAAGCAACAAAGCCAACACTGGGCTGAAGTGCTGGGCTTGCTCCAGAGATGACCCAATGGCACAAAAGATGTTTTTTGATTTACCCATCAAGCACTAAACAAAAAGGGCTTAGATCTAATCAGGTTCTTTGCTGAAGATCCATTTCAAATCCTTGCTTATTTTGTCTCATTCCACAGGAGAGTGCACTTGAAGGAGTTGTCCAACCAGTGTTCCAAAAAGGGGTCATTGAGAAACCTCTAGGCCAACCATAATTGTTTTCCCAGGTTTGGGGCATTTGGAAAAACTGGGAATTCATCCATTGGGTGGGGATTGGTGATGGCTGCACCCTGTGGCTCGTTGCGGCTGATTGGCTTAAGTACTGTTCCATACTGCTCGTACCAAGAGGAATGTACTGGTCATTAATCTTTGGATCTAGTCTCTGGGGGAAAGCTGACTTACGTCGCATGTGTTCGGTGGGGTTTTGTGATGAAGAAACTGATGAAGTTGGGGATTGAGACGGTGGCTGCTGGTCTCCGCTGCCCAGATTACGCTTAACAGTCTGACCTTTAGGGTCACTACTGGCAGGTATATTGTCACTTATGTTCACAGTGTTTGCACTATTATCTCTTTCGGTAAATGATTTGGCAGAGGGAAATTTTTGTCCATTGTTATGCGTTCGCTTGTGGTTGTCCAAGATGGATCGCTGAGAAAATGACTTTCCGCAAAACTCACAGATGAAGGGTTTTTCACCCGTGTGTATCCTACGATGGTTATCCAGATTTGTTCGTTGGGCAAATGTCTTCCCGCAGAAGTTACAGCTCAAGGGTTGCTCACCGGTGTGAGTCCTGCGGTGATTGTCCAAATTTGTTCGCTGTGCAAAAAGCTTACCACAGAAAGTACAACTGAATGGTTTTTCACCGGTATGTGTTCTCTTGTGGTTGTCCAGGTTGGTCCGTTGTGCGAATGATCTATCACAGAACGAACAGTGGAAGGGCTTCTCTCCTGTGTGTGTTCGCGTGTGGTTATCGAGATTCGTTCTCTGAGCAAAGGACCTGTCACAAAATCCACACTGGAAAGGCTTCTCTCCCGTGTGAATTCTCCGATGGTTATCAAGATTGGTCCTCTGTGCGAACGCTTTATCGCAGAAGCTGCACTGAAACGGCTTCTCACCGGTATGCGTCCGTTCGTGGTTCTTGAGCTCGGTCTGCTGCGTGAAGCATTTTTCACAGAAGGCACAATGGTATGGTTTCACTCCTGTGTGGGTTCTCTCATGATACTTCAGATTAGTGATCTGTGAAAAGGATTTCTGGCACACCGTGCAAGTATACGGCTTTATCCCCGTGTGTGTCCTCTCATGATTATCTAAATTTGTACGCTGACTGAAGGACTTATCACAGTATGAGCACTGATAAGGTCGTTCACCTGTATGAATTCTGCGATGGTTGTCAAAGTTAGTCTTCTGCGCAAAGGACTTGCTACAGAAAGAGCAGTTGAATGGTTTTTCTCCGGTGTGTGTCAGCTCGTGCGTTCGCAGATGTGCCCGTTGAGAAAACGCTTTCTTGCAGAACTGACAGTAGAAGTGTTTATCATCAGCAGGGGTCTGTTCATGATTGCTTAGATTGACCCGTCGGGAGAAACCTTTTCTACAAATATCACATTTAAAAGGTTTTCGACTATTCCCAACTCCCTGGCTCCCACAGCTGAAACCCTCACTTGACTTTCGGGAGCATTTGGCAAATGGGTGGTGCTCATTTGCAGCAGGGTTATGATAAAAAGGTGCCTGACTATAAACATCAAAGTTGAACTGGTTTCCCATAGTATACACAGACTGGACAGGATACATTTTTGGATCACCAGGAAGAACTCGGATCACCTGGATTTCTTTGAGTTTCAGATAAATGAGAAATTGATTTTTCCTCTCACATTAACAAAACAAAATTATCAAATTATTGAATTCAAGTTTTTTGTATATCAGATGTACATATTTTGAAAACAAGAGATTGAGGTTGATAACTTAGATAACTGTAAACAATAAAAAAGATATCTGTTTAACAATAACAGAAATAATGAAAAAACATCATACAAAGTTTTCATTTCCAAGTATTCAATTTCTTTCAACTCTTTAAATTTGTAAAAGGAGACTCTTCAGTAATTCAAGTAAACGCTAAAAGTATCAAGAGAGCATTCTGGAAAGTACAGTCTGTAAACATGCTGATCTTCTTCCAGACTCTGGAATATGAGTTCAGTGCATACATGTAGATTCTCGTAGACTCCTTGTGGAGCATAGGGCCATAACCTGACCACGGCAACAGACAATCACTGAGATGATTCTGCTACAGTTTCTGAAGCAAGTAGGTTCTGTGGTGTGGAATAAACCTTCTCTTAGATGAATTACCTCACAGGGCTTACCTGTTATTTCCTCATAACAGGGAGAGAGAAATGGTTTTGCGCCTTTCCAAAGGGCATTACTGAAAAGTGAACATAGATAGTCTTGGCTGAAACTTGAACTCAGTTCGCGGATTCTGTTATCTGAACGGATAACCCATACGCCTCTCTGCACCTCCGTGTGAGTTCAGTGTCTGACTAATACCTATGATGCCGAAATAATTGTTGTGATAATTGTTGTGGCTACACTTCACTTGTATTTATCACAAGTTGTTAATTGCAGTTGGTGAAATCAAAGTCATTTTTTGTACATTTTCATTTTTTTTATAGATATTTCTAACCTTTCGATTCTTGGTTATAACATTTGTTTTTGTCTTTTTCCATGTCCTCTCTATATTCTAGTTGGCTAATAGTAAGTATGTATCGTAAGCATCCTGTCTCTTAAGGGACAACTCACAATGTGGTATGACGGCTGCTGGCAAAGTCCCAATTTCTGTTGCATATATCAGCTTAGCGATCCTTGCAAGTCTCAAGTCTGGTCGAGACCAGGACCTTATTGCTACAAGTTTTTATGACAACCCCCTAGGTAGGATGCAATTCCTCTGAAGGGATACCTCTACCCTAATCACACAACTTGGAGTATGTTTGATTAGCTGCTAAGTGTACAAGGTAATTTGTCTTAATGAAGAGTTTTCCACATTCTTTGCTCATACCAAAAATCAAGTCCAGGATCTCCTGCATGTGAGGCAGACATGTTAACTATTACATTATTCAAGAGGACACTGGCTAAAAGAAACTCCATAGAAAAATCTAAAGCTCGTATAAGGAAGACCTTCTACTTTATCTCCTCTTGATAAACACAAGATCAGTTTTATATTGCACAATTTGTTATATTTTGCTTCAACCACTCAAGGCAATTTTCCATTACCGTGAGATTATATCTATCAAGAGTCTTGATTGGTTGTAGATAATATTATAATACAAACAGAGATTTGATTGGTGGACCAAACTCAGTCTTAAATTCTAGTAGTTTGAATACCAATTGCATTCAAAATAACACAGAAGATAGAAAACTGAGTAAGTGGTGAATTGACATAATGAATCATTTGATGATTGTGGTTATTTATCAAAAAAAATAATTACACAACTGTAGATTACTTGATCAGCTTTCTATGTGTATTTTATCTTTATTTACATTTTTTATCTTAATGAATTAAACCTTCAATATTAACATTCATTAACATTTTTCTAAATCAGTATGAAAACTCATAGGGTGTCCAGAGTAGAGTTAGGATTAGCAAGCTTATCTTGTTATTCCATTTGCTAGGGTAGTGAGATCAGTCCTGAAGGGATGCCTAACTCTTGTAACCATCTATTAGACTCATCAAAGCTTAGTAAATATCTGGTTTATGGTCAAGTCACACTGGAAGTACTGATTGTGAATATCTGGTTAATATTGAAGCCACACTGAAAGTACTGATTCTAATCTGATCAGCAAAGTTAAGCAGCATTGAACTTGGTCAGTACTTAGATGGGTGACAACTTTGGAACATCAGGTAATATAAGTATCTTATGGCCTTGTGTCGGAGTAAGCAAAGGCTGGTAAAAAAAGAAATATGGAGAAGATTACAGTCATGTAGCATTAACAGTACCAGTTCTTGCCTGATCACCGAAGTTGAGCAGCAACAAACCTGGTCAGTACTTAGATGGGTAAAACTTATGATTGCAGAGTAATAAATCTTTGGCTTCTTTAGATATTTCAGTCAATTTAAACATTTTTCTTCATTTATTTTCTGCCCAACGGAAAAAAAATATATTTAAAACCTAAAATAATGTATATAAATATCATATACTATTACACATAAACTGATAAAATGTTATATATGGATATTCAAAACAGTATATGGCCATAGTAATGATATATCATAAAGATTTAATGTGGATATTTTGTCTTTCAAATAATTTAATTATTTTTTAATCTTTTAAAAATTTTTCCAAGAGGCACTGAAAATTATAATCAATCATTTTATTTTTTTATAACACAAATTTCTCTCATGATTATTTCAGTGAATAAATACAGACATAAAAAACATAGGATTATTTAAGCAGCAAATTCATGTTTGTTTTCTTTCTTTTTTAATCTGAAGAAATAATGATAATCTTCATGGAAATTACGTTGACTTTCTTTGCTAGAAATCTGTTTTAGTGATTGAGTCTATTCGATTCACAAATACTAGTCAAGGTTTTAACCCTTAAGTCCTGATAATTCTTCCCATAACTTTGCCTCATCCTGTGAGATTGAGTCTTTTTCTATTCTAGAACAGAATTAGATCTCATAAACTGGAAAGTTGGTTTTTTTTCAATGTGTTGCATATTTGTGCTTAATTATTTGTTCATGCTCAGCAAAATATTACTCAACATACATTGTAGTGTTAATCTTAATCAGAAAAATATAATGAATATATCACAAGTTACCATATGCTAAAGCACATGTTTGTCTTTTTCCAGATAAACATTTCATAATAAATAATTAATGAATTAAAATTAGATAGATCTTTAAAGAAAATTTTCAAATTCTAGGAGAGAAATATAACAAAGACATAATCATTTAGGTGTTATTAAAGCTTTTTATAATTTCTCTATTGTAAAATAATGCCCAAGCCTAGCCAAGATCATCATCTAGTAATATATACATTAAGCATCATGTGGAAACAAGTCATGTACCAGCAACCTGTAGTTCACGTATTGGCACTGGTACATATACTACACTTTGAGTAGCACTGTTCTCGATTTTTGTTTCTATCTTTTACCTTATACCTAATCAGCTTCAATCCTTCAACAACCAGAGTTTTTGTCCTTCTCTGATGACACTCATCACACAGATCTTTGATCAACTCTTTCATCCATAGACCACTAGTAACCACTGTGAGACTCTTTAATGAATATGTTGTTTTTTTTTAATGGAACTTTTTTGTGAATTGAATTGGAGAAAAAGAAGATCTTAATTACCAAAAAGTACTATGGAGGTAACTTCACTTAGAAGTTATTTCCCTTGAATTACTTCTTTTTTTTTTTACTAGAATGAATTTAAGAGATAAATAACTTATTTTTATTTGTCAAACATAGCAACAAATTTATGCAGTTAACACTTTTTCTTTAAACCTCAAAATTAATTTTTAAAGAGTTATCTTTCCTGAAAAGATCCATTTTTATAAACATTAATGAATTCTCTTGTTTAACTCTAATACATTTGCCAAAGTAACATTTTCGTTACAATATTTTGTACTAGTTTTCATTTGGAGTTTTTCATTAGTTATCATTAGTGGGTTAGCTTGAATACCAAGTGATTTGAACAACTGATAGATGAAGATTTTTCATGTCATTCCTTTTGGTTTTAAAGAACAAGATCCCATTAAGGACCTTAAAAGAAGGGTCAACAACCAGTGCCTCCTGCTGATCTCTCATCTATGGAGCTAAAACTTGGTACTTAACTGAGAGATTGGCTCTCGAACTAAGAACCATAAAAGATGCACAGGAGAGAATCATACTAAAAATTACACGGAAAGATCACAAAACTGCACAATATAAGAGAGAACGAACAGGTATTAGAGATATCCTAGAAGACAATTGGAAGCTTGAATGGCAATGAGGAAGGCCATGTTGTAAGCATATCAGACAAACCCTTGACATCGCAACTCACAATGTGGATCCCTTGGAATCGTAAGCCAAATTGGAGCCAGCGAAAAAAAAAAAAAAATAAGATGGTGTGATGATTTGGACAACTTCAGAACGTATAGACACTGCAACGCTTTGGAGCAAAAAAACTAGTAGACCTTGAGGAAGGCCTATGTCCAACAACAGACTTCAAAAGGCTTGACTGATGATGAATAAATGAAGATAGATTTCAGGGTAGTACATTTGTAGACATGTAGCATTTGGAGATTTGGCTCATGTGGGAATTTCTATTTAATCCTGAGTTTTCAGTGGACTGAAACAAAGAGAAAATAAAGGTAATCGTTCTTTTCAAAAACACTCAGGCTCTTACGTAAAAAGCTATAAAAGAGTAAAATACAAAATTGAGAGGTAGGTGTATGCTGTATCCCAGCATGCTCAATCACTCATTTCCACCAATTATTATAACCAATTCTGCGATGAAATCTACGCAGAGAAATACTATGACTTAGTTTATCTATGTAATGAACACTGTGACTTTTTCTGTCCATGCGTTAGTAATTCTATCGTTTATGATGTACATATATGCTAATTGAAAAAAATTTGAAAACTATGTAATGCTTTTGAAGAAAAAAAACTTGTCCAAAGATTTTCCAGCTTGTTTTCTCTGAGCTATATGGCTAAAGAAACATTTTCATCAAGAGGCTTAGGCGTAGCTGGGGAGGGGAATGGGTGCGATTTTGAATCGTCTCCAAAAGCTTTATGAATAGTAGTTCACTTATTGAATTTCTAGAAACACCAAGCAATAACAAATTTCATTAAATGTTAGAGGGGGCCCCTCCAGGGGGCTGAGCTACCGCCCAAGCTCTCAAATTTCTAGCTACGTCACTACCTCTACACAACAAGCTCAAGGGCCCAAGGCTTTTGAAAGGTCTGTCCAAAGACACCAAGTAGTTCCTCTGCGTACCCTCAGGTGTTTGCAGCCTCCAGGTTGGGCACCACTGCATGTTGGAGCAGGGAGAGGGCCTTCGAAATATCAAGCTGTCGGGCGGGTTAAACAGGCCCCCAAGAGATCGTCTTCGACCGTCGAATTTTTCTTCTGTCTATCCGTGTACTTTTTTTGAGTTTTTTAATGTTCTTTTTTTTTTCTTAATCATTTTTTCCAAGTGGTAAACAGCGCTTTCTTTTGAAAATCGGCGTATGTAGCGATTTTCTTTACAGAATGATTAAAAGTACTACTACAGTCGTATGGTCTTCAATCTTCTTTTAGCAAATTTCCCTCTCTGGAGAGAAAGCAGAAGAAAAAGTCCTGACCGAGACTGTCATATTTTTATTTTTTTTTTATTCATGATAATTGTTTTAATGCTTTTAAATTTTCATTTTTAACATCTAGGGGGAAAACTACTTTTGAAATGAAATGAAATGAAGTATGTTTAATTCCGTAATATGAAGCGTAATGAAAACAAATTTTTAAAGAATCCTTAAAGAAAGTATCACAACAATGAATGTATAATTGATTGCAAAATCCTTATTGATTATAATACCAATCAATACATTTTAATTCGATTCATATGAACTCTGAACTTTCCTTTTCCGAGCAGGGTGGCCATTTCCCAGAAGGAGGAGACGCTAGATCAGAGGTTCTCAACATGGGGCCTGCGAACCCCCGGGGCCCAACAAAGCTATTACCGAGCGTCCGTGAGCTTGTTGAGTAGGCTGACCTTTCAAAAGACTGGGGGCCCGTGAGTAAATTCATTAGAATAAAAGGGGTCCTTGATAATAAAAATGTTAGGAACCATTGTTCTGTTCCAGAGACTGAACCTCTTGGACGTTGTTTTGTTGACAACCTGACTCTAACACTGATTGCAAATCACCATCAGTAATGTTGATAGATAATGATATCTAAAAAAAACACTCATTAATGGTTATTTAAGATGTTTTTGCATGCCTATAGTAATTTATGTTTTTCTTTCATCGGACGCCTCAAAAAGAAGGACAAATTAACGCCCGGCCTGGGGTGGCGCCCAGCGGAGAAACGAATGCGTAAAGCAGAACTGTCCGGCGTAAATCTGGACGTCTGATGATCACCCTATTCAGAGGTTGGGTAGAAAAACATTTTTTTATAGCAGCATGCATAAATTAATTTTGATAAGTGAAGAAGAAGAAGAAATGGCAAATATTCTGCTATATTCGCCAATGAGAATGTGAACGATTATGTTACGGACTTCAACTTAATTCATTAATTTATTTGCCCATGACGGGATTAATTACTAAGTATGGATGGCACTTCTGCCTCGGACCATCTAAGCACTCTGTCCGTGAATTCCGACCAATCTTTCTAGGCTCAGATTGTAATTTCTGTTACAGTTCTTATATATGTGGTGGATTGGATTGATATATATATATATATTTCATTTTTGAAATAGACAAATAATAAAAAATCAGTCATGAAATTTAACAATACTTAATATTCAAGTTTGAAATGTTAAATAAAGATACAGAATAATTCTATGTGTCAATTCATTGTATCATCATCATTATCATCATTATCATCGTCGTCATATTTTTAGGATTTATTTTCATAATTTCAAAAACATATTTTACTGGCATCAAAATATTTATTTCAAACGACAATTTTACCATTAATTAATTTAATCAATTTCCGCTCATAGCGATAAGATGATTAAATTATAATTCTTTTTTTTTGTTCACCTAGAATCGCTACATTAGAGAGCATTCTTCTACTTTCCAGGTCTACAATATTTCGTGTACTCTTAGCGGTGTTAGCAATTTAGATGTTTTTCAACTAGATCTAGATGTTTCTGGTGGCAGTCTATATGTCACAGATTGCTATTCAGATGATTTTCAATAAAGAAAAAAAATTTCATTTGATTTATAGAAGTAAGTAACACAGTGATCAAAATAAGTAACATTTAGATAAAGAAAAAGTTGACGATTAAAGTCACTTTTAATTTACAGGAATACCTTGCACAGAGGAGTTTTGCTCAGGGCGGGTCTTGATTGATTTAGTACGGTTATAAGATATCGCTTTACAAATTAATGTTACTAGGTATATCCTGAAAAAAGATTAAATCTTAATAACAGTTAGAGCAGCTCAGTTTCGAACAGTGCGGAAAATTTTTGAACAGATGACCCGGATTAATAAAGGTGATTTATTTTCTAGATCCAAGATATATTTCTGGAGAATCTAGATGTTTTGAGATGTTCTTTGACTCAATTTTGGATGTAAATATAAAAATAAATTTGGGAACACTGACTTTCAGAAAAATACTCTTTTTGGTCGGTGCGAGGAACGCGACTGCTGTTTGCTCAGTTCCAACAGCGTTTTTTTTTTTTCATTATATTTTCTCGCCTTTCAATTCCTTAACAGGTTTGCTTGCTGCGAACACAACCTGTTTGATTTCCCAACCGTCTAGATATTCTTTGGTTGTGCCACTGTACTTATCTGGGTTTTTTTTTTCTCTGTAAGCAGGGACGTAGCTGAATGTGGGGTGGGGGACGATTTTAAATCGCTCCCAAGCCCCCAGTATGGAGGGGGGGTCCCCCAAAGCTTCAAGTTTACCTACTGCATTTCTACTCACGTTAAACAATAATAAATCTTACTAAATATCCAGGAGACAAGCGATTAATTCACGAATTGATTAATTAGTATGCTGTACGTGAGTCGGGGAAGGGGTTACCATCTTCAGTAGCATGTGTGTACCTTTGAGTTGTCGAAAGGTTTCCGTAGGAACGTGTGTATGCGTGTGTGTGTGTGTGTGTGTGTGTGTGTGTGTGTGTGTGTGTGTTACCCCAAATCGGTATAATCGACTAATTGTTTATTTTTTGTATGAAAAGTTCGATTTCAGTTTGCTTGCATAAACTTTTGATTGTAAAAAATGGTCGTTTTGTATTTATTAAATGGAATAAACTCCGATTAAATTAAAACTACATATTTATTTTTTGTGGAAAAAAAAGAAAAAAAAAACAAAACTTTTTTTAAAGGAAGTTTGATTTCACAAACTTTTGATTGTTTAAATATAGTTATTTATATCCTTGTTTTCATTAAATGAACTTAAATTTCCTATTCCGATTTTTTTTGTAAAAGAAATTTTCAAAAATTGCCAATTAAGCAGTTTCATTGATTTAGCTTATAGATAGTCATGTATAGACAGATATTTTAATAGAGAAATAGATAGTTTTAAATAGATAGATCTGGTTAGTCACTCAATAGAAACCATCGTCTTTTGGCAGTATGCCACGTTGGGGGTGATCAATTAAATATGGAAGAAGATATGACGAATGGATAAGTTACTTCTCGCCTCTTGTTGGGCAGTGATCAGTAATATCTCCGTGGACAGTACAAAATGTTAGAGGGAAGGACCCCTCAAAGAGACAAGACCGCCCGCCCATCCAACCCCAAATTTCCAGCTACGCCCTTTGAATTTAAGATGATATTTTTAGATAAAAGAAAGTAGTAAGATAAGAAAAGAAAATTTTACAAAGTAATGATTCATAGTAGCACTGGTACAATGTAGGGAAGGTGGTCCCGATAAGACGTGATGCAGACAGGCAGTCTGACAAAAATCAACGAAGCTTGGCAAAACAAATTAACCATTGTTTTTTTTTTTCTTAATGCAATGACAATATAATTTCTCTATTTACATCTGATTTAAGATCTCCCATTTCTGCTTAATTGACCACTGTTATTAATAATATTGAGCGCGTAAGGTGGTGAAACTTAACAATCTAGACCATTCTCCCCACATTGTACCGTGACACTAGAATACAGCATTCTTTTTTAAACAAGCAATAATGCAAAGGGTCACACGGCTTAAAATTGAAACATCACAAATCCGGCAAGCTTCGGACCAGACCGGTGCCGGGGTAACGGGTTTTCTGAACTAGTGAAGCTCAGCAGTGGCGTAGAAAGGGTTTTCAGTGAACGGAGCTGTGGGACAGTTATTCTATATCTTAGCGGGAGGGCATAATCATTTATAACAGGCATCATAGGCCAGAGGAAATTTTGCGCACCTTTACACCTGCGCCTAAGGGTGGCAGCCACTCCCCGGCCCCGACTTCATGACACGCCTCAGAAGTTTAGGGTGAAAATGGCTAAATAAATCAAATCATATACTGGTGAGTGGCCAAAAATCAGAACTGCCGGTCAAGCGATTCCCGGATTAGTGGGTTCAACCTGTATTTTTGACTCTTAAAATGGAAAAAAAAAGAATGAATTCTTATCTTTCAATAATAATGATAAAGAGATACATTATAACAGAAATAAACAATTACAAATGATTGGTCAACGATAATTTTTTTATGATAAGAATTAAAGCAACAATTCGCTATGGAAAGAGTAAGGACAAGAAAATTTGATTTTTTGCCTTTAAAAAACAAAAACAAGAAACAAGCAAAAACTTTTGTGAGGAGGAGGTAAGCAAGAACGGGAGGAGTAGGAGAGTCGCGCAATGGCCGTAGCCACACAGAAGAAGGCGGAGGAATCTGGCGGGAGATCGAGGGTAGGAGTATAGAAAAGAAGGCGCCAGTTTGAAATACCGACCTGTGTAAAGAAACAGTAACGACAATAAGACGAACAGTAACCGAGGAGAGGGGCGTTTTATGTTTCTCAGTTCGCCGAGCGTGGGTCAGTCGGTCTGATGAGATGTGACTGCCCCTGGGCACCCCGGGTAGGTTCCCATCTTATAGAAAACACGGTAGAAACAGAAGTAATGACACACGGACAGACAGATGTTTTATTTACAAAGTTTTTTATCGAGACAAACATAAAGCGAGTACATGGAGGAGGGTGCAAATGAAGGGAAGTTACTTAGAAATATGTCCGACAGTTCCTCAACCAAAGAAGCCCTCACTTGCAGCTTTATTTTGAAATATCTGGAGCTCAAGCTACTTATCTAAAAAGAGATATATCATTTCTTTTATTGTTTCTCAAATTATCCTTGAAACTTTTATTCCTCTTTTTTTTTTTTTTTTTACAAATAAGATTGATGTCTATTTAAGCATTTCAGGCCACCTGACCATATTTAATATCGTGGACATTCTAAGTAGGTTCACCGCTTTCTTTGTTGTTGTTTGGCCGGAGAAGATTTATTTCTACATATAAGAATGTAATGGAATAAAATGTATTGTATTTCACCAAATAAAACAATAACAATTCAATTATGATATAAAATTTGTTTTGATTAATTAATACGACAAAATGTATTCATAATAAAGTATCTATATTCGTTATTTTGTGGATGGTTAGAATTTAAAATGTACCGAAAAAGCAAATACAGTTGTTGATGAATTATCGTTTTAGGAAAAATTTGAAGTTTATCGATAGATTATGTGAAAATGATTGAACGGTTCGAGTTATTTGTTTTTTTTAAAGTTAAGTGAAATGATTTATTTGACTAATCACTCGCCGCTTCCCGTTACATCAAATGATTATTTTAAAAAAAACATAGAAATAAAAAGTCTTATCTATTTATTTTTTCTTTGTGATGAAAGATCTATTGAGTCGATATTTTTTTTCTCCCTCTCTCTCGAGGCATTATCTTCATTTTGAAGAATTTCAGGAGAACACTGCAATCTCCGCCTGAATATCCCATTGACAGTCAAGTCCAGCAGCTCTTGAGGGCTGCGAATTCGCACTGGCTGCACCGATGGAGCTAAAGGGCTGGATATTTAAACGGTTATATTCATTAATGTCAAGAAAAAAAAAGCTTTTCCTTTTTCTTTTAACCCTACCCTCAACAGAGAGGGGTTTGGGGGTCAATTTGCAAAGTAAGTTAATGTTAAATTGATCCCTTAGTTTTTTGGCAGCATTCACGCTTGTTTTTTGGAAACTCGGACTTAATTTAGCGACCACTGACCAGACCAAGAACAAGTGACAGAGGTAACTTATCCTCCTTTCCAAATTTTTAATTGATCTTAGTGCAACATGCTGCCAAAGGACGCTGGTCATGTGATGGTTTCTTTTTAATGACTAACCAAACATGTTTGATCCTCGAATTATGTTGAAAGAGGAAGGCCCAGTGACTGGCGAAATAATAACGTAATTGATAATTATGGACGAAGTCCTGTTCATAAAGAATCTATGCTGATATATTTGACTCGCTGATCAAAAACTCCGATGTACCTCCAAGCATTTGAATACTTCCCAAATTTTGACACACCAACTTGACCCCTTGAAGAAGTACCGGAATGCTATATAACTTCGACCGAGACGGTTTGTCATAGGTCAGCGCAGTGGTGGACCTACATTTATGGGGTCCCAAGGCTTGAACCAACGACAATCGGGCAACATCCAACCAGGTCTGGAAGGCCTTGCAATGACCTCGATGCCTTAAGGACAGAGAGTAGGGCTGATGTGGTGGAGTCCTTAAAACTGGGGCCATGCAGTAAGCCCCTTCCCACCAGCCATGACATCTGGGTAACCTCATCTTCCCCAATGGATTTTGGGCCAAACCACGGCTATCTATTTATTTAATTATTTATTTTTTTGCTTCGAAAGCATTTTTGGAGGCATTTCCAAAGCTTATTTCGGTATTCGTAGACCTTTGTATTTTGTGGTAACATTTTTAAAAAAGTGGATTGCTCTTATTTCATTAGGTCTATGGTATAGTGTCAAGACCCAGAGTCATCACTCATTAGAACAGAAGTGGCTACTACGGGCCCCAGGAGCTTAAGCTTCATTGGTTTCACTATAGATCTACTAGGAGCCACTAGGTCAATGGTTCAATGAATCATGGTTAATAATGTCGATATGGGGGTAGAAACGTGTATGATGAATAATATATCCATTTATGAAAGTGGTTCTCAAACTTCATTGAACGATAGCACCAGGATGTAATAAAGTGATTTTGTGCCTCGTTCTGACCATGCCTCTCGAATGCTTATGCTTGAATTTTGTTAATGGCGCAAATCTTGTGCATTGTTTTTAACCGAAATGTCAACTCAATCAACCAAGTAAATGAGACTTTTTGCATTCAATGTTTATTTATCCATAAAAAATAGTTTAGATTTCTCATTCATCATCCTTCTCATCCCTTTGCTGCCTCCCGTGTGTGTTCTTACGTCTTCGTTGACAGTGAAACGTCACTTTACATCCTGCTGCTTATTGTTGTCTTTGAAATAGGTATCCAATGCTCTTTTGATCAAGGGGGTCAACTCTGACTAGAATTGGTCCATTTTCTCATCGGCATATTCCTGTCTTCTCTATCAAAGACAGCAACCTTTGGTTTAGATCTCTGCACTCCATGATTACTCGTTGATTTGATCATTTGTGCCCCCCCCCCATATGGACTAATGTGCTTCGTAGCGGCGTAACTGCGTCACCATACTTTTTCATACCTCAGGTGGCACCCTTACTCGGCAGTCCAAGTTGATGGAATGTAAAAATGAAATTAAACAAGAAACATTTCTGTAGTCAACGAACAAAACTTATAAATCTTACATACTGGTGTGATAGTCACCTTCTTTCCCTTTCACCTATCCCTTAAAAGTTTGAGATCTCTCAAAATCCAGTGATAAAACCACTAGATTGGCTTATGAATAGAAAAAGCAAGACAGACTTAAACCCATACTTGACGAATCCGAGAATCGAAATACATGGTTGCGTATTTGGAAAACAATGCATCAGCATACTTGGAAGATAGTTACTACATAATACTGTGCAGCAGCATACAGTTTGAGAACCACTGCTTCAAAAAGTTTTCAACTGTAAAAAAAAAAAACAAAAAAAAAAACTAAAGACCCTCTTCTTAGAATAAAATAACTGTGCATGAATGCTCTTTGAATGTATGAAGGAATAATTTCAAAGGAAAATGATTTGCTCTCAAGGTTTTTCATACTTTTGTGACACTATAACCAATGTGAGCAGTCGGTCGAGAGACGAGTTGGCACAGTAGGTTTGATGTGGGAACATTGGAAGTCACTTAAATATCACAAGCCACTAAAATAGACATTAAGTACATTGAGAGTCTTGCATGAAGACAAAAATAGAGTCTCATTAAGGGTCAAGCAGTGAAGCGTATTGCTGTATTTCAAGCCTTTCACATCAGCTACTGCAGACAATGAACCATGACACTCGCCATTGGGACAGGCTGACATAGACGATAGTTATTTTTTTATTTTTTGGTATGTGGACGCTCAAAAAATGTTCGATCTGGATTGATGATATTCAAAGAGACTGTCATACCCATCATTATTGGTGCTCTTAGAGCAGTCTCAAAGAGCAAATAGGATGGAAAATTGGAATTTCAGGTATAATTAAAACCATGTAGATGACAGCATTTCTAAAATGATCTAAAATACCGAGAAGAGTGCTGGAGTATTGACGAGACTTGCCCTCACTTGATCCCCAGAGAAAGGTATCAAATACTACTGACGTTAAAACTCAACGAGTGATTTATTATTCATTAAATAAAAATGCGTCCATGGTCATCTTCGTAAACAATTTATATTTGAAATAATTGTTCGACGTTAAAATGTAAATTAATTTAAGTTATAAAAAAATGTATGAAACTTGATGAAAACAACAAGCTTAAGAGTATAGAGAAACATTTGAAGAAGAAGAAAAAAATTTATTGCTAACAAAAAACGTATACGGGTTAATAGTTGATGTCACCCGGGGCAGTAACTCATGGTGTCTCTCCAACTCCATCTAGAACTTTCTCTTTTCCAAGGATATCAAGAATTTGGCGATCATTATTCATCCTGATTCACCCATATGATTGAATGTGATGACAGAAGCCAACCTTTATTTACAATTCTAGTCATCTTCAGTTTTCAATTTTTCAGTTCTGACTTTGTGAAATAATATGAAGAAAATTAGTATTGGTACCATGAAAATGTTTTTATTCAGTATTAAAAAAACGAAACAGAAAAAAAAACAACTTAAAAGTAGAAAGCACTCAGAGAGCGCATCCCTCTGCCAACATTATTGTCAGGGAGGGGCTTATGAATGTATTCGGCCCAGAATTTAATCACGTCTTCCGTAACCCAACGATCATCTTTCCACGAAATTTCATTGAGAACTTCTGGAGATATCTTGTAGACAGACATGAATTTTGGGCGATGTTATGTGGTGTGGATATATGACCATGATGGAGGGGAAGTAATTGTCCATTGACCTGCCCCCCCCCCAATCAATCATTTATTTGGTGATTCATCGTTCATCCCCCACAATATTGCATTGATAATCCGTTGAGGAATTCTGGAGATATCGTGTGGACGAGTGTGAACAAAATGTACGAAAGAAAAAAAAAGAAGTATATCTAAAAAAAAAAAAGTCCTGGATCCACTCCCAAATTTAACAAACTTTTCCCCTCCACATTGCCCAACCTTCCACTCAATTTAATTGGAATTAATTGGGTACTTTCAGAGATATTGAGTGGACAGACAGATTTTTCTTTAGGGAAAGAAAAAAATGACCAAGAAGCTATATGAAACATTTTAAGGCAGTCATCTTGGTGTCACCCCACCTCACTCAGATGGTGTCACCGGGGGCAGGCCGCCCTCTCCTGTTCGGTCTGCCACTGCCTCAAACGAAATTCATTTTTCAGTCGATTTTCTACAACTGTTTATATTTTGTTTTTCAATAATTCGAAAACATTTAGGCAACACGAACACACATATACAGTAACTGTAAGCATACGTGAGCACACAGGCACAATCTTTGTTTTACCCTCGTCCCTCTCTGTATTAGCATGACAGAAATCAATAAACAAGCACATGAAAAAAAAAGGACATGGGCTTTTATATGTTGAGATTAATCCTTAAAAACTACCTTGGCACGGGCAAAACTTCACGTGAACTATACTTCCCTATAATAGAAGGAAGAGCATTATGTACTTGGGAACAAGCAGGAAGAGGCCTGAAAGTCAGACCATAGATACGCCAGTTTTTTTTTCTTGTGTGAAGCAAAGGCGGTGTTGCCAAATTTATTTTCTAGACAAAAAGATCTTGAAACATCTAGATGCTCCAAAAGTATATCAGAGGTCTAGGAAATATATTTATTATTGATGAATTGAATGTGAGTTTATTCTTCAGCATTATTTTATTCAAATATTACCTACTTAATTTATTAATATTACTTATCTTATTGATACAAATTAAATAAAAAAGATATCGTTTTATTGAAAATCATCTACATAGCAATGTCCAACATCTCGACATAACCAAAATATCCTAAAACCAGATGGAAATTAATTAAATTGGCAACACTGAGCAAGGGACGTAACTTACATTTCGTGCATAACGCTGAGCAAAGGACGTAACACAAATTTCGGTATATCAGTCAGTGATGGCAGTCGCCCCTTTAGATGCTAGCGCATTTAAAGATACTTGTTGAGCTGTAATCCTCATCATATTATATTTTATTAATCAACTGTTTCTTTTCAGAAACAAAACCTCAGTCTTTTGCAGATAGTGAAAGAATGAAACAAGAATTTTCAAAAATGATCAGATTAATAGAGATATTTTTTAAAAATCTCTGTAAAATTTTTTTGATATCAATCCTCTTTTTTTTCTTTTTACGGAAAATAGACCTAAAATATTAGTTAGCAAATAAAAAAAGTAGCCGAAGAGATCCATACTTCACTTGATTTTCTACGTCTTCAAATTCTTAATTGAAGCTTGGTACGGAAAGCTTCGGTACTTTTTTAAAGGTCTGTAACACCAAAACACAGCAAAAAGGGGCGACGAGTCCGTATATCACTATGCTGGTATAAAAGTTTCGTTCATTTACTGCTGAAAATCGAATTCATTTCATTCACACAGCTGGTATAATAAGGACTTAGCAAAAATCAGTTTCATACATTCCATCATTATTTAAGACATGTGCACACTAGTATAGTTAAAATAGTCCTATTAAGCCGGTAACGGTGTGGAGAACTAGTCTCTAGTCGGCGGAGAAGTAAGGCCCCACATAAGAGATAAAAGGATCCACATCTCTTGTGGAATCAACAACCGTCAGTGACCACATAGGAAGTCGACAGTGAGACATGGTGGCTCAAGATCTACCAGGTGACCCTCCTCAATGAAACAAACCGTAGAGCAAGTGCAGAAGAAGAGAAGTAGCACCGCAATGTGGGAACTCCCGCCGGCTGACAGACCTTCTCCTGCAAACGTTGTGGAACAGCCTGATCCACCCCCTCCCTTGCATAGGCCTCGCTGGCGACCCGAGGACCTATAATAGATATAGAAGACCCTCCTGAATCCTTGTTCGCGTATTGAAACCGTGATGATGAAAGTGTACTTTGATGTGATACAGTTGCCAGCGTATAGTTGCATCAGTTGTTGAACCATCATGCAAGTATCTAATGCGTTTGAGGCGGACTAGATTAATACGAGTCTTTGGTCCATTATTATCCATGCTCACCGGCCGTCTTTTACAGGGTGCATTTTCGCATGATAGATTTCCTGTTGAAAAAAGAACAACAAAACGATAAAAAAACAACCCTAAGCCACCGTGTATTACAGTCAGAAACTTCCCCTTCACCAAATACTTCTTATAATTCTACGGGCAGTCGGTACTGCTTTTGATTCAATTTCAATTTTGTACGGACAGTCAACAAGCTTTCACGATCAAATTTTGGGCTGCTATGTTGATTTTGCTTCAGTTTATACTAGTCTGAAGATTATCTGGTAACAAATGATGTTTATAGGTTTCATGTTGCTAACATTACACAATAAATCTCGCTAATTGCTAGAGGAGGTCCTCAAGGAGCCAAGCTCCCCTGGGTCCTCAAATCTCTGGCTTACAGACTTAAGCTATTCGAAAGGTTTCTTTTCTCTTTTTTTTTTTTTTTTTGAGCTGATAAAAAGAGAGAACATCGAAAACTGCACAAACTCAATTGGTCTTTTGATATAAACTCATAAAATGGAATTAGGAAAAATGTTATATTTCAATATTCCAAGATAAGGGAGGCACTTGACATACAATTGTCAAAAATTGAAAATAAAACACTCGTAAATCGAGATGACAGGAAATTGGTTACAACGAAATCTTGAATTCCTTTTACGAAAAGAAAGACCAAACAATTGCGTCACGAGAATAAAAAAAATAACGATACTTCACAAGAAAATTTGTAACGCTTTACGTTGACCAGCAAGGCTAAAATATTATCAATAAAAATCAAATAAAATAGTATGTATGCCGAAGAAAAAACTAATGTAAATACTTATATTCCATCAAGAGATAA
Organism: Thysanoteuthis rhombus; assembly: GCA_963457665.1. Lineage (NCBI taxonomy): Eukaryota > Metazoa > Mollusca > Cephalopoda > Oegopsida > Thysanoteuthidae > Thysanoteuthis > Thysanoteuthis major. The sequence goes on along the minus strand of OY735214.1, from coordinate 17,468,680 downwards.
AATATGATTTGCGTAAGACAGGAGACCAACTGACAGCTTCTCCAAAGTATAACACAATATTTTCATGGGTGGCATGAGGAATTTACACACGGATAAATCTATCTGTTCTTGTAGGGAAAGTACCATCCTTCTTCGTGTGAATACGAAAATTCTTATTACCCAAATCTGATCAAAAATACAGGGTGTGAGGGTTGTGCTATAAACTATACGTTACTAAAACTAAACCTATTTTACGACAAAATGTGGGTGGGGTGACATCACCAAAGAAATGTGTGACTCACGCAACAAACCAACTCTAAGAATGAAATGAAGTCGACAAGAACATTTTAGCAGTTAATGAACGAATTTTAAAAAAAAATTTGTGCTTCCCCTTTTAGGAGCTCTTAGTACAAGCTATCTGAAGGTGTAGAGGATAAGGGTTTAAAGACTCTTGATGTGTCCATGTCTTTTCTTTTACCCCTTTGAAATGTATTTTGTGAAGTAGTTTTAGTTTTATGAAGGTTTTGCTGATGAAGGGTTTTCATACAACCTCAACAATTTTTTTAAAAATGAACGCATAAGATGATTTTTCTCTTCTTATGTTTTTATTCGTATTTATTGAAAGTAAAATGATGATGAGCACAATCGTGGGTATAAACGCAGTATTGCAGTACACAAATTTAGAACATCATAGCAGAAAAACGTGGGACTACCGTAGCGTCGAATCGAGTATCAGTATTATACAAGAGGTTAAAATTTTTTGCCAATTTTTAATCTCAAAATCTAGTATTCATATTATATAAGGATCATTTTATACACGAAGAAATACGGTAGGTAGATGTACACTTGTATATTGAAACATCTCACTTTTAGCAGAAACAGGGAACCTGGCGAGGATTTTACTGCCATCTTGTGAAGGCATCTTTTGCTAACTTTCAACCATATCTGCATCAAGTCAATGCCAAAAGTTTCCCAGCGTACAGAAAGGTTTGTGTATTTTTCACATCTTGAAATAAAATTTTCACTTTCCTAGAAATATTTAGTATGTTTAGTAGATACTGTGGTCAGAATGAAATCTTTAGTGAGAATATTTCGGTGGAAAGTAATCGGAATAGGTCAGCAAATAAGTTGATATTTCCAATTTGTGTTGTACTCCTTGCATTTGTTGAGGTCATTACGGCATTTATTAAAGAGACGCGTTTATTGAACAATCGAAAAAATTGTGTGGAGATGTTTCGTCAGGGGGAAATTATTTGGCAGATAGGCTAGGTAGCTTTGCATTGAAGAAGTTAATTCGAAACGTTTCAATATCCATCCCCTCTAGCTATCTCAAATAATCTATTTCTATATGTGAGGGGCGTTTATTTCCATTCTTGGTTCAGCTCTCTTAACATTGGAAAATATCCGAATTTACACTATAGCTGACCCCAAGAAGAGAAAGGGCAGGAAAAAACCTGGGAGAACACGAGACCTCACAGATACTCCTGAGCAATTTGAAATCGCACAGTAGGCTGATAACAAGAAGAATAAATTACCCAGGAGTCAAGCCAAAGATTGCAAGGCAATTGGTTGAAAACCCCACACAGGAGACTGACTGTGATGACAGTAGTGACAGTTTCCCTGGACATCGATTGATGGTGAGTGAACCGCAAACAAACGGGAATATGGAAGTCCTTCGAATGCAGAGGTGGAGGACTATGTCCTTGGGCATTTTGGAGAGGAAGGAAAAGGTGTATTATTATGTTGACCTGGTTGATGGAATGAAGGAAGATGATGAGGTAACCATAAAAATATTGAAACGTGTTGCAAGCAAAGATTTTGAGCGCCTCATATTCTCAATGCCAGATGATACTGAAATATGCACACATGAACGTGAGATCATCGCATTCATTTTGCCTGCTCCGTATAAAGATGGGGGAACAAAGCATCGTCGATGGAAACTTGTTTCTCGTTGATCTATCGGCCTAAATCATTATCAGTCTTTTATCGTCCGTCGTTGGACATAGACCTTCACCAGGATTCGCCAAACCTCTCTTTCACCAGCGCCGTGGAGCTAATACTTTCTGATCTTGTCTAGTTCGTCTCTCCATCATGTATTCTACTGACCTCAGTTATGCATGTGATCACTGAGGATCCATGTTGAGAGTCGTGATGTTCATCGGTTGCCAGCCATTCTTGTAACATACCCAGCCCATTGCCATTTGAGTTTCCTAATGGATTCTATGGTTTCTCGGGCTCTTGTTTTTTCCCTGGTATATTGTACTCTCTTGTAATCTCTCCATGTGAGGTTGAGCTTGTTTTTTTCATGTGCACGTTGCATGCTCTCCAGTTTGAGGGTCAGTATCTTGGTTAGGTTCCATGTTACAGTTCCGAAGATGACTATCTGGAGGTGCATTGGTTGTATATTCTTCTTTTATTGTCCTATAATCACTGATGTATTCCAACTTACCTCATTATGGAGGGCGAGTTGGAACGTCTGGACTTGAGTCACAAAAATCATTCTTTTTCGGGAATCTTTCCAAGCTTCTGCTGAACGTCTTTGCTGTGTTTGTTGTACACGTGTATATTTATAAAAAAAAAAAAAGGTGATGTAGTGGATTATAAGTATCACTGAATGTTAAAAAAAGTGTTTTTGTTAAATGTGTTCCAACTAATCTGACCTTCCCTTACACCACAACTCTAACTGATCTTTTTTACGTCTTGCACTGTCTAAGAAGAGCCCTCGAGTAATGGTCAATTCTCTTACGTTATTATTTCATTTCACAATACTCTCCAGACATGTAACTTTCGTACACCGCGACTCATCAGCCCAATTCACAACAGCAAATCTTACTGTGATAAAAATGTGCCTCAAGTGGTTGAAGCAATTTTTTCCCTGAAAATTCTGCCCCTAAGAAAACAGTCTTACGCTTTAGATATTTCACTGGGGCAGGTTTCAAATAATATTTCCAAAGAGTTCTGTGATTCTGGAAGCAGAAAAAAAGGTATTCATGTTGAGGTACGGCAAAAAACTAAAGTCCATTATTTTCAAGTTTGGAAGCAAAAAAAAAAAAAAAAAAAAAAAAAAGGCGAAGACAAAAAGAATCAAATTGCATTTTTTTTCTCTCGACGACTTGAACCCAGCCAATGTCCGGTTCTAAACATTATGTTTATATCAGAATCTTCTTTAATCACTTATTATGAATGAAACAAAGATTTCTAACAATAATTTTTTTCGGGGGGTTATTTTTCGTCACATATCGCTTGGTCAATGGAGTATCATAAACACACAAACACCCGTACCCTTTCGTCTCTCGGCGTATCAGCAGCTGCCCTGATTGAACTCATTCTTAAAAATGAAGTTGACAAGAGTTGCAGCACGTGAACAAAATTAAAACAAGAAATAAATTTAAGTGTTTTAGTGAATATTTTCTTTTTTCTGAATTAAATATCGGTAGGCCCCATTTAGGCTTTCCGAAAGAACTTGCTAGAAATCCACTCGATAGAAAATATCTGATAGTTTGGTACACGCCAAGAAAGTGGCCAAAGTTGCTTTGCTCAGACGATAGTTGACTTTGGTCAATGAATTACAATAAATCAGATTAGGATACAACAAAACCTGCGTCTGTTTGAAAGGAAACTAAGAATCTATTGAAAATCTTATGCGGTACATTTTACAACACGACCATCATTCACCTCTGCCAACGAAGTTGGAAGTGGTATATGTGTCATTTACTTACGTTGGGCTTATATCCAAACAATATCTCCAAAAGTTGTCGATAAATTTCAATAACGTTTGGTGGAAGAGAGGGCCAGGAGAAGGATACGTTGAATTTCAGGACGGATCTGGGATTATTTATTTTTCGACTGAGAGATACTTTTTCGTCGTGTATTAAAACAATAGTCTGAAACATGTAAAATCAGAACTTTCTCATCTACCTCCCCCGCATCGAATGTATCTATCAATTGATATTCATCCATTCTTCAGTGACAATAACGTTGGCAGAGATGTGCGCTCTCTGGGTACTTTCTTGTTTTTTGTTTTTTTTGTTTTTGTTTTATAGAGTTGGTCGTGCCACAATTCTAGGCGAAATGGTAAGCAAGCTATTCTATCAAACCAGTATAGTGAATTCGATCCTCACTGGGAAACCCACATTTATGGCTTTTTCAAGCTCAAGAAATATCGGTTGTGTAATAAATTCACATTCCATTTACGAATCCTTAAATCACCCTTTAGTGTTCTAAATAGAGTTTTCAATTCTCATTGAAAGAAAAAAAAAAAAAGGTATATCCAAATTTCAACCACAAGACTACGACACCCAACAAAAAAGAAATAGCTGGTCGGTTTCAAACTAATCAGAGTATGAATCTTATTTTTTTTCTCATATATTTGTAAAACCTGTACTTAAATAAGAGACTTGGTATCTGCCATAAAGGTTCCCAAGAAAATTCCAAAAAACCAAAATCATCGGACGTTGTTACGTTAGGGGATTATGTAATAGGCCACCGGTATCGTTGTCTAGACTTGAATGACAATGGCTACCGTATATTGATACCTGTTTATCATCAAGACTGGACCATCGAAATATGTCAGGTATTGTCATTTATGAAAAAGAAAAAAAGAGCACAACAGAAAGACATTTTGTTATGTTTTGTCGTCTGTATCTTTCTCGGCTTTTTTGTACGTGACGCTCAACTGTACCTTTTTTTCTCTCCCCTAGTTCTCCCCTACCCACAGGCTCTTGTGCATGCCGGCGAGCGATTGCTGCCCTCTCCTCTCACGGGGATTGGAAAAAGAAGAAAGAAAGAAGAGAGATAGTCTTTTACGTTGATCTGATACCTAATTCGGCACTTAAGCTCAAGGATTTTAAAGTACTCGAATGGTATGAGTACATTCTCAGTATGGGTGTGGAATTTAAAAAAAAAGGGGTCCACTTCAGGCTTATGGATGGTACTTATACGTCTAACCACCAGGGTGGAGTGTGACACAAGGATTTGATTAAAGAGGACACTTTCACGCGTACGTGTGAGTGGTTCCAGAAATTATCCAGTTCCTTGGGCACTTCCCTTTAGGGCTGCATAAGACATCAGGGATTGTCCCCAGTCCTACTCTTCATGTGCAATGGGAAGGTGCAGCAAGGGGTAACCGTCCCACTGGAACTAGACCTTTATTTTTGTGTTTTTGGTCGAAAGATGCCCGCACCTAAAATCGATCCTTTATCAGCTGATTAACAAAATCGATGCTTTTGAAAATAAATAAATAATAATAATATATTTATATATAAAAACAAAAAAACGCATTGAAATCCAATTCAAAGACACGAGTAAATTCTCTCGGTTATGGTAAATAAATTCGTTATCTTTCTGTCTTCTTTCTTCCCTTCTTAATCGTTATCTTACGATTCTACCTTCTTTAAAAACTTTTAATTGCATCGCTTGGAGTTTTCTTACGATGTTGTGGAGTACGCAAATGTATTTTTGTTTATTAGTTGTTCTCTCACACATAAACATTAAACAAGAATAAGATGTATCTTTGGTCTCGTCCCAAAACGTATAAGAATCTGTGAAAAAAAAGTTCTTCGTCACTTGAAAAATATTCGTTTCGGTACAAATATAATACTGCGGTCCCAAGTAAAAACTGCAGTTCCCAGTTCAAATCTACAGAGCTAGTAATGTTCCTTTATTTTCGCATTCCATACTGACTCTTTGAACCCTCCCTTACCCCTAACCCTAATCCAACCATTAACTCCAACCCTAACATGGTACAATATCAGGAATGTCGGCAATTTTTGAGTATGTGATTCTAAAATAAAACAATACGTACTACCATATCTGCGGGAGGGGCTGCAATTCTTTTTAGGGTCTGCACTATTTAACTTGTACCCCGTTTTGTCAATCAAAGGAGTTACGAAGATGATGACAGTGTAAAATTTCTTAGTAGTAAGACTGGTTCGTGGTCACTGGTAAAAATAAAATGATCATTCGTGAGACCTGAAAAGGTGTCACTTGGTGCCATCTTTCTGTGACACTTTTCTTCTTTTAAAAAACTAAAAACTCCGATGGATCCTAAGCTACTACCAAAATACCACAGCAACAACGTTTATTCCATTCCTCGATTATGGAAGGGAAAAAAAAACTGAAACAAAGAAAAAGACCCTAAGAGTGGGCCCCATTTGAAAAGAAAGATTCAATGGCTCTAAACAATCTATTTATTGACATACTTCTGACACTGATTTCTCCTTATGACACGTCGGAAGCTTGAATGAATATTTTGTTTTTAAAAATCAATTGAAAAAAAAAAAAAGACTCATTTCCATCTATTTTCGTTTTGAGAGATTTTATATATATGTCATCAAATTTGATGAGAAAGAAAACAAAAATGGTTGGCTTCTTCTCATCCATATCCATTACGATGCACACTGTGCGATGGATTGAAATTGATTCCGAAATTTCCATTACTGACCCTTATGGACATCCGTATGAGCAAAAGAAGCAAAATTTATGGTAAATTAGGGATCTCCTCTGTTACGCTTATTCATAGCTATTGGATTGTTTATGTCTACATATCCACACATAAGTATGTACGTGCAAATATGTATGTGTTTCATATTTCGCGCTATAATCTCCTCTCTCTTTTCGTCGTCAAAAAAGAGAGAAGAATAGCTAAATACAGTGACGATAATTCGTCTTGAATTGATTTTGGCTGTCTGTCTTTCTTGAGTTGCGTTGCACGAAGACAACTGATGTCACCCCCGGATAATTGCTTGGCAAAAAATACGGTATTCCAAAATGGACACTAAATATTAAAAAAAAATCGGTGAACTGTTTTAAACATGTAAGAATTTGAAAAAAAAAAGCTGGATTTTTTTTTCATTTTAGGTCAATAAACATTAAAATGAGGAGAAAGTTTTAGAACGCATTTTATTCAATGAATAGTTTAGTGAACTCCTCTATGGATTTGACTTACAATTACCATCTTGATATCTAAAGAAAAAACGTTACGATATTGTTTGACTGACATACTATGAAGAATGTGAACCTTTATTAATTATTGGGTATTTTCTTTCATCTCAAATTTATTTGTTAGTTGCTTTTTTATTGCAACTAAGATTCCTAACTCAGACCGTTTAAGAATAAATTGTATCTCTTCTATCTCAGGAAGCTGACTGTTTATTTCTGTATTGTACTGTTTACACACTGCCGTGGACTGACGGTTCGGTTTAGGGTAAGTGGTTCGGCACCATAGTCATTGCCGTGTGGGATGCGGTGGGAGGGAGAAAAGCAAGACCACTGCCTTGTGTCTCGCAGATCGGTGCCATGAAATGATTTTGAAGCCAGGTTAAAAAGTAAAAAACCAGGAATTTAAATGCAGATTTTCAAAGCAGGCTCTTTTAGTTAGGGTGCCACTCCCATATTTACCCCCATTTACCTTTGAAATTCTGTACAAAGCTCAGCTTAGTATACATCAACAAATTGGTACCTCAATACAGAGTAATGGTTAACGAGCACATCTGACTGATCATTACTATTGCAATGAGATTACTTCGATTCCCTACGACCATGGCTTTGAGCCAGACTAAGCTGAGCTTATCAATTATCAACAGTAAGAAGTTTTTACATTCCAAGGCCATACCAATGAAGCTAGAGGAATGAAAATTTAAACATTTACTCCTCATTTTTTAAGGTTTTTAGAGGGGAGTTTGATTTGGAATGTAAGTTTATGCTAAATTGGTCACGGCAGCACCCACACTAGTTTTTTGGAAAACTAAGACTTTTTCAGTGATCACTTCCCAATATTCATTAACCCTTTTCTCAATATTTTTCAAATGATCACCCCTCACATAGCATGCAGCAAAAAAAAAAATTAGCCAGCTGAAGGTTTTTATTGGGTGACTAAGCAGACCTGGTCTTTTTGATGGATTAGAAACCTTTTGAAAAAAGAAATCAACTAATTAGAGCAGAACACAACTTTCAAAATTATCCAGTGAAGTGTCCAATTTACGGATGTACCACTGATTTTCCAGTAATGGATAGTCAAGCACCACTTTTAATCCAAAGTAAATTATGAGTGGATACTTGAATTTCACAAAACTTGCATATTAGTTCATTGAGTGGCTACAGATGTCATTGTGCATGTCAAAATGTTACAATAGAAGTGCATTGCAAAACATTTAAATATCTGTTTCTTTAACCTTTCTGTAGGATTTAAGAAACTAATACATCAGAACTTTCATTCAATCTAATGATTACATATATGATAATGTAGCAAAGAAAGAAATTTTTTTTCAAATGGAACAACACTTATGGTTGTATTTTAGTGTTGTCTGTAGTGGTATAGCTAGAGATTTTGGGGCCCGGGGTCTTGATTATCAAGGACCATCCTCCAAAATTTGGTGAGGCTCAATGAAAAAGGAAAACTTGCAATGGACATGAACTATCTTTTAATTGATGAATACCAACCCCAAAAGCTCACATGAAAATGTTACTGATTGAATATGGATAGTATATGCATAATTTATTTTAGAAATAAAGACCTTTTTTAAATTTCAAATTATCATAAACATTATAATAATAGAATGTATTTCTTTTGTTTATACTCGTATTCCATTTATTCACGATCTTTAAAAAAAATTTATTTCTGCTTGCAGTTCTTTTCATGCAGAGACGTCTACTCCGACCATCATTTGATTCATGATGCAGATCTAAGATCCGCAGGAGGTCATGAACCCACAATCTGAATCTCCTACACCGCCACAGACATCAACAGCAGCACCCCAGCGACCAACCTCGACTTCAGAACTACTGTTGTCTCTCGACCTTTCTAAGACCCTACACCTGCCGGTGAAACCACGGCCAAATTGCTGTGACTTCTGTGGGCGCTACTTCAGCCGTTATGATAACTTGGAACGGCATCGCCGCACACACATCAACGAGAAGCTGTTTGAGTGTGAAGAATGCGGGAAGAGTTTTTCGCAAAAATCCCACCTCAAAGAGCATAGCACAGTGCATACTGGGGAGCACCCATACAAGTGCCACATTTGTGAGTATGCCTTCTCCAGAAAGGGTAATCTATCTAGACACATGAAAACACACCAAGAACGACCCGCAGTGTCCACTTCATCCTCAGTCATCACAACAGCAACACTTCTGAGGAAAGCAACGTCTAGTATCAGTGACGGCAGTAACAACGCCCTGGGCCCAACCTTGGAAGTCCACGAGTCCGAAGAAGTGGATGTCTTGGGTGAAGATCCCGAATCCTTGGGCGTGGACAACAGCAGTAAGTCAATCATATCAGCATTTTCCCGTCACCATCGACGACAGCATGGCGACAACACCCTGGATATCAACTCTGATAATCCGTTCGGGTGCAAGGCCTGTTGGAGAGCATTCTCACAAGGCTCCTACAACAGCCGTAACAAAGTTCACCAACGCATCCATACGGCTCTGAAACCATACAAATGTGACCTTTGCCCAAAGTCTTTTTCGCAAAAATCACACCTGAAAGTGCATCGTCGGATTCACACAGGTGAGAAGCCATTCAGGTGCCCTACCTGCGCATTTATGTTCTCTCGAAACGACCACCTTGAACGGCACATGCGTACTCATCATGGAGAGAAACTGCATCGCAATTTTGGTATCGGTAACCATAGCAATATACGCAGCAGTAATGACCAGTGCGGTCCTCATTCTGCAGATGCAAAGGGTGTAAACAGTGAGAAAGACGCACAGCCGGCCCCCTGTAGATGCATTCAGAGCAGCTGCAGTTGTTGCTGCACCAACAGTACCAAACAATGTAAATATAACTCTGAAAGTAGTAATACTAATTCTGACCTCAACCGTCACAGTCACAGTAACAATAGTGATAACTGCAGCCGTAATCAGAGAGCCGCAAGCCCGAACGGACACTTAGACAGCAGTAGCGAGGGTGACTGCGAGAGCAGCAAACCCCTAGACTGTTCACTCTGCTGGAGAGCATTCTCCAAAAGATCCCACGAATCGATGCATAAGAAAATCCATCAAGCTGTCCTGCCGTACAAGTGCAACGTTTGCGGTAAAGCATTCCCTCAGAATGGGAACCTCACTCGACACAAGAGGACCCACGTGGGGGAGAAAAGATTCCAATGTGACATCTGTGGTAAGGCCTTCTCGCAGAGGTCACACGTCAAGGTGCATGAGCTGATCCACATAGGGAATCGTCCTTATAAATGCGATGATTGCGGCTATACCTTCCGACGACCAGATCATCTCATGAGGCATAAGCAAGCAAATGCTGGAAAAACGAGACTAAGCTGTATTCCCCGTCAAGTGGAGGGAAAACCAAATCACAGCAGTGTACTTAAAGAGCATGGTAGAGAATACGCTATGCAGGCAGACTCTCATTTAAGCGGCCCAGAACAGGCTGACCGCAGACAAGTTGAAGAACCACTCCAAAACCCAGCCGAACAACCATTAAGCCTGGTACAACCAGTCCCACTTAACTTGCACACTCAGCCATCTGGTATGCCCTACTACAACAATGTTTCAGTTGCTGCCAGTCTGGTTAACGTTCAGCCCAACCAATCAACCATTTCACATCCCACAAATCCGCCCCTAGGGATCAGCCATCACCATACCAACGTAGCACATCATGTCACCCTTTCTCATCACAGCCTGTCACAGACGTCAGTCCTTCCCCAGCACCTGAACATCCCTTTTCATCCTAATCTGACCCACTCTGTTAATGTTCCTCCACATTCAGGTTTCTAACTTTTCAAATGTGGTTTAATTGGATTATTTTCTTTGTCATCTTTTTTTTTGTTTCCACAACATTTTTGGCCATGTCCCTTCTGGCCTTTTCTTGAGTATCTGTTTCATTCAGGAGGAGTCTGCGCATACACGTCACGTCCGGCTTTTGCATGTGTGTACTTGAGATTGTCTCCCATTGACCCCCGGCGCAGGCGTCGTGACCTCCCATTGAGTTTTGCGAGCGCTCACTTCTCTCCGGCCACAGAATCCCCGGTGCATAGCTTGCTACTTCCTAATCAGTGGCTCCCCACAAGCTTTTCACATGAATACTCGGTCAAATAATAGTATGTGAACAGAATTCTCTCTACTGAGCAGGTGTATATATTTCTGCAAATAGATATCTAAAGACACATGTAAAGCATCAGACAAGAAGACACTGTTTCAAACGACATTGCCATGTGGCTTGCTCTTTGCTGGATTGACATACAAACACTTTTGCAGACGGCATGGCTCTACCATCTACATTGAGATAATCATAACTAAACTATTCCATTTATCTGGTTCACTTGCTTGACATCTAAGTGTCTATTGATTTTTTTTTCTTGTTTCATATTTAGATACACAATGAAATGGTTTTTCGGCTTATGACCCAAACCATTGCCTTTTTTATTAGATTGTTTCTCACCTCTCTAAGTATAAATATCGGAAAAAAATTGGAAAGATTTTTTATCAGTTAATCAAAGAATTAACCTTGCACATTAGGGTAGGTTGATTTTTTCACTTTTTAAAATGTCTCAACTTTGGACAAGTAAAGTCTAGATAGTTGAGGTTTAACATAAGAATTGATAACAAAACTAAGACTTCTACCTTTTACCATCATTTGAGGAAACATTAGAAATTGATCATCAGCTAAAATGCATGAGAGAAACCTTCATTTTCTCAAGATTTGGTTGAAATCTTCTGCTTTTTCTACAATAAATCCAGAAAGAGTTACTATTTTATTTTTGAAAAGTATTATAAATGAATAGAAACGAAGAAAATTAGTTTGTATTTTCAGTTTGAATTCTATTTATTTTCATTTTTGTAGAAGTTTATATAAAATAGGATACGGTATGAAATGAATTCTTCAAAATAGTTTTCCAGTAAAATCTATCATAAAAAAGGAGGGGGAAAAATAGCAAACTCCACACGTAGATTTCTACAGGAAAAAAAAACAAAAAAAAAAAAAACACCATATTTCTGGGGAAAAAAAAAAAAAAAAAAAAAATCATGGATGTCATAGTAAATATTTGCCAGGACTATTTGTATTGTGTATATTCAAATTTGAAAGGAAAAAAAACAAAAAACAACAAAACCTTGTAATCTGTACGACAGTCTCCATTTTGGCAATCTCACTTCATTGGATCTTTCACTCTTCAAAGCCGTTCCCTTAAATGACAGTAAAAGCTAAGAATGAAATACTTTGTATCAGTTTTTATTATATCAATCCCAACTATCTAGACTTTAGTACGACCATGGATCCAAAATTGACCTACCCTAATGCATACACACAAAATATATAGGGAGTGTGCAAGGGCTGATTGATAAATTTGTGGCCCCCAGGTACAGGGAAACTAAATTCACATACAGTTCAACTCCTTGAATGATTACACAGAAAATTTAAAGTTCATAACAGTTTTATTTTTTTCCGTTCCAGACAAGTGGAACTGGAGTCAGCAACAGCTGAGGAATAGTAGAACATCACTCCCTTAGCTGACTCCGTCTGAGCTTAGAGGATTAGGATGATGATGATGTCTTGCAGCATCCTCCATACTTACCAGACAGATTATCTTCTTTTCAAACATTTTGTACTTCAAATCTGTATTAAAAGGTTTGATGATAGTGAAGTCATAATTTGAGCTCTAACTGAATTCGTGACCATTACAGCTAAAGAATTTTACAGAGAATCACTGGAAAAAGGTTATTTCTTCAAATGGGTCACATTTTGATTAAATATTTACCATTTTTGTTTTTTTATAACTTACATATTGCTTTTATCATCCTTCATCTTATCAAAATTACATTTTACATTTAACAACTTGATATATAACTCATCATTAGAATCAATAATTGACCAACCGTGACATCAAAATTTGAAATCGTGTAAAAGAAATTCAATCAAAGAATAAATATGGTCAGTATTAACTTGATATACTTGTGTTTTCCCATGGTAAGCATCTTGAATATAGTAAACAAAATCGAGATTCTGGAGAATCTTGGTGCTATGAATAAACCTGTTAGAATAAGGACCCAAAAAGGTCTAAAAAGCTTCTTTTTTTTTTTCAAAAAATAGACGAACATTTTTAGAAGGGATCTGATGGAGTACTAATGCCAATTTTGAAGTCTGTAGACAAAACAGTAAGGCCAGGAGTGCTCAAACACACATTGGTATTCAAAATAAAAGGATAGAACCCTTTACCATCTTTGATGGCTAAAATTGAGTCACTGATTTTGATTATTGTTTACTATACTTTTAGTGTTCATGTGACGATCCTCATGACTTTCCCGGTGTCAATACTGTTTTATATTATCATTTACCGCCATTAGTTACTTATTCACTGTTCACTCACGTCGTTCATCAGAGAAAGTTGGGGAGAATTTATATATTTGTATCTTTACGTATCTGTTGTTGAGAGATTGATTTATTTGATACCCAACTTCTTTTCCCCCCCCCCTCCTTCGAATCAATTTTCCCTCCAAAATATTTCTTCTCAGTACATCCCGGTGTTTTCATTGTTTTGATTTTTTTTTTCTCAATGATGTTAAGCAAAATAAGTGCATGTTGGTGATGTTCAAAAAGATCGAAACCGAATGAACTGAAAACAAAACAAAAACAATATAAAAGAGGATCATTTTAGGATTTTTTACAATGTTATTTAGCTTTACCATATAAAGAAATTTGCATTTAAAAACTTGGTTGGATTCTTACCAATTCCCAAATAAAATGATACAAGTTGTCTGAACCATAATCTGATTTTGGTTTGCCGTTGATAATTGTTATGCCATCTCTCACTCATACTTTCTAGGCAATTAACCAACTTACTTTGCATGCTTGTACAGACACTCTTCAATGGGGTTACTCAGTCAGCAGTGAGGTGTCATTGAGTGATCTTGTGTACTATGTAACCATCCCATTCACCAGGCCCATTTTTCTTGCTTTGTCTCATGCAAGCTTTTTTCAGCAAAACAGCACATTATCCAGGTCTGTCAACCCCCTTCAGTCCAGATTTGTAAGCTTTGGCTCTTCCCAAAGCTAAAATCACCATTGGAAAGGAGGAGATTTCAGACCGTGGAGATTAAAGAGGATGTGACAAAGCAGCTGATGGAGATCCCAAAAGATGACTACAGACTTGTCAAAAGAGGAAGGAAGGAAGCAGGGATAGGTGTGTGAGGTCTCAAGCGGAATAGTTTTGAATGAGTGAGATCACTTTGACACCCTCATCATCTAGAATGGTTGGGGGATAGGGGGTTAATCGGAGAGAACCTATGGCTGACATGTTCCAAGCTGTAGCCAGCTATTCATTGGTTACAGCAAAACAGCTTTTTGAAGTATGAAACAAAGTGTGATAAATGAATTGGAACCAATACACAGTCTCAACGCATATGCTTAGGAAAATCCAAACAAAGTTGGCGATAATGCATTTAAATATCTATGAGATCATGAGTGAACAATACCTTCTTTAAATTTGTCAGTAGAATAAATCATTCCTCTCTTTTTAACTGCCTTAGGAGGGAGGATGATGTTCAAATAGCCACTCTAGGTCAGGGGGATGTTAAAGTGATCTACAGAGTGTTTTATATTCAAAATTGTTATTGGTATGAGAACAAACATGGTTAACTTTCTAGAAAAATTAAAGAACGTCAGTAACACACATGGTTGAATGAAGGTAAAGCACATAAACTAGTCACATGATAACTACTTCAGGATAACCTGACTTTCACCATGAAAGGTATATGATACGACTAGTAAGCCACACTGGTCAGTCAGAGTGTTGAAACATCTATGCTTATGGGACATTCATTCGTGCCTGCCATTTGAGACGCAAGCATCCTACATTAATTGGGTGATGCACCATAGCAATGTTATTGGAGATGATCATATGATCCCATGTTTAATCCAGACAACTCAAATTAAGGAAACCTCATCCCTTGTTCAATCTATTCTCTTTCCATCCCACATCCAAATGAATAAAATGAGAACTATCAACTACAGAAGTCGTGTTGTGGTTTTCTACTCCTAACTTACTAGACATATTGGAGGTCGTTTCACTTTCTTTTTTTCTCTCTTTTAAATATGTCCACACATCTGTATTATACACTTATTTACTGTATCATATTGGAATGCTATGAAACTAGATCCAGACCTTTACCCAAACCATCTTACTTTTCCTCTTACCAATACAATCATGGATAGTGGTCACATAATTGAACTTATGGTTCTTGTTTTTTGTTTTGTTTTTTTTTATATCACATTTGGTAGCATATATGACTTTCATGACACATTGAACTTTATATAACAATAAATTTTCACCAAAATATTTTTGAATTAAGGAAAACTATAATGAAGAGGATTTTGTACACTTTAGGATGGGACTGCAGATTCAATCAAGTTTTTGCAGATGGATCAAAATGTCTGTAGCCAGACACGGTTAACAGCTGAACTTTGATCTGAAATTTTCACTGTATAATGTTCAATCTATGTGATTGATATTCACCACCGAATTAAATGCATTGACTTGGAAGGTAAACATTCTTAAAAATAAATTTATTTTTTTTCATCATTAGCCTGCTGGCTTCTTGATGTTATGGTGAGAAAATGGACGAGGTTTACCAAACAATGGGGAATTCAATAGCCATTATGGAACTTTGAAAGTTAGGAAAATGGATTGTTTTTATTTCTGTAACCTGTTTCAGGATCTGGTTCCTCCTATTGTCAAGCTTCTGATGGGAAATTCCATAATGGCTATTAAATTCACTATATATATATATATATATATATGCCATTATATGAAATAGATGTCTAATTTGTTGAAAACTATGCAAATATTACAATAAGACCGTTTACCAAAGCTGAAAATGGATAGTTATGAGGCTTGGATGAGCAGCTGGTGGTAGTCCTCCAAATATTCTTGTAAAGCATTCTTCTTATGGTCCAGCAAATACTGTATACATAAAATGTTTCTTAGGATATCAAAGTGAAAAGATTTTTTTTTTTTTTTTAAATCAGTGAATAGAGTCAAAAGAAAGAGCACTGAGCATATAAAAAATGAAGGAAACTTTATTTCAACTAATTCGTAATTGATGAATAACAAATATAACAATAAGTTTTTTTGAAAAATCAATTTTTCTATAATGATTAGAAGATGACATACAAATCGAAGGTGCAGTAAATGCTCTCTATGACAAACCACAATATAACGAATTTCGGCTTCAACAAACTTGTGAATCCATCCGAACTGACTTCGGATTTACAGAAAGAAGTTTGAAAAAAAAATGCAGCAAACACGTGGACCATGTAAATGAGGCGAACATGTGGGCCATGAACTTTCTTCTAATTTCTCAATCAAAGTTTGATGAATGCAAAAAAAAAAAAAAAAAAATTTTAAATTTAAAAAATCAATTCATAGAACTATACATGACATTAGTCATTTGCGTTTAGAGGTAAAGTAAAAAACAGAATGAGGATCAACCGAACAGTCTTTTGATTTACCAAACACTGTTTGTCGAATGTGGTGAACTACTGAACTTATTAACCAAACAAAAGGGCAACTATTGGGTATAATGAACATTCAGTTTTAACGATCCCTCCTCACTCAATTAGTAGGTTATAACGAGGGTTTCACTATTAATCAAAAAGTAAAGGCAATTTGTGCTCATAAACCAACATGCATTCAATAACATTACATATTCTTAGGCAAATTGAAATATGTCATGCATTTCTCTGGTACACAATCTGGTTTTGATAGTCAAAAGTGTAATATCTGTTTTATTTTCATTTTTTACCATTCAATGCAAATGCATCTTCAGGATCAGATCTCCATAGCTAAGAGATCAAACTGTCCAAAATATACACGAGAATGCTAGCGCAGTATATTATATATATATATAAAATTTTGATAAAGTATATTAGCTCTTGGAGTAAGAAGAGCAAATATATCCACCTGAGGTCACTTCATTCATGTTCTATGATCAAAGAAAAAGGTTATAGATAAAGAAAGAAAATGTCCATCTCATACACAGCATCACCTTGAATAGAGTAGTTCATTTATTCCCAAATTTGGTCACACTGTTCAAAATCTTCTTTTCAACTTGTACATAGTTTTCCATATTTATATAAAGCAATACTTTGACCAGATTAGAATTGCATTATTCAAGGTATTGAGATATATATCTCAATATGCATATGCATGCAGTTGTTTGTTTATTATTTTATATCATATTGCAAATATACCCGATTACTCATTTCAAAACTGACTAGAAAGAAAAGAAAATTTTTTTTTTCATATTTCCAGGCTCACCCAAATACACGTTGTAGCAAAATGATTACAAGATTGGACATACTTTCAGCTCCATACAAATTTATAAAAGATAAAAAAAAATCATCCATACATAATAATTAGCAATGTGTTTTTGAACAGTCATGTTTAAATCATCAGATGATGTAACTTAGTAGAAATAGAATTTTATGTTGATCTTGATGAATAGCATCTTGACTCAATTTCCCCATTAGTTTAATTTTCAAGAAGTATTGAATGTTGACAAAAAATGCAGGGGAACATGATATTTGATATCCTTCAAGTACAATGCAATTACCAAATTATCAAAATACTGTCATTCTTTGACAATATAGATTAACTAGTACTAAGCTTATTGGTTGAGCTGACCTTAGTCACGCATGATACCCCAAGTGTGAAGTACCCTGTGAGGATTGAATTCACTACACAATAGAAATCTTCAGCTAGACTAATACACTATCCATTACTCCAGAGTGAGGGACCTAAAAGTTATTGAATAAGCTTTACTTCAGGCAAAAGGCCAAAAGTGTGGAGTACCCAGTGAGGATTGAACTCACCACACAGTAGTAATGATCAACTAGATTAGCTCAATAATACCCCACAACCAAGTAACAATAAATATGGTATATAATAAATATAGGTTTGTTTTTTTTTTTTTTGAGTTTTTGAGTTTTTGCTTTCAACCATTTTTACAAGATGAAAACAAGGATCTCGATAAATTAAGAAAAGATAAGATATTAACAAAAAATTCTTTTAAAAATTATTATTGCTCTTTCAGCCAAGTGTATTTTAGGAGCATACACAAACACCCATGTATTGTTAAACACGATCAACAAATTAAACGAAGACTATTAATGAAGATAACAATTCCCATCAAATTAAAAACACTAAGAATACAAATTCATATTATGGTAACCAAATGCATCCTAATTTCTAGCAAGATGAAAAAACCTTCAGATAATCCATAGATATATAATTCCTGTTGATCCCGATGAACTCTCAGGATTCCTTATTAACAACAAAAAGATTAAAAACCTGGTGATTACGAATAATTCTTCCCTCCTTCAACATTGGATACACAACTACCACACTCTCACACCGTTTAACAAGCCGTTTGTCCCAACAGAAATACATGTAACAGCACCATTGCCTCTCCTCCAATATCTGTGAGGTCCAAGTTGGAAACACAAAAATACTCCATAATTCCATCAACAAAAAAAACTTTGAATCTTAGAAGTTATTTGAATTAAAATCATGAAACCCACCAACAACAGAATCTCTCATGAATCAGTGAAAGGCATTCTAGAGCCTTTAGCAGAGATCATATATGTTATCAACATGAAAACTTTAACTCATCCATGAGTATACCTCCATTCAAAATTGTTTCAACATTGGAATCACATACCTTTTGATAATGATTAATGTTAGTTAAAAGCACTTCAGGGATACCAGTTTAATCTTTGGACTGAACTCACTTGTAAACAACACATCCATTACCTAAAAACTGATTGATAAGTTAAACTGACAAAAATTGTTGATCATATCTAACAATACATGTTTAAAAGATAAATTGCTGCATATATTTATAAAATCTAGATGATTTTTATGATGACTCATAAGATAAAATAAATCCTATCTATTACATCTCATCAAATTATTAATTCGAATCATATAATTTTTCTTTTTTTTCTTACAAACAGCATAATCTTTGAGGAACAATAATCTATATTTTAATGATCCGATTTCTGTATGTTTAACACAATGCAGCAAAAATGGCACAAAGTAGTGCAATTTTTCTTTAAAGCATTGTAACAGTATTGCACTGACTTTGAGTCCAATGGGGCCATCAGTATCAAAAAAACTGATTTTTAAAAAAAAAGAGTCTTCCAAAGGGACCCAACTCTAGGTTTATTAATTTCTAATTACTATTCTTTATATGAAAATAAGAGGAATGAACTAATTTTAGGATAAATTCTATAAAGAGGAGGTGACTAGAGAGAGTTTTAAGGGCACTGAAGGTTTAAATAAAGAAAATTCAAAATGTACATGAAGTTCTTTGATAAAATCTTTCACAAATAAGATAATCTTATTTAAATATTTTGCAAATAAGAATCTTTAGAAATTTTCTGAGACTATTAAAAACATGATAAGATAAACATTATCAAAATATGCACTGATAGGATCTTTAGCTAAGGAGAGATTGAAGAGAAACTGAACCCTCATCAAAGTAAGATGGACTGTAACAACATATGTGCAACAATTTGCACGTAAGGAACAAAAATGGTTCTATCAAAGTAATGAATATATAATATACAAATATTTTAGACTATTACTGGCTGAAACATTTGTAAAAGCCACACAATTAGACAATAATTACTAGCAGTAAACACCAAATTTAATAAAACAACCATTATTCTATTCATCAACACCCACAACCCATTAAACCCTCAAGTCTTTAAAAAAGAAAAAAGAAAAAAGAAAAGATATCTTTATCCTAAAAGGAGACTCCTACATGGACTAAAATCCTCATTGATTCATAAATAATTGAAAGTAAATGTCAATCTCCAAATTTGAAAAAGCTACAGATAAAGGCCACATACTCTGTGGAAACAGAACCAGAGATAACCAGATGCAATAGACCGAATTGTGGCTCAAGTATACATCTGAGATATACTTTCAAATGTGGTACAACATTTCAAATCAAATCCCACATCTCGTGACGTTAAAAACATCATCTATGCTATCATTTGTTGAGATTACAATGAAGAATAGATAAGGGAAACTCCCTCTTTAGGAACAGGATAACAGTATACAGACAACAGATCAGAGATCCATCGACAAGGATACTCAAAGTTAGTTTGCACGACTATCAATGTTGTCCAGGAGAACAAAAATTTTTCAGTTTTCCCTTTCTACAAAATGAAGGACAATGTTGCAATAAGAAGGGGAAACAAATTTCATCAATACTTTGAAACCTGCTTTAAATTCCAACTAATTCTTCAATTTGGAGTTGGAGCCTCAACTGATTCCATTGGAATACATAGCTCCCTTTCCTTTTCCTATAATCCTAAAGTTGACCCCCACCAAAAATCCCCAGGACCCCTTAACAAACCTCTCTCCTCCCCTACATCAATCAACACTCCCCACCGCTCATACACATTCATATCATCACTTACTATATAAATCTGCTATCATACCAAAATACAATTCAACTATACTGTGAACACAGTATACAGGGGTACTTCACCCCCCTTTACCTCTCTTCTTAAAAGGAAGTTCCAGCATCAACCCCCTCCTTTTAGAAAAAACAAACAAACAAAAAAAAAAAAAAAAAAAAAAAAAAACCTCACTAACAACTGGAATTTTATAACACCATGGAATTTGAACCAAATCAAGATTAATGTGGAACCTAAATTTAAACCCCTCTACTGGACAATGGAAATAGGAATATTCAATTAACAAATGTGGAAGATTCCAAAAGTATCAATGTTTTGATGTGAATAAATTGAAAACATTAACTACACTTTTGTTTGCTGTGACAGAGGAGCTCACGGATTAGAAACTGCCATTGATCCATGATGTTCTGGCCATTTACTTTCATTAACTAAAAAGTCCCCCCCCCCCCAAAAAAAAAAGAAAAGAAAGAAAGAAGAAGAATTGAACAAAAAGCAGAGAAAGCAACAATTGAAAAAATTGTTTGTCTACAGAAACAAAGCAAGGATTCTTGTCTGGGATGAATGAAGAGCAATCAAGAAGTTGGAACACCTGATAATGACCTGGAAGAACAGACACCAGAAAAAAACAAAACAAAAGAAACAAGGAAGCCTTTGTGGCAGAATTTACCTGATGTTGTTCATAGGAATGCTCTTGAGATTATCTATATTCAAAAGGACCAATGACTGTGCTTGCACAAGGCAAGGATGAATGGTTGTAGCTTGAGAAAAAGGGGGGCAGAAAAGAAAAGAAAAAGGAGACAGAAAATGAAAAAAATGGGAGGAACAGATAGAAAGAATCAAGTGAAAAGATGGAAATATCAAGTGGACAACAGTAACTTCGGTGATTTAAGCAACAGGACAAGATATTCAAAATTATTCTTCAAATCGTTCTTCTACACAACAATTCCATGAAGCATCAGGAAGAGAAATTGCAAGAATTAAAAGCAGAGTTCCAAAGCTACTGGATACCTTAATCCCGATGAAAGATGTAATGTGGTAAGAAATCAGACAGATTGCCAATTCTTACTTTATCTAATGGCATTGATCAACTCCATGCTATCCTAAACTTCCTGCAGGAACTGGACAGGCCATGTGTGATGCCATCATCCAGACAATTGATGATTGGAATCTCACAGTAGACGTTGAAGGATTCAGCTCAAAGATCAAGATTTGTCGTCTTACATGAGGATTAATTAGGCTGCCGGAAAGCAACAATGAAGCAGATTTTGCCAAATTCCGACTTTGACGAGGTAAAGATTCCCGGGATTCCAGAGGAGGATGAATCTGCTACTGACCTCAATGAATCATTCACTCTTCCTAGTTGAAGACTTAAGGACATCGTCAGTTGGGTGCAAGTAGACATCCAAACCAACATTGACAAACCCAAGCGGCTATGTGGATGTGTCATACTGTGCCTTAACAAATCAAAAGTTGACAGGATGAACAAATACATGATGATGATGTTTGCAGGGGAGGAGCATATTTACAGCAACGTGGACATGGCGGACACAGAGGGCAACCATAAGTACCCAGCAGAGTTTGTGCATGTCCTCTGCTGTCTGGCATGCCTCCCCATTGCATCATTCTGGAGGTGAGAACGGTGACCATGCTATCATGATTAGCATGACAGACATTGCAACGTGTCCTTCCGTATCTCTCAGTTGCAAAATCTGTGATTGGTGTCAATGCTGAGCACACACACACCCCATTCCACTTATCACTCTGTACTTATCTGATAACACATTCTCATTCACTCTGCTGTGTCAGCAGTTTCCAGTGAGACTTTGCTTTGCCATGACTGAATAAATCACAGAGGCAGTCATTACAACTTGTTGAAATCTTCTGCATAAGAGACTTCTTCAGTCATGGTCAGTTCTATGTGGCAGACAGCAAGGTTGGCAGATCAAACAGCCTGATAGCACGAACTCTCCACGTATATCCTTTGATTTTCTCAAAGAGATGTTGCCTTATTGATCATTCTGAGCTGACATGTTTTTTCTTCATTGAAAAAAAGAAAAAAGCCTAAAAAGCGAACTTCTTTTGCGGTCAGCAGAAAAATGAGTTTCTCCTAATTTTGCCAACTTTTGAGACAATACCCCTTCATGATACAATTTGAACATATTATGGTGCCGTCAAGGAGACCTCCACCAATTTCAAGATTGATCCTAGAGCTACCTTTTTACGCATTTTGGTGTCTCTTTGACTAACTTTGAATATTTACAGAACAAAATCAATTTGTTTCTCTTGCGGAAGAAGATGTTGAAAAGATTTTCCAACAGTTTCTCTTGAATGATCAGAAAGCAAATGAGAAGAAGAAGACAAAGGAGGACAAACTCTCAAGTCAGGACAAAATTTTAGAAGCTCAATTAGCAAGCTCTTCAGACAAAGAAGGGAACCAAGTTTGAAGAATTCTGCAAAAACCTGCCTTTCAATAGCAACAAGAAAAAAGGCAATTAACAACCAAATCAACCTCCTGAAAAGGGATGCCCCTAATCAGTTACCACAAATTGGAAAATTTACAGAAGCTCATCAAGAAAATACAACTTAGGCCCATAATGGGCAATAAAATGGGGGAAGGCCACTCAAGAGAAAGTAGGTTTATGCACCGTTTTCACCAAGGAGCTAAAATGACTGATCCGAAGCGTTACTTGATACAGACACAGCTATATCCATGATTAAACTAGAAAGGATTAAAGATAGATAGTAGAGAGCTAGAGGCATCAGTCCTGAAGATGAGTCAAACCAATAGACAAGAGATGGATATCTCAGGAGTGATATGGTTACCCTGAGAGGTTGGCAGAGGATTACAGTACAACAAATATACATAGATTCTGCCCTATACAGATCAATGATATTAAGGGGTTGACTGGCTTAGAGAAAACAAATCCCAGATCAGTTTTGGTCTGGTGTGCTAGACGATCAAATGAAAGAAAATACTGCTCAGTCAGGCGAAAGGGAAATCCATTGTTCTTGCAGACAAAGGATGAGAAAGCACCTGTACCAAAACCTGAATAAAGAACAGTGACTCTCCTTCAATAGTACATGGCAGGGGTGCCTGACACAGCAGTTTGATAGACATCAACTCAGATCATTAGATGCAAACAACATGGGCATTTCCTAATTGGTGTACAAACGCTAAACTGTTCCACTGAGGGAGAATAACATTGGTGGTGATTTTCATGCAGTTCAACATAGAGTAGATCAGAATTGGTATGATGAACATTTCTACAATGAGCCAGTTTTAGGAGGTTCAAAATAGGGCACTATTGGTGCAAGATTTCAACATTATTCATATTCATTCTAGTTTTATGTCACAATTGCAATCAACGAGGTTCAATTTCTCTCAAGATCGGATTTTTTTTTTATTACCAAAATACCATATGCATTTTCTCAGTTCTAAGATACACCAGCAGAATGGCCGAAGAGTGTACACAGCGGAGCACCTTGACTGGCTCATAACTTATGCCAGGTGACACCAACTGAGTCTGAGTTTAAAGACATTATTACCTAAAATGTTTCAGAAGGAATTTGACATCAAAGAAAATATGGAACAGTAAAACTGGTTTTCATAGTACAGTATCATCTAATTTCTTTTTTTTCTATCTAAAGGAACAAGAGTGGTTTATAAGAATAAGATACAGAAGGGATTTGTATTTTATAAATCTTAAGTTCATGGCCATACTATCAAAATGCTGGCATGTAAACATTTTCAAGAATATATCTCTATAGAAATCTGACACAAAAAATATTGAAAATCAGCAAACAGAAAAGCTTTTTTTTAATGAGACAAAAACATTTGGTACATGTCCAGAGGTTTCTATGACTGCTTGGATAAATATGTTTCATAGATTTCTTTTAGAAGATTACTGGGACATATTTGTCATATGATAAATTTTCTTTTTCCAAAAAAGTACATTTTCCCACATTTTACAACTGTAGACAATGTCATCATCATAGAATGAAACCCATGCTGAAATTAGTTCACATTACACAACTGAGCAGGAAAGATGATTGGGTGAAGTGATCGGCTAATTCCATATTTTTCATCCGTCCCTGGGCAAATGTCATATCATGATTTTAGTTCTTCAAAACATAAAATTTTTTTTTCATCAGATAAAAGAATAGTTGGTCAAAATTCATTAAACTGCGATTAACAAAATTGTTATGAAAAGATGTTTTACCTCAGCAAAATGAACTGTTTCAATTGAATCTGACTTTAGTTTCTTAGAGACTTCTTTTTTTAAGAAAAAAGAACTCTTTCGGGAGAAGTGACTTTAGTTCTAAAGAAGATGTGTACAGTGTAATACTAGTCCTTGTACCTATGTCTATCTTTGTGATACCCAATGTTCAATTTTAAGTGTGAAATAGCTGAGTCTCCCTCAAAAAAAGAGACAGAGAGAAGAAGAAAGACATTTTGAAGTACTGAACAGAAATATTAAAACTGTAATACACCATAAGGAAACACCACAAGTAATACACCATACACTCTAGAAGGGGAAAAAAATGAAAAGAAAGATTCCTCCCAGCCATAGTATTGTTAGATAAAATCATATGTTCTGGCAAGCCATTGGCCTACATTAAACAACCCAAACAAACCAAGCTAATTGGTATATTGTATGGGAGACAAGCCTGATGACATTTTGAGTGGAGTGAAGACGACAGTCAAGGAACAGGAGTCCATCGAGAAAAGGTTCTGACTTCTTTGTAGTAAAAAAAGAACATAATTTACAAAAGCTACAAATACATAATTATATTTTTCCATTGAAAATTTCTGAAACTAATTCAGCCACAAAGCAACACACATAAAAGGCTATAAATATTTTGGTGAAAATCTCACTGAATTACCTCCCTTTGAAATTTGTGGAAAACTGGTCAACAGAAAGTAAAATGACACCAGGACACTAACTAAGGACCATACACAGTGGACGGTCAAGATTGTGTCAAGAGACATGGTAGCTTAGTGTCCAAGTTGCCCGAAGACCACAAAATAGATTAATAAAACACCAAGCAGTTGAGTAGCTTCCTTATTTTCATCTTATACTATTGTTCTTCCC
Source organism: Thysanoteuthis rhombus (assembly GCA_963457665.1). NCBI lineage: Eukaryota > Metazoa > Mollusca > Cephalopoda > Oegopsida > Thysanoteuthidae > Thysanoteuthis > Thysanoteuthis major. The sequence continues at coordinate 17,443,174 of OY735214.1, read as the reverse complement.
CTTTTCCTCAAGCAAGATCCTCAAAAGGTCAATACAACCATCATGCAGGGAGGTAAAGCAGTGGAAGAGGTGGAGAAGTTCAAGTACCTCGGCAATATTGTTGACAAACTCAGTAGGACAGATACCGGTGTAAAAGCCCAGATTGATAAGGCAAGGGTGGCTTTCAATCAGCTGAAAAGTGTCGGGAAGTCCTTAGATCTGACGACCAACACCGAGATCAGGATCTTCAATACCATTGTGAAGCCTGTTTTGTTGTATGGAGCAGAGACCAACTGCCAATGCTATGAAGAGAACCCAGACGTTTACCAACACCTGCCTCACAAGAAATGGTCACACTCTTTGCAAACCTGCACCCAGCATCATGAGATATGCCCTCTTTTGGAATCAACAAGAAAAAAAAAAATGATGCAGACTAAGAAATATCCGGTGATCTGACCACAACACAGACATGGAGAGAACTGGACCCACATGGGGACAGCAGGTGAAAACGGCCCAGGACCAGAATGTCTAGAGATTCTTTGGTGGCTGAAATGGCTGAATGTCCAAAACAGAGCCACAGGCTTAGATAGAGATGGACAGCTGTTCTTTAGTCTATATTAAACAAGGGTAATAGTAGAGAGGATGCTAATGCTTCCAAAGGGAGTAAAAGGCACTCAACCTTCACTATAACTGTCAATCATTCATTATTCCTCCTTCACAAGTTTGGAGCCTAAAAATCAAGTCATAGTAGAAGTAGACTACAGGAATATAGATAGCAAAACTAATGAATAATGAAAACAGATAGCTGCAGTTCAATACTAGTAATGACTTAAAAAGAAAAGTTATTTTGACTCCACGAACTGTGGTTAAATCAAGACAGTGACACAGGGAAAAAATACAAAACTAAATGGCAGGCTATACGGGAAATAATGAAATCTATGACCAATCAGAAGAAGATTTCCCGCCTTACATCAAGAGACTCGAACAATATCTCAAAGTAAATGATAGAGGACAAGTAGCGGCATTAATGAGCCTTATTTGAGGGTAAAAATGTATGGATTATTAAATAGTTTAATTTCCATGGGACCAGGTAGTGAAAGATAAATAAAACAACAGATGAGTCACTTCATTATCTTCATCTCAATGTTATTGATCTCTATTCTATGAAATAGTATAGTTTTACAGAAATAGTTACTCTTACATAAAAGAAAAATGATTTCAAAGCAACAGCTGAAAGATTAGGTTATGATTACAACATTAATATTATAATTCCTATACCCTTTTTCCCCAAATGCTATCTCCTTGTAAAATTTTGTTGCAGACATGAAAGAACTTGGTCACTATTCCATAAATATGCTTTGAACCAATGTCATAGAATTTTTAAAGATCAGCTATAAGTTGCAGCATATACTGACATTGTTGAATCTTTGGATAAACAGAAATTGATTTCAATAATGAGATATACATTTCCTTTTTCAAATAAAGACTAACCTCATCTTCTTTGACAATCAATAAATAAGTTTCTATCTTGATAGTACAATTGTTCATTTCCCTTGACTGATCAAATCATGAATTTGACTAATTGAGAGTTACAATTTTACCACAAGCAATTCAAACCAGAGTTTACTAATAAGAGGATAGTGAAGACAATGAACTCATCACACAAACCACTAAGAAATGGTATCAAAATCAAATTATCCTACGACCAAGTGAATCATCAGGAAACCATACTGAATCCCAATCAGACCAATTTGGGGAGGTGGATTCATGCCTTTAAATCAAAATATCCTATGACCTAGTAGACAGGATATAATGCTGGGCCCTTTTTGGAATTTCTCTAAGCAATTGAGATTATTAGATTGGGGCCCATCCCTTCAAGGAATATGTACTGGATTACACAGTACCAATAGTAAGATATATCATTGACAAGTGTACATAGCCATAATTTTATGATGTTATATGGATTGTTTTTTCTTTAAAATTCACCCTAAAGTCAATGCAAAAAGCACTGATTTTTAATCAAAAAGACTTGTAATTAATTTCAATGAAACTTTGAAACTTTGGCTGATTTTGATTCAAACAGCAAATACCTTCTGTCTCAAACAGTTAAGGGAGAACGTTTTTCTTTAATTATGAGCTATGTTTGAAGGGAAATTCTAATCACAAGCCATTTTCTAGCCATTGATTGCTAAAATTCTTTTTCAAGAAAACAGTTCAGCATACAGAGCTTTTAAGAAAATGACAGTATACTTTAATGGAAGAACCAAATAATGAAAGACAATGGTATAAGTTAGATGCAGACCCTAAAAAGAAGTGCCAGACCCTCCTTCAAACCTAGTAGTATTGTTTGATTTTTGCATCTCATTCTCCAAGGATTTTGGTCCCTAATTACCTACCCCTTACATGATACAACAAAAATGTTAGCCATGTTGTAATATGAGATTAAAGAAATGAAGCGATATTAGTTCTTGTGGCACATTTGTCAATGGTAACTTATGCCTTGGACTGTATCAAAATAAATTAATAATCACTGCTTGGAATTCATAGTAATGCCTTAAATTGTTTGGAATAAATCAGTAATTACAGCTTGTAATTCAGGACTACAGTCATTAGGGAATGGGATGCAGAAATAAACCAATACTTTAAGCTCTGATGGAGGGACTATACAACTTGTACATAGATGAGAAGCTTAAATGCAAATATCATAAGACTTACGCAGAGCCTTCAATTTCAAAAGAAAAAAATCTACAAATCTAAAAGGAGATTAAACTTACAATACACTCTCAAGCAGACAGGATTGCAGGAATTACTAATGAACCCACAAGTCTAAGACATCAGAGCTAAAGATTATTTGTGATTCCCTTATAATAAGCAATATGTCCATCCATTGGTCACATTTTTTTGCCAAGGGAGATAACTATTAAATGCTAAGGGAGAGTAGTCTCTTATCTGCAAATGAGTGAATAAATCCAGGTTCATTCTGGTCACATCAGATTGCACCTATTTTCTTGACTTGAGAGACCTTCATTTTAAAATATAACCAGAACAAAAGGAATGCATAGATGTCATGATGAAGAAGAGGGAGAAAGGGAACCAAAAACGACAATCATCTACAAAGAAATAATTGGTTAATATGCACGTAAGTAAATAGCATTATATATACAGATAGATAGATAGATATAATTAAAAACAATGATCATTTCAAGTAACACATCATAAAAATGTAACATTGGATTACAGTTGAATTCCTCTTAAATTACCCCTTAACCAATATATCAGTTTTAGTGATTTTTCACCTAATATAACAGACCATTTTATTTGTACACATGATAACCATAAGCAAATCAACGTATCATAGACTAGAAGATTTTAACTTAACAGTTCGGGTAAATTCTTAGAATATAGCTGATATGGTGTTTACAAGGCATAACCTATTCTGGCAAAAGGCCACAAGTGTGGGGCACCTATTGAAAAAAAAACTCCAATCCATTTTATAGCCGCCTTCTTTAATCCATAAAGAAAAAACTTAGTTTACATACAACTGCTCTTCACAACCTCCTTACTAAAGTTGGTTCCAACCAAGAGAAGTGAATCAACCAAAGTTGTTTTTATCCCAGGTTAGCTTTTCTTTTTCAAAGCAGAAAAGTAAGTTCTGAAACTTGTATATTACAATTTTGCTCTTAGTCAAAGAATTGGTTGTACAGTATGTTGTAATTTTGCAGGCAAGTGTAATGTATTTCAAATACCATCTGTACTTTTGGGAGGAGTCATTATCAGATCATTCCAAGAGTTGTGAAGAATTCAGATATTATTCTTTCTATTGTTACCAGAATGTTTTGACTGATCAATTCTCCAGCCTTCCTCAAATGTAAAATTCATATAAAAGGAGAGGCTCTTTTTTTTGTACCTTAGGTAATATCTACCATTACTCTATCACTTTAGTAGACCTTTTCCTTCAATATGGATGAAACAACTCAGGAAGGCTGCAGAATATAGTGACCAACATGTATTGATAATAAAAAGAATAAGATCAGTCAATAATTTTGAATTCAGAGAGTGTTTCAGACAAATGAACTGCTTGTATTGACCTGATATCATCTAACAATGGAGACAAACAATTTTCTATATACAAACTCATCCAAGTTTCAAATCACCTAATATATTTGTGTCAATGCAGAGAGAAAGACCCTATATCACCAAGTCTGAGGTTTGATCCAACATCTCAAAGAGGAGGATAAAGAACATTCAGCAACAAGCAGGTCCCAAGCTAGAGAAAGAGAGTGAAAAAAACAGCTCCAGAAATCCTATGGATTAAACAAAGAAGCTCTCCTAGTAAACATAACATACGAAGTTGACAAATCAAGAATTACTAGGGTGTTCGAAGTATGATTAGTGACAATTATGGACAAAAGTGACTTTGAATCATAGTATGATGACTGTGCAAGGGAGCAGGCACATGGTAGAGGTGACACGCAAAGGGTTGCATACCCCCAAGATGGACTGCTAATACTGCAGGCTTCGATGATTTACAGTTTTACCCCCACGAGCAGCCGAGGCCTGAGAATTTCCAAGTACCATCACTGATAAGAGTAAACCAATCGAATACTTGTATTTTCTCGACCGAGGATCTTTAGGACTAACTTCTTACTGAAACTGTTTCTGAGAGTCAGCATGTAATAGCAGCCAAACACCTAGATCAAAAGCTTCTTAGTAAGGTAGAACAAAGCTTTTATTGGTCTTTGTATCTCTATGGAAATAATGTTGTTCAAAGATTGTTATGAATAATAAGACTGCTATTAATAAATTATTATTATTGGTGCATGAAAGACAATCTCTTCAATGTGAGAGGAAGGTTTAGCGATATCATGCCAATGGATGGGTTCCTTACTATTTGGTCCCTACTAAATTGTGTCAATGAAGCTGACCCAAAACTGCAGTTATAATATTCTGTGTAAATGTAGGAAGAATTACAAAGGGGAAACCAAGTCAGACTTGAGTAATACAAAAACATGTAATCAAAGGTGAACTAAAAAATCTTGTATGGTGGACCACATCTAGAGAGAAAGAGAGAGAGAGATAAGAAGTCTAGAAGACAAAGAGAACCATTGGAAAATGACAAAACTCAATAAAGCAGTATAGATCAGCATGTTGGCTAAAAACACCAGCATACATAATAAGAGTTACTGCAATTGGAAAAAGACAACAAAACCAACACAAATGAAAATAATTCTCATTTACAATCTACCATCACATTTGGATAGTATGCCTGAAAAATGTCGTAGAATGGATTGTATTAACAGCAATAAAACAGTTCAATTGTCTGAAAAACTCTTTAAAAAATGAGATCAATAGTCTGAACAACTCTTGGAATTCCATATTCAACGTTCCTTAGAGGCAAATAGAACAGGTTGCAATTGTAGGAGTCAAATTAAAATGGACTTCAATTTGCTTTGTATGGAGATGAAGTTGTTTATATTGTAAATAATTGACAACCCAAATATATAAGTGATTTAATATGAATGTAATTAAAACCTTTTGCTAATGAAATCGTCAACATAGAATAATCTGTATTCTGTTGAAGTCCTCTGGCCTTTCAAGATATAAACTATTAGGTTTGTGCAAAACTTTCCAGCAGAAAACTGTTTTCAACTGTGCATACATTTTTTTTTTTTTTTTTTTTTCCTGAATAGAGAAAAATGGCACCGGGAACTTCTACACACACTTAGTGATAAAGAGGATTTTTCAGAATTGAAAAAAAAAAAATTAAAAATTAAAAAAAGGGGAGGGTGAGCCCACGATGGAAAAAATTTTCTTCGCATTACAAACAAAACAACCATAGATCAAACAAAAAAAGAAAAAAAAAAAAATCATCAAGAGTGGGTGATAATTGTCGAATTTACACTTTGCCACATGTGGCTATTCACAGTAGAATACTCCTTGGTTGAAGCGTAAACTTGTACGTCAAACTCTCTCGAAGGGTTTGAATAGTCCTCCTTGGGAGAAGAATCACTCGCAGCGTGTTCCTCTTTAAGAGTCAGGATTTCATTTTTGGGTGAGATCGTTTCAGATTTAAGACGCGGTACTACTTTCATCCCAACCTGTGTAGTCTTGTGTGTTCGCCGATGCCGTTGCAGCTTACCTGTCTGTGCAAACACCTTACCACAAAATTCACAACTGAATGGCTTCTCTCCAGTGTGAATTCTCCGGTGAATCTGAAGTGTATCACGTCGGGCAAAACGCTGAATACAAATATCACAGTGAAATGGTTTTTCTCCTGTATGTGTCCGCTTATGTACGTGCAGCTGATCACGTTGTGCAAAGCCCTTAGAACAGACGTCACAATAAAATGGGCGCTCACCCGTATGTGTTCTCATGTGGATCTTGAGTGTGTCACGGCGGGCAAATGTTTTCTGGCACACGTCACAATGGTAGGGTTTTTCTCCAGTGTGGATACGCCGATGAATTTGAAGCTTGTCTCGTTGAGCAAATGTTTTGGGGCAGAGGTCACACTGAAATGGGCGTTCTCCAGTGTGGACCCTCCGGTGAATCTGTAGTGTATCCCGACGGGTGAACTGCTTTGCACAGAAATCACAGTGATAGGGTTTGTTTTCCAGGCTTCTGCTATTACTGTACTCGCTACTGCTTGTTGCATCATTATTAGTGCAATTGCTACAACTGCAAGAGTCGCCCACGTCTCTGCTGCAAACTCCATTAGATACACACTCACCTCCAGTGGAAACATCTTGTTCATTTGGCGTTCCAGCTTGTTGGGGCTGAACAGAAGTTCCATTGAAGGAAGCATCTCCATTAATGATCTGACTGAACATTTTTACATCTGTGTGTAGTACAGGTGTTTGGATTTGGAGAGGTTGTTGTCGGATGAGGCATGTAGTAGCTCCTGTTGGCATGATGGCAACAACAGGGGTCATCGCATGAATGAAATTAGGCACTGTAGATACCTTGTCAGCAACCTCCATATTGTTAACTTGGATTATATTGTTACCATTCATATTCATTTGGAAGAAGGAAAACTTACTTGTATGGAATCACGCTATTTCTCTTTTATAACCAGTCTAACAGTTAATGTCACTTTTCAGTTTCTTCCTCCAATTTACTGTCTTTTTTTTCTGAAAAGATAAAACTAAAATAAATTAGCTTTTCCCAACATATACAATTTCTTTTTAAAAACTTTCATTTTTCAAAAAAGGAAACAGGTATGGTCAGTCACTTAAAGAAACTGTCATATAACCATCTTCTGGCAACATGACATGTTGGGGGTGATCTATGAATAAGCTACTTCTGTCACCCTTTTGTTGAAGAGTAATCACTAAAAATCTATTGCGTCCTTAAATCTGACAACTCACAAAAGTGTAAGGCACATCTAACTTGTTTTCTTTGCACTGAAGGTGGTCCTAAGCGTAAATAAGTTTCACATCTGCTGTTAAAAATGGCATGCAGATTAAAAGAAATAAGAGAAAAAAATGAAAAAAACAGAAATACATAAATCATATAATTATTGTTTCAAATAAATTGTTGTTTTTATTTATGTGACTCTCTTAACAGTGAGCAAGCCAGCACATGCATTTTAAACGATTGAGACAACCTTCCATACATTGTGCTTCTTTCTTTTCTAGAGACAGCTAAATTTGTTATTTCAATAATATGTCAAAACTGGTCATCCACATCACAAGAACATTATACCTTCCCGAGATAAATTTATCTTCCATATTATGAGAAAAGCTTCCAGACATTTTATTTGTAGACACTTCATATGTTAATTTATCTGTAGAATTTATTTATAAAGTCTTTTTTTTTTTTTGTCAACATAGATTTTGTCAAACAACCTCACACTGATGTGTTTTGCCAACAAAAGAAATTTCTCAGCTAGGTTATGATTGGAATAGGCGGATAATCCTGAAAACTGCATAAAAAAGATTTATTTAGATAAATTTTTGGTAATCTTTTCCTTGATGTACACAAATCAATGGTGGAGGCTAACTAGCATAATAAAGCTCAAAAAGTGATGCAGTGGCTCAAAAAAAAATATGATTTAAAAAAAGAACAATCAGATATTGGGGTAGATATGATCAAAAATTTCCAGGAGAAATCAACATTGGAGATATTTAAAAATCTGACAAAAATCAGCATGTCATTCAATTTTATAAGAATTTTTGTTATTCATTCATTAAAAAGACAAATTTCTTTTAGAAGAATTTTCCATTCTAAATTAAGAGACCCCCCCATGTGATTTTTTGCCATCTTTCAGTAATTTGATGATTTATTCTATTTGTACATTGCTGCCTTTCTTACACATTTTATAGATGAATCCATCAAGATATTTAGGCTCACTTTTTTTTAATGTTGCTCAAACGGAACAAGAAAATTAAGTATAATTTTTTTCTTCTCAGCAAATTTTTAGTTTTATTCAATCAATTATAATTCATGCTTTTAATAGGATTATATTTTTTTCACTCAATATTTAAAGAAAAAAAAAAAAAAAAAAAGATTTTTCATCATTTTCATTAATCCTATATTTTCTAAATGTACATTTCTTTCAATTCTTGCTATATCTTGGACTGATTGAAATTTATTCAAAAATATTATTAAAAGGATGAATTGAATATAGCGAAATGAAAAAATATTTACGGGGCATATATCATGCATTTTTTTTGGATTGTGTAAATTGGCCGCTATTTCAGACAATATGCACTTCAAAATCATCAATGCAGATTACAGAGTGCATTGTTTTGCACAGTACATATCTATGAAATTTTAGATTTAAAATTCTTTTGTTATTGAAAATGGCCCATTATTGATTTTTTGCAGAATACAAGAAACATTGACTTTATAACAAATTTTCATTTGTGACAATGCGGACTGTTTTCCTTTTTGTTTAAACGAGAATTTAAGCTAATTTATTTCTAGTAAAACAAAAAAAAAAAAATTTTTTAATGAAAGAATGGATTTAAAAAAAAAAAATTAAAAAAAAAAAAATAGGTGTTAACTTCAAGCTGAAAATTTTTGTCCACACGTATATTAAGGCAATAATGGAATTGAAAGTCTTTGGTTGTTCATCAAATGGCACACCATGAATTTGTTTGAACATGACGGAAATAAAGTGCATCTGTCCTACCAAACTGACGTGGCATATTCATGCACACACTGGGGTAGACCTGTGTGCCCCACTTTCTAAAACTTTATGAAAGCACAAAATAATCATTATTAAAATATCAAAGAAGCCTCATGAAGGAGTAATTAAATACTTTCAAGTTTCACTTTTGTACAATGGCCTGAAAGTAATGGCCCAGTTAACCATTACACTTATATTGAAAATAGAGACCCCCCACTAAAAAAACTAATGAATTCCAGGTTTTAATATAAGAACAAGTTGCATTCTGATGTGTAAAATGCCCAGCCCCATAATTTGAATCTAAGAAGCTATGGTTTACTACAGTAAGATTCTGTAGCTCCTTTTATGCCTTTTCATCCTTCTGTGATTTGGGGGATCTCGTTTCACCAACAAAAAACAAAACGGTATTTATTAACCTCCCTCTGATGGCGGAATGTGACATGATAAATAGACAAGTTCAAAAGTGGAGACACCCACGCATAAATGTGGATATTGCCAGAAATCGTCTAGTTCCTGCCGCACTTGTTTCGGGCATCAGAGATTAACCCTGTCCCTACAAGTACAATGGGGAGGTGCAGTCAGGGGAGGGTCGGGGGTATGTAGTGTCCTCGGACTAGACCTTCAGTTTCTGGCTCCAGGGCCAAAAAGAACTTAATGCAGGAAACACTATATTCTCTATCAAGAAACAGGCCTCAATACTTGGGTATAATTCATAATTTTTTTTTTGTGGGGTCAGGGTATTTTTTATGTGTTTCTACATTTCAAGTTGTGTGTAGACAGACCCCCAGTCAATAATTTTTCATCAATCTTCTCAGAATCCAGGCTGAAAGCGTATTTTTAAGATATCTCCCAGAACTTAATAAAATTCTATAAAAAAATTTCTCATGTATTCTTCAAGATGTTTCTATATACAATAGCACTAATATATAACTTGTGAACTGACTTTCAGACATTTTTTTTGGTTAATTGATTTTTTAAAATTTCAATTCTAATTCCAATCAAAAGTTTTGGAAAAAAAAAAACAAACAATTTCTTGCAACCTGTAATTTCATGCCTCGGGCACAGTTTCATGTTCACTGTTTGACACTTGGGAAAGACATAAATCAATCTATTCCCAGCTATGAGAAGAATGAAGTGAGCGATGCCAATTCGGGCGTTTGCCGCCTCGAAGTATGTAGAAGTAGTAATGTAATGTGTGGAGCCAAAGCAGGTACGACTGAAGTCATAGCCAGCGGTAGGACACTGCTTACTCAATTGTTACTACAGGAAACACTAGTAACAAACTGCATCCTGTTAGCAGCAAATTTACTTTAATATGGATTTTCCCAAGTTTCAAATTTGAACACTGAACTAAAGTTTTAAACTTTGGATTTTAGTATTTTTTTTGTTGTTTGGTACCAGAAAGATGAAACAAGAGAAATAATAAATACACGAAATATGCAATGAATGAAGCATTACCAAAGTCCTGTCTTGAGAAAAAAAAAAAAAAAAAAAAGATTTAGAAGTTGAATGTTTAATTTTACAATATATAATTTTCCCCCCAAAAATTTTAGGGTTGGGTATTTATTTATTTTAGCCAGGAAATCTACTCATGGCATAGTTTACTATAAGAAAAAAATTCGCGCTGGGTGATGTTAAAAGTAAACAGTACTTGATTTTCAACTTCTGTTATATACATAGAAGCGGCGTGAACTCGCCATATCTTATGGTCAGTGTCAACTATTTCTGATATTTTTAACTATTCCGGACATATCTTCAGGAATTTCAGTAGCGAAACAATTACAAATTCGCAGCTTTCATTTATTTCGTAACTGAATAGTAACTTTGGAAGTTATCAAAATTTAGATATTGAAAAATAGCTTTGAGTGGTCAAAATAGTTTACGCCGTTTCAATATATAATTTCTTCAACTTTTTTTTTTTTACTAAAATAGAATACCAAGAGAAAAACCCGAAGAGCTTATTCAAAGATAGTTAAAATACTTGAATATGAGGAAGAAGAAATAATCAAGTAAAGCTCGGAACTTAGCAGAATATCCGAGTCTCGTGTCTTGTCTTTTTATTCATTTTCACATCTATAAAAAAAATAATTATGATGCATTTTTTTTCCTTTACATCGAAAGTTTCAAGAGTCCCCCCCCCCCGCCGAAATATCAGCTATCATTACCTTTCCCGTTTCAAAAATGGTCACTGCACCAGCTTCAGGGTTAGTATTGTCTAAGTTATTGTCATCCGTTTCTTAGACTTAAAATTCGCCATCAGCGCTTCAGCGAAACACTTCACAGAGCCATTTTGAAACGGGAAAAGTCACAACTGCCGAAACATCATTCATATAATGTCAAAATACCGTAAATTGCAGCGTATAATTCAGCATAAAGTTTTTTTTGGTTTATATTTCTAGTTTGGGGCTACATAGACATTTTGCAATGACCGTAAGTTTCCAAAAGATTTTATAGGCCCAGCTATTTGAGTTGAACACAGCAATTTACGGTTTTCTCTTAGGAAAAAAAAAAACTGAGTTGGTAATTCCTTAGAAATTTCTAAAAATAAAAATTAAATGCATTTTCCATGTTTAAATAAATAAATGAAATATGTATAAAAAAAAATAGCATCTTATTCAATTTCTTTTGACTGTATTATTTATTCTTAAATCTTCCCTATATATATATATATATATATAAGTTTTTAAAAATTAAAATGAATAAATGAAGAAAAATCGGGGACTTCCCTGCCCGGCCTGTCTACAGTACGTTTTAAGGCAAAGTAACCATGTGACCCAACACACCTTTCTTGCTGCTTCCACAGCCATCATTACAAGAATCCAAGAAGTAATAAAATTAACCAAGCACAGCGGAAAATTTTTAAATACATTAATAAGGAAACATTTTCTTTTTAATCAACAAGAAAGTCATTTTTAATAACTCTCATATTTGAATAACGCTTCTTCAATAAAACTTTTGACAGCATTTCGATTTCAACATTCTTATAGTATCATTATTTACCACTGCTTTCTTCAACTTTAGCTCTTTATATTAAGAATAAAAGCATCATTATGTGGAAAAATAATGATTATTTGATATTTCAATCCAAGGAAACATTTTTTTTCGATTAAATAGACGGATATTATGGATAAAATGGAAAAAAGTGACAAGGTCAGTTTTAGTTAAGCTTATTAGGGAATAATTGAAAATAAAATATATTTACCTTCCATCCAAGTTTTTTTAAGTCACTGTAGCACCTTGTTTTCCTTCGCCTTTTCTCTTTGTATATGGCTATCATTAAAATTAAATCTTTTTTCTCTTTCTCTTCCAGTCCATTTAGGGACAGAGAGTGACTCGCGTCATCTTCCTCAGAACGGAACATTGAAAAATAACAAGGAATCTTTCCTTCCAAGGGAGATAACCTCCGTTTGCTAATGGCGTTGAGGGGAAAAAACTGTTCAAGATATGACACCATCCAGTAACATTGAATTAATCTCAAAGATCTTCTTTTTTTTTTTTTTTAATATTGAAATACTTTCTGCATAAAACAATTGAATTTATTAATGAACTGAAACTACAAAATGAATGTTTTTTTAAATGAATTGCAGTTCAGTTTTGATTCATTGAAATGAAAATATTTACTAAGCTTAGCTTAGTCTGGTATAGGGTCAAATTCCTGTGAAGTCCAGACACCTCCTTAAGATAAATCCTTCAAAAGACAAAACCACCCTCGACTACAACTCCTGATTAGAGCCAAGAGTAGGACAAAATCTCTTGGATTAATTTGAACATGACAAAAATTTAAGTAATTAGTGACAGTATCAATTTTTTTTTTTACCTCCCACATTATTCTCACTTGAGGAAAAGAGTTTCTCTGACCTCATATTCTAATCACACATTTCTAAAGATTAGCGTTTCTTTTAGGCATGGGATTAAAGTAAGAGTTATTGATAAGTTACAAATAATAATAAGATTAAAAATCATGTATTATTTTTCCTTCTGAGAGTTTCATTCTGTGGGAGTATTGTCCTAGAGGGAGTTGTCCTCAGGGGATTTTGTCATACACTCAAATTCCTGCACTAATCAAGTAGGGTCTGCCTTGTCTACTTTGAAAATTCACATTCAAAAACCTGACTTTTACCTAGAACCAGTAAAAATTATGTAACTACTTCAGCTAAAAAACAGGCTTCATGTACATATTATAAATCAATGAATTCAATATTCAATGATCCCCAAAAAGAAATGTGGTCCCTCCAACAGAGTTAGTTGTATTACTTTATTTTCATCTTTATGGGTCTTAATGGTTAGCAAGTTAGTTTTGCAGTCTATTGGAACTGTAATGGGTTTGATCCTCTGGTTGGCTCAATAATATGGACCTGAACCAGGCTAAGCTTTGTAAATATCAATATGGGTCCTCATGGTCAACAAACTAGTCTTGCAGTCCATAGCAAGTATAATGGATTTGATTCCCAGTGGATGTCTCTCTATAATAGACCTATACCAAGCCACGCTTAGTGTATATCAATATGGATCCTTATGGCGAGCAAGCTTCTCTTGCAGTCCATTGCAAGAGTAGTGAGTTTGATTGTGAACATGTGCTAGGCCAAAACGAGCAAATCTAATTACTATCTACTGTATAGGTTTGGATAGGTTCGGTCAGTCAGTCAATAGAAACCATCATGTGACCAATGTCTGTAAGCAGCATGCCGTACTAGGGGTGATCAATCAAAAAATTGGGAAAAGGGGTAATCAATAAAACAAGTATGAATGCTGCCACACACTAACTAAAAGACCAAATTTTCTATATACAATGAGGAGTAAATACTTGAATTTTCAGCCTTCTAGCTCCATTGATGCAGCCCGTATACACAATACATAGATTATCAGCCAGGCAGAAAAACTGGAGAAACCTATGTTGACAGTTTTGGTTGATGGTTACTAATGAACTCTACTGGCCGAGATAGGCGACAGAGAAAGAACAATGCAACCAGCTGTGTCCATTGTAAGTAACCTGAAGGAAATTATTTTATACACATTGATCCAACACTTCAAATAAAGAATTGTTCGTCTTAGAACATGGAACTTACATTTAAAGTATTTTTGTCACTTTATAGTTCTTGACTAGTCAATAATGCCATGGTATTTGGTCAGGTGAAATTTAGATTATGGCAGTATAAAAATGATGTGTGGTCTTCGCCAAAGCATATGGAAAATACGAAAAATCAATTTCTAACCATTTATACAGGGATAAAAGGTTTGGGTGGCCTAACAGTTATCAGCACGGAAAATAGAATCAGAGAGCTGATTTCAAGCTCAAGATGAGACGGTTTGCGATCACTTCTCGCTTACACCCTTGGGAAAGGCATGAATCCATCTCTCCCACCCCCATGCTGTGAGCAAATAACAGGGCAGACCAAACTCTTTAGTCAGGACAATTCTTGTCTGAATTTTATCAGATGGTGTGTATCAATCTATTAATCTATGTTTGATGTGGTCAGTTTATTTTCCTCATCTATGTGTTCATAACATTTTGGCTGAATATCCTCCAGCCAAGTTGTTTTCCTTTGCATTGGATAACGTTTATTTTTTTCCAAGAAGTCCCTTATGATGAGAGGCTCCCAGATGTTATTGATATTGATGCTTGGTCAGCTGTTTGGTTCAAATGAAGAAAGTATATAAAAAAATATGTAATTTGCACTTCATTCCATAAGATCTGATGCTCACCTGGCTCCTTCCAAGCATGGTCCACTCTGCCAGATTTGTAAGTATTACGACTTTCCTGTGTTCTTTAATTCTTATTTTCACAGGCCACCATGAGTCTACCACACCTCCACACAAATGGAATGTAGACAATCCATGGTCATGTTTTTTTCTGGTAAATGGTTTAAATTGATTGAGGTGTGAGCATAGGATGATCCCCATTTTAGGAAAGAGTCTGGATATAGTGCTGATGGCATAATCTTTTTATTTCCTAAGAAACATCTTTAATGTATGAGAGAACAACTGTGGTGTTGGGTTCCAGTTTTGTTATATCATCCGGTTGTCTGCATTTATTGGCTGTTATTGCAATCAGATTTGCTGGGTAATTGTCTCTAGGGAGAATGCTTTTTAATACTAGGAGACAGACAACTCTGATTGCAAACCAGGCCAATCCAATAAGTGAAGGAAGATTTACTTCATACTTTTGAAACTTCTTTGTTTTGATACTATAATCTTTCAGTCAACCTTATAACTCAATCCTCCAAGAACATTTCTATATTTCTCAGTGAAGAACTAATTTAGGTGCCATTTGTAGACTTCTAAAATATTGGAATTTTATTTCTATCCAGTGAATTTAGTAAATACTAGAATAAATGGTATTCCAGAGGTGCAATCAGCCAAATACGGCATTTGAGGGAAAAGTCCTGTGCCAAACTGAAATAATTTTTCAAAATCATCAAAGGGCAATGTTGTTAAACAGTATCCTGATGGAATATGTTGCCCTTTCTCTTAACTAATTTTGGATACTTTTCCTACATCGCTGCCTTCAATTGGGAGCCAGGGCCTGATTTACATATGGGTTGAGTAGGATACAGACAAGGGCCTCCTAATCAAAGGGTAAGGGCGGCCTCCTGCCAATAAACATGTTCAAATTTACCATTGATTTCATTTCATTTGTATCAATAAAAATCATTGGAATCTATAGAGTTTTACGGCGGTCATTACCGAGAAAAAATGAATTACTTTAAAAATTACAATCAAATAATTTTTTTGAAATTATGAAGATGTAACACAAACAAAATTCATTTTTTTTGATAAAAGCAACAAAAGGAATACATTTTTGTATATAGATAATAAAAAATAACTTATTGCATAATACTTCAGCAATCCTCAATAATCTTCAATCCTGCCCTGCTGGGAGCAGTGCTTATTTGAATCGTTTGGTTCTCTGGAAGAGTCTTATGGTAAAAGACTCCCCTCTAATCTCATCATATATACAGCATAACTCTTTCTTTCTCTTCTTATTTTTGATTTACATTTTTACCTTCCTTGAAATAAAAAAAAGGATAATATGTCAAAAATATTGTCAATTTTTTCCATCTTTAATGTTAGAATCAATACTCTAAAATATGTCAATTTTTTCTAACATTCACACTGATAAAACAGCTGTCATGGTATAATGAAAAGTGTTTTTTCTAATTGTAGTTGATTAAGATTAAATGCTCTTAAGGTTATATAACAACTGATACAGAAAAAAACTTTTTTGACTTACCCAATACTCTCTAATATGGCACTCTGTAGTCAGGCAACTGTCATAATCCAGCAAATTTTGAACATGTCACCATTAGTTAACAGATCTATCACAAGAGTTCTTCAATTCAGTTTCAAACCCCAATTTGAACTGCAATTTAGCAGTTTGAAACTGTATCAAGGAACTCTAAGTTTGACAACTTTTGTTGTTTATTTAAGTATTAAGTCACGCATATACTTATTAGTTTCGTCTGAATCTTATAAATTATTTTTAAAACAACCAATCTAAAAGCATTAGCAAATGCAAATAATTTTCATTTATTATGATATAATTAATCTACATATAACTGATTTTCTTGGTTCTCCATCTGTAAGCATGGACTCTTCCACTTGAAAATGACTACTTTGCTGATAAAAATATCTCTTATCAACCATTTGAAAAGTGGAGTCTCCCACAGCAAGAAGTTTTACAGTTACTTTTCTTAAAAAGATGACTCATCTAATAAAATTCAAATACAGGAAGTTCCCGCTTTTCGAAAGTTCAGTTTATGCCACTTTTTTGCGAAAAGGCAAAAAGTGAAAGTATTCAGCAATTGTTTTGCAGCAAACTATTGTAGAGATAGAGCACACCCTCTGCCTCTCTCTTCTATACACCAGTCTCTTGCATCCCCTCCACCATCGCAATCTTTGATGACTCAACCTGACATACCATCCCCTCCATTTTTTTGGTCTTGGAATGTTCAAAAAATTTTCCCATATAAATTAATAGTAATCACTTCTTTGAGTTGTGCCTCTTCAGCTTACCAAAGGCTTATATAATACTCTGCTTTTGGATAGCAAGGAAAACTGTATATTTGTGAATTTTTTCACAGGGGATTAACTTGTATTATATCAGCATTATCAAAAATACATCATTCTATTTTCCACACAATCAAAAAAATCATTAAAAATCAATAAACTGATAAAATTTTATTATATAATAGTATAAAGAAAAAAATTTTAGTTCATCCACATTTTCTGAGGTCTGGCAATGGCCAGGTTCCAAGATTGCCAAATTGGAGATAAGCACATCTATACTTATCCAAAAATTGCAATTGTCTTATCACAGCAGTGTGTCCGTAAGTGGCACTTGAGATTTCCCTTCTGGGAGAAGTTCTTCCCACAAATGCCACACCCAAAAGGTTTCTCTCCAGTATGTGTACGCCCATGAATCTTCAGGTTTGCTCGTTGGCTGAAACCCTTTGAGCAAATAGAGCACACGAACGGCTTCTCTCCTGTGTGTACCCGTTCGTGGTTACGCAAATCTGTACGCTGACTGAATGTCTTTTCACAGTCTTTGCATTGGAAAGGTCGTTCACCAGTATGAGTCCTGGCGTGATTTTTCAAGTTGCCTTTTTGGGAGAATGCCTTAAAACAGACTTCACAAACAAACCCTTTCTCTCCACCATGAGTGCGTCGGTGCATATTGAGATTGCCCCGCTGGCTAAATGATCGATGGCACACGTCACAATTGTATGGTTTCTCACCTGTGTGGATGCGTTCATGATTTTTGAGGTTTGTACGTTGTGCAAACGTTTTGGGACACTGTGAACATACAAATGGCTTGAGACCAAGGTGTGTCCGTAGATGGTTTTGTTGGTCAGGTTTATGGGTAGTCGAATCAGAGCAGATACCACAGTTCAAATGTCCCTCAGCCAGTTCCACTTGATATCTATTCTTATTTCTATTTGTATTTTGGTTGCTGTGGTGGTAAGTATGTTTGTGGTCCAGCAATTGAGATTCATGTGAGAATGTCTTGCAACAGAGATTACAGCTGAAAAGATTTGTATCAATACTGGAATTTTCTGTTGATGCCTTACGTCTGTGATCTCCTGATGGAGCTGTTGTATCTGAAAAGGTTTCATTTCTTATCAACATGTTATCAACAGGAGGAGAACGAGAGCATTGTGAAGCGTGGCTAGTCTCCTGACTCTTAATATAAGAACCATACATTGGAATTTGGTGTTCATGCAAATATTTGCTCATCATTTCTCGACTAGCTCCACTACCGCTGCAAATGTTACAGTCAGGTAGCATCTGGTCCCCATGGTGAAGACAATAATTTGACAGGGTTGGACCTTTGCTTTCAGGTTCATTTCTGGTAGGGGGGCAGACTTTACTATAAAATGGACGATAGTTAACCGGCTTTGCCATTGAATACATAGAATGGGAACTATACATGTCTGCAACTCTTTTTATCTACTGTTTAATTTCACAAATTTTTATTTTTTCCAAATAAACCTTGAGAGCAACCGATTATATAAAAACAAATACCAACTACCAGACAAGGGAGTTTTCGTTTATCATTGCCAACAAAGTTGGACAGAGGTCACATATTCATCCATGTTTGTCAGTCTGTTTGTCTACACAATATCTCCAGAATTTCTCAATGAATATCAATGACATATTGAGAAAGGGCAGGAAACAATAGATTGAAATTTGGGGTGGATCCGAGAATTCGAAAATAAAATTCTTAGTGACAGTAGAGTTGACAGAGGTATGACCCCCTCCAAGTTTTCTTTTGGGTTCTGTCCTAAATTCTAATTCTTTCTCTTTTTTCAGAATTTCACAGAAACAAGCATCATGAATCCAGACTTTGAGCAAGAACTTCAAAACTTGCAAATGTTAGACTGCTGCTTCAATCACTGGGCCAAACACACAAAGAATTTTTCTGCCCTAAACTTTACCAAACTGGTTGCATGGTTTCATGCCTTGCGTTGAATAAGAGATCTCTTATTGTCCAACATGACAAGCCAAACATTTTCAGGGGAAGGTTTTTCTGGAAAAAAATGAAAGAAACAAAATGAAATTGATTGCAAAAATTAAAACGACGGTCAGTGGAAATTTTGAGCTGATTAAATGAAAAAAAGTTAAAATGATTGAAATGCAACAAAAATTAGAAACAAGTTATTCATAATAAAAGCCATGTGTGTCACACTTGAAGTATCAATAATAGCCATCAGCCCTTCTCCCTTCCTACCCTCATATCAAACTACCCAATTTTCTTTTCTCCCGAAACTGCCTTTCTTTTTTCACTTTTGCCTTCCTACCTTGTCATTAAACTACCTAACTTTCTTTCCACCCTTTCTCCCTTCCCATCCCCTTATTTCATTACTTTTTCTTTCTCCTCTCTCTTTTCATAAAACTTCATTTTCTCTCCGGACTCTTCCTATTTTGTTTGTCACACTTATAGTAACAGTTACAGCCATCACCCGAGCCTGTTCTTGCACGCTTGTAATCATCTGCAAAGCAACGAGTCATAGACAAGTTGATAGAGGAAATGGATTAACCATGCTAAGTACAGAAATACAGAATGAATGATTTCGGCAAAAACATACACTGTAAATCGGATACTTTGCCATAAATCAGTTGTTAGTAAGGTGTTATCGCACACCATTACTACTGTAGAGAGAGCGAGACACTTCAAGTATCAGCGTGCTCATGGAAAAAAGTGTTTATTCACACACACAAAAAATAATACACATGGGTTTTTTTTGTGGATTTGACACACTCTCCTTTTTACACACACAGCAATATAAGTCAGTTAATAGATGTAGGAAAACAAAACTAAAGAGAACATTCAGGAGAGAGATCGTTAAAAGACAATAAAATATATATTAACAGATTTTCATCTGAATTAGAGGTGTGTTCTATTCGTTTAGACATGTGACCTCGTTACTTCTAGTGTCAGTTGTCGAAGGCAAAAAATTAATTGCCATCACTATTCATATTATCGTTTACCTCGAAAAAAAGACTATTTCGATTCGTTTTAAACTATTTAACGCTGCAGGTAAATAATGATAACAGATTTTGCTACAAAAAAGTCTGCCGGAGCCCCTGCAAAAGCTATCATAAGGAATATTAAATTGAAGAAACATTAACAACACTAAAATAAAAATTAAAACATCATAACAAGTTACTTTTTAAAGAATATTTACATGAGCAAATATTTGCATATATACCTTATACAAATGGTCGTTTCTCCTCATCTTCAGGTATTTTTAACAAGCAAGCGTGTAAATCCAACATCTAAAAAAAAATTATTTGTATTTTTTTACATAGCTAGAAAATGTTTGTTTGTTTTTGTAATGACACATACACACACCAAAAAAGAAAACACACAAGGGGCAGATAACTATACTTGCCTTGACTGGCAGAATCGTCTAATAACAACAGGTCTTATTCTAATTTGGAAATTCCTGAAAGGATTAGATACTAAAATTAACATCATCCCCACAAGTTAACAACTCCATAATGTATTAATATTGTTATGGTTATTTTGAGGTAAAATTTCTGTTTCATAGCAGAAAGTATTTTAACAAAAATTTTGCAAGTCCCGGTCTAATGAGACCAGGGGAATTTACACCGACTCTGATTAAATGCAGATATAGATTGAATAAATTAAAAGTAGCTACAATACATATTTTTTATCGTAGTTGCTATTATAGATTTTAAGATTTATTTCTAAATCTCTGTTCTATTCTATCATGCTTATACGAATGTGCGTGCGTGTGGGTATTTCTTTTATACAGTGAACAATACTTGAGCAGGTGGATGCTAGAAAAAATGATGCGGGTTTACCTAGCTATCAAAAAAATAGATCGTTCTTACGGAGAAATCTTTTGTTAGCTGACGTAGAGTAAAGCGATGATGACGGTATGTAAGGCTGAGTCGACGGAGTTTGGAGTGGTGGGGGAAAGATGAAGAGGGTGTGCTTCTATAATGGCCCACTGCTAAATAAACACTAAATACTATTTTTACTTTTTGCCTACTTTTGTAAAAGCAAAAAAATGACGTAAAACAAACTTTAGGAAAGAAGGGGGATACCTGTACTTAGATTAACCACTCCCTGCTCCCCTAACTAATTCAAGCAAAGTTCCTCTATTTGTCTGACGGTTACAGATCCCCTGGTGAAAAGCAAAGGGGAGCAGTGGCATACCTAGGGTATAGTAAGTTGGGCATTCGCCCTGCCTCCCCAGTCAGGCCTCCTCACCAAGGATGTGCAGTTTGAAAGTTGAAACTTTATAGTCAATAAGTATTGATAGAGCAGTACAATTGTTGTATGTAACTTTTGACAAATTTATTATTTTCATATAAAAAGACTTTTTTGCTGGTGGTCAGGTCATGCAGCTCTGTCAATAGTTAGGTGCATCATATGACACCTAGGTCATACTTGCTTACGCTATAGATGGCGGGTAGAACACCTGTCTTGTAACAGGGTTTCCATTAAGATATTTTTCTAAATATTGCCCTTTGTCCCCACTACCTGGGAAGTATATCCCCCCCTCTCTCCCGGAAAAGTGGCAACTGACGCCCATAAATTTAACTTGAGACCACAGAGAGATCCTGTGGATCCTATAAACAGTGACAAGTTATATGGAATGGTTGTGGGGAAGAACCAAAGTAGAAAAAAGTTCTCAGTTTTGAGTGCTTTGAGTCCAAAGGAAGTTTATTCAGTAGAAGAAAAAACAACGTTGATCATAAAAAGAGGAATGGGTTGGAGGATATAAGTTGAGCAGTCACTGAAAAGAAATACAGTCTCACCTGGTAGTATTGCTTCGTTTTCTTATCTCATGCTCAAATGACTTTGATCCTAATTCAGTTACACAATAAACACTAACCCTAACGTGGTACAGCAGGAAATATTGGCAATTTTGGAGAATGAGATGCGAAAATGGAGCAATATTAGTAGTTCTGTAAAAGGGGTCACACATTTTTTTAAGGATCACAATACTTAACTTGTATTGGGCTTTGGTAATCATCAACCTGATCCAAGAGAAGATTTTTCAGTAGCAGTTGAGAGAGGAAATGCTGAGACACTGTTGTCAATCTAAAGATACTCAAGTGTTGGTTTTATTGATGACCAACGAATGGCATGGTTATTCAGGACTTTCTAACTTGGGAGACATACATTTAACGGTAAAGGACAGTGAAAACTATGTACAAACAGATCTGGTTAGTCACTTGATAGAAACCGTCACATGACCAATGTCTTTTGACAGCGTGCCATATTGGGGGTGATCAATTAAAAAATTGGAAAAGGAGAAATCCATGAATAAGTTACTTCACTTACATTTGGTCTGGCTCAGATCAGTAACAAAGTCAGAATTTTCAAAAAACAAGCGTTAATGCTGTCAGAGACAAAACAAGGAATCAATTTAGTGTAAACTTGCATACCAAATTGAAACCCCACTAAAAACCTATTTAGAGAAGGGGATTTTGAAAGACATTGAAATTGTCAGCCTTCTAGTCTAATTTCCATTAGTGTGGCCTGTACACATCATACATACATACATACCTATATACATGCATACCTATATACATACATACATACATATATACCTATGTACATACATACCCACATACATACATACATACCTATATACATACCTACCTACATACATACCTATATACATGCATACATACATACATACCTATATACATACATACATACATACATAACTATATACATACATACATACATACATACATACATAGTCAGCCAACCAGCCTGCCAGACTCTCTTCAAAACTGAAGAAACCTATGTTGAAAGTCTTGGTTGATGTTTTCAAATAAACACAATAAAGATGTGTGAAAAGTACCAAATAAAAATATATAAAGACAAATATTCCAACTTGGGGTCGAGAGCAAAAAATAACTTTGAAAATCAATTGGAAGTCAGCAAAAGAGTTACGTTTGATTGATAAGTATTTCATTTTTGGCAGAATGGCAACGTAAACTAATTCACCACCTTCATAATTTAGGATGCTTCTTATCTTGATCTCTTAATCTTAAACCTCTTAGTCCCAGCTGGAACGTAAGGCTAAAATTATACCACACCACTGAACTGTTTTGGCCTGTGTCCCATGAGAGTCACATCTTTTCCAGTTCCATTATCTTTGTCCTTCACTAGTTGCTCTTTAGCCTGCCTCTCTTTCTCTCCCCCGCTGGAGTCCATCCTGAGGCAACTTTCGGTATTCCTTCGATGGATACCCTTGGGACGTGGCATTTTCCAAAAATGAAAAGCTCAGTGCTAATTTTTTAAGGCTCATTCGTAATTTGGAAATAGTTTATCTTTTCAGTTCTCAACTGGTTCTCTATGGAAGTATAGGGTTCCACAAGAAATGTATACAGAAACAAGAATTGTTACAAGATATCTTATAATGTGTCAAGCCAGTTTGGGTAGAAAAATAAAAGCTCTTTGCCAAGAAACTTTTCCATTGTCTATAATTTTGAGAAGTATCATTAACATTCCAGCTTTTGTTCAGACAATCCAATCTCTTCTTCCCATCTTTGATGATGATAACATAATGTTTTGAATGATACATTCATTGATAGAGGAAGAGATTCTCTTTCCTTATAGATATCATATATTACACCAAAAAAAAGCCATAGAATGAATCAGCCAAAGCATTGAGTTAGCTGAAGATGGAAAGAAAGAATTGGATTGTCTGAACAAATATTGAAAACTTCTTCATGATTGAGAAATGAAACAAAAATTCATTGACTGTTTGTCAAACAAGACTGACAAGAATGTTTATCAACAGTTATGTAAAAGACAAATAAGCCCAACAGCTACAATAAACATAATCTTCCAATTGATTTTCATAATGAGCAGGTCTGGTTAGTCACTCAATAGAAACCATCATAGGATCAACGACTTTTGCAAGCATGCCATGTTGGGTGTGATCAATTAAAAAAATTGGAATAAGGGGATGATCAATGAATAAGTTACTTCTCCTATCTTGAGCAGTGATCACTATAAAAGTCTGAATTTTCAAAAACCAAGTATGAACATTGCCGGCACAAAGTAAGAGATCAATTTAGCAAGAACTTAGATTATAAATTGAACCTCCCACTAAAAATCTATTCAGAGGAGGAATTAGAAAAAAAGGTTTGATTTTTCTAGACATGATGAGGAGTAAATGTCTTAATCTTTAGATCCCTAGCTGCATCAGTGTTGCCTGTACGCATGATATATACACAGCCAGCCAGACCAATGTAAAAACTGAAGAAACCTATAATGCTCACCATTTTTTTTTATCTCTAACACAGGCAGACAGGACTCTTCCATGGGTCATGGGCCCAGCTGAAGATTTTGCGATCAATCTATTCCTTTTGTATATGCACTGTATCTGGTGTGGGTGAACCATTGAAGCCTTTGTTAGTGAAAATTTGTACATATATTTGTGTATATCACACCAGTCTTTGGCTAGTCCCACATTGAATGCTGCAATATTGAGTTGGTGACAGTGGACTCACTTAAGGCATTTCAGTCTTCCATCACTCTCGCAGAGAAAAAGTTTTTCCTGTGACCAATAGAAAGCTAAGTGTGCAGTCTCAGTGTGTGCGTTAAGACCTTTTTGCAGCATTTTTTTTATAGAGACAGATCTGCAAGGACACTTTGTGTTAAGGTAGATTCCTGATAGTATTCGATATGTCCCCAGCAAGTCTGCTCTTCCTTTGTAAAATTCTAGGGTTTCTTGACCAAGCTCAAGTAGACACTCAGTGTAATATTTGAGATGATATTGACTTTGTGTACACTTAGTAGTTCTACATTGGACTCTTTCCCTGGCATCTCTGCTATATTTATGATGCAGTGACCGAATACATGTGGCAAATAATAGGTGTTGTCTCACTGGAGTTGTGTACGGTAGAGTGAAGGTTTCTTTGTCTAAGTATCGAAATGAGCGAAGTATAAATCCTATGGTCTTATTTGCAATGTTGATCTTACTTATGCTCATTGAATTAAAGCTGATTGTCAATCTTCACTCCAAAGTCTTCTTCCACAGTAATCTCCTCTAGAGCATGAGTGCCACCTTTCCCATCATTAATTCTGTAGCTTTTCTTGGGATTTTTGGTGCCTAGATGCATAACCTTGCATTTTCCAGGGTCTAAACTCATTTGGATTTTTCCAGCCCATTCCTTTAGTTGATGCAATGCTTCTTCAGGTTCTTCTCCAGACAAAGCTGTTGATAAACCCTTATATATCTTTGTATCATCTGCAAACTGACTAATAAGTGAGTCTATTGCATTAGGGATGTCATAGAGAAACAGAGTAAAAAGGATGGGTTCCGAAGGGGAAGCTTGTGGAATGCCAGAAATTGACTGGGCTCTTGTCTTAGACATTGTTGTTTACATGGACCTTCTGATGTTGATTTGATAGGAATCCTGCTCAGTGACACCAAAACCATCAAATTGCTTTAAGAGTCCTTGGTGAGGGACAGTGGCAAAGGCTTTACTAGTCTTGGTAAAGCACACCAACTCATTCTATAATGACCTGATTTTTGTATGTTTGATACTGTAACACGTCAAAAATGACACATCATTGCAAGATTTTTGCTGGCCCGATACCATTAGAATATAAAACGATTTCCAATCCAATTAGATAATAATAGAGTGGGGATAGTATTTATGCTTATCTCAATAATCTATCGACACTGATAATGAACAGTGTGATTTTATTGGTTCGCTGTCCGTAATATAAGACTCTTCATCCCATGTGTAAAAGTTTAGCTGATAGAAATACCTTGCACACACTATTTCAAACTATGGACTCTTCCCGATGAATGAATTCAGAATTTTTCTCCCCCACCCAAATTCCGATCCAAATATATCCATGAATTTTTCTAAAAAATCAATCATATACAAAGGGGAAAAATAGATCAGGATATACATTGTGTAGCAATGATCAGCAAACTAATCATAGTGGCATCTGTTCGTAGGTTTGAACCTCATAGGATCTGAGGATATAGATGGTCTGATATAAAACAGCTCTCTTAATAAATAATACGAAAAAAAAAATCAGCTTAGGATACACATTGTAAAGTGATGATCAACAAGCTAATCTCACTGGTCATTGTTAGTGAGTTCAATCCTCATAGGGTCTCATGGTATATATGGTCTGATACCAACTCATGCTAAGTTAGTATACTTATATAATGAACAGCGTCACCTTTTTGCTTTTCTGTCAGGAACACTGGACTCTTCTACTCAACAACAGCTTTGCAGACAAAAATATCGCTTACCCAACATTCAAAAGTATGGACTCTACAACAGAAGCGAATTCAATACTTTTTTCACCCTAAAAATCATTCTATATAAATACAAATATATCCGTGAAATTTTTCACAGATGTCAATTAGCATATTATAAATATAGATCCGATTTCCCATGGGAGATAACTCCAGATATATCAAATGCTATTCATAAAGTAGTTCTCCTAATTTATTTATTTGAAAATGATTATAATATACAAATTTTATGGGTAGAAAGTAACTTAACATCAAGCCTAATGGCTGTCTAAAATGGCCTTTTGGATAACCGAAAAAAAATGATAAACAAGAATGAGTATGAAGTAAATTAGAAGCCCACATTCTTGAAGTGCCCCAATCTAAGGCCCACTGAAAACTGCCAAATTTGCACCTTTAATTTATACAATAATTGGTGTATCTGTGTTGTCAAAAATGATGGCATATGTGCTATTTTCTTGAGTCTGTACCAGACTAACCGTAAAAATAAGCAGAATTAGACAAAAAACATTTCAGTAATCAATGAATGAAACATTTATATCTATTATCATATATACACTGATATATGTCTTCGTCATCCTTTTTACAGATAAAAAATAAATAAAAATAGAAATAAATACACTTGGAACATTATTATAGAAAATTCCTAATTTGTAAGTAAGCACAAACAATAAAACAGTTGATAAAATCCATTTGTTCACAGAACCTAAATTGAAATCATATAATTCAAGCGGCAATTAAGTTAAATGATTTTAAAAAAGAAATTTATTGCCATACTCCAGTTCAAATTGGAGTCGACCTTCCTCCCCCACCTAATAACAAAGAGGACAAGAACAATTCTCACCAAATTTAGCCTGGGGGGGGGGGTAAACTCTTTGGTTTGTCTATCCCATCATACAGATGTATAAAATTTACATTTCCCTACCGGGATTAGAAATTCTGACCAAGGGATAGCTAGGTAGCTCTCCTACCAACTGAATCAAACTTACTTACATATTCACAAATTTATTCATCATATTTACAACACAGAGGTTGCAGTAATCATCTTCAATTGGAATAGGAATGGGGTTTGATTCTGCAGCAGCCAGGCTTGTTATAAAATGTTTCAAATGAATAATGAATAAACATGATTGTGTATGTTTAGTTTTTTTAATAAGAAGATCTGCACGAAAAAGTCCTGGAAAAATTGTGTATTTTATTGCACACCTGGTTAAACCTGATGTTTAAAACTTACCCATCACTAAAATGAATGCAATTTTACAATAATTTTTTTTTTTTTTCTTATGCGTATATATTCCTGTATATTTCGTACTGATTCGCCTTTTGAAATTCTTTTTACTCTTTCTTCAGATTTGACTTGAAGAATCTCAACTTTTATTCATATCTATTGGAATTGCTATTGACATTTTTTCCACTTATATTGGATTTGTATTATTTGTATAAAAAATAATCACAATTTTTTAAATCAATTCTGAAATTGAAAAAAAAATTAAATTGTGTAATTTAAAAAGTTGAGCAAGAATTGAAAACGATGCAACTTTTTTTTCTCCAATTGGTTGAATTCATTGAAACTAAAAAGAAAGAATTGCTTCAAAGAGATGATTTAGATAATTACAAAAGGAAAAAAAAAAAAAAAATACAAGGTAACTGACACCCTAACGTATCTATACGTAATAGGTATGTAGATCGTGGTTCGAAAAAACTGAAATAATGATAAACACAATCAACAACAAACCAACTAGACACATAAAAAACAACTACAAATCAATAAAGATATCTCTACTTTCTGATCTAGTAGAAAAAATAAGTACTTTTCTTTGTTGAAAGATTTTTTTAAAACGATCATAAGAAAATCTATCCTGCCTCGACAGGGTGGTTTTCGAGGCCGTTAAAATGCATCTTAAATGCAATATTTTTACAAAAAAATGTACTCAGACGGATAAAAAGACATCGTAGACAGAAAATACAATGTCTACAAAGAACACCGACAAATGCTAAGATGTTTTTTTTGCAAAAAACAAGTGGAATGCAGGATATATATGCAAAAGGGAATCTACAACTCGACACCGTCCCTGTTTCTCGTCTACATGGTTTTAAAGTGCTGCTTTTCAAACGCAAAAAAATTATGCAAGGTATGTTTTTTTATTTCGATATTGGTCTTTTGTGACTCCAATTGGACCCTTGTGTCCAGTTTAAGGGTCCTTTTCTATCTTATTCGATGATCATCGGGTGCAAGGTCTGGTCCTGTGACGTGTGTGTGAGCGTGCCAGGCCTTGCCATGTACGACTACAACCGTCTATATGTTCAATTTTCTCGTTTTTTACGCGTTTTTAGGTAATATTTCTTATAGTTGACCCTAAAGAGAACTTGGAAAAATAGATTCGTCAAGTCAGACTCGAACATAAGGCGAATGTTTCGAATATTTAGAGCCTATTATGCTCCAATGAAGCCGAGGGGGGCTTAAATTTTTTTTTCTATAAGGTTTTATGTGGGTGATCTCCCTTGCTGTTTAACCCTTCTTTAACAGCAAAGTAAGGAATTGCAATGCCAATTATAGCAATCCTCTCAGCCCAGAGGAACCATCTTCAATCTCAATAAAAATAATCTGAATTCTAAATATGTGTGAAAAAATAATTTCTAAACCTACTAAGAGTCCGTGATTTGCTCTGAATAATCATACACTGAAAGAGTTAATGTGTAAGGGAGATAACCTAACGAATAGAAATATAGAAAAAAAATTCTTCTTCCCCCTCCCTCTCTTTTCCTCAGAACAAACTGTTTTTTTGAAATGTCACTAATTTCATTTTTTTTTTATAATCTTTATAAAAAAAAATTTTAGGGGAAAATTTTTTAAATTGTCACGGAACATTTTTTTCTATTATTGCTTTTATCAGTTGGTACCCTTGTATGTAAATTTAAAGACATATATTAGGCAATTTAAAAAATGATGTATTTTGAAATATTTTTAAAGCAAAAAAAAAAATGTTATATATTATTTTATATATATATATATATATATATATATATATATATATATATATATATATATATATATATATATATATATATATATATATAAAATAATGCAATGACTGAGATGGAGATTATGTTGAAAAAAAAAGATGATTGTTGAGTAGAAGGAATATTTTTTTATTCATTATGCTGCAGGCTTGTTGATGTACTTACACACACACACACACACACACACACACATATATATATATATATATATATATATATATATATATATATACGTATTTGATGGTAAAGGCATCGCTATGTTGAAGCAGCAACCTATCGATGGCAGGTTTGATTCCTGCAGCAGCCCTATTTCCTTTAATTGTTTGTTCTGTTTATTGTTTAAATTGAATGATATATTAACCGTGTAACGACGGAAAATCACTTCAGATAAGTTTCTATATAATGTAATGCAATTTATAATTCATATATATATATATATATATATATATATATATGTATATATATAATTGAAACAAGAAAGTTCTGAATATGGTATTTCAATGCTATAGCATCTCATCAGGGGAACAGAGTTACCTCCCACCAATTGAGGTAGGTTCAGAAAGATTATACTTATCTAGAACGGAAGCATTTTGAGAGAGTGGTATATGATTTGGGGTTTTGTACTTCATATTTTTGGTGTGTACTGTATTTATGTGGTGGTTGTAAAAGTTGGAGTGTCATGAAAGCGAAGCTCATAAGATCAAGTATTTTTTAAAAAAAACATTATTGCGGGTCGGCTTTTTGGTTATATCGGTCAAAAAGGCGGGGGTGAAGTAATTGGAGTTGAAGATTTTCAGTCATGTATTTAGTTTAATCTAATTTTGATTTTAATTTATTTGATTTTATTTTCAATTTAGATATTCAAACAATCATAAGTATAGTGTTAGTTTTTGCTTTTATTTTAATTTGAAAAAAAAAATTATTATTATCATATTGTCTTAGTTTTGGTTAGAGTTCCTAAGTTATATCAGTACTGAACTTTCTCAGAGTAGGGTACGAAATAGTATTAGAATGTTGTTAGAGACCTACATGATGGTAAGGTCAGGTTGTAAACTTTATGAAGGTTTTTAATCCATTGGGTGGTGATTATACATGTTAGGTGTAGAGCTTCAAGTTCTACTTGAGTAGTTTGGTTTTTCCCATGCTAGTTTATATATATATATATATATATATATATATATATATATATATACTGATGTGCTAGATTGTAATGACCTCCTGCAATAAGGTTTTGGCTTTATATTTGCCCACGAAATGGCTCTTACTTGATCAGACATGGACTCTACAAGACCTTAAGACCTTTGGAGGTTTCCTCTAGAATCTGGTACCAGGAAGTTTATCAGGGGTCCTTTACTGCCACAAATTATATGATGGAGGCTCTGTAGAGTGAACTTGTTGGTCCAAAACATTCCGAAAGTGCTCAATGGTATTGGGACCTGGGTAGATAGGTGGCCAGGGTAACACAGTAAAGTCTTCTTTGTGTTTCTGAAACCATTCCCATACAACTCATGCTATGTGGTAGTGCACATTATCTTACAGAAAGATGCCACTGTCATTGTAGAAGACTATTGCCATGAAGAGGTGTGTCTAGTCTCCACAAATAGTGAGGGAAAAAAACTGTGATGTACATTTGTTAACATGGGTACTCTGTGGGCCTCTACTCAGCTAAGATCTGTGTGCTGTGAGTTTTGATGCATTTTTTTTCCCTTCATCTTGATTAAAGCTATCTGGAATTTGTCCCAGATTAGCCCTTGTGTTAGATTGAAATTGGTTGGAAACCCTTTGTTCATTCATCACATGATTGTCTTAGCTAACCAATGCCTTGTTGGCAGTTGGTGATTTTTCCTTCTTTGAGTTACCACCGATAGGAACTCACTACAACTACCATCTTGGAACATGCTCTTACCCACTCTACTGGCCATGATTATTTGGCCTTAATCAAAGTCGCTCAAATCTTTCTTCTTGCTCATTACTTGGTGTTTAACATATCAAAATGAGGTACTTCATTTTGATGTGTTGAATACCCCATTAGTACTTGTGGCTGGCTTGTCTGCTTATATGCATGAACCTGATGTACTCAGTTGTTACAAAACAGTAGCTGTCATTCTTGCCTCGTGTCAATGGACATGATGTTCTGGCTTATCAGAGTATTTATATTACCTGCAGAATCTCTGACACACAGATCTATATCTATCTTTAGTATGGACCACCTTGATGCCATCTATGGCAAGATGGTTGCCAAGTTCTCCCCACATGCCAATTAGCTGGTGTAGTGAGTTCAATTCTCACTGGATGCCCAAATACTGTGGCTTTGTGAAAGACCAAGTTACACTTTATAAAAAAGTGTTGGAGGAACCTCTTCTTATCAAATGACTACAAACCTGAAAAATGCTGAAGAACATATCAGCCAAAACATTTTGATAAAAACAACAAAGATGACAATACTAGTCTAAATTGTGTTAATCATCACTACCCACAACAGACCGGTTCAATCACTGTTGCTGAGTTTGGCTTCTAATATTTACATCTATTTATCTGGGCCTCACCCGGCCCTAACCATTCATAGCAGTAACTTGAAAGTTTGCACACACACAACCTCAATTAATTTTTCTACGTCCCTCCCCAAATAGGTTTTTATGGGGAAAATTTACCATGAAAGTCAATGTCAAATTGATTCCTTAGTTTATGTCCATCAGCATTCAGGTTCGCTTTTTTTTTTAAAAATCTGTGCTTCTGGGATCACAGTCCCATAAAGGCAAGAAAAGTAATTGATTCATTGATCACCCCTTTTTCCAATTTTTTAATCAATCGCTCTTCTGAGTGCCTTTTTGTTGAAATCATAAATTTATGATTCAAACAATACTGGTAGTATTTTCATCAAGGTGACTTAATTTTACCCCCACCAATGCTTTATCTATATGATAAAAAGCAGCATAAATGAGTAATTGTGATACATAATTTCCCTTGGATCGTTAATATTTTATTAGAAAACATAAACCAAAACTGTCAACTTGAGCTTCTTCAGTTTTCAATTGTTGTGGTTGGCTATGTATGTATGTATCATGTGTATACACCATACCAATGAAGCTAGAGGGCTGAAAATTTGAACATTTACTCCTTGTGTCCAGAAAAAAAAAGAAAACTCTTTAACCCTCCCATCCCAAAGTTTTTAGTGAGGGGTTCAATTTGTTATGTAAGTTAATGCAAATTTAATCCTTTAGTTTGTGTCTGGTAGCAATCACACTTATTTTTTGAAAATTCAGACTTTTTAATGATCACTGCCCAACAAAAGGTGAGAGAATTAAGTTATTCATTGATCACCCTTTTTAAAAAAAATTTTCCAATAGGTCACCCTGACATGGCCTGCTGCCAAAAAACATTGGTTGCATGATGGTTTCTATTGATTGACTAATCAGACCTGTTTTTAGTACATTTTATCTCTTTATTTAGTGCATCCACTGGACTGAGCTCTCTCAATATTCACCACATTGATTTATAGTATATTTCTGTTGTGAACATCTATATGTACTACATGTAATAGCCCTATGCTATTAGTAATGTTAGCATTAATTTCTAATCACCATCAATGCTTTTTTTTACTCATTTGCAATATATTTCTATTGTAAAATCATTTATAATACATTTCCATTGTAAATGTTCATATACCATAAATAGTTTGCTGTTCCAATCTGACTTCCAGAATTTCCATTTATTAACCTTATTTTTCTTCTTTTTCAGGTGTTCGAGCAAATACTAAAAGCCATTTTATGCAAATGCATGAGTAACTCAGAAAGATTCCTCCAAGAAAGAACAGAAACAAAAGTAACAATTACCAGCATAGACCTAAGATGACTTTCTTGAAGCCTACAAGTCCAATTCCTGAAATGTCTGGCACTTCCTTTTGTAGCAAGAACAGGGTAACAACAAACCAATAAACAAAACGTTGTAAGACTTGGATCAGTGAGAAAATAAAAGAACTTTAGCAGATTTCATCAGCAAATATGTTTCCAATGCAGCCTATGTACCCGATGGGTAAGCAACTAAGTTTTGACTTCTACGGCAAGCCAGCTTTCCCTTCTAACGAACACTTGAAAAGTTATGAGAGGGCTGCTCAAATGGGGGAGAAGCCTTATGGCTTCGACCTTTGTACAAAGACTCACCATCAAAACAATGATCATTTCATGAAACCCTACAACAAACGAACACCCGATTCCATGATGTGTCAGTCTGGGGAGGGAAACAGGGGGGGCCCTGACTGTGGCCATAGCAGCCAGTGTGGAGGGGGAAGTGGCGGTGGAGGAAGTGGTGGTGGTGGTGGTGGAGGAGGAGGCATAAAACCATTCAACTGTGACGTATGCAGCAAGGCCTTCAGCCAGAAGGCCAACTTGAACAATCACGAACGTACCCATACTGGGGAAAAACCCTTCATCTGCTCATTTTGTCACAAGGCGTTTAGTCAGAAAGCCAATCTGAAGAACCACGAGCGAACACACACTGGAGAGAAACCCTTCAACTGTGCTTTCTGTGACAAATCGTTCAGCCAGCGTGCCAATCTTAGTAACCACGAGCGGACACATACAGGTGAGAAGCCATTCGTGTGTCCCATCTGCCAAAAAGCCTTTAGCCAGAAGGCCAACCTGAACAACCATGAAAGGGTGCATAGTGGAGAGAAGCCTTTTAGCTGCACCTTTTGTGGTCGAGGTTTCTCGCAACGGGCCAACCTGATTTCACATGAGCGTGTGCATACTGGTGAAAAGCCATTTGTTTGCGGCGTGTGTAGCAAGGCATTTAGCCAAAAGGCTAATTTGCATAATCACGAGCGGATTCATACCGGGGAGAAGCCTTTTAGCTGTCCATTTTGTGGCAAGTCATTCAGCCAAAAAGCTAACCTTGCTAATCACGAACGTATTCATACTGGAGAAAAACCATTTCATTGTGAAACATGCCACAAAGCATTCAGTCAGAAGGCCAACCTACACAACCACGAGAGAATACACACAGGAGAGAAGCCATTCAATTGCGAGGTCTGTCAGAAGTCATTCAGTCAGCGAATCAACTTGAGTAACCACGAACGTATCCACACTGGTGAGCGACCCTTCAAGTGTGAAGTCTGCCAGAAGACCTTCTCCCAGAAAGCTAATCTGCACAACCACGAACGGATTCACTCGGGGGAAAAAGGTTACAACTGTAACTCGTGTCCCAAGGCATTCACACATCGGACGAATCTCAAGGACCACGAACAACTTCACACAAGTGAGAAACCTTTCATCTGTAGGTTCTGTGGGAAAACATTCACTCAAAAGTCTTATGTGGACACACACGAACGAGTTCATGTTGGCATGAAGCCCTTCAACTGCCCTCACTGTGGAAAAGAGTTTTTGCAGAGGGCCAGCTTGATCAACCATGAGAGTACTTGTCCGCAAAACGAGTACTTCCTGGAAATGACTATGAATCACCAAAATGCTAACAATATCAACAACACAAACAATGACCCCCACAGGCAGGGGCATTCGCAACCAACAGAGAAACAATTCAACAATTTCATGCACCGAGGAAAAGGCTACCCGCAGAGATCAAATGACAAAGTCAACCTCGAGAGCCCCACCCACCAGCATTCAAGTGGCAGGCTTGAGAGCCCCTCTCACAATCGGGAGGGTCAGCACTCGACTCTCAGGCTACAGCCTCTGAACATCCCCTCAACCCGCATGACGTCTGCTTGCCTGCACCAGATGACCCCTGGCTGGGAAAATAACTACAACTGGTCCCGGCCCTTTGCAATGACACCCCGATGGGGGTCTGGTTGGGCAAATTCACCCAACACCCTACCACCCCCCCTTTCATGCAGCATTCGTCCAAACAAGCCTAGAGACTTGAATTAAGTTATTCAACAGAGCAAATTTTTTTTTTTTTTTCTATAGGTATTGTATAATATTCTCCGTATCTATTATATTCTGTGTTTGTACTCATGAGATGTGACGTTATTAACATTCATGAGTCGAGAAATTGTTAAGTGGAGGTTCAAGTTCTGCTATTATTTAAACGCTTAATTGATCCCTATTTTATGCTCCCTTGAAAAGTATAACTGCAGACCATCACAATTATCCCATCCACTCCCACCTTTTCTGGGCCTTTTCTTCAGGATCAAAGTGTAGTATCTGTTCAACGGCATAGCACGAGGTGCAGTTACTGACACTTGTCCGTCGAATGGGCCGGAGACTGGTGTGTGGGTGGTGTCAAAGACCGAGTGCACCGGTGCAGTGTGTCAGCCAATGAGGTTTTACTGAGGCTGTGCACTGCTAAGCGCATCGGGGAGCCTTTGGGACTCATCCATGGGCTCTCCTATTATTACTCAGCCCAGCTGCAGGGGTCAGTTTCCCCGGAGCAGCACTGCTCCATTGCACTTAAAGGAGCAGGTCCCCTGGTGGACGCTTTCATGGCGGAGGTTGGGTTTGGTTGCAAAGCAAACCGTAGCCGCGTCGGCTGGAGCCATTTTTGGACGGATG
Organism: Thysanoteuthis rhombus; assembly: GCA_963457665.1. Lineage (NCBI taxonomy): Eukaryota > Metazoa > Mollusca > Cephalopoda > Oegopsida > Thysanoteuthidae > Thysanoteuthis > Thysanoteuthis major. The sequence continues at coordinate 17,407,262 of OY735214.1, read as the reverse complement.
GATCCTATTCTTCCCACGTTAAGCTCGACCTTATTTTGCTGCGGTGGGACAGCGAATAAACACACCATCACAATGGTTGACAAGGCATCATTAATAATCACATTGTTATAGTGTTCATAATTGGGGTTCAATTCTGCTATTATTTAATCATTAAACTGGTTTCCCACTTTATGTCCTAAATGAAAGTACAATTACTTATGGCTAGTATGGTCCAATAACTGTGGTATATTCGATGGCTGTAAAGTGTGGCAATATTTAATTATCAAATTGATCACTGACTTTATACCATCAGAAAAATATTACTTTTGGCTAGTATGGTCCAATAAATGTGCTACAGTAGTCTCCCTTCTTCTGCGGGGGATATGTTCTAAGGCCCCCAACAAATATCTGAAACCGCGGATAGTACTGAACCCTTATATTCTATGTTTTTTTTCCAATACATACATACCTACGATGAAATCTAATTTATGAATTTGGCACAAAAAGAGATCAACATCAATAACTGATGATAGAATAGAACAATTATAACAATAAAAAATTTATGTGACATTTAGAAGATTCATTCTTACCATAGATCTTAGCAACCTCAGCATACAATTTTTTTTTCTCTTTCTTTATTAAGTCAAGAACTTTCATCTTTTCACTTAAGGGATACACTTTATGGCTTTTCTTTATATTATCTGAATAACCAACATCACTACTTTTGCACTTTTGGGACCATTATTTAGTAAAACTTATAAATTTATTATTTCTGGGGTTGACTACAGGTAACAGAGACAGCAGAAAGCAAAATCGCGGATAAGGGGGTACAACTGTATATCTAATGGCTATAAAGTGAGGCCAATATTTAAATATTGAATTGATCACAGACTTTATACCATTAGAAAAGTATTACTTTTGGCTTGTATGGTCCAATATTTGTTCTATAAGACATCATTGACGTCGAGATTTCATTTCTGAGGAATAAGTTTGGTTATTATTCAAGTACAGGTTGAATGTCTCAATCTCGGGACCAAGGGTGTCCAAGTTTGGGAAATTTGTGAGTTTTGGGTGTATCATAGACTAAGCCCATTTTAATACTATTAACACCACAAAGTTATGTAAATAGCTCAAATTTGAGAGTCCACCGATATTAATGAAATGACTTTCTTCACAATTGATGGTCATTTTGTTTTCTCTTAACAGATCTCAGGATCTGTTTGCAGGCCATTTAGTCATCATGAGAAAAGAATGCAACAGTCAGTAAATACTTGAATGCACAAATTCCTATTTAAATGCTAATACAGTAAACAGTAGACTGGCGGTGACACTCAGTTTGTGGTCAGCGTGAAGTCATGGTCAGGTCGGGTCAGGGATCATCAGGGCATGCTCGGAGTGATAGGTCACTGGAACTAAGTTGTGCTGTCTCATATCACAGCTTGGTAAACTCTCACTCAGCACACTGGCCCGAAATTTGGAATGGTGTTTGGACATTCTTATAAATAATATAATTATAAGAAATTATGAATAATAATGAATTATTATTTAAATCATTAAAATTGGTCAGGGTTTTAGACACTCAACCTGTACTAAACTGTTCACTCAATTTATGCCTTATGAAAAGTATATTAAACTATTGGTGGCTAATATGTTTTGATATTTGTGTGACAAGGCATTATTCATGACTTCATTTGTACTAATATTCTCATCATTGTTGCACTATTTTCTTTCAAATTTAGTATGCTTGAAATAGATAGTCAGTTTTATTCTTGTTCAACTTCTAAGCTGGTTGCTATTTCGTGTCCTACAAAAGGTATGATAGCTAGTACAGTTTGACACTAGTGAGACCATGTATTATTGTTATCCGTCTGTTTATTCGGACTAATTTTCTGGGTCAGGGGCTACTGGATGTTTTGCGAGAAAGATATTCAAACAGTAAACACATTCTTAACAGGAACTGAAATTCTCAATGCTTGTACAGTACTGGATCATTTGTCCGAAAAAACCTGGGATTTCTGGATTTTCCAGATTTCTGGGCCATGGCTCAATATATAGTTGAAATACAAAATAAACAATGAAAAGTAGGAAACAAAATTTGATAATTAATATATTTCTAAAGCCGGGTCTGTTGGATCTTTATTGATGCATTTAAATTTTAAAAAATATAGAATATAAAATATATGATTCAAAGTAAAGAACAAAGCTTTCCAACGTATACAAATTGATGAACATAAAAAATAGGGTCAGTTTAATCGATATTGATCCACTAATCTCCACCTGGAGACAAATTCAACCAGGCCTCAAAAATTAAACCAATGAATAGAAGAGTTACAAACTACTACAGAGCCTGCCAGATTAAAAAAATAGCCAGTTTTCTGGTAATCATGTGAATGGTCCGGTACTGTATTTCCAAATAGTTTCTTTTGTTGTATAGAAGACTGGTTGGCACATAGACTGACCGTTGAGGGAAATGGTCTCCTGAATAACCTAAACAAATATGAACAGAGTCACTGCGATTAGGAGCACATTTGTCATAAAAATGAAAAAAAAAAAGAAGTCAATTATGATCGCAGATAATCAATATTTGATTACCTTTTATGCTGGACTGTAAAAAAAATGGTTTAAAAGGGTATTTGGAGGACTACTGCCCATTGATACTGATCCAAGCCTCATAAATATCCATATCAATCTTTGGGAGATACCCTCCTAGTCATAGTACCAGCACAATTGACGAAGTGTAATATTTGCATAAGTTTTTTTATTTTATTAGATTTCCGTCTGATATACCGGCCTATACAGTAACTTGCCACAGATACACACTATTCAACACATTGAGGCAATACCCAACTCAACTGATAGATGGAACCACTATAGCCTCTTATATCATTTTCTATAGTAACTATTGCCTAATTCAAAACAACTCTGTGAATAATGTTGAAAATAATTGCACGATCAAATGGAAAGAAGTGAAATATGACTCACTATCACAGTCCAAAACTGAATGACGGCAGTGTCAAAATTAGAAGTCATGAAAAAAAATTCCATAAATATGGTCAGAATAAATGTTATTTATGACAACATGAAAACATCTAAAATAGAGTTTAAAAAAATCTAGAAACATCTAGATTCTGTAGAATCTAGATGTTTTTAATAAACCCATCAGAATAAAGCCCCAAAAACGGTCTAAAAGCTTCTTTTCCAAAAACGAAAATAAACGTTTTTAAAAGGGGTCTAGTGGAGTACTGATTCCTATTTTCAAGTGTGTAGACTGAACAGTAAGGCCGGGAGCGCTGGAATACACAAACACATACACATATAAAGAAGGATAGAACCCTTCACAAACTTTGACAGCTACGGTTGTTCAAAGCTTTTAGCCTTATTTTGTAATTGGGATTGAGGAAAATATTTATGAACAAAAACGGCCAAATTAGATCTCCAAATTAGAAACTAGGAGCTTAACAAACAAGAACGATGGTAGACTATACTAATATTTCAATGTTTATCTGTCAGATTATTAATGTTCTGATAAGGATGTGAATGAACATCGAAATATTCAAGAAATAAGCTGCATGTTCTTGTTTTGTGATCAAATATTGATTATCTGCGAAAATGTTTGTCAGAGTCACTTAAACCCTTCTCAACTTTGGTTACCAGTATTTTCTCACATGGGGAATCTTGTGTATACATACTGTCAAAAGGCTACTTATTTGCAGTTTAAAACGCAAGGCATTTTGTGTGCTGATTAGTCCATATTGTTACCCCCCCCCCATTGTAAATGAGCAAGCAAAATACTGTGAATGTCATTTTTTCGATTGAATGAGAGCTCAGTCTAAATAGATTTTACATGGTGCATCTTACTCTATGTTGATATTTTCATTTTTGTTGCTTTCGCTTTTCCCAGTGTTTTATCCAAATGTTTCCGGTCATCTGTCAAGTTTTTACGTATGAAATCTTGTTTTTTGAATAGTAAGTCGAAGGATAAACATAAAAAATGATAGATATTTATCAAAATATGACCTATTCGAAGCAATAACCATTATCTAAATATCCTGTTAGGGTAATAGGCCATCTCAATAAAATTTGATGGTCACAAATTATAGCTTCCTGACTATTGAATCTCTCATTATAGATATAGAGTTCAAAATGTTTGAAAAGATGATAATCTGAAGGAGATATGTCAGGATGGATATGTGAAACACTTATACCATAATTCTCTAAGCTGAGACCAATTCAGCTGAGAGATGTGGGGTCAGTTACAGTCATGGAGCATTTCGTTCAGTTTGAGTTGGACACATTTTTTGATCTTTTCAACTTTTACTCATTGCTTTGAGATGATGTGATATGGTTGCTGTTAAAGTTTGGAAATCTCCAGAAAGTGCTTGAACTATTGTTCATGAATTGTTGACCTACACTGTCAATGATTCTTCATCATTAAGAACAGGTTAGAGCCTCCAGAGAGGTTTATTATTGGTATCAATATTTCCAGACTTTAAGCTACAAAATGGAGGCTGAACAGTGTGTGCCATAGTAGAGTCCACCATAAATCCTCTGTTGACATTATCTACAGTTTGAGCAGCATAATTTGAAGTCGTACTTAAAAATGAATCTACCTTTCTGGGTAGATACCATTGCAGTTAATGTTTCAAAAACTTGTAATAATGACAAATTATATTTCTATTTACATTAAATCTGAAGAAAAATAATGGAATTACATTAGTAAATATTACACTTGTAGCATCATTCTGTGTTTAGGGGAAAAAATTATATTTCTTGTGTAATAACCTAATACTCCAGAACATTATAAGCCATCTATTAAATGTCAAAAAAAGAGAGAATTTATCCCAACTTTATGAAACTAGTAATAGAATCTATAATAAAATTGTCTCCATACTAATGGGATTGTGCCAGACCAATATAAGTAAATTACACTGAATCCTTCCATAAAGATATTATATAATAAATTCATTTTATAAAAATTTGATTAGTAAATACATATAGGAAGATTTTTTCTTTCGCTGACAGCCTCGGTACTTGATTAAACTGAGCTTAGCAAATAACCGTTAATAGATTTATAGTGAACATTTATTGTAAAAAGGTATTCAGTAAATACTTATTATAAATTGTTCCCACAAGAGTGCCAGATTTAGCTAAGCTTCGTAAACACCTCCTATAGAATTCTCATTTATTTATCTATATCTTTGTTACTAACCAAACACACCATTAAAGATTAAAGAAGGGTCAGCTTTACAAATATCAACAATTATAAAATGTGTGTATATATATTTCTCTGTATCTCACCCTCTGTGAATGTGTATATATATATAATGTGTACTGTAGAGAGTGAGACAGACTCGGGAGTAAAGTGTTTAGAGGTAAGGTTTATTAATCCTTAGATGTAAATTGTCCAGACATGTTTCGGGATTCTTCCGATCTTCAGTGGTGTGTGCTGTGTGAGTATGTGTTAAAAGTTCCCATGTGGAACCAGAGTCCACTATATATATATATATATATATATATATATATATAATTTGGACAAGAGGTATAACTGGTTAAGGTGAATTTTTCCTATGGGTCTGGGTGACTTTGAAGCTTCCATTATTGAATGTATTTAAATGTGGGTGTGAGGATATCATTATATATATATATATATATATATATATATATATATATATATATATATATATCCTGGCAGTCTGTTTAAAGATATTACATCATATGATAGTCATTTTAGCCCCTTATTGCACCAACCTGTGAAATAATAGGGTATGAAACTAGTGGAATATTTATTTTATTTTAGATCATGACCACTAAGGATCTGACAACTGATTTGTACGTAACTAAAAATCAAGTGTTACTTTTGGGACACCCTGGATGAATAATTTTACATATTTATACACACACATAGATACACATATATACATGTAGGTAAATCAATAAGTCAGTGGTCTAATGATGATGCAAGCATTTATTTTACAGAATAAATATGTACTTTTCAAGTAGTGAATATCAATCACATAAATTGAACATTACACTGAAATTTTCAGATCAAAATTGAGCTACTAACTTCATGTCAGACAACAGACTTATTGGTCCTCTCTCATTCATAAATTGTCAGTTTTAGTATAGCTCAAGTACATGGGTACACTCATTGAAATTGGTACAGATGTATATATAGGTTGAAACACATACTGATACTTATTCTAAAACTAGTTGATTTTCATGAAAAAATTAGCAGATATATTCCAATTTCTATGAGATGTTTATTTTTTCTAGAAAAAGATTTACTGAATTCATACTCGTGGATGTTTGGATTGGTTGATAGGGGATATCTTTATCGGAAAGATTGTTGCCTTCAAAGTGGAAGAGTCTGTTGTTATGGACAGAGAAGCAGGAAAAGAATCACACTCATTAATTATTTATGTAGATGTCTATTTGAGAAAAAAAGAGAAGAAATTTGATTACCAAGTGAACATGAAATCGACATTCCTCCTAATGTGTAGGATGAGTTATGTCCCTTAGAATTTCAAGTCAATTCTCACTAGAGAAGTAATACTATAGTAACTTTTAGCACATCTGACAACAAGTAAAGAAATTATTGTGTGTGTGCATGCACACGCCATTATTACTTGATAACTGGCCATTGTGAGAAGCTGACATTCACTACATATCAGTTAGCACACAAGCCATTTCAATGTTGAGTTTTAAGTAGTTCAGATCAGTGGTTCTCAAGAAATCTTATGTACTGCAATTACTCAACAACTGGCCATTGTACGAAGTAGACATTCACTAGTATATGAATTGGCACGCAATGCATTGCAACGTCAAGTTTGAAGTTTTTTGGATTGCCAGTTCTTGAGATATCTAATAAGAATGAATCAAGTTCAAAGATTATAGATATTTCTTAGTTTCTATGAATTATCTCTCCTTTGACTTCTGCGATTTAGAATTATATAAATTTAGACATAGAATATCAAAATTGGCAACACTTGAAAGAAGTAACTGTGACACAGTAGTTTGGTATGTCAGACGGAAAATTATTGTACGTGACAATTATGGCAGGTTGTTCCACGCACCATGAAGTCCGGCCCCTTTCAAACATGCAACTTTGGAAGGGGCATTGCCCTAGTTGTTTAAAGTTGGTAATATTATTTATTATTTAAAGTTGGTAATATTATTTAAACATATATATACATATATATTTCAATCCTGCTGCTTGCTTATTTCAACCCTTTTTTGAGTAAAATTACCAAAGCTAAATGATTAATATACAAAAACAAACTGATAAATAATTAATAAGAATAAGAAAACTTATTCACAAGTCTATAATTTGCTGAGCAGGTTAAATTATAAAATTAACCCTTTCTTCAGTCATTTGACTGAGAGACACTGGCAAGCTATGCCACAAGCCTCACAAATGAGTTCCTTTTATTTATATCTATATCTATATGTAGGCATATATATATATATATATATATATATATATATATATGATTTGAACTATAGGAAGTGAGACTGACTCAGGAGTGAAAGTGTATGGAAGCTAAGTTTATTAATCCGTAAATGTTTTCATTGGTGAGCTAGACATGTTTCAGGAGGTATTCCCATCTTCAGTAGCGTGTGCTCTGTATGTGTGTGTGAGTGTGTGTGTACCATTTAGTGGTTGAAAGTTCACTGTGGAACATTAATCCACCATCAGATGCTTTGCTTTGTGAGCAAAAAACGGGATATATATACATATGAATCTGAGTGAGAAGATAGTGCTTATAATTGTTTTGTTGTCAATGTTGCATAGAATAGGCTGCTTAAGTTTTCTTCTTTATTCCTATTTTTTTAACGGGAGGGTGGTACTGGCATCTTCATGTGAGAAGGGCAACACCAATGATCTGATGCAGGCTTTCACCCAGATCTGACTGTTAACTATTTTGATTTTTACCTGTAAAAAAGTCTGTAAAGTGATTTTTTTTTTCCTGATCTCATTTCCTAATTGCATTTTCTTTTTAAAAAACAAAAAAACTTTCAGCAACATAGACTTTTCAAAGGTAGTGAAAACCAACATGTTACATGAAAGGTGGAGCGTCAGTTACTTGCACAAGAAAAATGTAACTGACAAACTGAATTTTCGGTTGAGGCTGCATATGCTCACTTTGCACTGATAGGGAAAGGCATGAATCCGCTTCTCCCCTGTCCATGCTATGGGTAAATAGCAGGTCAGTTGGATCCCTTTAGCCCAGTGAGGCAGTTCAACTTGAGCCAGGGTAAAGGAGAATTGGACTCGAGGCTAGCACACTCCACCCTGTAAAATCTACTCGAGACAGAATCTGCAGCCGCATCACCCCAGTGATTGTCTACTGGTGTGGTGGAGTTGTAGCCCTTGTTTCACAAAGAGTCTGCAAGAATGAATAAAACAAGAACCAATATAAAATGATACAATAAGTGTTTTCCACAACTGCAAAATACAAAATGACAGTGATTATGATAGATTTTGTAAGATATAAAAAAGTCGTAATGGAAATGGGTTAGGTCATGTGGCAACAGTGTCGTTAATTGTTCTGTAACGAAGCAAATGTTTTGGCATTCTTCAATGTTTTTTTTTGTTTTTTTTTCCTTAATCATTTTCTCCATGTTTTCAATATTTGTGTGACTCTTTTTCTACGGCCTCAAAAAAAGTATTATTGTTGTCAAAAGTTTCAAGGTTACAATGTCTCCAAAATATGAGATCAGGTAAAAAAAAAAATAAATATAAATAAACTGCCTTTTTTATAATTGTTCAAAAAAATTTTGGTGAAACTTGACCAAATTGGATTCGATTAACCCTTTCAGGTGTTGTTTCCTTATCAATTCTCGAATTTTTTAATCTTTTTTCTGTTTTTGTTTTTTCATTTTAAATATAGATTTGGTGATGGGGTCAGGGTGATTGATTTTCAGAACGGTCATCAGCATCAAAACATTATTCAGTTAATCAGGTTGTAACCCATTGTATTAATCCTGACTAATTTTTTTACCTTCATTTAATTTTTTGGTCGCTTTTATCACCATTTCGATTCGGGTCACAGCAGCGGGAAAACAGCACAGATTGGAAATAAAGAATAAGCTTCAAACTAACATCCCTCTTGCCAGAGGGTCATCAGATTTATGCTCAGCTGTTATGATCACTTAGCTATGAAAGCTTCATGGTTGGCAGATGTCAAATCTTATCTTTTGAAACTGCCATTTACTCTGAATATCAGCAACATTTCAGCCTGCTATGAAGCCCAAGTTTAAGTAGTGATGAAATCAACTAAAATATTAAGATGAAGATTTTTAAAAAAGCCCAAATTAATACAAAGGACATCACTTATCAAATCTATCTATTTTTATCATTAGATAAAAATAGAATAATCAGGTTGTGCCTGCATTCATTAATCAGCCAATCAGATGGCCTGTTTTTCCTATTTCTTCTGCAGATTTTCAACACTCACCCATAACAAAATACATGATGTATACTGCTTTAAAAAAAAAAAAAAATCATTGTTTTATAATGACATTCATTTTGATCGTAGCATTTCATACTGAAATGGAGATCTACTCAACCAGTAGTAACTCCCCCCACCCCCCAGAATAAAATAAAACCTTGGAATTGATAGGGAAAGAACATTTCTGAAAGGATACACAGTGTTTTGTATCATATTTCCTGGCGTCAAAGATGCTATTTTTCCCCGAAAAATAAGTCTTGAAAATTTACCCAACAGGTCACTTTTTTTCATAGACTTACCCTAACCAGACTCTTTATTATTTTTTTTCTCAAAATTTTCCAAGCCAAAAATTATGTGCATCCTTGACACTAGAGTGTTCTCAACACCAGGAAATATGTGTGTATATATATATATATATATATATATATATATATATATATATATATATATATATATTACAAACACAATAAAGTTACATTTTCTAATATCATATCATTTATTCATTATAGTGGTATCAGATGTTGAAGACTTATTTTTGTGCTATTTTTTATGTAAAAAGAAAAAGTGAAAATGTGTTTGGTCTATCTTTTAAAGTCCTGCCTTTATCTATTTGTTATCTCAAGCTTTCCTTTATATACCCACCTATGAACCACTGACTATATATATATATATATATATATATATATATATATATATATATATATATGTATGTGTGTGTGTGTGTTTGCACCAATACCTCGATTAACAAAATTATTACGTTCCAATTTCATTTTCTTTGGTATCAGAAACTTTGTTGATTTTCATGTAGATAAGTTCTTTTGATCATTCAAAGAAATGCACGCTTATCTAAAATACAGTAGGCTATTAAAAAAATCCTTTAAAGAAAATCATATATAATACAATAAAAAAAATGTACACACTTCCTTTAGTTCATGCAACAAGTAAATGAATAATACATATGGCACTATTGTTTCTGTTGGATTTTAATTTTTTCATGATAAAAAGGCATCAAGGGTTGACTGCTGTGCCTTCTTCTTACAAACCTCTAATTCTTCCCGATAGCAATTCAGCGCTATAAGAAATCTTCTAACTTTCATGCTTCGTTCAAAATTTGGATCGTTTTGTTAGCTGCTCCGAAGTACGAGTTATTTCCCTTGTTTCGTGAAACGAGTTGTATTGGTGTGTATATGAACTGTGGATAATGTGACCAAATGATTTGTTGTTTTAGCATCAAATTTGTACATATTTTCAAAATATCGACACATCTCATTCTCCAAGACAGAATCATGTTTTCATAGAACCTCAAGCATCATCAGCCAGTGTTAATTATTTTCCTTCTTTTGTACTCACAAGCATGCTATATATACAAACGTCTGTGCAACTTATAAAAGTAAAACATTTCTATTTAAAAAAAAAAGTACAATTTCATATATCACAAAAGATCTGATTTTATAACAATGACAATGATAAGTTGTTCATTTTATTATTTTTTTTTTACTTGGCCTCATATACTGAATATGCATATTTTTAAAAATGGAAAATATGGACATATTTTTCAAATTTGAAAGAATCAACAGCTTATCAAATATCAGCAATCTTTACTATAACACACTGGGAGAGAGTCCATTTTTGAATCAGCAATTTTGAATGATTAAAAGCAGATAGATTCCTTTCAAAAATGGCTAAAAATGGGTAGATTTAATTTCCAGGTTACTGTATATGCTCCAAACACTCATACAAAGGCTCCAAAATGTATAAATATACAACATGTTAATCAGATATTAACATTCAAATAGCAATCCAAAGATCTGAATGTTCAAATAACATTATTCTCAATTTAAAGGTACTGAGCTTTATATTTATATATAGAAATATTTATTTTATCTATATTCATTTATACTATTTCAAATCTACCTAATTTTTGTCATCTAAAAAAATTTAGCCTTTCAAAATGGCCGATTAAAAAATGGCCGCTCTCCCAGTGTAGTCTGGCAAAGATTGCCCAAATAACATAAAGATAAGGTTCTAATTTTAATGGTAAAGTTGCAATGTATCACCAGAAGATTATTTTTTTTACTAGTCTTCAGGTTAGTTAATTTATCAAGCAATGTAAACTATTTTCCTCCATTGCAAATTACAGTTTACAATATGCTTCCCAAAAGTTTAAGGTATTTACCCAACAAAAAAATTACTCCCATTGAGACCTAAATTTCCACCATCCCCTTAGGCATGTATACAGCGATGTTAGTGTTTTCTATGCAATGCTTACAAAGGGTAGGGGCAGAAGTCCATACTACATTTGGTTCATGCAAGCTGTTCAAATTCCCAAACTTTTAGTCAGCACCTCATATACCCATGTATTTATGATAGTGAAGTACCGAGGAATGTAATAGAAATAGGTTGAATCTGGTTTTTTAGTGTTATAAAAGTTGAAATTGAAAAAAACAAATTAGAGTGTGTATATATATATATATATATATATATATATATATATATATATATATATATATATATATATATATATATATATATATAGTACATGTGGTACAAATCATGATAGCAGTAATAACATGATATAATGATATATATTAATAATATAAAGCCATTTCTGATACGTAATGGATTTATTTCATAGAGAGCTCGATACATACAACTTTTTTACTATTGGAGTTAAGTTGTTTTAGAGTAGAGCTGGAAATAAATAGTAGAATGTGGATTTGCTACACAAAATAGCTCATATATACATATATAGAGAGAGATAGATAGATAGATAGATAGATAGATAGATAGATAGATATATATTTATATATAGAGATATGTTGATCAAAATGGCAGTTGGAAGGTGAAGAGAAAAATTTCAAGATGTAATACCTATCTCTTAAGTTCTTTTCTCTTCATCTTCCAATGGTCATATTCATCTACATTCTGTCGGATCACATCACATCCACAATACAAATATATATATATATATATATATATATATATATATATATATCTTCCTACATTCTATAAAGTGAGAATGGGTAAGCTTGTAGCAGAAGTCTCTTCAGTGAAAATAAATTTGATTACTTCAAGAGAATCTTTGAGCACTACTGATTGGGCCAATTAGATCTCAATACAAAATATAGTCTAACCAATCAGTTTTTACGTAGCAATAATGAACTTGTTTACTATTTGCAATATTGATACTGCCTTCTACTTTTTCAACTTCACTCGAGTACATTTTTTCAATAAAATTTGTGACCCCAATAAAAACATAACCTTGAAGCCCTGAGTGATAAAAACTATTATGGCATTTTACACTAAAAATGTTTCAGCAATGATTTTATGTATTCAACTGAGTCATTTAATGTATAACATAGTAATCATTATGTATGGTATTGTTGGACTATTTTCCTCATCTATAATTCTATTTGCAACGTTTCTGCTGTGTACCCTCCGAGTTTTGTCAGGTGTTTTCTGTTCTAGAAGGTAGAATCACTTCCTTGAATGCAGGCCTGTATTCGATTACACTAGAGGTTTTGGAACTTGGGTTCGTCAAATAATGCTCAGGAGTCCACGGCATTTTTCTTTCTGAACTTCACATTGTAAATCTTGGAACAGAGAAACAACATTATCCATCACAGAGCTATCGAAAAAACAATTATTATACACAATATACCATATACTAGAATTCCAACAAATGTCATTCATTTTGAATTAGTATGATTTTTTTCAAGTCGGAAATTGCTTATTATTGAAGTTTATCAATTACAGTCTAGAAACTAAATGCAAAAATATTTCGTTGATAAAAGGGGTCATGGAGTTTTCAAAGTTTTAAAACCTCAGGACTAGTCACGTCCTTTTTTTCCCCCCCTACACATCGGTGTTATGTTTTGTTGTCGAATTCCGGGTTGCTTCCCCTTGATTGGGCTAGCCCAGAATATAGTAACACAACTAGTGAATACTTCTAAAATAGTTGCTCCAATCATTTCCCATCATGCACCAATTCAAACCGAACGAAACATTCATCACAAAATTCAATTTACTCTCAAGTATATATGGTATGTATTCCACTTTATATAAAATGTCATCAATTATTTTTTTTTAGAAATTTTTCTGTTTTAATCTTCTGTTTTATATCTTTTTGCAATTAAAAATATAATGTTAATATTAAAAATTTCTAAAAAAAAATACTCTGCAATGAGGCCAGGTAAAACGCACACATATACATATATATTCATTATATGTATATATCATGTTAATATTATATATACGTATATTCATTATACATGTACATTCTAGAAAGCTTTACAGCTTTGAACACTGAACATTAAAAACTGAATAATTTTTTTTGTCTCTTATTTCCCAATATCTGTTAATGTAATTTATATAAATACATATATATACATATACACACACATAAATATAAATATATATACTCACACACATAAATATAAATACATATACACACACATATGTATATATACACAATTTTTATCTGAAATCCTTGGGACCAGACACTTATAAGAATTTGGAATTTTTCAGACTTGGAATGGTAGTACAAACAGCTATGGCATGCATTGTCACAGCAAGTGTTGACTGCACCTACGGGCAAAGCCAAGGCCTGGGGGGCAGTTGTGCTATATTCTAGAAGAGGCCATAATCATTACTTAACAAGCTTTACAGGCCAGAGAACATTTTTGCGCCCCTTCACACCTGGGCCCAGGGGTGACTGCCTCCTATTGCTGTACTTCTGCATATAGGGTTAACAATTGAGTTGATAGAAAAAGAATGCCTCTGCAGTGAACCTTGTGAATATTCACACAGTTGGATAAATTAAGACAATAAATGTCATAACAGTATATTTGTACAGTACTAGATAGAAAGAGATGAAGATAGACTATCAGATTACAGACATACTTCTTAATCTCAAGTACTTAACAAAAATATGTAGGCACTTTTTATTTTGAAGAACTAAACAGAAGTATGTGAGTACTTTTTATTTTTTAGTAAAAAAAAAAGAAAAGCTTCTCAGTTTTTTGAATTTCAGATAAGATTTTGTGTACCTCTACACATACATACATAAACACACACACACGCACACAAGTGTATTGATGCTTATTTATGTTATTTTTTCTAGGAAAATCATTGATCAAAATATGATGTAAATTCAGACAAAAAATTTCCAAGTTTCATTGATCTTTCACTTTCCAGGATGAGCTTTGTACTTGTAAAATCCATGATTCTCAAATACAAACAATACCAATCTCTTATACTGCTGTCACATGTACCTTTTGTGATAAAGAAAAAAAACTGCTGAATAATGTCTAAACTTTGTCCACCATTTTGGTACATGAGCTTTTTCTCTGTATTTCAATTTTTATTGTGGCTAATCAGGGTGGCCAGATCTGGCCAGAAGGGGAGCCAATCCAAGCTTTATTCCAGAGACTTATTGAATTGAGAATAGAGAGAGTTTGGAGGCAGACGTTCAAAACTAGCCTGTTGAGAGGTTGGCCCACCTTAAGGGGCTGGTTTTGAACTTCTGCTTCCAGACTCGCTCCATTCCCAAATTCAATGCTATTCCAATGCCTGTGTTGGGTTAGTCTCTGGAATAAAGCTTGGATTATCTCTCAATATGGCAATCCTATTGCTGTTAATCCTTTCTTTCCCTCAGTTTGTTTATTTGCTTTTATTTTTTTTAACCCGCTTGTTTTTTTTTAAATTTCATACACAGAATTATAACACATTTGTGATACCCCAAAGGCCAAAACTTTCTAAAAGTTCATTATGTTTAATACAATATGACATTCTTAGCTATTAGACCAGTGTGATAATGAACTAGTGTGTATACAAATAATATATGTATAATATATATATATGTATGTGTGTGCGTGTATAATGTGTATTTAAGCAGCAAAACTTTTGTTAATGCATATTTTGTTGAAGACAATAAGTAATATTTTTTGAACGTTTTAATCAACTCCTCTTGTTTGCATTATATATATATATATATATATATATATATATATATATATATATATATATATATATATATATATATATGCATGTGCAGTTACTCAAAAAAAAATGATAGCTGGACTGCCTTTTGGGTAAGATAGTTATGTACTTACCATTGATGATAGAGCTCAGGGTTCAAAACCAGTTATACTACATACCATGGGGGAGAGATTTACTATAGGAAGCCTATAGGAGACACGAGGTAGTGTCAGAAAGTTCCCAGGCTCCATGTGCTATGATTGTACCATACAACAGAAATGCACACGCTGACACTCATCATTATCCAGTCTACTGAATCAGTCTGCCAGTAACCTTGGTGCTATCAACTAGTCTTCATATATTACACAAGGTTTAGTGACATGCGAGGACATTTCTGCAATATGCATCAAATTTTGTGTAAAGCTCGGCAAATCTGCCACCAAGACCCTCAGAATGCTTTGTCAGGCATTTGGCAAACATTGTTCAGTTCAGGTTTTTGAGTGACATGCACATTTTGAATCTAGTTGAGTGTCGGTTCAGGATTAATACAATTCACCAAATATTTTATTTGTCTGTCATCGCATAACTCAAAGATGGCTAGAACTATGACCACCAATGTTTCTGGGTTTACTGAAGGGACTGTGGAGCATATAAATTTTTTTGAAAATTCTCCACATTTTTTTGGCCTCTTCCTTTCTAAAAGCCCCTAATAGATAATGTACCAATGGGAGTTCTTGAGATTGTAGGAGATATTCATCTTGGGTTGTAACCAATGTTCCCTCTCATTTTTATTAGTCAGTGTGTGCAAGATTCTTATACTGTGCGAATTTTTTTCCTGTGACAAAAGTATGACCGTATTGAATTCTTATGCAAATGTAAACTAGGGATTGTTTCAAGATAATTTTGGCACAGCGTATTTCTCATGACTATCTCATCAGGTTTTAATAAAGTATACAAGTACGATTACACTAGTTGAGATTTTATTCTATACTTTGAACTACTTCCCTCAGTTTGTGGTTGGGTTTAATTGAACATTAATAAGTATTTCTTATTTGATGCAATGTTGAAATAAATTATTAATTATAGAACCAATCAATTTACAGATTATTATTAATAGTACTAGTATCACTATTGTTAAAGTTGCTGGAAATGGTTAAATCAAAGCTCATTCAATCCATTCATTACTACATTATCTTAAGTAACTAACCTTTTGTACGCACTTTAATTTCCTCAGTGCTGATTGAAAAAGAAAACACACACACACACACAGCTTAGAGGGAACTATGGTTGTGACTATATTTTACTATAAATTTTATCAAAACTACTTCAAAATGAAATTTGTAAAATTTGAATTTTATATAACCTGTTCAAACGAAACTTTATTTAACATCTTCATTTCATATTGCTTCAATACAAAGACTGTGTATTATTAAAATCAAAAATACAATTTTACATTAAAAAATATCAACCCTATGTTTTAATGAAATCGACATGAGAAACACTTGATACTATCTGTTTTGTACTCATTGTGACTTAATATGCAAAGGTAATTAACAGATTTAATATCTGGCTAATGCCTTCGATGCCTCTAGAGAGATTTCCCACCAATTGCTCTTTTGGAACCATGCTTCATAATGACACATGCAGGGGCCAAAAAAAAAATGCAAAAATAGTGTTAATTTTTTTTTTCCAAGAACAGAAACTTCATTAAAATTGTATTTAAAAGCAAATTGAATGTGAGAGATTACTCTTGAGTTTTGATGAGTTGAAATATACACATATGTTGAAAAATGAATATTTGTTGCATAAAATGAATGCTTTTTTTCAGTATTAGGCTATTGTCATGATTTCAACATAATTTCTGCTTTGAAAAAAAAACAAACTGTATTTTGCTTTAAAATAACCAAGCTTCAGTTGTCTAAGTTTCTCAATTTTTCATTTTTTTAAATCTTAAAATCAACAATACAAGAACATACATAGGTACGTCAATATATCCCTAACTTAATGATGAAAAAAAAAGAAAGTATTTCTTATACACAACAGATATTCCTTTTTCAACAAATCCTTCCTTGTCAATGCACTTCAGTGGTGAATATTTCATTGTGCTTCTTGACCCTATGTAAAAGTCGTGGCCCAACATTTCTTTTCTCTTTAATATGAATTTAGATATATAAGGTGACTTATGCATATAATACAGTATATAAATATCACACTGGCTGATACACACATTGTACAAATGCATTTTGGTGTTGGTTATCCACATTGTCCAGTAGCTGTTACTCTAATGCTTCAAATAATGTTATCATATTGATTATATTAAATATCATTTTAATGTTTTTTTTTTTCTTGTTGTTAAAACCAAAATTGTATGCGATGCGATACACTGTATTCATTCTTCAACTAATAAAACCAGCTTTTTAAATGGACATTTTGGCTTTTCTTTCCATCTTGAACAGATTTACAGCCTCAGCCAACAAAGTTGGATCAAGGTTATGTATATTCACTCATGTTTGTCCGTCTGTTAGTTTGTTTGTCCACACAATATCTTCGAAAGTTCCCAATGAATTTCAGTGAATTTTTTAGATGGGTGGGTCATGAGTTGAGGAATTATTGATTTGATTTTAGGAAAGTGATGATTTATTCACATACCAAGATAGGACAATTTTTTTTCTCCTTTTTTGATGTAATAATACAGCAATGACAAATTTACTCGGTCTAACGGACATAATCAAGTATTGAAATGAATCAGGGTTCAAAGGGGCATCTCTCAAATTATTACAAACCTATGTCATAGCATAAGTGTTGAATCTGTAACCTGATTGTTCAGTTTATAGTGACAATAGTGTTGGAGGAGGTATGTGCTTTCTTAGTGTTAACTACTCATTCCAGAAATGACCAAGACTGGTTATCCTCATTGTTGTTGTTTGGATCACTACGTTTCAACTGATACATTCTCCAGCCCTATTAGCACTGTCTAAAGTTCTGAGATGAAGCATTGTCATCAGTTGTTCTACAAACTAAGACTAGTATCGCCATCTTTGTTGTTTTGCGATCACTATATTTCGGCCACTGCATTCTCAGGACTTCTTAGAATTTTCTGAATTTTGGTCACTACCCAGCAAATTATTCAGACAAGTATCCTCATCTTTCTTGTTTTTATCACCTCCCTCCAAGAATGATTGCAAGACTATGCTCTTGGATCACTAGATGCAGCATGCATGTGAGGAAGGCTGAAGAATGCATTGGCTGAAATTCTGTAATAAAAACAACAAAGATGAGCATAGCTGAATTACTTGTGGAATGATGACAATGCTCCACTCTTAAGAACTCAAAGAAATGGATTAGATTCATTTATTGAAACAACTCTCTAATAATTTGAGTGAATACTATCTTATCATGGTGTAAGGAAATGAATGAATGCAACTTTTCCCTTTCGTTCATATATTCCAATGTAGTATGACAATTACAAACATCTATCCATAGGAATATAAATCATAATGATTTCTATTTGAATTGAAATGATACACGCTATTGTAGTCTTCGGTAATTTGATAGGCACAACTCGTACAACATCAAAGTAACTGGAAAAGACACTATTTGTCATCGTTTAACTTTATTCATATATGCCAACACAATACATTGAAATACTATATATAAACAAATTGTGGTTTTCATTACTAGTTACACAGACTGAATTTTAGTATAGTAATGATTTAGAACGTGGGAAATTATTTTGGTAGTGAATGAAACATGGAGGGTGAATCATTTAATTTACTAAGATATTTATATTTTTTGGCAGACTTCAGTCCGAGTTGGATTTGACTTTTCACCTTAACAAGAACAATCCTCACAATTCACTGTTTGTCTATCACATCATGTTAAACCGAACCTGTATATCAAATTAACATTTCCATTGATCTGAAATCATGATGATATGACTAGAAGGTGGCTTTCTCATCAATTGAGCTGAACTGACAAGTCTTATATACCTATGACTTTATTTATTATATTTACAATACAGAAATTGCAGTAATCATCTTTAGGCAGAATAAAAGAGTGGAGTTTAACCCTGTAGCAGCTATGCTTACTATATTTATAGAAAATGAGTTCATGATACAAAGTTACTGACGTATAAAATTATACACTAGACAGAAAATCAAAACAATTTTAGAAATATAAGTAAATTTTGTCGTAGATGAATGAAATTTTAGCATGATAACACTGAAATTTTCCAAGAATCACTATTCAGAATATTTTATGCACCATTGTGTCCACTGGGCTGGTATTATGACTAGGAAGCTGTCTACCAAAGCTATGATACAAAGTCGAGTTTTGTAGCAGACAAAAACCAAGGAAAATATCTTCAAATTCATGTAGCATAAATTCCGAATTATGAATAAATCAGCCGTGTATGGCTAAAACAGAAAAGTTTCTTCAATATGTCAACCTTAATAAACAAAATTTTAAAAAAAGATTGAATGTTTTTTCTCTTGTGTGTGTCCTGAAATACTGTTATTGCATTAAAAATATTTACCAAGAATTGCTCAAGCCAATGCTAAAAATATACGATGCCACACATCAGGCATCAAGTGACACAGGTCAGTTTTGAGCTAGAGCTGAAAATAGCTAGTGCAGATTGTTTCCGGTGATTGTCAGATTTAATAAAAAATGTCTTCATAAATACCTATCTAACCATTCTTGTTGAAAATTCTCAATACTCCAAAACACGTTACAATTAATTTTCCTGAGACTGCATCGCTAGAAATCGTCATTGTATACTTTCAACATCAACTTTCTCAAAACCTTGGTTGCAATATTTCACGAAGTACCTGAAACCAAATGTCCCATATCTTCGTAACCACAAAAGCTACCAAAATGGGGTGGTTACCAAAATGAAGCTTATGATATGCAGAATATGGATCCAGCATCAACCTGAATCATACTATGACAAGCAGGGTCATACATAAGAAAATTTCAAATCATAAACTGGTTTTTCTCTTGTGTATGTAAATATCCACAACATTAATTGTTGACAATGGACATTTAAACACTAAATTTCAAATTTTGATTATTTATTGCTTATAATGATAAGAAAATTTGATAATTCTTTTCAAATTTTATATTCTTAGAACACCTGCCAGACCGCTGGGAGAAATATTATCTTCTCATACGCATTATTCTTTTTTATAAAACAATCTGATTGAGCAAATGTTTTGATACTATCATTTTTTCATTTAATACAATTGTATACTTGTTTTACATTAGTTTAAAACACATATGATACTAAAAGAAAATTGCAAAAAATCTGATTAGTAAAAGTAGTGTGCATTATCACCAACTTATATAAAGAAGTGAAATTTTTTTTGTTTTGCCATCTGTAACTCTTCTACATAAAGGTAATACTTTTGCTCATGAAAACATCTCCTACCCACCATTTGAAACAATGGATTCTTTCACTGATAGTTCAGTATTCCTTGTTTTTTAAATAATTTCACAAAAATTCAAATATACCTATGAATTTCCCATGGGGATTAACAATTATATATATATATATATATATTGTTGACTGGGTCCTCTTAATGTTGGCAATCGGTGTAATAGCTTTTTATTACTGTTAACACTGCCTTGGTGGTAAGGGACTTTTTGGAGAGTACTTTAGCCAAGTACTTATTCATCCACTCTCTTTACAATTAGCTATTGTGGTATGCCAGTGACGGGCTATTTTAAAAAAATATCTGATGATGAGACAGAGCACAAGGATATGAATTCATACCTTTCCCAAGGGCATTAGAGTAAATGAACACAAGCAGCTACAGCCCAAATTTGAACTGAGTTTGCCAATTCTGTTTTCTATGCAGATAATCTTAGCAATGCAAGGGCCTACTGTAGAGCAGTGTTTAGCAAGCTAGTTCTACAAATTTAATGAGTTAGATCAGTGTTTGGCAAACAACAGCCTGCAGGACAAGTCCAGTGCCATCATACATTCCGACCGTTGAAAGGCCTATCAAAGAATCGTCCAACTTCCAGTAGTTCTGCGTATACACAACAAATGCACCACAGCAGAAATTTTGTGGACCCTAATACAGGCAACCTTATAAATTAATTTAGAATTGGAATGCTCTCTCATGACAATATGTATAACGGAAGTTTTTCACCAAATATACTATTTTCTGTAGCACTGGTGTGATTTCATAAGGGATTTTTTTGTATCTCTCGGGACTAGTCTTCTAGGAGAGTACTGGTAAGAATAAAATTCAGTATTGGAAAATAGAATATAAATCTCATTTTGACAGTGGCCTTAAATGAATCAATATTTTGAAGCTAACATTACGTATAACTGCTCTTCTCTTGATACATACAAAATCTAAACCATAACATTATTTTGTACCTCCCCCACCCCAAAGTTCTTAGTTCTCATTGATTGATGGTATATAGAAGTTTATGTACGTATATAATCTTATAAAAAAAAAGAACATTTCAATTTAAGTAATTTAAAAACAATCTATTTCTACAGACTTGCACGATTATGGTTTCATTTTTCATCTACTTTGGCCTGCAGGACATGAAAACATTTCTAACCAGACCCACCTCCAAAAAAGTTTGCTGACCTCTGATTTAGATCATCATCGGTGCCCAACTGTTGTGGCCTTGTGCAGGACTTGGATAAGCTTAGTAAATTTTAACTGAGGTACCTAGCATTGCATGAGACAAAAGTAATCATCACCTGAAGGTTATTGAGTAAAAAAGAAGAGTTTTATGTGGATGATGCTTCTGGATGAACATTAACAGTCTCTACTTCTGGGACAGACAAGAACTGTTTTCCTTAAGATCCTACTCTTGAACAATCCATACACAACAGATTGAGAGAGAAGCAGGGTGACCTGAAATTATGGCCAGCAATCTTCAGAGACTGAGCCTAACACTTAAACCTATTCCTTTCACTGCTTTTTTGTCAGGCTAGTTTGAGAAAATTTTCTTCAACATATTTTCGCTTTTTAGGGTTGTCGTTTATCTCTCCTGATAATTCTCAAGGTTTAGTCTACCTTCATTTGGAACTGGTAGACCATGCCAACAAAGAGAGAGGGCATTGTCCTTAAGAAGGATCAAAGCCTCATTGGATATCTCATCATTGGATTTAACTTGGATAACTTGTTTAAACCAGTGATATCTGGGGCAAATGTCCTCTGCAAAGCTCTCTTAGTGAGTTTCCCAGAGTCTTGGGAGAGTAAGGGCCACATTGAAACATGATGAGAAAAGCAATGCAATGTTTGGATGGGGCTTCTTTTAAAATGGAATTCCAATGGATGTCATCTTCAGGTAAGCCTCTTTGTTGACAGGCTTCATGGTAAGAGGGACAAACTCTTTCATTAATAGTGCATAGTTCCTTAAAAGTCCTAAGGTCTTTTACTTCATGATGTAGCATCCTTAGGAAGAAGCCTTCATGTGGAAAAGACGCCTGGTTACTCTCAGCAGGTTTCCCCACTTGTCTTTAAGGAATTTTGTGCCACTTGCAGAGCATTTTCTTTGACCACTGAGGACACTACCAGCTGATCTATAGCTGGCTCCCTCTTATAGATTAGAAACCCAAGATCCTCCAAACTGCTTCATTGCTCCTTACGCAACGCTGTCTGATATCATGTGACCTCATCTTGATTGGTGCTCTGAACATTGAAGACTGCCGTATCACCACCCTTGTTGATATATATGTACCCATGCTAGATAGACTTCACAAGGATATGAGCATTGAAGGCATATGAGGGTGGATTGTTTGGAACAATCCACTTGTTGTTGATGATGATGTTTCTTTGGCGGTTTTTAGCTACTTCACCATCTTTCTCAGGTTTATCATGACCAGTTACCTTAAGGAAATCTCTTGGGTAGCTTTATGAGTACCCTTTCACTTTCCTACCACTCATGATGATCTCTTGACATGCGTGGTCAATTTGGATCGAATGATCCACAGGGATCATGCACCATTCATGTGAGGTGACCATTTCGAACAGCATCATGAGCTACACCATTGTTAACAGCATACCAAAGCCTTACGTGATCATCGAACCATAGCTGCTTTTTGCAACTGCGCACATAGACTAAACTTTCAAACTTCACATACATGCCCACCAGAAACTGGTGAAAGAGGTCCCCAGCTCTGTGAAGGTGACTGATCTCTACGTATGAAAGCATATTATCAGTGGAATGTGAATTTTTGACACTGCTACTTTATGCTTGAAAAAGACAAGATCTTTATCTTTGAATTCTGGATGAACTTTCTCCAGATGTTGAGTGAGAAAGCTTGGCCCAATTTTTTGGGACGAAGTACACACTGGAACATTTATAGAAATTTTTACTGTGTATGTAAATCCCAGCTGTAAGTGAGTCTCTGATTATTTACATTTTCTGCTCATCATACATCTGGAGAGTAGAAAGAAAATATAATCGTAAACACAATAATTGTGAAGTCAATGAATTTTCTTAATTAATAACAAATGTATTTGAGCAAAGTGTGCGTGTATGTTTGTGTGTTTATGGGCTTGTGAGGGAAACGAGAGAAAGAGATCGTGGCAAGTGTGATAGTCGCCAGCGGATGAAATGCGCCTAGTGGCAACTCACTTGGTTCTCAAGATGCTGACTTTGAGTGAATAAATTATTTTTTAGCATGCAATGATTGTTGTCAAGATATAAAAGCAAGTTGCATCCCCTGTCATGCGACATGTGAGGCAATGGATTCGTCTCCATTTCTTGAATAATTCATGTAGAGCCAATCATTGCTGGCAGCATGTGCGGATCTTTATCAGACCGGGGTAACAGTCTAACACCCAAGGTGGACTGCCTCACAGAGCTACAACTGATCTGCTATCCATAGCTTGGGGGAATTCATGCTTTTCCCTAAGGGCATTAGTGAAAAATGAACACAAATTGGCCCAGCCAGAGTTTAAACTTGGTTCTCGGATTCCATTTGAAGTGCTGTTAACCATTAGACCACTCAAACCTCTTCCTGAAGGTATAAATGAGTAATAAAATTTTCAGTTCTAAACTTGAATACTTGAAAGTAACTAGGCTAAACAGAAAAAAAACAAAACAAGAAAAGTAAAGAATTCAAGGTCTATTTATTTTGTATTCTTAATTCTCTATTCCTGCTGAAACATAACTTCTATATTTAAAAAATACTTTGTCGCCAGTAAAAACAATAGGTCCTGGAGGAAGTAACTACACCATACTTGAAGTTTTCATGTAAGAAGAGATAAAAATTATAGACAGACATAAGAACTTCTTTTCTGGAAAGTTTTTCACAACCAAACTTGCTCATAAACACCAACACACCTCGTACAACTAATGCTTGCGGACAACAGAGCAACCTGGTAAGATAAACCGACTACTACACACTGGCTACACAGTCACATGTAAGGACTTTTCTATCTGAGGATAGTGGGTATTGATTTTTAAGCCGTGTGACCCAGACATTGATTTATGTTGAAGTAAGTCAGTCTTGAATAAGGTTTATGCAACTTCCTAATACAGAAGAAAGAGGGAGGAGAGCTTGCCTAGTTGGCTACATTTATCAGTCATCTTGAAATGAGATTGTTAAACTGAACAGCAGTGTTAACCACAGTTATACTCTCAGACCCCTGTGTGCCCCTTGAAAAGTGCTAAAGTAGCCCTGGGGATACATGTGCCCACCACTTTATTCTTATGGTATTGTGTTAATAAAAATCTCACTATGATGTGCTGTTTTTGCTGTGCTGCAGTAACATACTGAAATTGAATCATTATAGCATAGATTTGCTATTTCTAGTATAAACTAAAATAAAAGATACAATAAAGAATGGTGTGTCTCAATAAGTAATTTCATAATATGCCAAGTTAAATAAAATTTCAGAAACTAAAATTATCTAAACTGGTGAAATTTGAATTAACACCTCAAATTGGTACATTAATAAAAATTACTGATTAGATTTTCCGTCTGGTAAATTGCGGAACATTTCAATACTGTATATTAATGACTGTATTCAAAAAACAATTCCAACAAAATGCAAGACAATTGAGAGGACTGAATAATTTAAAAGTATATGAGATACATTCATCTTCTACAATACTGTACACGCTGGTTTTCAATTTAAAAATTTTTTTTTAAAAATACGTAAACATAACACTTTGTCCAATGTGCAATGGTCCTTCAAAAACCCTTGTTAAACCATTTTTGTCTAATAGTCTGTCATATATGGTAAAAGGAATGTGTGAGATAAAAGTTTTCTGATTATAATCTAAATAGTATGTTTTTTTTACACTACTAATAAAAGAGGGTAAATAGTGTAACCTCGATAATTACAACTCTCATACTGCTAATCTACAATTATTACTAGGCAGCACGAATCGGAAATGAAGTCTCAGGCAAGATTCAAATTTGGATCCCTTTTCCTCCGGAAACTAGCCTACCGGGGATAGCTGTCCTCAGAACTTAATTCAGAACTTCAAATCAGTTGATCTTTATGACAAAATCAGTGAAGCAGCAAACCAATGGTGGCAAACTTTCAGAGGTTGAGGGATGAGAGTTTGAATCATGCTGGAGAATTATTCTTTACTTTTGATTCGCACTGCTTGCTAATGAATGATAGTCAGACATTTGGGGAAAAAAGCAACAGAAATAAGATGAAAGAGAGACTAATCAAAAATTAATAATAATTGACAATGCATCATCTAAGAAATTTGAACAATATTATTGGATCAGAAGTCTTCCATAAAAAAATCCTTCCAAACTGAAATAATTCTCACCACTCAATTTTAGTTTATATCTTGTAGATTGCATCAATGAATACCTCACATCACAAGTTTTACCATGTGAACAGTCTTTTTAAACCCTAACTCTTCTGTAGAACAGTTCTATGGTAGTATCGATAAATACCTCACATAACAAGTTTTATCATGTGGACAGTTTTTTTAAAGGTGTAGAAACCAAATGCTTGCAAAGCCAATATTAGCAATTTTACAAGAAATGTTTCATGATTGATAATACACTATTTAGGTGGGCAAGGATTTTTTAAACATTGAATTTGATCTAAAACAGAAAAAGTATTGCAATTTAAAAAAAAAATGAAGGGAATAGAATGATATTTTTAGAACAGCACTGAATTTATTCAAACTATTTACACCACTAGGAAGAGAATTAACTCAAATTAAACATGAAAAATATATCCAAAAGCCCAGGTAAATATAAATGGTCAGCCAAATGATGAATAAGTTGTAATTCCTTGAAATTGTTAAAGATAGTGGCAGTCATAGCACAGACCATCACTACTGATTGAGGTGAGCCAAGCAAATACAGGTTAATATCAAATCAAGTAAACTTATGAATTTTTGTTATGTACTTTGATGGGCTTTGAATGGGTAACCTTAATTCCTTCCAGAATGTTAAGCATTTTTGAGAAAATTAAGTTTTAAATTTATAAAATTATGAGATACAATTATACAAAAAGATGATGATAAAAAATATTATGCTAAATCTAACCCTAACTCTTCTGTCGACTAGTTTAGTGGTGGTATCAAGAGTTGAGTAACCTTCATGACGTGGAGAAGAAATGAAGGTCATATTCATTCAAAGACAAAAGAAACGCACATTTTCCCAGAAGAATGTACATACAATGAGATATACAAAACCAAATCTTTCCCTAAATGCCTACAAAATATACAGTACAACATAACGAAGGTAGTCCCGGTTGGAATTCAGCTGACGTCACATAGACGTGCGATCGGTCGAAAATTTATGAAGCAGGGCAAAACAATAAAATATCATTGATGTATTACTTTTATTTCTCTTTCATGAATTCTCTCTTTTTTTTAAATTCATGCGCCATTATTAACATGGAGTGTGTCAGGGTGTGAAACTTTCACATTCGGAATTCTGATCGGGACCATATTCGCCGAACAACTGTGCCAACATATTCACGTGCATTTTTAAAGATGTAAGTGACCTACAAAAAAATAAAGAGAAAGAAAGAAAGGAGGGGACAAAGAAGAAAACCTTTGTTAACAAGCCTAGCTAGGCGATTATTTTCAATTTTTAATCATAACCGTTTTTTTGTAACTTTTACACACTGGACGCAAAGATAAAAATGCTCATCTATTCAGTGAACAAATTAAATGGTGCATAT
This sequence comes from Thysanoteuthis rhombus, assembly GCA_963457665.1. Classification (NCBI taxonomy): domain Eukaryota; kingdom Metazoa; phylum Mollusca; class Cephalopoda; order Oegopsida; family Thysanoteuthidae; genus Thysanoteuthis; species Thysanoteuthis major. The sequence continues at coordinate 17,379,706 of OY735214.1, read as the reverse complement.
AAAAATAAAAAAACATTTAGCAAGATGAATGAATTGAAGAAAAAAATTGGTAGATTTTTTATAATATTTTTTCTAGTCAAATGTGGACTGTTGAAGCTTGAAACAGATCACGTATTCTTCCTAGAAATAGGTTTTCGATCTCATGTAGTCAAGAGCCAGGATTTCGAATGCTGATTTTCTAGGCAAGTCATTAGATTGCGTTACATAATATTACTCGTATTTGGCCTCATAACCTACTTGTAGTTGAAGACCTACATTCTTTTTTTTTCTTCTTCATTGGTGACGAATTTTCTTAAATGTGCAGACGCAGAAACCCTCTAAGGTGAAATGTGAACGAAGGAGAAAATAGTTCTAGAGAAATTTCATAACGATAATACCTTTTTTTGTTCTTTGAAAATTCGTTAACAGAGAAACCATCAGAGAATTTCAATGGCCGCCATTTTTCTAGAAAAAATAATGCACTATCACTCAGAGTGGAGAGAAAATTTGCGGTGCCGGTGAAGCATGTAAAAATCCCTTCCTTTTTTGCATTTGTTGTGGTGACGTGACCTTCAGTGAGTCAACTATATAAAAAAAGATGAGGGTTCTGCTTCTTCTAGAAGTACTCTCAGTTTTCAGTCATAGACAAGGATGAAAAAAAATAATCTACGGAACAGATTTGTATATAGTAAAAACAATCTAATGATAATAAAAGCGAAGAATGAATTTAATAAAGGATTTTATGTATTTATTCAAATATGGACATTTTGAAGTTATTTCCTTTGTTAGGCACACGCACTGCGCTGTTCGTTGACAGTAGAGCTAAAAAACCGTTACTACAAATAGTTGTGACGATGTGTTCTTTTTTTTTAGCTCTCTAAAACCTATCCAAACTCACTTGGTAGTTATAGGGGATGCAACGCATTCATTGGGTAGCCTATAGTTTTGGTCCTGTACCATGCTAAGCTAGACCACTAGCGAGAACGATCCTCACTGGGTGCCAGGTACTCGGACTCTCCTGTCAGACTATTCTAAACCGAGTGAATATCACCTGGTACGATCTTAGGATTAAAAAGAAAAGGATTTTGTTGTTGTTGGAAAGAAGACAATTAAGCATATGCACACGACTATTAAAGCGAGAAACAGAACAAAAAAAAACACATTAGAATTACAATTGTAGTGTTGTAGGAATATCCCAAACGAGAGAAAATTTCTTCTTCCTTTAAAGATTTTTCTCAAGTATCTACATGTGCACTCTCTCAATATTGTTTAAACTAAATTTCTTAGCTGTAGAGTTTACATGGGTCAGATTTGTACATAATTTTTTTTCAAGGAAAGAAAATGTAGCTCAATTGTTGAAAGATTGATCTCGACAGGCTGTTTATTGAATCCACATTCTCGCCTTTGTGCCCTAAGTTACGAGGGCAAACCAAAGGAATCAATGTGATTCTGTTAAATCAAGCCCTCTGTCCCCTTAATGAACGGTTGCTATACGCCCACGTAAGTTCCAACCACATTTATATCTTCACACTTCCATCATATTAACGGGCACCTCGCAGCGGGATAATGATTAGATCTCAAATCAATCAGAAAATCACTGGTAGCAGTGAATTCTATCTGCACTAAGAGCTCTACATTTGTGGCCTCATATCAGACGAAGTTAGGAAATAACCATATCATTCGCTGAATTTTTTTGAAAGTCTCATCAATTATTACACGTATAAATTATACACACACACATATATAAGGGGCATAGTTGCGTTTTTTCTCAACGGTACGAGTGGTTGCTGCTTGAGCCCCGGCAAAAACACATATTTCAAATGCTGATTTATAAGGCATGCTCTAATTGGAAGATTAGCACAACATTAATTCACCCCAATACACACAATTGTACCGAGCTTAATAAATTCAAAGTATTCCTGGGGAAAGTCGTTTTGTCCAAACAGGAGTAAAATATCGAAATAGAGCACACAAAAGAAAAGAACCAGGCTGGTTTGCGAGCTGTTATGATCAACCTGGCAGCACTGACCAATCCACGTCAAGAATGCAAATTTTAAAACATCTGATTGGTTCAGAAGTACAATGATGTCCGAAATATTGGTATAAATCAAGTACGGTCAAGTTCCAGAACTCCTTTTTTCAATCCAACGGCTGCCTGCCATGACCAGTACACGATGGTGAATTCTATCTTTTTATCCCTTTTAATTTGAAACTGAACCACTTAATTTTTAATTTCAAGGATTTCTTCTACGTTAGATTCAATGGAGAGGAAAGGTATTTAAAATTATTGATTGAGTAGTGAGCTCTTTTAATCAGGAGGGACATGTTAGCCAATGACACCGCCAGCCAGCTGCACCTCCAGGTACTCAGGTAATTATGTTTTCCGTTCTACTTAGCTACTGTTATTTTAAATAGATATTTTTGATGTTACGAAAATACGAAGATTGAGAATTAACAGTTGAATTTTACGAAGTAAGATTAATGAAAGTAAATCTCCAAGAAAGGAAGAGAATCCTATTTTTAATTTTTTAGTTCATGACTCCAACGGTTTTTTGGTTCATGTTACGTGTTCGCCTATTGTGTGTTCTTTTTCAATACGTTCGTTAGAGGTTTTAATTAGTAAATAAGTGTAATCAACACTTCATACCTTTTCTTTTGTACTAATGCAACTGGTTATTTTCTTATTATTAATCCTATCATTATTGTTAAACGGTTAATTGAAAGCACTTTTTTTTTAATGTGAACATGGCTAAAAAAAATGATGTCATTGTTCCTAAAAACTTTCCCTTTTTTATTTCAAAAAGGAGTGTTTAAACCTCGAACAAATGGTATTTGTTTAATCGTTGATAGAATCGTTCGTTATTTTTTTAATAATTTAAACCGTTTGAGCCTGTTCGGATATTCGTCTTCTGATTTATAGCAATAGATTTTTTAATGGCCATATTTTCAGAGTGGCAATTTTTGTAAATACCTTTCACCTCAAATATGTTCGGAATATTGATTACTTTTTTTTCTAAGTGATACTCTTATCTTAATTATATAGTAGAAGCATTTAATAAGTATGGCGACGTGTGTGTGTGTGTGACGAAATATTTTTTTTACGGTGAATCTTTTTAACAGAAAAAATAGGTCGAAGTAATTATTCGTATAGTTATTTCTATCTTAATCGTAAAAAAAGCAAATATTTGTCACTATTTTGTTCTGCCCAAAAAATCAAAGGCCTTCGATTCACCTTCGGTAAATTAGGTCATCGTTTTAGTGGATTTGATTATTTTTGTTTTTGCTTGGCTTTTTTTCTTTTTTTTTTATTAATCCAATATGGTACGTACACTCGTACCTATCTCGTGACTTGATTATTTTGAACGATACCAAATAAATTCAGGCGAAAATCAAAATGATTTTTTCCGCCCTGGTTATTTCTGAAATTTTATTAAATTAGTCGAAAATACACGAAATGCTTGTAATTATAGTCACTTCTGAAATACGAAGGTCCCGCCTCAAAAAAAAAAAAGAAAAAAATGGAAAAATAATTTTTTCGTGCATTCAATCCATGAGACCCTCCTTTCCTCAGAATCTATTGTTGAAAAAAAAACTGGGGTAAGGATTCTAATTACAATGTATTTCTCATCCGAAACTGAGGGCGTACTTTCCACCATTTTTACGAAGGAGTGCCTCGAAGTATGTAGTTACTTGCTTCCCTCATGTTGCAGTAAAAAATAACATAGTAAAAACTAAAATACCTCAGACTAATACAATAAGTAGATATCTATTCTGAAAATAAATGACATGCCCTTTTCTAACACACACACACCTTTACCTGTCTGGCCTTCCAGCAAGAAAATTGTATTTTCTTTTCGAGAAATGTCCTACAAAACGGTCACTTTGATAGTATCTTTTGTTTAGAAACCTTTTTCGTTGACCGAAGAATCCAGGTCTTCACATCTCTCCAATTATGGAAAATATATTAACCGCCTACTTCAGGGCCGAAAATAGCTTATTATGTTCCTAGATTGGCATTATAGTTACTCATTGCAAAAGGAGCGCACCTGCCCTAAAACGTCTTCGTATTTGTATTTCCAAAATCAGAAATATCACTATTTACTTACAAAAATATTTCCAAGGTAAATCGTAGTGTTGAACAGTTTCTAAAGTCGAAAAAAGACCCCCCAAAACATGAAAAGGCTTTGTAAATATCTACTATTTCTGTGTACATTGAAAGGGTTTTTTCTCTTGTGGATATATATTTAGGGTAATCTTTGCTTTGATGTTCATGGAGTCATGGCGGTGTTCAATCAGCATAGAGAGGCTCCAAAAAGTATAGTCCATTAAAAAGTATAATTAAAAAAACAAATTTCATCAGGAATTAACATATCAACAAAATTAAATGCATGTCTTCATCTGTCAAGATAGAATGAAGCTGTGCATCCAATATTCTAACTGACATGTTTATGGTGTGCTAAACTATGTGATCAATTTCATTATTGTATTAATTTCTGATGAATGGTGTTGATAAAAAAAATTATACATTTTGGAACCTCTATGCTGGTTAAATGCTACCCTAAGTTTTATGGACGTCAAAGCGATGATTACCATATTGAATAATTCAATTTCATATGCCTAATGAGCTAATTACCTTCATCATAAATATGTGTATGAGGTGCAATCAAAAAGTTCCAAGACTGTCTCAGTTACAGTCATACACACCAGTAGAAAGTGAGCAGTAATTGTCATGAGTCGGCACACCTTGTGGTGTCATGCTGTAAATATTCAGACCTGTGTTGAAGGTGTACTTGTGACCATGTTCATTCTTCTTAGCAGATTTAGCAACTTCTTCCTCTTTCCTAAGATATACTTGATGGGTTGCCGTTTTGACTGTGGAGGAGATCCATTACAAATTGCAAAATGGTGCTTGACTTGCATAAAGAGCAGGCCATTCAGGTGGTGTTCAAAGTGTGACAGGAATGGTGTATTGTTGCTCAAGATGATTGCTTGAAGGGGATGCTGTCCAAATTTGAATAAACTATGCTTTGCATAGAAGTCTCAGAACTTTTTTTTATCTCACCTTCTTCTTGGATGCTAGCAGATTTACTAAGAACCATGAGGTTTCAAACTGCCTTTTGCTGGAAAGCTCATTTACGATCAAAATATGAAATTAATTTTTTTTCATGATTGAAAAATTGAGAACTTTTCAATAAATTTCATACAGGATCTTATTTGGGGATTTTATTTGAAACCAGTATTTTTTATTGGATTTTTAGATTTTTGAAATTTTAAGTTGTTTGAAATAGATTTAATTTATAAACATTAATGTATTTGGTAAGATATCCTATCAGACAAAAGCTACTGATACAAGTCATTTGTCTGTTTTTTTTTCTCTTTTAATGGGAGTAATTATTCAATTCCAACATAAAAACTTTTTCATTTTCTTTTACTACATAATCCCCTTAAGATTCTGTGTGGTATCAAATTGTACCATAGCAGACCACTTAACCTGCAAGCCTGAGACTGGTGACCCAGATTTCTAGACCAGGGCTTAGTACATACTTAGAATATTGATTAAACAACCGAATTGTATTAAACGGATAAAAATTAGCGCTTGTGTGGCAGGGTTTGTTTGATCCTTATTGATCTACTTATGATTCTTGAAATATAAAATGTACAGTGAAAAGTAAAGAGCAAAACTATAACATGTTCAAGTTAACCCACTAGTCTTCAGATGATTCAATCATGCCACAAAGATTGAAACAAAGTTTGGCAAAGTACTACAAAGCCCGCTTGATTCAAAATGACATACTTTCCATTCTTGAACATTTCACAAGGTACATTTTTTTTTTAATTTTAAGTTTTCATCTTGTGTTATATGGTGAGATAACTTTATTTTAATCAGTATTAAAATTGAAAACTTCTCAATGCATGAGATTTTCCTGCTGTGAACTGGTTTCATCAAACATCTTTCTTTCTTCAACGAAAAGATTAGTTGTAAGCCATTTCATAAACGCTCCTTTTGTATGGTATTTATCTGAAATTTTCAAGAAATGCTTCCTTTACACATTCCAGAATTATAGTTATACATGTTGCTATTGCTACATGTGATAATTTCAATGCTGTGTTTTCTAACTGATCCTTTATTCATGTTGGTAAATATGTAGAATTATCCTGATTACACTTGATGTTAATTTCAAGTCCATCCAAAATGGCTTTCATTTGGAATAGCTTTCCATTTATTTTCATCTTGAAATGACAATAGCATTTTTGAATTCATTAAACTCTGTAAAAGAACTTGGTCTGTACACCTTTAGAGTATTTGGAAAATTTCATGGAAAATGTCCAAGAAGTTTCAATCTGCTTATTGATGTTTGAGAGGATTAAAAATATGTACATGTATTTTTGTTAGTATCATGAGTCAAGTTACACTTTCTGACATACATGAAGATAAATTTGACATTTTTGCTAAGTTAGCAAGGGTTTTGTTCATTTTAATCTCTTGAATTTTTTTAGCTGCTTACATCATAATATAGTTGTGCATAAAATCAGACCCTCATAGAGTTTTTGGGACATTTTGATTCAGTTAAGCATTGTAATAGCTTATTCATGAACGGATAAGCTCTACTTTTTTTATTATAAAAGGCCTTTTTGTCAGATATAGTTCTTGAAAAAATTTAGATAAAATAGTAACCCATTAACTGTGAATCATGTAAATTTGTCTTTGCAGTTCTGTGGCTGAATCATTAAAATTTCTATTTTATTGTTATTGATTGCAATTTTACTTCTGAGTCAGGGTTTTTATCTTGCAATTGATAACTTGACTCTTAACCACCTTTCACTGTTAATGGGTTAAAGTCTGTAAAACTGAATTAGTATTTAATATCTTCTAAGAATTCACGATGTTAAATTAGCCTAACTTTTTATACTCTTATCTAAGAATTATAATTTAGTTTAAATGTCAATTTTCTTTCTTTCCAGTGATTCTAAAGCAATGGTTTTTACGGAAATGAAACCGATCAAAATCAAACCAGATCCAGACAGTAAATTACCAGCAGAAAAAGAGAAGATCTTAGATATCTGTATAAAGAAAGAAATTCCTGATGATTCTTATGGTACAGTAAGTTCCAAAAACCACCCAAGCCAGGATGATAACCCATATGGTAAGGAATATCCCTGCAAAGTTTGTGGTAAGGTTCTGTTTTCTGAAGAAACTTTGGAGAAACATCAGAAATGCCACATTAGAGTAAAACCATTCCAGTGTGAAATCTGTGGAAATCAATTTGAAGAGGGTGAACAGTTGGAAGAGCATTTACAGTCACATCCTAATATTTCCCTTCCTAAGAAAGAATTTGAATGCAGTGTTTGCATCAAACAGTTTGATCGACGTAGTTCTCTTAATGCTCACTTTCGTATTCATACTGGGGAGAAACCATACGTCTGTGACATTTGTGGTCGTGGCTTCACTCATTTGAAGACTCGCAGTGTGCACAGGAGAACCCATACTGGAGAAAAGCCCTTCAACTGCAAAATATGTGGCAAGAATTTTGTTCAAACCAGCAACTTAGTTGTGCATATGCGGACACACACTGGAGCGAAACCATTTCGTTGTGAGATATGTGGCAGAACCTTTTCACAAAACAACGGTCTTATTGGTCACCTCAGCTTTCACACTGGTGAAAAGCCATTCAAATGTACTATATGTAACAAGGAATTTGCTCGTAGCAGCAATTACCACACACATCAGAGAACCCACACTGGTGACCGCCCTCATGCCTGTGAATACTGCGGTCAAAAGTTTGCCCTACGTAACAACTTGGTAACTCACCAGCGCACACATACTGGGATCAAACCTTTCAAATGTGACATTTGTGGGAAAAGTTTTGCTCAAAGTACAACATTACGTCAGCACAAACGTGTCCATACTGGAGAAAAACCATTCAGTTGTGATATCTGTAAGAAAACTTTTGCTTGGCACAGTAGTTTAAGGAAACATTCAAAACTTCATGGTATTGATTTGAAAAAAGACTCACCTAAGAGAGATTCACCCAAGAAGGACTCTCCTAAAAAAGATTCACCCAAAAAGGACTTGCCTAAGAGAGAATCACCCAAAAAGGACTCACCGAAAAAAGATTCACCCAAAAAAGACTTTCTCCAAAAAACCTCTCCCAAAAAGGACTTGCCCCAAAAAGTCTCTCCCAAGAGAGAGAGCCCCAAGAAGAGCCGCAAAAAATTGAAATTAAAATGAACATTCTGATTACTTTTGTGTTTTCAGACTTTCTTCTAAATTGTGTGCATTTTCTTCATTGTTTCTGTAATGTAACTGAACTGTGGTGCTTTTTCTCTTCAAAATGTATTTTTTCAGAGAGGTTCGAAGGGTGGTTCAGAGAATTCAGTAATCCAAAACTGAACTACCAATTCCTTGCAAGACAGTTTCATTAAGATATATATATAATTTGATTCCTTCATTGACTGGTATAAGTTTACTTCCATTTTGTATTCATTATATATGTATATATACACACATACACATAAAGAGAACACTTCAGTTATTAGGGTAACCTTGGGGATTTAAAGTGCAGATAAAATGGCTGGATTTCCTACAAAGTGTATTAAGAAACCAGAAAGTTCTGACAAAAATGAATTTTATTACCCTTTCACTGTGCAATGCCCTATTTATGAGTTACTGGTCTGGCAATAATTTCCATAGATTTAGATTTGAACTTTGATATCATCTGGTATAGAAGATACAATGTTTTATTTGGTAATTAATGCACTTTTACCTTCATCTCATTCCATCTTTTTAATTATTTCAAGTTTATGAGAAGATGAGGTTTTTCTTTTAAATTTCTTCTCAGATTCGTGTTACTTTGGGCGGCATCATTTTAAGGGTCTGCTAATTTTAGTTTTTTTAAACAAGACACAAAAATCTCGATGCAGTTGCTGCAAACTAATTTCCAGCATGAGTCTTGCAAGAATGAAAAAAAGTGCCAGTAGAATGAGTGCCATTACGAGATTTTATTCTGTGTGTGTGTGTATATATATGTATATATTTTACTCAGAGGTAGCTGTTTATTATAATCATGGATAATGTTATGAAACTTATTGTTATCAAAATCATACAATCTCAAACGCTATTACATCTACCAATGTCTGTTTGTCCACACGATATCTAAGAGTTATAAATGAATTTTAATGACTTGTTTTTTTCTGATATTCTGCATTATCTACTTTAATGGGATAATAGATACTTATCTAAAAATAATTACCCAATTAATTTGATGCTTGACAATTAAATTTTTTCATATTTGTGGGCTGAGGAAGAATTGATTTGATTATAGGGCAGATCCAATAATTTTTTTCTTGTTACCTCCCCTGCATTGAAGTGATATCTGTTCACCCAATATTCCCGAAAGCTCTCAATGAATTATGGAAATTTTTGGGAAAAGGTCATAGTGTTTTGAAAAAAGGTTATGTTTTGAGGTAGAAAGAGAAATGTTTGATTTTTTTTTTTTTTTTTTCCAAACATTATGTATTCACTTATATTTTCTCGCAATATCTCTAAAAGTTCTCAATGATATTTAGTGAAACGAAAAATTGATGAAATTCAGGGCAGATCTAGGAAATTTTTGGTCACCTCAGCATTTCAAATGTTTTCAAAGTGATTTTGATTCAATTTTTAGTGATGCATCAGTATACACTGAGTGCTTTTAGTTTAAAATCAATTGATGATTAATTTTAAAAATCAACGAATTCAATAATTTTTTGTAATTTTGAGTCGTTTATAGCAATGAAATAACGAATGTAAATTGTCCCAATTTGTACATCCTTTGCTCAACGTTACGTGCTGGTTATTTAAAAGCATGTCTCAAAGTGTTGTGATCTCAATAAGCAGCTTCCTCTGAGTGTGTGTGTATGTGTTCATCATTAATTCTAAAATGAATTCTACCTTTCTAGTATTTTTTATCTTTATAGTAGAGATTATTTCAAAACTATAATTTTATATTTATTTGAAAAAAAAAAAAAAAAATCCTGAATTCTATGGTGAGATGTTTTTATGAATTGTCTTCTGGTTTTTATTTGCACGTCTGAGATTTGGTTTTCATTGTATCGATAAATCTTGGGTTTTTATGGATTATTTTTAAATTGTTTGCACTGTCTTGGAAGATCCTATGACATCAATGTGTGGTAAATGTAAAAATTGCTCCCAGTGATACTGCAACCATTAGAAATAAAATGAATGAAAACTTATACAAGTTTTTGATTATTTTTTTTTTTTCTACTTAGTTGTTTTTTTTCTAACATCATTTTTGTGTGACAAATGTATGAAGATTGAAAAGTTGATAGCTTTGACCCTACTCTTGGGACATATATATCCCAAGGTTGAGATATATATATAATGTGTGTGTGTGTGTAATCTCATAGATCTTTTCAAATCAACTTAATACTTGTTGAAATATCCAGGCATAGGAAATCTTGATAGATTGAGTCTTGGAAGGGTTGATTGATGGTTACTATAATTTTTTTCCTAGCAAATATTTCTTGATATATTGCTGATCAACTTCGAATGAAAAATTTTCTTTCTGATCCGTTATGAAAGCTAACAACAAAGGGTATTCTTTGATTTGTCAACATATCTTCATGTAAACATCTGTAGTCACAAGAGCCAAGTCTAACATATCTGCAAATCTTTATTGTATTGGGTTTTTTAGCTTTGCAATCTGCCTTCGAGATGATGCATTGAAATTTAAAAAATAACCTTTGAAGACTGCTGGAATACATCTCTTCCAACATGGAATGGAGCACTCTGGTGGATGGGGAATCTATGCGTTAATAAATATATCACTTAAATTCAACCTTACTGACTGTCCAGTTCCGTGGCGCAGAAAGAGAATACCAGCCTCTGGATCTGAAGCAAAGGTTTCGATCCTACCTTGTGGTACTGGACAGGATAATGGATAGTCTATAGCCACACTGAAGAGATGTAATGCAATGAAACAGCTGTCTGTGGATGACACAATATATATATATATATATATATGTCTCTTAGAAGTCTACTAGTATGTATGTGTTATGAAAAGCAAATGAGATTTTTCTGTCTTTTACACTGCAGACAATGATGCCATCATGGTATGAAACCTATGCAAAAATTACTTTTCTGTACAAAACTGAGCAGGGAAGATATAGCTGAAGTGACCTGCTGTTTGTTTTTTTCTTCATCTGTCCCAGAAGAGAAAAATCAAATGAGACAAATGCATACCATTCAAAATATGGAAAAAATTTTATTTGATTGAAAAAAATAGTTTTCCGCAATCATTGAATATTACCAATGTTTAGCTTCTTTATACCCTCTTAAAAATTCATGCATTAAGCATCTTGATTAGTCTTGAAAAGGTAAATTGATTTGGGGTATTTGATTATCTAAGATTTGATCAGATAATTTTTAAAAAATTTGATGCTTGATGATTTTGATAGAAAATCTCTTCATCCAGATTCAATTTTAATAAATTTAATATTGTCCAATGTACATAAATTGTTTATAATTTTAGGAACAGTAATTAACATTTAGTTTTTAGATGATTGAGCTCTTTCTTGTCTGTGATGTTGACATGAAATTTCAGCCAATTCATTCTTCAGCCTTCTTCAGTTGTACTATCCGAATATGACTGTGGTAAACAAAATATTCCAATGGTTGTTGAGTGGCTATCATTGGAAAATTCTTGTTTATGCCCATTACATTTGGACAGTACACCTAAAAAAGGCTGTAGAATGGATCAGCTGAAACATGTTAACACAAAGGAGTTCAATCTTTTAATAACCTGTCATAAAACTATAGCCAGTTCACACTAACAAGGAGACTAATCCCCCAAAAAACATTTTGTATGTGAACTGTGCCATGTTTGTGACTATACATAGTATATTAACCAAGGATTTCTGGCAAACCCCTATCCAAGTTGAGAGCCTTGACTTTTCTACTATAACAAGAACAATCCTAAATGAATTTAGGGGAGTAAATACCTCAATGTTTGCCTGTCCCATCATGTTAAACCAGTCTGATTTATAAAATCAATATTTTCCTGTCCTGATTGGAAATCAGGTCCAAGTGATCAGTAAGCAGCTTTCTCTCCAATTTAGCCAAACTGACAAGTCTTTCATATCTATGAAAATTTGTCACAAATACACAAGGATTTATTTCATTCCGATGAATAAAAACATTTATTCTGAATATATATTTTTATGATTTTCTATCCATACGATGCAAAAGTTACAATAATCATCTTTAGTCGGAATAGAAGTTTGAACCCCGCAGCTGCCAAGCTTGTCCAGTTATTTTATGTACAAATAAAATCAGTTCATGAACACAGGTTGGATTTCTTCAAAGATTTTCCAAGTTTTTTTCTTTCAGAGGATTTATAGACCAAGAAACTTGAAAATAATAAACTACCCTCTTAGCTACTTCCATCAATGCAAAATTCAGTTGCTGCAAACTGTGACCATTTCCTGTTTTGTGTTTTAAGAGTTATCCAGTTACCATTCTCTGAAAGGACAGGGATTCATTGTAATTATTCTCATTGTTTCCATTACTTGCTCAACACAAATTTGTCTTTAGTAAAAATTGGGATAAACTAATCGGGTAAAGCAGGGTTTACCTGCAATATAAATTTATTTTGATATAAACCCTCAACAAAAAAAATCTTTTCTTTTTCTCAGTTATTTCTGAGGTTTTCTTGCAGAAAATGAATTATTTTCCAGTTTATGCTGTATGAAAAAAAAAATATTGTCTCTAAACTCTCATGGGTAAGTCTTGATTTGAGTAAATCCATTTATTACATATATAATTCATATTGAAACTCTGATCTCATTATAGTTTCTTTCTGATAAGTAGATGTTTGAGACTAATACTTTCTCCTTTCTTGGAATTTTTACATGAGAGACACGATGACTAAGCAAGATATCCAGTGAACTCATCCAGTGCAATGATTGGCTAACTAATGTTCAGTGACTTCATGTGTGGAAATCTGTTTCCTAATCAATCAGGACTAAGACTGCCTGTCCCTGAGGCGTATGTTTGGAAGGGCCAAAAATTTTACAGTGTGGAGCAGCCTGCTATAAATATGTAAAATAATTTTCCTCCCGTTGTACAAAAGTATGGATTTGAAGTATTTCAGCAATTTCTGTTCAGTGTTGCTAATTTAGATATTTTATATCTAAAATTTGGATAATTCTACAGAGCAGAAGTCAAGATGATGATTTTTTTTTTTTTTCTTTCTCTAGCACCACAGATCCAAAACTTCAAAATTGACATTGTACTGTCTTTTTTGCTGACTGACTTGTGAATGTTAACTCTGTACAGTTGCCAATTGTGGAGTTATCACGTCACACACATACACATATTTCTACAATTGTTAGATAGATATGAAAATTGAAATTAATGGCCAGAAAAAGATGGTTGAAAAATTTTTTTTTTTCCTCTTGACAAAAATTGCATATTCATTATGACTTTGTTATACTGTGCTAAGCTTGGTTCTTGGCCAAACGATACATTCTCTGTTTAGTTACGGGAGATCATATATCATTCTATAGAAAAATCGTAAAACTGCTAATATTTATTACATAATTGTATCAATGATTAAACTAGTATTTTTTGTTTGTATACACCTCAATCATAATCAAGCAAAAATGGTACATTGCAGAGTTTTAGCACTACACCTTCCAAATGTTTTAACTTGTAGAATAAGATTAATCTGGGTGATTTTCAAGCTTCACCTTGTTTTAGGAGGGGAGTTAAATTTATATTGTTATGCGGAAATTGACCTGTATTTTGTGTTCTGTCTATTTTCTTTTAGGGGATTATCACGGGTGAATTTTTTTTTTCTTTTTTTTCCCTCTGCCTTCAGGGCTCAAAAGCAAGAGGAACATTTTTTTTTTTTTTCTTATAGGGATTAAAAGGGAAGGGGAACCTTTCTCCCCTTTTTGGAAAGAATACTAATTATTGAGTAGTTTCTGTCATTTTTTTTTTTTATTTGCTAATAATTATAATATAAATCCGATACAGAGAAAGAGATTTGACATTAAAGCGAAGGTGGTTTTCAAGTGAGTGAAAAAAAAATTTAATGTTGTCAGGTAATGGCAAGGTCCCAAGGTTGGTGGATAAAACTGGTATTTACTAACTTCAGCTTTGTCTTGTAGAAGACCACAAGTGAGGAGCACCTAGTGAGAATCAAACTCTCTACACAGCAACCATTACCCTGATGTGAGACACCCAAGAAGATACTATATATTAGAAACTGTCAACATAGTTTTCTTTAGTTTTTATGGAGGTTTGGGTGGCTATCTTTGTTTCACATATATAGGCCTCACCAATTGAACTAGAGGACTGGAAATTTGAATATTAACTCATTATGTTCAGAAACATGATTGTTTTTTTTTTCTTCTTTCCTATTACTCCCCAGTAGATTGTTGGGGTGGGGGGCTCAATTTACAATTCAAGTTAATGTTAATTTGGTCCCTTAGTTTGTGTCCAATAGCATTTAAACTTTTTTATTTTTTATTTTTTTAGACTCTTATTGAGATCACAACCCAACAAAAGGTGAGAGAACTAACTTATTCATTAATCACTTTTTTTTCCAACCTTTTAAGCATACTGCCAAGAGTCATTGGTTTTGACAGTTTCTATTGTGTGACGAACCAGACCTGCTTTGTTCATTTTTTTTTTTTTTTACCCCTATATACGTGGAAAGATTGAAAATTGATTGTACCTTCAGAGAATCAAAAGCTGACCTTTGTCATGGCATATATATCAGATATCAAACACCTTACAACCAACAACTTTCAAAGACTTTTTCAGATGACTGAACTCTTTCTTGTTCATGTTAACAAGATATTTCAGCCATTCCATTCTATGGACTTCTTCGGGTGCACTATGTGGATGTGATGATGGTAAATGGAAGTTCTTCTCTCTCCAATGGTAGTAACACTTAAAATGTAGGATTCAAGTGTTTTAGTTTCCTTTTTTTTTTTTTTTGTAAGTCTCAGATTTCCATACCCTGTCCCTGTTGAGTAACAGAAGCAACATATAGTTAAAACCACACTGACATACACTCAGCCGATATGTTGATGTATGCTGCTGCTTTGAATTTTCTGAGTTTCCAATGGCATTCTTTGTCTATAATATGGAGAGAGAAAACTCTTCTTTACAAAAATCACTTTCGAATAGTGAACCTGATGAAGGTCATTGAATGGATCATCCAAAACGTTGCGTTAACAAAACAAACATGGTATTTAGTTGTAAGAATCTTTGAATGTTAATGACCCTCATTAAAACTATAGACAGTAACTAAGGACTTGTCAATTATTATCAATTTTGGACTATTATTACTTTCATCTTATTTTTGCTGTTTTTTATTGCAACTCCAAGATCATCATACTACGATCATTAATTAAGCAGCACAAATTGGAAATAATGAATTAATCATTAGAAAGATTTAAACTTGCATTCCTTATCCTTGAGAGGCTGTCTTTCTGTGTAACCAACTTAGTTACATTATGAAGACCAGGCAGCAGGAGTCATTCAAATTTAGCCATATAGCTATATTCTTTACTTCTCAACACTAAAGGGAGGGATGCAAGTTTGATTCTCACTGGAAGCTTATTCTTTTTCTGATTGCACTATTTATTTGTTACAATAGAAACAAGGCCTGAATTGATAGTTGCATAAATACAATTAAAAATTAAGGTGAGAAACTAAATAACAAAGAACTTGTTGAATATTAATTTTGGACAAGTATTCCTGATTATCTTGTTAGTTTACATTTTTGTACATCAGTAGTATTGGACACAATAGTATTTAATTATTTTAGCTAAAGCATAGTTGATTATTAAACTAAGGATTTGGTCACATAGACAATGCTTTCAAGAATTATAACTAAAATGAAGTGATACCAAGCTAACAAAACAGTTGTCTAATGGAGAAACTGCCAATTACAATCATAACTTATGTTTGTTTTTGTCCAATGCAGCTCTACTAATTATATAAAATATTCTTTTTTCTGAATTAAAGCAAAAATGATACTTCAAAAGAATTCATTTTAACAAGTGATTTAAAAAAAAAGTAGAATCAAGCCTCAAAGTCAGATCATATAAATGCAAGTTTTTTTCTTGTGGGAAGATCTAGCATGAACAGTATTTGTAATTCTATTTTCAAGTTTACATAAAAAATTGTGTTTTAAAACACCTAGAAACATGTCCATTCTCCGGATATATATAAAACATATTATTAATAAATCAAATCAAATCTTAAATTCTCTTTTTGCTCGTGTTCAAAATGGAGAGGGTATGTTATTTCAATTTTTAGAGGTCAAAATCAAGGGTGGTAGATTTTTCTCCTGTCTTGGGGGACAATATCAAGGGGTGATTTAAAAAAAATTTTTTTATTTTTAGGTGTCAAAAAAAAAACAACTTTTTTTTTCAATTTTAAGGGGCAAAATCAAGGGGAAAATTTCTTCAATTTTTAGAGGGTCGAAATTGTGGCAAAATATTTTTTCACTTTTCAGGATCAAAATCAGGGTAGGGGAATTTTTTCTTTCTGTCAAGAAATACTAAAGGCTTGTAATTTCAGTACTGTGGAATTGAATAGACTGCAACTAATTTCTATTGATTTTGACCACTTGACCATCATCTCAATTTTTAGTTGAATTTATGCAACAATCAATTGGGGCCTTGTGTTTCCTA
The DNA here is from genome assembly GCA_963457665.1 of Thysanoteuthis rhombus. NCBI lineage: Eukaryota > Metazoa > Mollusca > Cephalopoda > Oegopsida > Thysanoteuthidae > Thysanoteuthis > Thysanoteuthis major. Next base: position 17,363,014 of record OY735214.1, on the reverse strand, counting down.
TCGTAACAAATAAATAGCGCAGTAAGAAATGAAGAGTAAGCTTCCAATGAGAATCAAACTCGCATCCCTCAGAGGGGAGCCCCGTTTACGCCTAGCTGCAATGACCACTCAACCAGGGAAGCTTCATGACCAAACAGGAGTGATTTTCATCTTTTAAACCCACCTTTTATTTTGATTGATTGGTGCAACATTTGAGATTGTAGTAGTATTGATGAATTCATTTAATTGATCAATGCTACCATAGGTGGAAAAAGATTCTATCCCTTTATATGTGCATGTGTTTGTCTGTTGCAGTGTCCCTGGCCACACTGTTTTGTCTAGACATGAAAATTGGCATCAGTGCCCCACTAGATCTAGTCTAAAAATGTTTTTGGAGATTTAAAATGAAATAAAATAAATAGCTTCTTTTGACCTTTTTTTCATTTTTGAGTGAAAATAACGTCTAGATTCTCCAAAATCTAGATATTTTCCAGGGGAAATCATCAGTGATGTCATAAATAAAATTTATTCTGACCATATTTATTCTTTAATGGAATTTTTTTTACAAGAGTTCGAATTTTGATGTTATTATTGGATGAAGTATTGAATCCCAATTTTTATCAATTCTGACTACATTGTTTTACCTTGAAACCAATGAAATACCTCGTCAGCAATACCATAGCAATCATTAATTTCATCACCATCTCCAAATTATCTTACCTGAATTCAAATGTTGAAAAATCTTTACCCAAGAAGAATTTCTGTGTCATCATATGCAAACTTGAACGATTCTTTAGGGAAAAAGAAAAAACCAGATTGATTTTTACCCATGATTTAACTCTTGAATTCATCAAAAAAATTAATATTATCAATGAAAATAACTTAATAAAATTATTACCTTTTGACCATTATGTAGTTTTTTTCTATTTAATTTACAGAAGAGTTCCATTATTTCAAATTCTATTCTATTCATTGAAGAGGTCGACTATCAATTACAAGTGATGTATGAATTCAGGAGTTAAAAAGGAGTTCGTTCCTTATAACAGAATTAGAAGGATCAGATTTCATACACGTACTGCTTTTATTCATGCACAATGTGATGTCATGTATAATATGACCATTTTTATGTTCAAATAAAAAAAATAGCAGTATGCTTCACGTTTATGCATAATTCAACCCCCATTCTACTACATATGGAAGGCATGAAAACATCAATTTTGAACTTCTGTAACACTTCATCTTATCATTAAAATGATTTTAGAAGCTAGCGTAAATCCTGGACTATCTTTGACCATCTGGGAATAGGGTTGCCATACATACCAATTGTCCCCCATTTCGGTTTTGAAATGACCATCAACAAGGAATTTTTAAAATTCTTCAAAAGCCCCCCAAATTAATTATCAAGGCTGCTTCAAAGTTACAAAGCACCAAAGTGTGTATTGGGTGTGGACAGGATGTCCACTTTTACAATATTAAGATATGTCAACTCTACTCAAGGGGGCAGGATGTTCTCTTTTTTAATGTTAAGTAATGTCGACCCTACTTGAAAGAGGGCATAGAGAAGAGTTCCTATGATGGAAAAGTATCCAACAACAGAATATATGAAGAGTGGCTATTCAGGAGAACTAAATTAAAACTGCAAATCATTCTAGCTAAGCATGAACAGAGGTATACAAAGATAGGCTGTTTAGGAGCAGGGTGGGACCACTATACTTTGCAGTCACTTTGATGATACTTATAAACATAATTGTTAAAACATTTATATACTAATTAATCTAGGCTCCAGACTAAGTTCTCTTCACTACCCTCCTGGAACTGTCACGAAAAACAAATGAAGGAAATGTAAACTGTCTCGAAATCAGAATGTTGTTTCTTTACTTAAGTATTTTTGTCTATGGTTGTTAATTGCATAATAGAATACCATTAAAATGTTGAGGAAAGAAATAATTGTATCTATTTTGCTCCATTCAAATAAATCAGTTTTAAACAAAACTCAAAGGTTATCTGTGAACTGTAGAGCTGCAGCAATTGATTAGTTAATTAAATCAATCGCCAACATAGTGCCCTACGACAGTGAACTGAATATCTTTGGGTTGTGGACAAAACAAGACATTTGAGGACATAATCTCAAGCTTTGGAAAACAGTGATCAACAATTCTCACCATTTTCTGGAACACATTTTATACACAACCAATCAATTGTTCATTTTATAGGATGAAGTATAATGAATCATTATTTCTACTTTTAAATTAAGATGAAGGTAAAAAGTAGTCATAACATTACAAATTATATAGATCAATTGAGGAAATGACAGATTATTTGATAGTGAGAAGAATTATTAGTTGCATCTTTGATAGACAGTAAAAAAACACAATTAGAATTCTATCTTATCCTCAGTCTCCATGCACTGCAGTCACTACTGCACCACTTAGTCACCACTTTCACAGGGTACAAAATATGTTTTCTAATTCTATACATTCCTCTATCTCTTCATATATTTATAATTTAATAAGCGACAGTTTTGAAGAAAAAAAATTTCATCTTATCTAGGGAAGGTCTCTTTTTCTCCAGCCCTGTACTTAATATTTTTGAGAAAATTTACGGACATATTTGAATTTCTATGTAATGATTGTTTAAGAAAATCCAGTGTTATGACCAGCGAACAAAGAAAAATCCCACTGTTCATAATTAGAATAAGATAATGGAAAATGTCTCTATTTAGACATATGATTTTTTTTACAAAATTTTTCACATAGTGCATAAATACATAGAGTATATGTAGTTTTTCTTCAAGAGGAAAACATTACTGTGAATATAAAATACATATGAATATTATTTAGTTAGAGTTTATTCAGAAACCAAGTCCAACATGTTTATTTTAGGATATATTACACTCTTTGTGGAATTCAGATAATTGATTACTTCTCTTCTATATAAGATATTTATATCAAACGAAATGCAAATTTGATCAAAATACAAAATATCTAGCACTTTTTCTTGGATTATATCATTAACAATCTGGCTGATAGTTGCGTGCGTGTGTGTGTATATATATATATATCAAATTATATTCTTACTTAATAGATTTTCAGTATTAATCCTGTACATAAGATACATAGATTATGAATAAACTTATCATTTGCATTCAACTGATATCAATATCTTATACTAACAGTTTCATGAAATATCATTCTATATATATATACATATATATATAGACACATACACATTAGATTGTAATGAAAGCTCTGTTTTATTTTACAAATAGCGCTTGAACAAGATAGCTAAAATGCCATCTTTATTTTGTGGTTACAAACATGGAATTTAGTAAAACAATTCCAAGTCATATGACTCTTCATCACAATTTGAGGAAGCTAGGAAAAGTGTCAAAAGTTGGAAAATGGGTCCCATACAACTTGTTTGTAGTGAATTGCCAGCAATGAGCTGACTGTTGTGAGTTACTGTATTCTCAACAGTTCCAAGCACCTTTTTGGACAGAGTAGTTATAGGGATCAAAAATGGACCTTTTTCTGAAATGTTAAGCTCGGTCATGATGATAGAGCTGTGCTCCAACTGAGAGTCAACTTTCTTCTTCTGAAGATCTTGTTGAGTGTTCGATGGAATATGTAAGGAATCATCCATTACAAATATTTTAAATGATAACCAAATAGTCACAGCTAAAGTTTACTGTCAAAAACACTGGATGGAAAACACCAATCCTTAGTGAACAGAAAAGGGCCATTCTTTATTACAGGAATACATATGCTCATACTGATTGAGTGACTGAAAATCTGATATTTGGCCAGGGAAAAATGATTCATCCACCATACTCTTCTGACCTTGCTACAGCTCTCCTTTGTTTAAGTGTTAGCAAAAATGGCAAAAAACTTGCTGCAAGAGAATTGGTTGAAAATCAATTAATCTCTTATTTTAGGTCAAAATTGATGGAATGTTACCAATCTGGTACTAAAAAAAATTGTTGATGGATGGAAATAGGTTATCGAAAGTGAACAAAAGTACATTATTTATTAAAGGTATCTTAAATCACCACTATATGCATTTCCAAATAAAATGAAACATCGGACAGAACTTTCATTACAATCCCTAGTCTGCAAAATGAAATATTTTTCTCTTACAATTAACAACTAAATACTTTCCAGTGAATTTTCTTTATTGTTGCACTAATCATTTGCCCTAATTTTTCTGCGGCTCCGAGTTATAGTATAAAATCCTTCTCCACATTGTTGGAGAAGAAGAACAAACAAATATAAGGAAGAAGGTCATGCTTAAAAGTATGTGCAATAAGCATTCGTTTCTTCAGCTCTCATTATTTAGCTGCATTTTCGGAACTTGGTGTATCTTCTCATGACGTCTCAGCAAGGCTATTCTGTGAAAGAGTTTGTCACACACCTCGCATTTAAAAGTATCGCGTTTTGAATGTGTCTTGATGTGGCTTTTCAGGTTACCTTTTTGTGAGAAGGACTTGTTGCAGATCATACAAGTGAAAGGTTTTTCTCCACTGTGAGTTCTGTGGTGGATTTTTAGATTTGTACGCTGAGAGAAGGCCTTCGAGCAAATTGCACAGATAAAAGGCTTTAGGCCTGTGTGAACATGCTCATGATTTTTCAGGTTTGTTCGTTGCGAAAAGGCTTTCCAGCAGATCGTGCAGACGAATGGCTTATCTCCGCTGTGGATACGTTCATGGTTCTTCAGGTTTGTCAGTTGCGTAAACGCTGCCTGGCAGACATTGCAATGGAAGGGTTTTTCTCCACTGTGTGTTCGTTCATGGGTTTTCAGGTTTGTCCTTTGAGTGAAACTCTTGTTGCAAGCTGAACACACAAATGATTTGGCTGAACTGGTGCTAGTAGAATCAGCTACACTAGCTGACGGAAGACTTCGGTGTTTATTATACATATGAATTTTCATCTGATTGTAACTGAAATGTGTCTTTTTAGAGAGTCAAGTTGAGCTATTCTATTTAGGAAATACACAAGAATACGAGTATAAAACAGTGATAGAAGCACCTATGTTGGATCTCTTTAAAATTCTTCAACTTCAATAAAATCTACATGTAAAATAATTCTGTATTTCTAAAAAAAAAAAAACTCTTTTGGTGGGCTCAGTTGACAAAATGTTCTTAAATGAATAACGATGAATATTTGCTGACAATAAAAGATGAACTAATCTTTCCCTTTTTCGCTATGAATGTATATACATAAATATATGCTTTACACAAAATTACAAATATATAAAAATTAGTTATTTAAAAAAAATAGAAACTTATCTTCTCATAAATATAAATTTTTTGAAGGGATACTGATAATTTTTGAATAATTTTCCTGCTTTTAAAAAGATACCCTTTCTTTTATATTAAATATTGCTCATTGAGAGCGTCTTTGTAATAATTAGTGTTTTCAATTAATCTGTAAAAATATCAGACTACCATAGATATAATTTTGCCAATGTATGTATGCAAAACTAAAAAATTATAGTAATGATTCTAAGGTAAGTTGCTTTTGAGTATTTACGATGTTAAGCTCAGTCCGACACAAGGCCACAAATGTGGGTCATCCAGTAAAGATCAAACTCACTACAAACTCAATAAAACTAGCTTGCTAACCACAGCATGCATTCGTCAACCTACTTTCCGCTTAATTTTGTGTCATAACTGTTTAAAATCACTATTTTCCTTGTAAGACTAACCATAGAATGTATGGAGCACATGGAAAATTCCCTTGAGAAATGCTTTTTGGCCTCAACTAATTCTAGATTAAACTTTTCCGATTTGAGAATGGTCTTGCTGCTGATAAATTTGTACTAAAATTCTTGAAATATCAAGATGATATATTTTTATGTATATATATATATATATTGCAAAACAGATTTTCGAAAGTTAAAATGAGAACTTGAAAAACAGGTAAAAGGAATATCTGGTTGTCCTTTAGAGACAGTACCTGCTTATATCATTTCAATACTTCAACAATTACTTGGCTAAATGCCAACTAGATTTTTACCAAGTTCATAAATGATAGGTTCATTTTTTGGAAAAGATAGAGCAGTAGTCAAAATATTATCAGTTTATATAACTATGAAAAATATCAGAAGATTTTCCTGAATTATAGAAGTGAGATTTTGAGAGTATGTCTGGAAAAAAAGAAAATTTAAGAGAATAACAACTTAGCTAGTTTCATTGAAAAGAAAAATTATAGAATTTTTTTTTATGATTTCTTCTATAAATTTTGAGAAATCTTTTTTCCGGTTATCTTATTTGTCTATATCTTCACTTGGAAAAGTCGAAAAATCTTGATTCCATTTTGTGGTTGTTGTTCAAACACGGGTAATCAGAAGGATCCTCCTCAAGGGCACGATAGGTACTCACAATGATTCAGGCTCAATTCAAATCCTTCAATAACTTGGAGGAATTTGTCTGGAAACCAAAAATAAAAAAAGGAATAAAATCAAAGGAAAATAAGCAACATTTTGAGTAAATTAAACATTGTCTTTACTAATTTCATTCAAACAAAAATAGAATATTAATTTCAAGTGAAATAACTTCTGATTAAAATCTCCCTTGGTTCATTTAAATTAAATTCTTTTAAAAAATTCAATTCATTGTTCAGAGTTCAATAACTTAATATACTCTTCATTGAAGAGTTCCACTGTCAATTACAAGTGGTTTCAAGTGTTTTATGAATTTAAGAGTTTGATAGTCCAAATTTTCTTGAATGAGGCATTTTCATTGATTATGACCAGTTTTTTCAATTTTTTTATTATCTTTTTATCTCAGTACCTAGATTCTTTCACATTCTATAACTGTTGAGTAAGCAGCATGAACTAGAAAATGAAGTAACTCTTTTCTTCATTTTCCAATCTATACTGCTTCCTTAACTGTCGTATCATGTAAAATAATCTGAACATTGAAATAAGATGAAAATAACTAAACAACAATTAAGATGAAAAAAATTAAACAATAATTAATCAATAACGATCATCTCATTTGTTGGCCTTTGCAATACACGCTTAGAAAAAAGGGTCAAGTTAATCATTCAAATATTATAGTGAATTCAATTTTTATATTATGAATGGAAGGTCAAGCCCCTAAAACTACACCTAATTGATGCGGAAGTAAACATTCAACTCCTTTACAAACCAATATGGTGGGTGCTGAAAATGCATTCAAATCAAATGATCCAATAAAAGTTAAAAATTCCATGTTTGCCAAAATTTCAATTTAAATTGAAGCCATAGGAGATACAAAAATAAAGCGATACTAATAGCTTAGTGGGAAGGACCACACTTCTTAGGAATCACAATACTTGTACCAAAACCTGAAATTAAATGAACTGTAATATCATAGAAAAATAGGCAGCATAAAAATCAAAAAATAAATATTTGTCCAAAATTATGAATAATTCATTAAAAGAACATCAAATGAATTTTAATTTACATATTGACTATTTACAGCTGAAATAAAATGAGAGAAATCTTTCTGATATTGTGATAATTTCAACTGACAAAGTCATACATGTATATGATAGAAATAGGTCCTTAGACGAGCTGAATGAAATTGGAGAGGTATATATATTTCCCCATGTCCTTCCATCCGTTCGTCAACATAATATCTTAAAAAGCTCTCAGCGAATCGCTATTACATTCTGTGGAAGATTGGGCCGGTGCTAAGCGTCTCTTCAATTTTCTTAATAACATTCGAAAGTTTCTGACAAAAACTTTTTGTGTAAAAAAATATAATTAAACAAAAATTCAAAAATTAAGTTAGAAGTTGAAAACAAAAGTTACAGTATATTATAAAAAAAAAACAAAACACAACTTGTTTTGCTTCTATCAAAACAAAACCTAACAAACAAACTAACATTACAAGGTCTGTCAGAAAAGTATCTGGTCACTTATTGAAAAAAACCAAAAAAACCTGACCTAAGGAAATGGTGCCTTAGTCCTCTTCGAAGAACTCTCCTTAGGACCTCACACACTAATCACAGCACCATTTCCACCAGTTCACAAAGAACTCTTTTGGGACTGCTATCTGCTTTGTCACATTCTCCTTAATCTCGTCCACAGTCTAAGATCTCTTTTACACAAGCGGGGCTCTTACAGATGTGGTGCTTCACACAAAAATCCCTGCACAAGATGTAAAGAATGGCTTGTTATGCAATTGTGAATGCAATGGTTACACAGTACACAAGCTCACTCAATGGCATCTCACAGCTGACTGAGCAACCCAATGCAATAGTGCCTGTTCATGCAAGTGCAATAAGGTTACTTCTGATTAATTGCCAAGTGACATCAAGGCCATACAACCTGTTCTTAAGGTATCCAAAATGGCTGGATACTTTCGAAACATACCTCTAACATAGACATTTCCTTTTTTTATTCAATGGTCATACGATGGAACACGCAATGAACAGTAAATTAGCGAGAATAAAAGCAAGACTGCTAGCTCTGTAGGATTGACCGCACTTCTTCTTAGGGACCACAATATTTAACTTGTACCTAGACCTGAAATTAGATAAACCGTAACATCATAGAAAACTTGGGTAATCCTAAAGTTCAGCAGCATAAAAATCAAAAAATGAATATTTATCCAAAATTATAAATAATTTATTAAAAGGACATCAAACAAATTTTAATTTACACATTAAGTGTTAACAGCTGAAATAAAATGAAAGAAATTTTTCTGATAATTTCAACAAACAGTCATGCATCTACGATGGAAATAGATCCTTTCATGAGCTGAATTGTTATTTTAATTATCTCTGCCAAGAAAGTTGGAGAGGCATATATATATATATATATATATATATATATATATATATATATATTTTACCCAGTGTCAATCCAATCATCTGTACGTCTGTCCAGACAATATCTATAAAAGCTCTGAATGAATTCCAATCACATTTTGTGGAAGAGTAGCCCAGAGCTAAGGAAGAATCAATTCACTTTTTACAGTTACCACTACCTGTCCAGGAATTCTTTCACAGTTATCACCTGTCTATCCACACAATATCTCCATAAGTTCTCAATGAATTTCAATTAGATTTTGTTGCAGCATAGGTAATGGGCTACAGAAGGAGTAATTGAAAGTTGGGGGGGATCAACGTACAGTTACTTCCGCTACATCATAACTTAATGTCAACACCACACAATATCTACAGAAGTTCTCAGTGAATTTCATTTAAATTTTCCATAAAGTTATGTCATAGGATTAGAGAGAATTGCTTAAATTTCAGGGCGGATCTAGGCAGTTTTAATGATTGAGAGATATTTTTTTCATTTTTCTCATACATTTATGTATTCATTCATACCTGTCCAAATATCTCCAGAATTTTTGTCGAAGGGTAGGCAAGGGCTAAGGAAAAATTAATAAAATTTCGGGGCAGATCCAGGAATTTCTTCAACAGTTACCTCCCCACCACATCGTAAGTATTTGTGAACAAGTTTTCCTAGTTTTCTCTTTGTTCTCATCTAAAAGTTTCCATCAATATTGACATAAATTTCATCATTATTAGTGGCCACAAAATTTTCCAAATGGTTGATCACAAGGTGTGTTCTAATTCTAATATTCTTATTTCAATTTCTATTTTACGCCGCTAAACTGTAGGATTACCCCCAAACAACCGCCACCTAAAAGCAAAGAAAGTCTGATGAAAAAGGAAGACAATCGAAAAAAAAAGGGGGGGCTGGTAACTTTTGAAGCCCTTGTTAGCACTTTATAGTGATCAGTTGGCCCAAGACCCAAATTTTGAAGCCCTTTGTACTTTAAAGTCATCAGATGGCCCAAGACCCAAATTTTACACACAGTCTCTTGATTATTTCTTCCAACCGTATGGATATATATCAGGGAGTGGACAACAAAAAAAGACACGTACTTTGAAAAGCAATTGATTGTCAGTGAAGTCATTACCTAAAGAATAGACTGTTTAAAAAGAAATACACAGAAGGTCCCATCAACTTTTGCTCGTAGAAAAACCAGGATTATCGATAAAATTTCTATTTAATGAATCTGGTGTTGAATACCACAACTGGGACTCATGATTTTTGTTTCAAAATTCTCGGCAATCCTTCTTTTTGCGAACGCAGAATATTAACCATCGTCGAAATTGACGAGTACAGATCCACGAAAGGGAATAAAACCTATTGCAATTGATCAAGCATTAAAACTAATTATTCATTTATTATTACAACTACTATTATTATCATTATTTTTATTATTAATCATCATCATCATTAATCAATTAATTATTTTTTTTAATTGATAATCACTTTTATATCTATATTTATTTATTTACTTATTTATTTATTTTCAATATCTATCATCTGCTTACACCGGGTAATAATGTCAAATCCAAATGTTTTTCTTTCATTAATTGTATTATTCATTTATGTTAATTTGCCGTTTTTAATAACAAGTGAGCGAGTGTGTGAAACATTACAATTAACAATCAGGACCATCTTTCCTACATTTTGCCGAAAAGGCTTTTATTGTCTGTTAGTTGCTTTTTAAAGACACTAAAAAGTTATGCACTTCTTTTTTTTTTGCAGCCGAAGTCTATTTCGACAATGGATAATTGTTTTGCGTTTCTAAAACGAATGATCGTCGTGATTGTTATCAGAAAATTTTTAATTAAATATTTCAAATTGAACATTTTTATCAGAAATAAAACTTTAAAAAGTATATACACTGCATAGATAGATAACCAATTCATCATGGCCCCTAATTCTGACCACTAGGACATTATAAAAAGAGAGTCCTAACTTGAACTTATGAAGAAAAAAAAACAACCCAAAACTACATAGTTTCATCTTTTAAATTCTCTTAAAACACCAAACAAACATTTTGGCAAAAGTTTTTCTCAGAAACTTAGTGTAAAAAGAATAAAATTAAAGAAGAAGAATTCAAAAATCAAGTTTAAAGTTTAAAAAGTATTAGAAAAAAACAAGCACAACTTGTCTTCCTTCTACCAAAACAAAACGAAAATAAACAACCCATCATTGTCTTCTTAAATTTCAAAGAAACACTACAGGAATGAAATCAAATAGCACTGACCTTATTTGCGCTTAAAAAATTGTTTTTAAAAATTTCAAAATTGTTCAAAAACACCCATAGACTAGAGGGAAACAAGCAGAAAATTCGGTGAAGACAATGAATAGTTCCCCGAGAAAATACGGCTAGCCACGAATCTGGATATTTCGATTCAATCTTCGTTTATCTAAACATTGACATATCAGGAATAAGGTCTTCTTCAAGCTAAGATTTAAAAAAAAAAGAAAAGTAAAATGGCACAATGTCTCCGCAGATTGAAAAGATAAATAGAAAGATAAAAATAAAAATGAAATAAAATCGGTTCAGTTTACGTCATCGTTCGGGAGACATGTTTAAATGTCACGTAGAAAAAATGTTTTTCTCTTGCAATCTATCCAGGAATGGAGATGGGGCGGGGGTTTCGTGGTTGTATGTAAACATACTTTTCATTTTTCATGGTTTTTTGTTTGTTCAACGTCAACCGATTGAGACAGTACTGTATACCAAGTTACCAAAACCTATTTCTTCAATCACTGTAAGATATTCATATCTTCCGGAAATTAGTTAGTTTTCAGGAAAAAAAAAAAACTTCTTTCAAAGGTATTGAGGGCGGTATTGCTCTATTTACAAAAGAGCACACCTCTCTGAAAACAGACGAGGGTTTCAAATGCAATTTGCTATTTCAAATTTGCAAAAAACAAACTGAACACTTCACCCATAGATATATTTTTATGGTTTTCATTTAAAAATATTCGTTAATTAGAAAAAATAAAAAAAAATCAATTCTTCAGTTAATATAACTGTACGAAGTTTTATCCTCTTCAATATTCATTTCGTCCGCCAATTTATAACTGTTCCGAAAATTTTAAATGTAGGGACGGGTGTAACGACACACATCCCACTTTTTCAAATAGCCTACCCATTGTACAGTGGTCTCGTTAAAAGAACCCTGCTTGGGACCTCACTGTCATATCCCAGCACCCTTACAACCTTTCAAAACTGTCTACAAAGAAGACTTTCGGGATCGCTCTCAAGTGCCTCGTCACTTTCTCCTTAATATCGTCCACGGTCTGAAATCTATTTGGGAAAAGACAGGAGTCACAGAAGACTAAATCTAGACTGTAGGGCTCTTAGGGTGATATGATATTTCACAAAAAAAGTCCCAGTGCAAGATGTAAAGAATGGGTCGGTTATCCATTGCGAATGTGACGGTCACACAGTACAGAAGCTCACTCAACGGCGTCTCACAGCCAACTGAGTAACTAAATAGGATAGTGTCAGTTAATGCATTCGCAGTAAGGTCGCTTCTGATTGGTTGCCAATCAAAGCCATGCAACCTGTTCTTGAGATATTTAAAATTGCTGGATACTTTCCAAACATACCTCTTATATAGACATTTTTTTTTTGTTCAATGGTCGTCGCGAAGAAAAAGGCAATAAACAGTAACTCAATCTAGTTGTGTACATAGTTTTTTGATATCACAAATACTACACGAAATACACTGAAAAAATAAAGAGCATCTGCCATAGGTTTGCAGGCCATTGCAGACTATGATGTATTTAATCCTTACATTTGATGACTTGTGCCAGATAGAAGTTAACCTCATATACCCACAAACAGTGCCGGATTAGAGCAACTGGAGCGCCTGGAAATCAGGACTTTTCTAAGTAGGATCGGGACCCCTCCGTGGGTTGCGTAAAGATCATAAGGAGTTGCAGAAATTGATCGTTCTTGAAGAATAATTATGTAACTAATGTCATTTTCTATTATCTCTATACAAAAATGATGTGTATGGGCAGAAGATAACAGTCTACAGTAATGATTTAAACTGACCTTGTTCAAGGTTCGGAGAAATGAATGAGAAGACGAATTTGTGTATATAATATAATATATATAATATAACATACACATGAATTCATTTATAGGACAACCAAAGCATATTGATTGAATGCCTAAGAAACAATGCGTCTTGCATTGCGAAACTTCCAGGAATTTGATTAGAAATGAAATAGCGAATAGAAGTTCTTAAGAAGGTTCGTAACTGCACTTGTTTTGTTGGGGGAGTGTGAGTGTATGTATGCATATGAGTGTGTATGTAATCATTCATGTGGTGAATGTCAGTGAATGTTCCCTGTGTGCGTCCGTGTGTGAATTTTACTACCATGCCCGTATGTGTTGAGGTCGTTACTGGCAACTCTTGCCTGTCGTTTGTTTATTTACAAAATCTGGCATTCAAAGTAGGCTTCGGCGAAAAGGAATTTTTGGTGAATTTTCATTGGTCGAAAAATAGTTGGCACACTCACGTGGTACGTTCCCTATCATGTCGGTATCCAAAATATTCATTGAGAGTAGCTGCCGATTCTTATCTCTTGAATTATTGACTGTTTGAAATTGTACCTTTTTTATTTCATGGCCACGATTTTTTAAAACCTATTTTGTTGAGATTTTTGGAGGGACCTTTATGAAAGGACCAACAAATGTATTCCTTCCAGTGCTTATTGGATAATTGGTCAATGCTATTCAACATTTTTTTTTAAAATTCGTTTTTGATATATTTTAGTAATTCATTCAAAGAGAAAATCTCTTGTAATAAACACCATATATATGCCCCTGATTTTCACTGTTACAAATGGATTAGAATTAATGCTAAATTTTAAAAAGAATTTTCTGTTAAGACGTTATTTTAACCTTAAGCACCGATAATATTCATTAAACAACGTCCTCCTTTTTAGAAATTCACGCCTTGTCTTCATTTTTACCTCTGCACATTGCTGTGACTAATACCTGTTTCCAATGACGTTATTTAGTCTCAGCGGAATCTTCATTGTTCTATTCTTGGCTTACATATATCAGCATAAAAATGCTGAAGGTTTACAGTCATTGATAGTGGACAATGAACTTATGATTCTTGTTTATGAATTTAAGAGTTAAGATCTATGCTAGAAAGAAGCATGAATGTTGTGAAATTATGTAGACAATTTAATAGAACCATTTTTTTTTTCACTGATGATGATGCAGTATCAAAATGGCGTCAAAGTTTGGAATGAGGGAAAGATTTTGTGTTCACCCTGTATTATTGTATTTCTTCAAGTATCACACGAAAAACTTTGTACCTAAATTAGAGTGAAAATGGGGCACATTCTATACTTGAATGTATGCAGAGAAAAATTTATACATTATTAAGCCTAGCAGATCAAGGAATTTTTTTTACAGTTACCTCCCTAGTATTTTGACTGTATGTTAACACAATATCTCTAAAAGTTCCAGAAGATTTTCAATGGAATTTTTTGGAAGGGCAGGCCATGGTGTAAGGAAGAATTGGTTAAATATGGGGGCAGATCCAATAATTTAAAAAAAATTTTTTTCACACAATATCTCAGAAAGTTTTCGATGTCAATGACATTTTGTGGAAGGCTGAGTCATGGGCTCAGGAAGGATTAATAATAATAATAATAATAATAATGATAATGATAATAATAATAATGATGATAAATTTCAGAGCTGATTGAGAATATTCTATATTTTCCTCACCTGCAATATCATGAACTTATTTTCTTTCAGTTTTTAGTGACTATAGTGCAGGCCAAGGTATGCACTCTTTGAGAGCTTTCTAGTTGAACTTGTATGTATCATCATCATCATCATCAGTCTTTTAACATCCACTGTTGGACATAGACCTTCCCCAGGATTCGCTACACTTCTCTATCATGAGCATTGCAGAGCCAGTACTTTCTGAATTAGTCTAGCTCGTCTCTCTATCTAATACTCTGCTGGCCTCGGTTGGGCATGTAATATCTGGGGATCCATTTTGTGTCGCCATGTCCATCTGTTGTCAGGCAATCTTGCAACATGGCCAGCGGGTTGCGATGTGATTTTTTTTAATGGATTCTATGATGTCCCTGTCTTCTCCCGGATGTATTGTGCTGTCTTATGGTCTCTCCATGTGAGGTTGAGCATAATTCTTTCATGTGCGCGTTGCATGGTTCTCAATATGCAGGTCTGTCTCCCCATGGTACTTATGTATAATCTTCCAGAAATGACAATGCATGGAAGCTTGCAAGTCTTTGAGGGCAATACCAAATAAGGATGCCAAGAAAAGTTATTTGCATATTCAGTGTAGAACCTGTAAATGAAGATCAAGGATATAACCCTTTGAGTGCCATGTTCTTGAGGACTATTTTGTAAATTTGACTGTGTTTTTGAAGGACCATAGAAGGAGAATGGTTCTGATAGAAGGTTGCTATAAAGAAATGAAATGATCAGCATCGTGAATTGTTTACAGTGGAGAAAAATATCAATACCTAATTTGTATACGGTAATGTCATCAAATGGTAGCCATCTTGGATTTTATAATCTTTAATATTTTTTTACCATTTAACTTTTTTATTCAATTTTTTACTCTGAAATCATGGCAAAACCTCAAATTGAACCACCACAGTATTTCATTTCAGAATTATGCTGATAGATGTGCTTCACCTGACACAGCAGATTTCGAGTCATATTTTAGTACTCCCCTTGGGATATCACACATCATCATCAAAGCATCCTTTTCTACAGGTCGACTGTTGATATCACTACCTGTTAGCTGCCTTGTTACCTTTTCCTTAATATCATACATGGTTTAAAATCTCTTTGAGAGAAGCCAAAAGTTATAAAGAGCCAAATCTAGGCCGAGAGAACTAGGTGATGTGATGATTTGTCAAAAAATCCTGTACAGAACACAAAGTGGACAGGATGGACCATTGAGTGTGTGACGGTCACACAGTACACAAGCTCATTCAAAGGTATCTCACCGCTGACTGAGTACCTCCACAGAAGAGTGTCTGCTCACATATACACAGTGGGGTTTTCTTTTATAGGCTGTCAACTTACATCAAAGCCACGTAACTGGTTGTCAAGATATTCAAAATGATTATATATTTTCCAGACAGACCTAACATCTGAACAAAGGATGAATTTAGATATGCCAGGTGTCCTTGGCATGAGCGCTTTCTATAGATTACCTAGATCTATTGTCGTATGTGAAAGCAAAGTGGCCAGAGCTAAAAACCGACAAATGATGACAAATGATTCGATATCCATTGTGTCTGTGTGTATGTGAATTGAAGTTTAAGACAAAAAACAGGACAAATACAACTTACCCACTTGTGAGAAACATTAATTTATGTACATTCATAGGTACATTGAGAACAAAAGAAAATATAGTACTATTCAAGAAAGGAAACAAGATTCTGTTTCAGAAAGAGTCTTCAGACAAGTCCATACTTTACTTCCATGGGAGAGGTGAGGAGAACCTCTTTCATTCCTTTGCTCCTGCTATCGTTAATTCCACTCACCTATGTGTGGGTGTAGGCAACCCGAATTCATTCAGTCAGTATCCTACTGACCGGAGGGTGAATGCAACAACCCATTAGCCATCAGAATTCTTATTGTTACTAATGTATTCATAGCCATTCCAAACTCAAGCTAGCTCTCACCAGTCTTTTGTGTTTTCCTGTTGATTAATCCTTCTTCCAGTGACTCAGCACTGAGTTGGCCAATCACTGTATACCACTCACTTTTATGTCCTTAATATTTGGGGATTTTTATACCTGAGTCATACTTTCTAACACAGGCGGAGTGATAAGCCACACATCAGGATTAGTTAATTAGTTCCAAGTAGCATAGGGTATAACTTAAATTGTAGTACTTTGAATAGGTACAAATTAGTACCAACACCAATCCATCATTATAAGGAGCCTGGTCTACATAGAAGTGATATGAATAGAAAGGAACAATGATACAAACATATATCCTCAACACATACCTCATGATAAACATTGCTGACAGGCCATAGTTAGAAGCCCCAAATAACACATAGGGTTGAGAGACCGGGATACAACAACTCTCAGAAGCAATAAGTTGTAAACTCATAAATCAAGACACATTTGTTTATTGGAAGCAAGTATTTTTTTTTATAACAGTTTCAGCTAAAAAAAAGTCTAATAAGGTTTTTATACAGTATGAAATGTTCTGCTTCAATGGTTAATATTTACTTGACCAGATTGAACATTACTGTTGCCTCCTGATTAATTCTGAGGTTTTCCAGGTTGATATAGAATCACCATTAAAAAGTCTACAATATTATTAACCCACCAGCATAGTACCCGTCAAAAATGACAGGATCATTTGTATATAGAGGAGTTACGCAAATATATACTTTGATATAAATGTGTTCATTGCAAAATCCATGGTGAATGACATTTTTTTTTTATAAAGAAATATGATTCTATCTCTTCACCCTGACTTCTCTCCATCAGTACTCGTTTAAATAGTCTCATTCATTGATATACTCAGAACTGCCAACATTTATGTACAAATATATGTATTTGTGCAAGTCATTCATACATAAATGACCCTGTCTGGATTTTTAATTCAATAATTTCAAGTAGTTTGCGATTGAGATTTTACACTTCACTAAAGTTCTTTTCTTGTTTAGATTTTTGATTGGACCAAGCGATAACAAAATTAGATTTGCTTTTCAAATTAAGTCATATCTTCGAGTCACATTTTATTCTTTTTTTTCTGTCTGGCTCTTCTTTCCAGCCAGCAGCTCCAAACTTGGTTCCATTAATTAAAGACAAATAGCTCTAATCATATATACGTAAATACAAATATAATATAATCAGAGGACATTTTTGAAAATCAACTCCAGGAAACTTTCAATTAAAGAGGAGGCAAGAGAAATGATTAAATCCAATTATATACAGAACAACCAAAAAATAAAGAATAATAAATAATAATGAAGTCTCTTTAAGGTGTCGATCACTTTGAAGCTCCCGCTCATAATATTTTGTGGGCAGAGACAAAATGAAATCTGTAGGTCTGAAGCTGAAGCATATTGAGAAGTCATGCAACATTTACAAGTTATTTAGTCGTATAAAATTGTCTTCATCTTCATGTTTGAGTACATAGTTTCCTTAATAGAAAAATGACAAAGGACAACACTGAATTATAGGAAATGGAAGACCTTCAAATTGTTAAAACGGATTGATGTTGGTCATGAGAATAACTGAGGGAGAAACAGAGAAAGACTCAAGAGTTTAAAGGCATAAATTACCGATTTTGTTTCTAATGATTATGAAAAAAAAAATACTTTTGTCAGGATTGTGCATTTTTCCTTTGGTATCATTCATTTGCTTACATAATTCCTTTCTGCTGATAAGGAAACCTGCTTTATATACATATATATTCATACTTACCATACTTACTGGCATCGAGGATATTCCATCCTGACGGACACACCCCAATTTTGAAAATAGGATAAACATAAAATTAAGGTCTCAGAACTTTCACATATATTTTTTTTATCATTTATTATTTAATACAAAGTACTTTCTAGCATAGATTACTTTTTCTAGGGTTTAGGATAGGCCTATAAAAAAAAGTAATGTTCCCTCTGTAAGATTTATTTTGAAGAAAAAATAGCATTTTTGATGTGACGAAATATGGTATATGTCTGTACAACTGAACCTGAACATACCTGAAGTTTCATACAACTACTAATGCACTGAACTTAGTATTAATAGCCTGATGGCCTTTGATTGAAAAAGATTCACTAATCTAATACATCAAATCTATGAATTTGATAATAGAATTTTTATACATGTTGTAAGAGGTATACTTGAAATTTACTAATTAGCTTGAGAAGCTAATAAGTAAACCATATATATAATTTTATATAGTTGTTGAAAAACCGTCTTCGGCGGCCTTCAAGCTCCACAATGTCACTTTATAACTATTATAATTATTTGCTTATTCATCTCATTTTCTTATAAATAACTGTAATCAGCAGTTAATAGATACAGGGTTACCTCCCTTGGACAGACTTTTTTTTTTTCCATCAATTAATACTTACTTTATATAACTACTCAAAAACCAATGGCTTCTTTGGACTGGAAATTGCTTAGATCATTATGACTTTATTTCACTAATACATATTGCTTTGCGATGTGCTATATTAGTATAGCAAACTCAGACATACTGAAATCAGAACATTATAATACAGGTATGAAAACATATTTTTTATTGATATTTTAAAGATATATACGTGAAATTCACTTATAACCTTAGAAACTAGGAAAAATGTTTGGAAGAAAACTATGAAGTTGTTAAGCACCCCTGTTGACAAAGATCTCACAATTTGCTTTCTTCCCACCTGAATAATACTATTAGAGTAAAAACCATGGAGAGATGTTCAGGTAAAAACTTTTTTCTTTTCATTCTGTTGTTTTACCCATAAAGATTATATCTATAAATAGATTTATATCTCTACCGATATTTACCAAGCCTAATACAGTACAAGATCATATAGGTGTAGGCACCCAATGAGGATTGAACTCACTGCAAAAGTGAGAGTAGTTTGCAAACCACTATTCAATGGCAAGGCACCCACAGATATATTTATATATATATATATATATATATATATTTATATATATATATATATATATATATATATATATATATACACACATACACACACACACACACACACACACACACAATTTTGCAGTTTGAAAGACATACCAGCATACAGGAATCACCCTAAATTTTTCATGAAATATGTTGGAGAGATAAAATTTAAGGGACCTTTCTAAAACCTGATCAGGACTCAACTGGAATACATTCCAAGATCCCAAACCTGATCTCCACCGTACGACACAGCATGATTTTGAGGGTTAGATTAAGAAAAAAAAAATAATGCATCCTATATTTCACAAAATAAGTTTAATGTGTATACATATATATGTTTATATCTCACTATTTAAGATACATATACATCTACATTTTTATCTTAAGTATTATATCAACAAAGAATAGATCTATCTAAAAATGTAATAAATACCTTCCTATACCCTCTTTACAGATTGATTTTATATTATGTATAGAACTGGAAAACTTTATAATGACCCAACAAGGCATTGGAGTGGATAACTTTTTGGTAGCAATTTATCAAATTTACAATTAGCTGAAAATAACTTCCTCTTCATCATCATAAGAATTTACCTTAATATCTTTCGTTCAGTAGATTCTGGGAATTAAACTGTAAGTTCTATAGCTTTTTGGAGGGGAAATATCCTGATTCATTGCTCTCTCAGTAAAGACATTCTCAAACAAGACTTAATGACAAGCTTGAATAACATGGCTTATAAGTTTTGGAAATATTTCCACTTTTGTAAAAAAACAGTTTTCTTTTAACTGAAAAAGATCTTTAAATTGAGTCATGGAAAGGATTATTAAGAATGGCATCTAGATATTTTTCTAGATAATTGTAGATATAATTTGAGACTATTTTAGATATAAACTTGAGAAAAAATTAGATGGCCTGTTTCTTTATAAATCATCTAGCGGGGTTAAAATAAAGTTGCATACCAAATTTCAGCCTCTTCAGTCGTCTGGAAAGGTTGTAATTTCGGTGAGTTATTGTTGTTGTCATTGTCGTTACTCCCGAGTAAGAGTTTGACAATCATCCATGTTGGCATAAACTCAGTTTAAGATCAATCTGCTAAGAATAATGTTTATAATTACACTGGCTTAGAAGCAAACTTCTAACAAACCCACAAACATGCAGAAATCAGGTCACTATAACATGGATCAGGAGCTGGCCTCATTTCGTCCAGCCCGTTTACTTAATTGGATAAGCGACGTAATTTTTCTTATCTTTGATTAGTGAAAAATAAAAATATCTTGCTCTATGTATATATACATATCTGACTGTAATTTGAAGTGATTCTATGTATATATATTAATATGTATTTATATATACATATATATATATATGAGAGAAAACTGTCTCACATATAACTGTTGTTCATTACATGGTTAATTTCCATTACATTCCATGATCATTATTTAATATATTATTCAACTTGGCCAGCCAGACATAAAAACATTTCTAAAAAAATAGTCCAAGTCTACCGGCCTCTTATTTAGATGACTATCAACAATATCTTTATAAGGTAAATCCTGACTCTCAATTTCAGGGAGGCAACTCCAAAGTTTCTTTTAAAGAGTTCCGTCCCTTTCCCATTTACTTAGTTCTATAACAATTGATGGCAATAAATGAGACATTTTTATACTCTCATAAATCTAATGCAGTCTTAAAACTCACTTGTAAGAATATATATCCATGTCAGCGTGAATGTATGCATGTTTATGTGTGTATAAAAGCAGGTTAACCCATCTAAAAATTTTCAACCAAGTTATCTGAACATTAAAACATAATTATAACCCTATTTATGACTTCTCCATATCTGTCAATCATTATGAAAAAAATGGGGAAAAAAAAGTTTTTTGAAACTTGAACATTATCTTTCATCATGACCTGGGAAATAAGAAACACATCACTAAGTAACCATGCATTATTTGGTGACAACAACAAACCTATTGGGGGAAAAAAATCCGTTTGGTTATAGTACACAGGCACTGTAAAATCCATGAATGTAATATAAGGTGCTACTGGAAAGTTTGGGGAACTCAGACAGCTTGATCAATTGTTCATCTGTCAAGTTACCTGGTGATTCATCACGTTTTGCCAGATATTTCACACATTTCTTGAAATCCTGCCAGAAAAATTGTCACAGGAAAAAGAAAAAAACATTACCAAACTGAGAATTGAACACTGAGAACTTTTTGGTACTCTTCCATTAGTTAAGGCCAGGGGGTATGCGTCAAGGACTAAGAGTTATTCCCCTTGCATTATCGGATTTAAATAAACTATAATAATAGATTATTACATAACTTGGTATACAATTATGTATGAGATAATTGTTATCAAATTGTTTTGTATCAAAATTAGTAATTGAAAAGCTTTGTATAAAATTGTGTATGAAATTATCGTTTTTGAATTTTTTGTATTAAAATAAATTAGTTTTTTTAATAAAACTATTGTTTTGTAGGGATTTTTTTGTGTATGTCTGGATGCCTAAACTGAAAAAAATGAATCCAACTTCTATGTTTATTATGCTATGGACCCCACTATTACAAGAGTACCAGCGTTTTATCCAATCTACATTTACGAGAGAAACTAACTCACATGTTTACCTATCATAAATTGAATTGATGAGTTTAATCTCATTTTATTCTCATAAAATCCCTAAAGAAACACAATATGTTCAATTTGAAAAATATCATATGGATGAAATTTCAAGAATAAATCATTGAAGATTTAATATAATGATATCTTAAAGTTTACGGGGGGGACATTTGTCCCTTTGGTGTGATAGTAGTTCCGTCACCAATCCACTAATGAATCACAGCAACAAATTTTCCTAGAACCCTTGAAATCACTCCACCCAGAAAATAAAGGACCCTGTTTTTTTATCAATGAATTCTTTCATTCATTTCTTTGAGAAAGCCATTTTGCAACTCAAATTCCCCAAACTTTTGGGTAGCATCTTATATATTGAAACATATATATATATATACATATATATATATATGTATGTAATGCCTCTTAATGTTTGACACTATTTAATAACACAATGTAATATGTTATAATATTAAAAGATAGAAAATTAAATTTTAAAAAATTCCCTGGATTATAAATGGTTCAGAAAAAAAATCCAAATATCCAATAATATGTATCAAGTTCATTTTTTGTTGTTTTTTTTTCTTCTCAAAGGAGTTTTTTTAATAAAAATTGAACAGAAATTATTTGTGAGCCAAGTAATTACCATATTTGATGGCATATAAGACCAAATTCACCCTTATTTTAGCAGGGAATATTAATGGAAAAAAAAGTGCATTTCCCTGAATTCTGCTCATTTATCACACAGTTTTTCTCAACTCCTCCTCAAGCTCTGGCCAATGTGGAACAGGACAGCGAAGGTTAACTTTTTGAGCCATATTTTTTTTGGGGAAAAAAGAAAGGTGTCTTATATTTTGCCAAATATAGTATCTGGTTAAAAGGACAATGACAGTCAAAGAGAATTACAAACAATGAAGCTGAGTGGTTAAAGTGGTAGGCTTGTCATCCACATGTTCAAATGACTCCTTTGAACAGCTTTTGAATAAGGTGAGTAAACAAGTTGAATTCATCAACTTTGAATCTGCCCAGCTTAGTTGAGTGATTAATATTCGGTAGAAAAAATAGCTTTGGATGTAAGTTCAAAATCTGACAGGAGGCAATTTTTCAATTTTTTTCTTTTTTTTTTACTTGGCTTCCAAACAATTCATTCTTTACTCCCCTCCCCAAGACTTTATTTTCCTTTTTGTTAGGTATGTGTGTATACATCAACAATAATATACACATATATATATAAAAACAGATAAATAAATATACACATGCAGATATATACAAAATGATTTCCCTCTGTGGAAACAATACCAGGCCAGCAAATTCTCTTGATCGGATCATTTAAAAAGAAAAAATATCATAAAAAATGTTGACCAGGGGAAACAGATACGTAGGTTTCATGAAATCCACTGGTGTCACAAGGTGGAAGAAGAGAAGAGAAGAAAAAATTTTTTTTAAAAATCAACTTATATAATATGGTATGTAATGATCTATATTTCAAGTCTGTAACATTTGTCAAGGGAGATAACTATTAAATGCCTTTTTTTCTTTTTGGTAAATGTGCAGAAAACTCAGGTTCATTCTGGTTGACCATACAACAAAATGCAGAGGAACAATGTTTTCAAGATTTTTTTAAGTACAATGCAATTGCAAAATTATTTGAATACCACCATCACTTTTTGACAGCATGGATAATTTAAAATAAGACCTCAGATTATAATCATGAAAATAATGAAATTTAATTGTTAAATCTTAATAAAAAGGTACATATGGCTCTTGAAAACTGAATTTGAAACAAAATTAAATGACACTGGCCATTTCGTTAAAAATCCTAAAAGATGTGCATGATTAAATTTGTTATGTAAGGAATTTATGCAAGGAAAGTAATCTGAGTTCAAAAGTTGTTCCCCCTTTCTTACATAATCGCCACTCCTGCTTAGATTGGAAGAACATGGAGCGTGAGTACTTACTTGTTTATTTAAAATTTAGATTAATAGTATGTGAGAAGAAAAAAAAAAAATATTCATACTAAATTTTTTTGATAAAATTTTTCAAAAATTTAACTGAATTAAAGAAAACAAAACAAATTTTTTCAAAATTCTTTCTGCCCTTGATGGCATCTGAAATCAGCTAAATCCAGCGGGTCTCTTATTTTAGTAATTCGAAAGATGGCTTAATCAGCATGGGTACACTTGAACACTTACGCCATCTCTAGCATTCTGGGGGCGTATTTTGGCCATTTAAAAAAAAATTTATCCAGCAATTTTTGGCTGTTAAACTAGCGAGAAAATATTTTTTGATTTAGCAACAATGTCTGAAATATTAAAATCAAATATACAGTATTCCCTCTTTATAACATGGTTATTGGAGTACGAGTGCTTAAGAACTGAACCACAAATAATCAAAGTTAATTACGAGTGCCAGAACAAGCTCACCGGGGAACTAAGGTGTTTTCATCTCTAACTCAAAGAAATTATACATAAAATACCATGTAATTTTAAGTTGATTGCTAATTGGAAAAAAAATCAATATTTTGGTAATCAATTGTTTTGATGAAATTCTGATTTTATTTGTGGTTCTCTGGATGAGAGGGTGAGAATATAGGCAATAGTATTGGGGTCCATGACCAACCCACCTTAAATCGCAAACCCTGCTTTAACAAACAGCACTATATCAATGTCCATGAAAATATTCAATATATACCTTTTTTACATTCATTTTATCATTATAAACTTCATCAGATTGATTTTAATGTTCAAATGTATAAAACTTCTAATCCAAAAATGATTAGAAGATGAACTGGCAACCTATATAAGTTTTAATCCAAGTGTCTTTCAATACTGTTTCTGAGTCCATTTTTGTTGGTGAGGCTGACTGTGGTATACATGAAATAAAAATACAATGCATATATATATATATATATATATATATATATATATATACACATACATACATATATGTATATATAGTAGGTCCTCACTTGATGTTATTTTGTAATGACACTGATGAGAAAAAAAATAAAAACAAACACTGTAAAATAAAAGTTTGTAAAGAGAAAGTTAATCAGGTCTCCTCACACCAACAAAATTTGTTGATACGGTCATGTTAACATATTCTTCAGCTTAATTACTCCTTTTCCCTTTTAATGTCTTCTGCTAGAGGGTAAAGAAGGTGAGGAGTCAACTACTGTCCATAGGAACTAAAGTATAGTATCTTACAGCAATAAAATTCAACGAGGCTTCAATCGTAGATATTTAGGCTCCAAGATAAACATTTTACAATACCAACAGTGATCTTTTTATAGAAGAATTCATTTGAACTTCAATTACCTCATTGCTACTGTTATTGTACCATATAGTATTTCTTATTGCTTGCTTTTGCTAATAACCATAGATTTGTTCTTGGCTCCCAAGACTATTAAATTCATACAAAGAAAATAGAAGATCAATTTTGAGGGAAACAACTTCTGATTAAAATTATATCCTTTTGAAAATTTGGTGAATTTTCTTATTTTCATTTTTTATTCAATTCACAAAAGAGTTCCACCATAATTTATGCTATTCACAGAAAAGTTCAAGTGTCAATTACAAGTTTATGAATTTGAGAGTTAATACCAATAACCCCACTTCGGTGATAATATTACATAAGTTTAGATAATATAAAAATTTACTCAAATGATCTAGAATATTTGTCAAATTCTATTTTTTTAAGAGATTAGCATTTGTCTATTGATGCTAAATCTGAGAAAACAAAAAGTAAAGTTCATGGTTTATTATAAAAATCGTGTTCTGACAATTACACCCAACTAACTCCGCCCATATGTTCCTTTTGGGTTATCTTATCAGCCCCAAACCTGGGCAGGGTAGCAACTCCTCCCAATGAAACCTACTTACTACTGAAACCACAGAAGCATTTCCCCAAAGATCATCCAGTCTAGTTGGAAAGATTCTCCTTCAGTGGGGCTAATGACGCATGCTGGTGAAAGCCCATGGAAAATCAGTTTGCCCAAACAACCTTCCAACGACAAAGGCAAAAAAACTAGATCAGGGACCTGGAACATCCGAACTGTGTTCGCGGGTGGGAAATCAGCTCGAGTGGTGGATTTGAATTCAAAGCGGGAGAGAATAGTTGAGAGGCCAAAGCAGACCCTGAGAAAATCAGTCGAGACTGAAGCAGAGGAAACTGGACCGAGATGGGCCTAGCTGAGAGGAGATGCTCAGAACCAAATATGCTGACATGGTTATAGTTACGGTCATATGCTCCACCAGAAATTTACAGGAATTAAGAAACATCCAATTAAAGAGAATTTGCTCAGTCTGAACCTATAAAAAATAGGATTTTTTTTCAGTTTATTTTTATACATTTTCTAAAATTAAAAAAAAAAAACAAAAAAAAACATGGATCATTTTTTTTCCATACAGGAAAGAAGAATGATCTAAATTCTTTAGTTGATAATTGTAAAGGAATTTACAGCAGTATACAATAGAAACAAAATGGAACAAGACTTCTCTTCTTATGAATACTAAGATATGAACGACTTTTGAAAGGAAAAAACAAACAGATAACACAGCCCTATATAAACATGTAAGCAAGTATTTATGATACGAAAAGAGTTTATACATGCATGTGCCCATATTATGAATGTACCGTATTTCCCAGTGTCGAAGATGCTCCGATGATAGATCCCAGCTACTACAATTACTAGTCAGTTAGTACGTCTACCATAGTAAACCTATGCAGGATTTATTTTGTGATAATGTATATTTTTTCCATCATTTATCATGTTTTTTGTATACTGACTATTTTATATCAAGTATGATTTATACACTTCATTCAGTTCATATACAGGAATTCAGATTACAGCATGGATTACCATCCAATGGGGTTAGGATAAGCCTATGGGAGAAGTAACCTTAGGTCTATAGGATGCTGGATAAATTTTTGAGACTTACTTTGATAGTAAAAAAAACAAAACAAAAAACCCTTTGACATTGAGAAATACGGTATATGAACACAGATTAAAAATTACAGGTAATACACACACATTCATATTTGTGTATGTGTACATATAAATATATATATATATACATACATGTATTTATAACTATATATGCCAGCAGCGGTATATATTCACATTTGTCGAAATGTTTATATTTCTAATTATACATATTCATAAATGTACATTATATAATTACTTATACATATAAACAAACACAAATTGCTTCATGCTGTCATATACAACCCGATTTGACATATATACATATACAGTCTGTCATTTAGATATAAGCACATTCACATATGTAGATGTATGTATAGCAGGAGAAAAACTTGTCACCTCCTACAAAATATGAGATATTTGTATAACAACATTGAAACATCTGTAAATCAACGAACTAGCACATACATATACAAATTTATACAGATGAACATTACATGTATAAAAAGAGAAGTCTTTACCTCTGATTGTATATACATACATTTTTGTATATGTATTCATTACACACACACACACACATATATATATATTATATTATACATATATATATATATAAAGAGAGAGAGAAAGAGAAGTATACTAGGAGAGAAACCAGTACCTCCCATATTGATAAAACTTTAAAATATAATAAATTTAAAAAAAAAAAAAAATTAAGATAGATGTAACATTGTGGTTCAGGTTATTGGACAAGTGCAAATCAATAATGCACCTTATAATATATATATATATATATATATATATATATATATATATATATATATATATATATATGAATCGTATTATATTATATACATACATGCTGAAATCCAAAGTAGGTTAAAGTTCCAGTCATGAATAAATGGCTTGCCAGAGATGATTGCTGACTGACACTGAAGCATAATTCTTTATATTTTTACAAGCCGGACTTGCTGATCCAGGCCGCACAAATGTGTTATTGCTCTCAACGACAAAGGGGCCTGGTGGGGGTGGCACGGCCATCGATAAGGTGGGTCCACTTGGAGGTGTCACTGTTGGAGCGGCACTTGAATGGGGCACGTGGGCATGCTGAGAATGTCTTGCATGGGTTCGTCTGTGGCGCTGGAGCTTGTCCGTCCGTGCAAACAGTTTGCCACAGAACTCACAACTGAACGGCTTCTCCCCAGAGTGCGTTCTCCGATGACACTGAAGGGTGTCTCGGCGTGCAAACCGCTGTATGCACAGATCACATTGGTATGGTTTGTCTCCGGTGTGTGTCCGCTTGTGACACTGCAGCGTATCCCGGCGGGCAAACCGGCGGCCACATACAGTGCACTCGAAAGGTCTCTCGCCAGAATGGGTCCGCTTGTGGCATACCAGTTTATCCCGCTGGGCAAACTGCCGTTGACAGAGATCGCACTGGAAAGGTTTGATGCCAGAGTGTGTCCGCTTGTGACACGTCAACTGGTCCGAGCGAGCAAACTTCTTGGGGCAAAGGTCACAGGCAAAGGGTTTCAGGCCAGTGTGCGTCCGCTTGTGACACAGAAGGGTGTCACGGCGAGCAAACTGGCTGCTGCACAGGTCGCAGTGGTAGGGCTTCTCACCAGAGTGGGTCCGTTTGTGACACTGCAGCTTGTCGCGGCGGGCGAACTTCTTCGGGCAAACGTCACACTGGTAGGGCTTCTCCCCCGTGTGGGTCCGCTTGTGGCACTGCAGCGTATCCCGGCGGGCGAACTGGCCGCTGCACACATCACAACGGAACGGCTTCTCGCCCGTGTGCGTTCGCTTGTGACACTGCAGGGCGTCGCGCCGGGCAAACTGATGTGGGCAAACGTCACACCGATAGGGCTTCTCTTGGGGCGGGGTTGGGTTCGGAGTCATTGGAGCAGGACCCGGTGTTGGCTGCTGTGGCTCCTGTGGCTGTTGTGTTGCTATTTGATGGTGGTGGTGATGGTGGTGATGGTGTAGTGGTGGCTGATGGTGGTGGTGGTGGGGCTGTGGAAGTGGAAATGGTGGAGGTGGCATGCTATGGGGTGGGGGTGAGGACATTGAGGCTGGGCTGAGGGGTGTTGGAGGGCAAACATTACATGGCTGCCCATGCGGCATGGGATGTACTGATGGCGGTGAGGTGGAGGAGGTGACTGATGAAGGTGGTGGAGGTGGTGGTGGTGGTGGCGGGAGAGGGGGCAGTAAGAGGGGAGGGCAAACGTTGCAATGAAAGTTTTGGCCCTTCTCATGTGGCTGTGGAGATGGATGTGAATGTGGTTGTTGCTGTTGTTGTTGTTGCTGCTGCTGCTGTGGTTGTTGTTGTGGTTGCTGCTGCTGATGATGATGGGGGAAGTGGTGATGCTGGCTGAGCGTGTGTGGAGAAGGGGATGCTGGAGGACATGCCTCACAATGAAACGGTTTGCCCTGCTGATGACCCAGTCCAAGAGGAGATGCGCATGAAGGGGTGGAAGATGAAGAGGGAGAAGACAATGGCCTTTTCTGATTTGACGCTGTCGATGTTACCGATGTTGGGGGCAGTGGAAGCGGTAAGGGTGGTGGAGAGTGTAAGGCAGCCGTTGGAGGAGAAATTGGCAGATGAGGCTGGGCTAGTGCTTTCCCAAATGAGAGTGGCTTGCCATAGAGGTCCCAGGGGTAGGGCTTTCCTGTTGCAGCCGGATGCATGTGATTCAGGTGCATCCCGCAGCTGGGTGCAAACTGCTTGGCTACACAGGCATTCCCATAAAATGGCTTCTCCACAGGGTGCATGTGAGTCATTTTATGAATAGGCATGGCGGCGGTGGTGCTGGGAGGGAACTGTTTGTTCCTCATCTGCTTACCCCCACTGCCGGGGTGGTGTCCTTCCATATTGTGTGTCATGTGGAAGTGTAACCACAGGTAAATATTTGCCTTTAATTACATACAAGTAAATAATATCAAATCAAGGACCAAAATAAACTCATCGAACTGAAAAATACCCTGAAAGAGTGTCCAGTTGTATCTAACAGGTTGAACGCTTTGATTTGCTTATATGTAAAAGCTGGTCACGTATGCATCATAATATATATATATATATATATCTACTGATAGTATATTTATATGATTTCTCTTCCTTATCTAAAAATAGAGGTGTATCTTATAATATGACAGTTTTTGGAAATAAACTTGTCCAATCAATATGTCGGTTCGATAGCAAAGAATCTATGATAAAGAGGAACTGCTCGTCATTTTCTGTTGTTCCATCAAAATGATGAATTCGGAAACGGGTCGAAGGATGTAAGTTATTTTTGTACTGGTTAATGTGTCTCATGAGGTTAAGTCAGAAACGATTAAGTAATTTACCGGAGGAACAACAATACTAGTGTCAAAAGGGATGCAAGTAATAGTCCAGTGAAGAAATAAGATGTACAGAATCAATTCTTGATTAGCGCAAGCCACAGCCACGAA
The DNA here is from genome assembly GCA_963457665.1 of Thysanoteuthis rhombus. Taxonomy (NCBI): domain Eukaryota; kingdom Metazoa; phylum Mollusca; class Cephalopoda; order Oegopsida; family Thysanoteuthidae; genus Thysanoteuthis; species Thysanoteuthis major. Next base: position 17,332,552 of record OY735214.1, on the reverse strand, counting down.
CCACAAGGGTCTAGCCACCGGAAAATTCAGTGTGTGTGTTTAGCAGCGATAAAAACACAGGATATGCATTTTTATTGATTTGTCTGGTGCAGAATGCAGGCATTACAGACCGATACTGGGGGAAGGGGAGATCCTTGTCGGAAGAAAAGATAAACTTAGAAACCGTTGATCCGCCCTGTAAAACCTGATAGTTCAGGAACACAAAAGATCGATTAAATAAAATAAAGATACTAGGGGGAGATAATTCTTTGGTGCTTTTTTTTTTTTTTTTTTTTTTTTTTTTTTACCAGCAAACTCCAGGGTAGAATGATCCGTGTAAATCAATCAGTGGTTATCCAATCAGATCTGATCAAAACAAACATTTCTTCATATCCAAATGTTTTCCTTTCATGGCTCCAGTTATATCAAACTTGCAGCGCTGAAGATCTTTAGGTCTTAGTAAGAAGTGAGGATTTATATTGTATTTTCGTTTCCATGTTGATATTTTTGCCAGTCAAGCAAAATGGAAACAGGCCTCGGATTTTTTGTTGACAGGTTCCAGAAAATGGCCATATCAGTTTTAGTTTAACCATTTCAAGACTAGCTTATTAAAGTGTTTTATGCCTGAATTAAAATACCCAAGTAGACTTCTAAAAGAGATCTACGGGATATATATATCCAAGCAGTTCTAGAAACCTCAGGGTATATACGCCCCAGTCTTGAAAGGCTTAAATATGTTTGAATAGGTATAGACAGATATTTTGATACGTCCACATATCTTTTTTTTTTTTTTTTTAAACAATATTCAGGAAAAAAAAATCCATTCGTTTGTAGATCATCAATATTTATAGCTACACCTCAAAGTGGAGCCAGGCTACACAATCCTTCGACCGACAATCTTCTTCCGATATGACTGAAGAGATACAGATAGATTTTTTGATCACTTTTTTCAAAAATCTTTTATAACATGACTGGAAATTAGACCATAATTGTGCGAGTTCTCTCCCATGCACTTTCAGATGTATATAAGGGTGGGAGGAAATGAGAGTCAGTGGGAGTTTGGGGGTCTGTCAGTCAGAGCAATCGGTGGTAGCGATGCTTGCACATCCAAAGAGAAATCCATATATTGGTAGAAAAATTGACATTTACAGCTACACCTTGAAGTAAAGCTGAGCTACATGATCCTTTAGCTAGACATTTTCCAACCTTCTTAAGGTGGCAACAGACATTGTCAATAGTTTTCTTCTTGAAGATAGCTGGTCGTTATTCTTGGCTCTTTCATATTTCATATTTTTCAAAAGGGTAGAATTATTGTTCCATTTTTTTCTGGCCTTTGAGAGAAAACTTCTGATTTGCCAGCCTGTCTGATGGAGGACACCAGGAATATTTCTTTCCTTTTTTTTTTTTTTATTCCTTACTCTTCTCCTGACAATGTAAATCTTTTGACACTTTTGAATAGCATTCTCCGCAGAGAGATGTGACCTACGAGAGGTTTCCTTGCCAGCATCAATCCTACAGGAAAAAGAAATAAAGATTGAAATAGAAACTCATTGGAAATTATTTTACTACAGAAATGCATTGTAATCTTTTTTATTATAAGAATGCATTGCAAATTAGTTCAACATTAATTGTTTATGTAACCTATGATATCACAAGCAGGATTTATTCAAATACATAAGTTTAATTTTTTCTAATTATTACATATAGTGTTATAACAAATACGAGAAGCATATACAGAAATTCACAGGAAATTATTTTACAATAAAAATGCATTGTAGTCTATCTTACTATAGGAATGCATTACAAATTATAACTGCCTATATATGTAACCTATGATATCATGGCTAGGATTTATTTCACTTATTCTAATGATTACATAATGTGATATATAGATGATAGTAATTTGACAATGTGGATGTGAAAAGTTGGAGAACAATATATATATATATATATATATATATATATACAGCGTGAGAATTAACCGTCTCTTATAAATTCTATATAACTTCTGTAGATATTGTTCTATTGACCCGATGATAAATAGTTAAGTTAATTACGAATAATGGACACATTATACGGGTTACATCTCAAAAACTTTCATTATCAAAAGGGTAAGCTTAATGCATTTTACTGAACTTTCATCAATGTTTTCAAAGAAACAATTGTTCACATGTCCGGATGTAGTACTAAACTAGAAAAAAAGGGTTTATAACACTTCTGGTATTGGTTATTTGGAGGAATTATACAAGGTGTGAGTAAGAAGGGGTCAAACTATGGAATTTTTTTTCTTTTATCACAGTAGGGATAAAATGATGAGAGGTGGGTGATATTTTTTGATTCTAAGGATGGATATCTGGGATGGAGGGGATGTCTGTTTCATTTTCATTCTTTTGTTGGTGTACGAGTGTGCGTGACCAGATGGTAATGTCTAGGGGTGTTTTCATTTGAAACGAAAGTTCAGCAAAATGCATCAAGTCTATCTTCATGATAATAAATATTTTTGAGATGTAACACACCTGTTCTCAAGTCTTTCACTTGCATGCTGTCGGATTACCTTACATCTAAACAAGAAAACAGACAGTGAAATAGCTAATACTGGAAGCATGTATAAAAATTCATTGGAAATCATTTTAGTACAGAAATGCATTGTAATCAATTTTACTATAGAAATGCATTGCAAGTTATTCTAACATTGTCACTATCTCTCTACGTAACCCATCACAGGTAGGATTTATTACGTTAATATATCAAAATTTCCATTCATTCTGATGCAGTCGTTCTTAGAATACATGTCACATTCTCTGCCTTGTGGTTCACTCAATACCTCCCCGATTTTGAATTGTCATCTAGTGATTTTTTCACTATTATACTGTCCTTCCTAGCTGAAATTCCTCCCCTGGAAGCTGAGTGCCTTCTCTTTGAGTATCACTGTTCAAATGATAGTGATATAGCAAATATAGAAATTCACTGAAAATTATTTTACTAGAGAAATACATTGCAAATTATCTTAACACTAGCTGTTTACGGATCCTATATAATGTGTCCATTATTGGTAATTAACTATTTATCAACGGATCAATAGAGCAATATTTACAGAAGTTACATAGAATTTTTGACAGAGAGTCAATTCTCACACTATTTATATATATATATAAGAAATGGACATATTTGGTCTGATAGAATGAATTATAAATTGTGCTAAACAATGGGAGATCATTTCAAATAAGTTTCTATATAATATAATGCAACTCATAATTCATATATATATATATATATATATATATATATATATATACACACACACACTAGGTGAGTGAGAATTAACTCCCTGTTAAAAATCATACATAATTTTTGTAAATATTGCTCAATTGACAATCGATAGACAATTAAGTTACTACCAATTTCCAATAGGGAGCCTCTTTTAACAGACCCTCTGTGCGTACACACACACACACACACATATATATATATATTATATATACACATACACACAACTATAGAGGAGGCTGATTATTATCATAATCATGGATAAGGTTATCAAACGGTTATTATCAAAATCAGTCAGTTGCAATGCAAAATAAAAATTCCCAGCATGAAATGTCATTGTATACATTTCTTTGAAACCAAAAACTACATTTGATTCAAACCCATAGAAAGAGAACTTGAGAGTAAGTTATGAAAATCACAGACATGATAATTCTACACTCCTTGTAATCAGTGTATTTATTCCATTCAACATTATCTCTAAACAGGTGTTCCATTATCGTCAACTGGATATTGTTAGTAAGCATTTGGCAGATTGAAACTGTCCTCCACAAACTATTTAATCAATAAAAGGGAGGGACTTGTCACTGATTGCATAATTTTAAACAACCTCAATAGGCTAGATTACATTTTAGTATGTGTAGGACAATTTCCACTTTGGTGGGTGACATAAACTTGTTTACATATGCCTGTAAGTGACTTCACATGGAAACTTTTTTTTCTCAAATTCAACCAGACATCACTTAACAAATACCCAAGAAAGCCTGAAATATTCTTAATACCAGAGAATTATTGACAGCAGTGGCCAATGACTCACAAACAACAGTTCAAGCACTCTCTAAATTCCTCGTCTTCTCAAGGCAATAAGAAAGGTTAAAAAGTTGGAAAAATGGGTCCCACGTGAACTGAATGTAATGCTCCATGACAGTGATAGAACCCGTACTTCTCAGCGGACAGTTTTTAAGCTTAATGAATAGGGATATGAAGTCTTCCAGCATCCTTCATATTCATCTGGCATTTCTCTTACAGATTATCATCTCTTCAAGCATTTTGAACTTAATAACTGTAATAATAGAGAAGCCATAATTTATACTTTTACTGTATTTGTAACCGCTAAACCCGAAGTATTTTACAGACGTGCTATATTTTTGTTGGAGGATATTTAGAAAAAGGTTACTGTTTCAAATGAGTCAGACTTTTGATTAGATATATACAGTTTCCTGTTGTCCAGATCAAACGCTATCTTCTTATTCAAAAAGCATTTCAATTGATAAATCAGAAATCTTATGAAAGGTACATAATTCTATGACAAACAACAACACTTAATCCAACACTAGCTGACTTCTATAGTTGGAGTTGACTAATACACATTAGACTAATTCAAACATGGATTCACTGAAATCTCTAAGAAACACATAGGTTTCTTTTAATATATCAGTGATATTCCACCCCATTGACTACACAAAAGTCTGGAAAAATAAATTGCTCAACAGATTTCAAGACATGATTTAAAGCTGAAAAAATGAGGCTTCTATAAATATTCACTAAGCTTAACTTAGTACATATGATACAGGGCTAGACTTGAAGGAAATTTTAATAATTTTCAAAAGATGTGGATAAAAATCAAATAGTAACAAAATTAATCAGGCAAAATATTGATATCATTCTGCAAGTTTATATGTAAGGCCATTATGTTTTTCTACCTAAGATCAGAGTGCAGTATCTGCTAAATTGCCACCCTTCTGAGCTGGAATCAGTTATGCTTTCTGACTGTGAGAAGGAATAGGGAAGCAAGAGGGAGAAGGAAGGAACGAAAAAAATAAGAGGGTGTGAAGGAAGAAAGGTAGGAAGTGAGAAATCAAGAGAAAAATGAAAAGAAAACCAGATGAATGGAAATAATATACATAAGCATTCATACAGAGAGAGATCAGAGAGACAGGCTTGCTGGCAGGATATGAAGAGACAAAGAGCAAAAGATTGAATGGCAGGTAGGAATGGAAGGGCGTTAAAATTCCTCTTAGGAAGATGAAAGAGAGGATGCATTAGAAAAAATTTGCGAACCCCCAATTCTTTTGGCATTTGAAACTAATCCGTGTTTGCATAACACTTATACATAAAGATAGGAAGGGATAAGGGAGAAAATGGAGAGATATAGGTAAAAGGTGAAGGAAGAGTAGAGGCATGGGGTAATGTATAATCCTAGTTGTCAACACCCATGGAATTTCCCGAGTTGAGCTAGTATATGTAAATATATAAGTATTATTTATGTTGACTACAATGATATCAAACAAATATGTCAAAACTTCGATTCACTTTAATGATTGGTACTATTAAAAGCATTTATAGGAAATAAGCAGATGCCAAAATTTCCATCATACATTCAGTACGTGAAATATAGCGAAAATAGCTCAAAAGGGATCTGGTGAGTTCATTCCCAACAATTCATAGCTATATACGATTCATCCCAAACAATTGTGAAAGAAGGTTATAAGTTTCAACAATGTACATTTTTTTCAGACCAAACTCATGTTAAAATATTACTCATGTAATAACATCTTTATATATAACATTCAAGTGAGATAAGGGTTGGGGATGAGTTTTCTATGGCTATGAATGTTCTGTAATCCAAGGCTATGAATTGTTGGGGATGAATGTTCTGTAATCCTGTTCAAAAAGTTGATTAATTGGTACTTATCTATGTTCTACTAAAAAACTCACGCAAAATACTAACTTTAGAGACATACCGAGAGAGTACAAATGGTATATGCAAAAAATCAAATTCTTGAAATATAGGCATTGTTTTCTACTTACAAAAACGTGTTTGTGTGTATAGATAGATGTTCACATTTATACGTACTGATTCCTAATACATAACAAAAATATACACGTAAACATCCCCAGAAGTGTGTGTATAGGAGTAAATATATGATTAATCACACATACACATCATTTGCATTTCAATCGTTTTGAATCACCTGTGAACTGGTTGTGCTGCCTATGTAACTATGCAACCAATCAGAGAGGACCCTACTGCACACGTGTGAACAGACATTCCACGTGGGATATATTCAGTGGGCAGTGAGACATCATTGAATGAGCTTGTGTACTGAGTGATCGTCGTATTCCTAGTGACCCAGAGCATGTCATCAAGTTGAAAAAAACAACAAAAAAAATTAACAGAAATGAAAGTAAGTAAAAACCTTCTCTTAAAAAGAGAAAAAAAATGAATTAAAGAGAAGGAATGCCTTTCTGTAAATAATCAATTCTCAACAAAACTATAAGCTTGAAAGTAGTAAATACACTTTCTTTATTAACTTAACGTGAGTCAACTTAATCCTTGTTTACAAAAATGGGTGGCGTAGCTCACCCTTCTGTGTAGCCATGTTGGTTCAAATTACAGCTGAACTTCAAACCTTGGGCAAGTTATTTTAGAGCCCCTGTCTGTCGCGGTCAGTTTATGAATTCGGGTACTCGGATGAAATAAAAATCATGATCTACTTGTTCGCTACGAGGACTCTTGGCAAAATTTCCTTGTCAATAATGAGGGTAACGTGATAGTACACGCCCATAGTTAATTTCAGTTTTCATTTAACAACACAGGACAGTCGATAGACATCACATAAATCCGTTCAGGACGGCCAAAATCTATTCTTTTCTTCTTTTGAACAAGAGGAAAATATATTGATTTTTTAAAACCTTTTTTTTTTTAAATTTTAGCAATTTTATTCCCAACTCGTGAATATCAATATGCTGTTGTAGTGTAAAACCAACTCTCTTTTTAGAAGTCGTAGAAGAAAATAAAAAAAAACAAAACATTAAAAATCCACGGACTAACTTTTAAGGGTCGATGTGTTTTGAAACATAATTGGTTGTTGGGACGGGATACTGGTATAAAGTAAGTTTTACGGTAAAGTGATTACATGAGCAAGCGCCCCGTTTTCGGTTTAGGAGTTTGCTATCGAAATTGAACTGTTGTAGAAAGATTTTAAGTAAAAAGTAAACCGAAGTGATTTTTAAAAAAATGACTTTATAATTTCCTTGTGATCTTTAATTTTTTTTGTTTTTTCTTTTTCACCCGAAAAAAAATATTAATATCTTTTAAATCGAAATCGCTATTCAAATAAGCAAATAAAGATCTGCTCAGATTTTTTTCATAGATTAGATAGGCATTTAGTTCAGATTTATCTGACTAGTGGTTGACAGTAAATAATTCGTTTCTTTTTCTTAAGGAAAAGGAAGATAAATAACTTCGTATACGTCATGCCAACTCCAAAGAAAATAAAACTTCGACATTTTTCATTTCATTTTAATCTATGAACACGTAAAAAGGAATAGATATCGGTGGAAAATTACTTCATATTGTTGACGATTAGTAAAATTAACATTCTCGGCATACCTCATTGTAGCCTATTTTTGTAAACAAACCTTGCGGCAGGACTCGAACCCAGATTAATCTAATCCACCTATCCAGTCAATTTAATGATGATTTTTACCGCCTCAACCAATGTTGACTGATGTCAAAATCACAATTGCAACGTCTGAATCGATGTCGTAAATGTTTGTTTTTAATGTTTATTTAAAAGAAACAAAAAAAAAAAAAAAAAAAAAAACAACAACAAACAAACGTCCAGTCAAGAGAGGAGCTAAATAATGTTTTGGGTTGTTTATTTTAAATAACGCTCGATTTTGATTCAATATCATCTAAACACATAAGAACTAATTTTATCATTCGATGAATACATAAACAAACAAATATACAAATATTGAAAAACAACATTAAGAAATAAACACATTTTCCCCTTACCTTCGCAACTCAATGATTTATCCATAGTGAAATAAATTGATCTCCAGCTGGCTGATTTTTTTTCTCTTATTTCTTGTTCATTTCATCGGATTTTTACACCAACAAATCCATCTCTAAGTCATTATCATTATTACTACTATTTTCAGTCCGATTACACAATGATGTGATAATTTCTATGAAGTGAACCCTTGGCCTTATCTCACAGTTCTCCCAACAATTTTTCTTTTAATCCAACACATTTAAAATCCTAATGTCAATATTTAAAAAACTACTTATGCAATCACGCCAACATCTAATACAGTTTTAGGTTAAAGGCTGAGACATAGTGATGTGTTGAAGGACGGTAAAATGAGCAAACGCATTAAATTGAATAGAAATTGTTCAGTTTTGTTGGTTGATATCTATTTTCCTAATGCTTTCCTTTCGTTTCGAGTACAAATCATCCTCGTAAACATGAGCGAATGAAAAATATGCATATAGACCCGACATGTTCAGCGCAAATTTACGATTAAATCTGAAACTTGGTGAATTTCTCCTCAAATTGTTATACCATCGACAATTTGGAGAAACGGTAAGAAAATGTGATTTCTTTTTAACAGAAATTGATTAAAAAAAAGGAAGAGACGAACTCTTAAAAATAGGAAAGAAAAGGAGGAAGGTGTGTAAACATGTTATGTTATGTTCCCGGGTTACACAAATCAGTCAGTCAGTGGATCATCACGGGTTCCGCTTATAATATCATCTTTCCTGTCCCAGGCCGAAAAAGCACACACGACCACAAAAGGGCAGGGCGACAGGCGTGGCTGAGGACCAGATGATCGTCGCTATCATTGATGAATGTTCATTTCCTTTTTAATATTTTCCCCTTAATACATTCCACAGCGATAACTCAATTGGTAGCCATTGTCTATTAATGTTGTCCTGTCTTTAATGCTTCCGGTGTTAACGGTGTGAAATTCCCGTCTGCGAAACAATTCCTGACGTTGATAATCACTAGTTCATCTATCGTAATCAAAATTGTGGATATATGAAAAAAAGATAGAAGTTAAAATGAACACTGTGTGTAAAAAGAGACATTTGTAATGGATTGAAACCAGAATTTTCGTCGTGGGAATTTTTGATAACGAGATTCACCAAACCGGCACCGTGAGTAGTTGCTATATTTTCTGTTCAGCGATCATTGTGATACAGGAAAAATTATCCGAATTCTAGATTGATACTTATAGTCATGGGGTGTAAATTGAAATAGGGTCAGCTGTTTTGGTGATTAATGTTGAGAACGATGGTCAAAGAGCTGGATCAACAAACCTTTGCAGGTGAGTTCGATATGGATACGAATTCTACCTTGAATATCCCAAGGATCTGTTGCGCAGCCTCGATGTGATTTGGCAGCCAATCAGAGGGGACCTTGCTCTGCTGTGGGGTTACTCAGTCGCCACTGAGATGCCACAGAGTGAGCTTGTGTATTGTGTGACTGTTATACTCATAATGACCGGGCCTGCCAATTCATAGTCTTGGTGCAGAATTTTTTGGCTGAACGTTGCATCACCCAGGTCTTTCAGCCTCTCCAGAGTCGAGATTAAGCTTCATGTAACTTTTGGCTTTTCCCCAAAAGATTTCAGACCGTGGACGAGATTAAGCGAAAAAGATGAGGCAGGTGATAGCAATCCTGAAAGAGGACTTTGCAGACTGTTTTGAAAGGTGTAGGGAACAATGAGATAAGTATGAGAGGTTCCAAAGGGAGTACTTTAAAGGAGACATTGCCCTAGGCTAAGTAGCCTATTTTTTCGGTAATATTAAATGACTGGATACTTTCTGGACAGACTTCACATTCACCGGAGCTCCAAAATCCTCATGTGAATGCTGGATTTGTCCAATTCTACTTCTTCTACTTTCTAATTATGTCCAATATGAAGAATAAAAAATACAGGTCAAGCAAATGATTCATTATGAATGGTCAACTTATTGATCAACATTCAAATATTTTTTCACAAGATTTTCTGGTAAAACACATTGGTATAGCAAAGAAGTTAGCAAAGAATTTAGCCGATGTCATCAAGACAAGCTATCTGTGAAAAGTTTATGAAGCAAGGCAAAACAATCCAACAATTTGAATTACCCCAAAATAATAACAATATGATTTATGTATTTAATTCTGTTTTCCTTCCATGGATTGTTTGGAGGGTGATATTTTCACACCCAGAATTCCAATCAAGACCACCTTCGTTAAGTTTTGCCAATAAATTTATCTTGTTTTAAACATTAAATTTTCCTTCTCCAAAGTAAATTTTCAAAACTTAATCAATATGACTCCCCTAGAATGGAATATCGATTCTTTAGATCTTTTTTTTTTTCTTATCCAATATTAACAGTAAGAAAAAATCAACATGATGTCACTATGCCTTAGTTGGCAACCAGTCCAGGAAAAGGACAACTCTGAATTCAAAATCAAGAGGAGAATCCACTACAGGTAAAGGTAAAAATAGCAAAGTGAGACATAGGGATTGCAATACAACCTTTTAAAAGCCCTCTTAATAGAAACAGATCTGGTTAGTCACTCAACAGAAACCGTCATGTGACCAATGTTTTTTAGCAGCATGCTGTGTTGGGGTTTATCAATCAATAAATTTCAAAAACTGGTGAACAATGTATTGATTACACCTCTTGCCTTTTGTTGGGCAGTGATCATTGAAAAAGTTTGAATTTTCAAAAAACAAGACTGCTGTCTGACACAGAGTAAGGGACCAATTTAGCATGAACTTACTTTGTAAATTCGACCCCCAATCAAAAACCTATTTTGGGGGTAATTTTCCAAAGACAAAATAATCGTTTTCTCCAGGCATAATGAGGAGGAAATGTTAAAAAATTCTAACCCTCTAGCTCCATTAAAACACATCGACAGCCAGACTAACTTGAAAACTGAAGAGACCTATGTTGATAGTTTCTAATCATTGTAGAGACCAAAACAATAAACAGGGTTCTCTGAACTTGAGCCGGAAGTTCAGGTATTCAACTGATATATTCAGGATTTTGAACTATTTACATCATAAAAGAAGTCAGAGTGGTATAACAGTTACTTGCTCAGAAAATGGAATTGTTTTAACCAGGTTCAAATTCTAGCCAAAGTTGTTTGCATTCACTTTACACTGATTCCCTTGGGAAAGGCCTGAATTTATTCTCTCCCAAGCTACGGGTAAAATAACAGAGCAGCCTGGGCTCCCTAGACTTAGTTGGCAACCAGTCCAGGAAAAAGACAACTCTGAATTCAAAACCAGGAGTGGAATCCATTACAGGTGAAGGTAAAAATAGCAAAGTGAGACATAGGGATTGCAATACAACCTTCTAAAAGCCCACTTACTAAAGATTAAAGATGATCAGCTCTCAACTAAAGACTGAATGGACCCAGGATATCACCATTATGAGAACTTAATGACTTTCTAAGTGTATTGATTACACCTCTCGCCTTTTGTTGGGCAGTGATCACTGAAAAAGTTTGAATTTTCAAAAAAACAAGACTAACTGCTGCCTGACACGGAGTAAGGGACCAATTTAGCATGAACTTACTTTGTAAATTTGACTTCCTACCAAAAACCTATTTTGGGGGTAACTTTCAAAAGACAAAATAATTGTCAAATGAGTTTTTGTGCTTCAGACTTATATATGCAGGTCTGTTGAGGATCTAAGCTTTTCCCATAAAGAAAGAGTGGTATTAATCACTATTGATGCATTTAAAAACGCTTGAAAGTGAGAAACTCCAGTTTTTCAAATCATATTTTTACATTTGAACTCAACATGAGGTATCTGTAAGAGGAATTTCATTCTAATAGCAGATGATGTCTCCTAATTAACTTTTAAATTCTTACAAGGAAATGTCAATTTCAAGGGAAATAACATTTGTTTGAAATTATTTCCCTTTGACAATTTGCTGATTTAAAAAAAGATTCTATTCAATTTACGGGAACGTTCCTCTATTTATTATCCTATTCTTTGGAGAGTTCCATGGTCAATTACAATTGGTTTATGAATTTAAGAGTTAATTTATCACCATGAAATAAGAGAAAATTTAAATTCAGTTATCCATTGCATGATAAAAGCATTTGTACATTGCAAGATGATCCATTGCAAGTTATCTACTGCAAGATAAAAGCCCAGACTCACAGATAGAACCGAATTTCTGTGAGACAGAAATTTTATTGAGTTAGCCATATAACTTCAATGATAGAGATTCCCATCATTTGCTGTTAAAGGGTTAAGAAATGAAATAAACATTCATCCAGATGATTATCTGGACTGTAGTCATGCCTGTCATCCTACCCTTTTGTGGTTGCATGCTTTGATAATGATAAAATAAGAACCTGTGATGATCTTGTGACTGGCTGACTTGTGTAACTGGGAACATTACACACCTTCCTAGTTTTCTTCTAACTTAGCTAAGATATTTTCAGGAACAGGTTTTATGTTAGATCTCCTTCCTCAAACATCTGTAATTATTTTAATTTTCACATGACTTCCAAATGCTTATTGTGGATTTGTAGTTGTATAGAATCTCTTATTTATCCCAATATTTATTAAGTCTGTTTTTGGAAGAATTCACAATTTTTTGTATGCACCGTTTCATTTGGTATACAATTCCATATCTGCACTATGCTGACACTGAAACTCTATTTTTGTACATCCAACGTGGTGGCTCTTTGTTACATTTTCTGGTTCTTCCTTCCGTTCCCTATCCTTTGTGTATTTTCTTCCCACTTTTTTCCATTTCTTTTCAAAATGTCTCAGCTATCAACTCTTAAATGCATTCAAAAATTCAAAGGGAGTAACTTCTGATTGCAATTTTTGGTAAATCTTTTTATTCTTTTCAATTCAATTTACAAAAGAGTTCCATTTCTATTTTTCAAAATCCTAATAATTGAAGAGTTCTACACAGGTCACAAGCTGTCTCTGGATCTAAGAGTTAATTAGAAATTGAACAACCATAGCCATCAAAGATAGCAAAGGGTTCTACCCCTTTTTATATTTGCATGTGTTTGTGTGCTTGCTAATGTGTTTATGTTTTCTAGCGCTCCTGGCCATACCGTTTTGTTTAGATACTTGAGAATTGGGATCAGTGCTCTACTAAACCCCTGCTAAGAATGTTGCTTTTTGACTTTTGGGAGCTTTATCCTGATGAATTGAATAAAAACGTCTGGATTCTGACGAATCTAGATGATTTTAGATGGTTTTTTTTTTTACTCTATTTTAGATATTTTCCAAGAGAATGCCAGTGATGTCATAAAAAGAATTTATTCTGACCATAATAATTCTTCGATAGAATTTTTCAAATGACTTCAAATTTTGACTGCAATGGCAAGTTTTTAAAAATGTTAAATTTATTTAATCGATGGGGGCTGCTACACACTCCGAATAAAAAAAAAAAAATTTCTCTTGTGAATTTTCAACCTCTGCCTACAAGGTTAAAGGAGGTATATACAATTCACTCGTGTCTGTCTGTTTGTCTAAACAATATCTCCAAAATTTCTTGATGAATTTCAAGGACTTTTTGTTTAGGTGTTGACCACAGAAGAAGGAAAAATTGATTAAATTTTGAGGTGGAATTATTTCTTTTGACTGAAAGATATTCTTTCATATTTTAAGACCATATTTCAAAATGTGGAAATTCAAAACTCATACATTCACTCCTTATGATGTATAGAAAAAACTTTTTTCGTCATCTCCCCCCAGTTTTTAATGGGGGTTCAATTTACAATCTAAGTTTATGTTAATTTGGTTACTTTGTGTTCGGTAGAGTTCATGCTTGTTTTTTGAAAATTTCAACTTTTTTTTACTGATCATTGCCTAACAAAAGGCGAGAGAAGTGACTTATTCATTGATCATTTTTTTTTCCAATTTTTTATTGATCACCACCAACATGGCATGCTGTCAAAAGACACTGATCATGTGATGACTTCTATTGAGTGACTAATTAGCATTTTTACTTATTTACACACACAGGTTTCCTACGCTACCAAAGGTAAAGCGTTCCTGTAAAAACTTTTCATGAATTTAAATGGTACAAACCGAAGAAGCAATTACCATTAATTTATGGGAAAAACTTTTGAGCGTTTGCAGATCCCCCCCCCCCCCCCCCGCAAAAAAACCTAATGCTAAGCATTACACCCATATGATATTCCTTCAGCTTTTCTGATACCTTAGAATACATCTTGCTAAGCTAAGCAAAGTTTCTTCCAATGTTGTGCGACATATAAGTTAATGATTTTGTCTCCATTTCTCAAACAATCCATGAAGAGCCACATTGTTTGTAGCGATTGTGGTTTTTATTACAAGGCAGAAGGCTTGCATGACACCATAATAGATGGACTGTCTTATTGGACTGAAGGGTTCCAAGTTCCCTGCTATGGACCCATATGGAGGTTGAAGTGAATTTGTGCCTTTTCCTAGATCATTAGTGTGCAATGAATGCAAACTGCTTCAGCTGGGGTTTGAACTTGGTTCGCCAACTCCATTCTCCATGCCATCAAGTCTTAGGTCATCTATATATCCCATCTGGCTAACAGATACCCAAATTAATTTGAGATAAAGCACAGATGCCCAAAGATACATTTCAGATCCATGGCAGATTAGGATCTTTTATAAAAGTGATATGTAGTAAAGTAAAATTTTGAAAAGCCGGGAATCTATCCATATGATAAGCTTATATGCAAATTTATTCATTTGTTTGGGATAATCACTTTGGTTGATTTACCTTCATATTATGGTACAACTATAAAAATTACGTCATAAAAACTCTCAAGATATTATGTCTGAACAATCATCAAACCAGCTTGAGTTGAGTCAGGATACTTGGATTTAAAAAAAAAATTGCCAAATAAAATAGCTTTAGGCTCCTTAGAGCCGATTCATACATAAATAACCCTACCATTTTTGATGGATATATTCTAGTGCTTTGATTATGAGTAGAAGTCAATGGCACTTAAAGAAGGTGTAGAATTCTGTGATCCTTAGATAAAAAGTGGAAGTCTATGGCTGTTAGATAAGGTGTAGGAGTCTATGACCCTTAAACATGGGGCGGAAGTTGACAGCCATTAGAAAAGAAGTCAATGGCCCCTAGATAGTACATATGGCTGTTATATAACTAGTAGAAATCTATGGCCCACAGAAGTTTTTGACCCTTAATCAAAGGGTAGAGGTTTATGGCCCTTAGATGAGGAATACAAGTTTATGGTTCTTAGATAAGAAGGAGAAGTCTGTGGCCCTTAGATGACGGAATAAAAGTCTATGGCCTTTAGATAAGGATTAGAAGTCAGTGGCATGTGATGAAATACTATCTGCTCTTATGACTCACCCTGTTTTATAAGTCCCAGCCCCATGTAGAAATCTCAGAACATTGTTCTATAGTCATTAAATAAGCACTGTGTATATAAAACATTATGGCGAAGTATTGGATATCGAAGAAAAGAAGAATATAGCTACATGACCAGTGAAACATTTGTGGCCTAATTGGTAAGGCACTGTCACAGTTAGACAGGCTCCCAAAGGATAAAAGATGCCAGTTCTTGCCAGAATCTTGTTGGTAATTCTGATCCATGCTGCTTACTCAACTGTCATAAAATAAAGATTTGAGAATGGCAGTAAAAGCAACAGGAATAAGATGAATTAAATAATTGTCAAAAACTGATAGCAGATCAGGTTAGGTACTCAATAGAAATCATTACGTAACCAATGTCTTTTGGCAGCATACCATGTTGGGGTGATCAAATAAAAATTGAGAAGGGGTGACTTATGAGTATATTACTTCTCTCTCCTTTTGTTGGTTGGTGCTCAGTAAAAAAGTCTGAATTTTCAAAAAACAAGTTTGAAAATTGCTGAATACCAACCAAGGGACCAATTTAGTAGAAACTTTTGCTGTAATTCATCCCCACCCTCTAAAAATCCTATTTGAGAGAGAGATTCTTAAAAAGCTGAAAAAATTTTTTTCCTAGACATAATACAGAGAAAATGTTTAAATTTTCATTCTAAATTGACTCATACATATATAAACAGTCAGCCAGCCAGCCAGCCAGCCAGCCAGCCAGCCAGCCAGACAAACCCTCTTAAAAACAGAGGAAACCTATGTTAATGTTGACGGTCTCTAATGATTGACAATGCTTCATCTGAAAAATTTGAAAGAATGGAAAGAGTACGGAGCACATACCATAATGCAATGGTTAACCATTGCATTATGGTATGTGCTCAACATAGAGCTTGTTAACAAGCTCTATGTTGAGTATCTAAATTTGGCCCTACCATGCATACGTGTGCAAACGGGACATTTTACCCCTCATCTGGAGTGAGGAGGGTTGAAAATTGGAACCTCATAGTAAATAAGACATAATGGTGCAGTACAATTATTTTATGTAACCCCAACCTAATGTACCTACATAAAAAGCTGATATTATTCCTCACTGGTGACAGAGTTGCTATTAAGATATATTCCAAATATATCATTTTGCCTTTCACCCCCTGGAAATACATATCTTTGTCCCTCCCTTACCTCTGGAAAAGTGGCAGTGGATGCTCATGTATGCATAGCCAGCTTGTCTTGTAGACCAGTAGGCTATTGTATTGACTTTGATCCTCATTGGGTGCTCCAATACTATGACCTTGTGCCAGACTGAGTCAGGCTTAAAGTCAGTAAATATCTACATCAGATACCTAACATGAATAGCCAGCTTGTCGTGCAGACTGTTTTGCTTGCGTGGAGAGTTTGATCCATACGATGAAGCTAAGAAGTAAATAATTATTGGGGGAGGGGCTTGCTTTTTTTGCATATCACCCTAGTGCCAGTGGTCAGTGTTCAAGCTCAGGTGAAAAGCCTGGATTTTCGAATGCTGATTCTCAAGATAGAAAAGTTCTCCCCACTTTTTCTACCCCTTCCCTCTCTAGTTCCCTCCATTCAGTCTATTACCATATTTTTCTAAACCAACAGCATAGCAAGGGTTCTCAATGCGTGGGGGCAGATGGTCCCACAGGTGCAGTTGTGCTATAAGAGGGCATAGGTATCAATTAACAGGCAATAGGTCAGAAGATATTTTTCACCCTTTCATACCTGTGCTGGGGCAACTGCCTCCTCTTGACACCCCCCTCTTGTTACACCTCAGTGCAAAACTAACTATCAAGAAAGAAAAGTATGTACTAGAACTTGAGTTTGAATGTATTTATTACAAAACTTTCACTGACCCTATACTCCAACTTTGTTGGACACCTCACCATGGAGCATTGGTTTACAAGCTAGTCTCACTGGCCATTACTACTATTCTGAACTTGATTTTAGGTTTGTAGACCTTTTTATTTGGTAAAGATTTTCATGTTGAGAGTTGCGAATTCTAGAAGAAAATGTTTTGTTTTCTTTCAACTTTCAGATGCTTTTTATCCATTAGACCCTAGGCTAGAGCCATCTGGAAATTAGTTAGTTTTTAGAACAAGATATTTTTGTCAGGTTTTTACAAGGGCATTTCTATTTACAATTTACTCTACTTTCCGCCTTCTTACTAGACGAATAAAGATATGACGACGAAATAACACTAAGATAAGTTCTAATACTTGCAAACCCCAAAACAACATTAACCCTAACACTAAGCGCCGTATTGGCTTTAAAGGAGGGGTCGTATGTTTGCAGTTTTTCCATTTTTAAGCAATTGCCCCACAATTTTGGTCTTGTTCTACAACTAAGTTTTGTAACCATAAAGGACATCAACAGCAAGTCTCACAGACAATTAGTACTGTAGTAAGTTTAGTCCCCACTAATGGCCACATAATTTTGCCTTTGGGCTATACCAAGATTAAATAAGTAAATATTTGGAGTCTAACTATGGAGCCATGGTTAGTAATGGCGTCGACTGTACAACTACAAATGCCATATTAACCATGAGGCAATTGAGGTACAGGTCTCAGCAACTAAAACTCCAAGAGGCTCTGGGCGGGCTTAGAGGGCCCTGAGTAGGCAATGGCTTAAAAAAAAACTGATTTATATGATAAATAGTAACAATCTAGTTTGTTTTTTATTCTCACCATGTATATAAATCATTCCAGCATTCGAGATAGTGTAAGCATGAGATAATGAATATTCACCAATTTTTTCCTTAAAAAATTCATTAAATTTATTTGTTGCTCTATTTACTTTGTTTAATATTGATTAAATATTATCAACAACAGGTAAAAAATTCTGTTCCATTTTTTTATATTTTACAAATCGCTAAAATTATTAGGAACTATATATATATATATATATATATATGAATAAAGTTGACCAGCGCCTAAGACCCCTATGCAGCTTGATCCAGCCCTGCAACAACCTAAGCAAACAGATTGGCCTGTATAAAATATGCATAGTTGACCAAATTATCAAATACAAAAAACTCAACATAATAAGAGCATTAAAGATCATAGATCTCAAATTATAGAAACAGTTTCCAAAATACACATGCCAAGTTTATCTACTATGATTCACCAAATGTCAGTAGTCACATAACTCTAAGATAGAACTATAGCCCCTCAAAAGTTACCAATGGGACCCTAGAGGGTGTTTCAGCATATTAGTTTCTTCCCCTCAGATGATAGTGCGGGATCTGCATTTCTGATAATCATAATGATCTGATTTCCACCCAACTATCTATACAATACTAAAAGTCTGATTCGATTTATTTGTATGTGACCTCTAAGTATCTGAAACTATGTATTGTAACCATAGTTATTGATTAAGGTACCTCTAAAAATAGTTTTAATCTTTTATTTGGACCAAACTTTCATTTAGGCCTTCTGCAGGAACTAGCTGAAAATCCTGTTGGGTGGGTTTTCATCTAAATTTTAAAAAAATATCGCTCTTCAAACAATATGTCATTGGCAAAAATATTTATGTACAGTGTTACCCATAAATGACTACACCTTTACCACTTCTTTTATAGAAAATTAATTTCCTACTAAAGCATACATAGCAGGAATTTTATCTTTTCTAATGGAACATTACACAATCAAACCAGATATTATCAGGCATTATGTTTGACCAGACTCGACAGAATTTTAACTCTGCAGCCAAAAGTATGAATATGATGCTATCCAAAAGTGAGTACACCCAATACACCAAAATCTTTGACCACAGACTTTCAAATAAAAATCTACTTTCTATAAAAAATCTGATAGGGGTGTACTCATTTATGAGTGACACTGCATGTACCGAGAGAACAGAAATAACTGATTTTTTATTTTCTCTCTCTACAACAGTATGCAGTTATCTACTTTTGTTTAACCTTTCACGAAGATGTCATTTGTCTCTTTTTCACAATGTATCTATCTTTCTTTTTATATAAAGCAAACAAGTTTTTCTTTCAACGGTTTTGTTGAATATGACAGACTGCCAAGAACACTTGAACTTTGTGAAAACTATTGTATTATTGAGAATATGACCTTTGAAAAGTAGTTTGAAATTATGAAAAAAAAGAGTATTAAAAAGTCGTATGTAATGAAATATGCGTTTATCGAAAGATAACAAGAGCATGGTAACAAAAAAAGTACTGTACATGTATAATTCACATTTTATATGAAAATTTTCAGCTAAATATTCCAGGTGAGTATTATCTATGGAAACAAAGCTTTCATACATATGGATATATATACATAATTTTATACATAGGATAATGTATTTTTCATTCGAAATTGAAGCTTAATCGTGGGTTGCGGATTATCTATGGGAACAGATTATACTTGGTGGAATACGGTAGTATCAAGGTGAAGTTTTGCTGGCCTTCCTTTATGGGGCTGTTTTATTAGATATACATCACACCGGTTAGCACCGGTTTAAATTTCAAAAATGGCGAACATTCTTCAGCGTGTGTTGTATCGAATTCTCTTTCTGTTGTTTTTTCTTCTTTTCCTGCATGTTTTCGTATCTACAGCTCTAATCACACTTTTAGGTTTGTAGACTTTTTTATTTGGTAAAGATTTTTGTGTCGAGAGTTGCGAATTCTAGGAGAAAATGTTTTGTTTTCTTTCAACTTTCAGATGCTTTTTATCCATTAGACCCTAGGCTAGAGCCATCTGGAAATTAGTTAGTTTTTAGAACAAGATATTTTTGTCAGGTTCTTACGAAGGCATTTCTATTTAGAATTTACTCTACTTTCCGCCTTCTTACTAGACGAATAAAAATATGACGACGAAATAACACTAAGATAAGTTCTAATACTTGCAAACCCTAAAACAACATTAACCCTAAAACTAAGCGCCGTATTGGCTCTAAAGTAAGGGTCGTATGTTTGCAGTTTTTCCATTTTTGAGAAAATATATAAAAATAGAAAAACGCAATTAGAGCTTGTTGGTCTTTTTGTTAGAAAAGGAGGGTTGTTTAAAAGAAGTTCAACGAGCAGCCGACACACCGTTGATAGAAGCCATGACGGTGATCCGGAAATGGATGTCGCTATCTCCGGTAAGTTGACGGAAAGTACCGAAGTTTCGACTGGAATTTTAGTTACATTAAATAGGACCCATCTCGTAAAAGCTTGAAATCTTTTTTTCAAAAAACTGAAATTTCTTTCGGAGAGTCTCCCAATGTTTTATTGTAAACTTTTGCCATAACTTATCGAAAGTGGTCCTGATTGGGGAAATAAGAAAGAAGAGGGTCATACCATTTTAACAAACAATTTCAATTCATTCAAACCTGTACAAATATTAAGAATGTATTTACTACTGTTTTTTCATCATGAATTCTTTTACAATTTTCATTTTTGAATAATGAATATTTTTACACAAATAGGTGTCACCTGGATTATATATATATATATATATATATATATATATATATATATTTTTCGATATGGTTTTTGCCATGCAACTGTCAGTGGTTCATGGATGAAACCTTTGTTTCGGCACCCAAACTCTTTGCCCAGCTTTTTGTGATTTGTACTCCTCTCGGACTAAGTGCATATATTTTAATTGATGGCAAATCGCTAAGTGTCTGTGCAGAACTTCACTGCCATCAACAACAAATGTGAGCAACCAAGATTCAACCTTGATCCCTTAAACATCAATGTGGACTTTGAACTTGCTGTGATCAAGGCCATCAGTATTTGGAGATCATGTCCGCATACAAGGCTGCTTTTATCATTTCACCTGAAGTACCTGGATGAAGATTCAAGAACTAGGTTTGGCCAACTGAACAGAATTGACAGTTTTGTGGTATGATTAATGCTTGGGCTTTTCTAACCTATGGACTTGTTACAGAGGGAATGAATTACCATCAATCAGAATGTGCCGATGAGTTAGAAGACCTGTTGGCTTACTTTATTTGACATGTGTCTAGGACTTTTCACATCATCCTTGCACTAGCAGTAATAGCAAGAGAACAGCCACCAGTGAAGTTAGGAAGAGTTCTTATGTTTCCCCCAGATATTTGGAATGTTCACAAGGCTGCAATTTTAGACTGTACCTAAAGAAATTGTGAGGCCTGGAATCATGGATTTCACCAAATGCTAGGCCACAACCATTCTTTTTGGTGGAGATTGGATCCATTCAGAAAGATCTGGCTATGGTTGCCACAGTTCTCCTCGAGGCATCCCATAGCCAGCCCTCACAGAAAAGAACAAGAGGGACAATTCTTAACCTGCAGAGCATATTTAAGCAAATTAATGGTGACTATCTGAATCAAGAAAAAACTCTAGAAGAATCTTTTAAATCTGTTGGGAATACCAGAAGATTTAAGTAAAGACTGTGTTTCAAGACTATTCTGTGGAGTAGGTATCATTTATGTGTTTTGTGTCTATTCTGAATTTTTTAATGGGCACTTTTCTTCCCTTGATAAATTTGAGATGGCAGCATGTAGGGAAAACAAAAGATTCTCATCAAGAGAATCCATGAAAGAAAAGCAGAAGTAAATAGATAAATCATATTTTTATAGCTTTGGCAAAATTGTTTGTTAAATTGTTGTGCCAAAAGTTTTTTGATAAATCCTAATAAAATTTTCCTGAAAACTATTCAATGAGCACTTTTCCTCCCTTGATAAATTAAAAATGTGCAGATATCCTGATAGGCACTTTTCCGGGATCCGTTTTGACTACTATTTCATTAAAATCAGTATCGTTTGACTAGTCCATATACATATACAACAGTGTGGGCGCTTGCTTGTTTCATATCTTTTGTTCATTAATTACACTATTATTGAATTTAGTTATTACACTTATGTCTGAGCCATATAATTAAGTTATTGTGTCCAGGAAAGAATATTTCTCTAAAAAATTAATTATCTCTCTACATTATCAACGACAATCAAAGTTATATTTGTATGCAAAAATCTCTCATTTTTTTATATAGATATATACATACGTATATAATAGCTCAAGGCCATCTCATTGGGTGGTTTCAGCTAGTATGTAAATTTGTATAGAATGGAGAGTCATGGTTCAGTTCATAGACAATCCCCCTTCTTTACTGAAATTCATTAGAAATTTAAAAAAACTCTAAATAGTTAAAGTTTATCCCTTAGGTCGCTTGAGTTGGCATTCCAAATTTGTGCCGCATCAATTTTCAAGCGGGTGGCAGTGACACAAACAGAGCCAGTTTCAATTAAATAGATAACAGAATGTATATATATATGTATATTGAATAGAAAGCAAGGATTCAGGTTAGCATTATCATTATATTGTGAATAGACTCCTGCTCTAAAACCCTTAAAAGATTCATTTTCTCAAAATGTTTTATGTTAAAACATTCCTCTAGGTCTGTTGAGTATGTATGTTAAATTTGTGCCACATTTGGTTGGGTTGTGTTGGTGTTTGGGGGGGGGGGGGCAGTAATGAACAGAGTTAGTAGTTTCATAATAAATAACTCCATGCAATGCAATTTTTGTTCCTGGGTAGTGAGTCTTATTTTTTAATTGCTTATGTGTGGAAGAAAAAAATATCTAAAAAATGGCTATTATTCCTGGCTTTTTTGACCAGGGCAGTGGTTTTCATGTACAATTCTTTTCCTCACTCGAGTGATTAAAAATGTACAAATTTGCCAGTTATCCAATTGAGACAGACCCATAAATTGAGAACCATGCAACGTGCACATGAAAGAATAATGCTGGGCCTCACATGGAGAGACCACAAAACAGCACAGTACATCCGAGAAAAGACAAGAGTTAGGGACATCATAGAATCCATTAAAAATCTCAAATGGCGGTGGGCTGGCCATGTTGCAAGAATGGCAGACAATTGATGGACATCATGACTCACAACATGGATCCCCCGAGACCACATGCGCAACCGAGGCCAGCAAAATGTTAGATGGAGAGACGAGCTAGACAAGTTCAGGAAGTACTGGCTCCGTGATGCCCATGATAGGGAAGTGTGGCAAATCCTGGGGATGGTCTATGTCCAACGATGGACGTTAAAAGACTGATGATGATGAAGTTGCAAATTATCTCTGTCCTGGTCACAAAGGCAAAGTTTGAAAAGAATGATTGATATTTTTCATGTTTTGTAGACATAACTCATTAAAAAATAACTTTTATTACCCAGGAACAAACAAAGTTTTAAAAAAAATTGCACAGTGTAAAAGAATAATAGAATCTATATAAGTATACTGAACAGAGAGTAGGGGTTCAGTTGAGGGTGGGGGAGATGGATCCATGCGTTTCCCAAAGGACATCGGTGCCAGTCTTAGTTGCTGAGTCCATATCCTTCACTGCCAACTGATCAGGCACAGGTATTTCCTGTGACTTCTGGTGAATTGTATCAAGAAAGTAAATTATTTGGTAAGCAGGAATGGTGCTTGACAAAAATTTAGGCAAAGTTTAAAGCGAATAATTAATGTTTCCTTTACTTCTTAGACATGATCGATTTAAAAAAAACAAAAAAAAAAAACACTTATTACCCAGGAACTGAAAGGAGGTTATAAAAAAATGTTGCAAAATGTAATATTAAATGGGAAAGAAGGATTGAGTTCCCCATTATAGTTACTTGTAAATAGAACCCCCTTCTAAAACCCTTGGAAAGGTCTTTTTTAAAATTTTCTCTTTAATTAGTCTGAATTCTTTCTTTTGGTCTATTAATTATGCATATCAAATTCGGTTGAGTTGCGTGAATGTTCAAGGGAGGGACAGACAGACAGACAGACAGACAGACAAACAAACATTATCAGTTGTTTTATATAAATAGTTGTTTATACTATAGATGTAAGCATTAATATACATGTGGGGTTGTTGTGTTCAATCAGCACAGCTAGGGGATGCCATGGTAAAATACCTGTACTGTTTTTTTAGATTCCTGAAACAGATCCATGGTAAAATAGCAGTTGATCCCCACAATGAAATGAAATTTATAATAGTAGGATCTAGATTTAAATAATAATAGTAAAATCAAATTTGGTATAAAACATGGAAAACTCAAAATACAGTACATTAACAGCGATCGTAATATAACTGACTTGCATGACCTAACATAGGTGCTTCGAGCCTGTACAGAGTTTCTAGAAGAAAAATTTTCTTCCTCTGTTAGTGTTCAACAACACTTTAAAAGCATAAAACTGTAAAGTTTCCAAGACTAATATATATATATATATATATATATATATATATATATATATATATATATTCAGGGTTGAGCACTCTTTTAGTGAGGTAACTCGTTCATTGTAAACTTATGCAATGCTCTTCCGTAGGAATAGAGCATTCTGGTAGACGAGGAATTTAAACTAAATAAATATATCTCTTAAATTCAGCTTTACTGACTGTCCAGTTCCCTAGCGCAGAGATAGGATATCAGTCCCTGGGTCTGAAGTGAAGGTTTCAATACTGCCTCGTGGTACTGGATGGGATAATGGATAGTCTATAGCCACACTGAAGAGTTGTAATACAACGAAACAGCTGTCTGGATGACACAATATATATATAATGTGTATGTATATATATTAGTTCTTTGTGCTGAATATTTTTGTAGTAAGTAACTGCCCTTATGCTGGCCACGGAAATAGTTGTCCCTGTTTGGACTTCACATATCACAAGTTTCTCCTTGTCTTTGAGTTCTTCGAGATTTTTCTGACATGAAATGGACTGACAGCAACAAGTACCTGAAGTGGTGTCACTCACTTCATGATACACTGTTTCACCCATAGCTGCAGGAAGGGTATTAGTATCAGTTTCAGCTTGAAATTGGCTTGCCCAGTCCATTCTCCATGCTGTAAACTGATTGGACAGTGGCACTTCCTCATATCTCTGTGTTTTTTCTAAAAAAACCCAAATCTCTTAGTTTTGACCTATTTGTGGCAAAGCATATAAATACTTGTGCAAGCGAAGAAAGTGGACATAAATCATACCTATTTGAAACAATGTGAGGAATTCATCAATCTGATTGTGTCCAGCATATTGAATTACATCAGCTTTAAAGCGAAAGAATACAAATTTCATTCTGTTTCATTGTATTCTACTCCAGATAAGACTAATGTAGACCTGCTTCTATTCATTGGTGGGATCTTCTTTCAGTTTCATTATCTGATGGTGGTGCTCAATAGCCCATTGTGAATAAAATGTCAGGTAAGATGTGGTCAGCTCCCGCAGATGCAACAAAAATACATATACACTGCTTTTCTGTAATGAAACAATCTTGGGTGATATTACAAATTACTATGATCTGAAGGCAGTGTGTCTGCAACACACTTGTGGACTACTACTAATTTCTACGGGTACTGCTAGTATTTACATTATTAAGATATAGTGAAAGAACTTTATATTTTCAAGCTATTAGTATGTACATATCAATAATCAATCAACAGTTTGATGATGTGATTTTAACACTTTTTCTTTTGCCCTTTCGATCTGCATTGGTACCCAACTCCAAATATTGGCCTACGAGATCTTTTTTTTTCTTAGGTTATAAAAGATCTTTTCTTCAACCAAAAAGAAAGTGTATATGATTTTTCCTTATTCTTCTGTAAACTTCAGTAGTCCCCCTTTATAATGCTGGGATTTGGGGGGGGGATCCAAGACTGAAAATCATGTTATAACTGAATAATTTAAAAGTCAATTGTGAGTGCCAAAATTTGTTCACTACTGAATAAAAGTATTGTCTTCATCATAAAATCAAAGAAGTTATCTGTAAAAGACTGTTTTATGTATTTTGAATGACTGCAAATTGATGAAATCTAAAATTTTAGTCATGTTGAGTAACTTCTGATGAAATTCAGTCTTTATTTGTGCTTTTCTGGATTTGTGGGCGATATCATTGGCAAAAATGTCAGGGTACATAACCCAATTACCTTATATGGTGAACAATGCTATATTGAAGAATTCTTGAAACAAGAAAATTTAAATTCTGTAAGATGCTTATGCAATTAAGGGTCAGTGCTTACAAAAAGATTGTTGTTGGCAAAAATATGTATTTAACTTACTTGTAAAAGGTGAGCAATATTCTTTCTTACATTACTTGTTAG
Source organism: Thysanoteuthis rhombus (assembly GCA_963457665.1). Taxonomy (NCBI): domain Eukaryota; kingdom Metazoa; phylum Mollusca; class Cephalopoda; order Oegopsida; family Thysanoteuthidae; genus Thysanoteuthis; species Thysanoteuthis major. Next base: position 17,306,073 of record OY735214.1, on the reverse strand, counting down.
AAAAAGAGCAAAATATCAATTTTCAATATTCCATGGGGTATCCTCATCTTTGTTGGGTCAACATCATTCCAGCCAATGTGCATTTATTACAAACCAGGCTACAAGTTCAAATACAGCCATGTGTCAACTCGTGTCTGGATGACATTCTGGAAGCATGGATGCAATCTTACCTAGGTGCAAGTCAACAACTATATGTTAAAGTGAAATATACATACTGGAAAAATTTGAGATACCATGACGTGTACATATCTACCTAAACCTCTGTATTGTATATTCACATGTTTAAATACCATAGTTAGTAAAATGTAAATACTTTAGAGTATTGTACTGTAGTGTACTGTATACGTACACAGGTAATAATAGTAATAAAGCTGTAAGTGTTTATATTTTCTTCATCCTTAAAATTTGAATTTTGTTAAACTCCAGTCCAAGTCTCTAGTTGACTTTGTTTTCCTACTGTAGCAAGAACAATCCTCATCTAATTTAGGCGAGTAAAAATTAACATTCCTATACCACGTTTTTAAATCATGACCAATAGGCTAGTGTCTTACTGACTAAGCTAAATTGACAAGTATTAGGTATCTATAAAATTTATCTTACAGCTTACATCCTAATGAATAAAAAAAATGAATAGATACATTCATACTAAAAAGATATATATATCTTTATAATTTCCTAATTAGAGAAGTTTCGGTAATCATCTTCAGTTTGAATAGAAGTAGGAGTGAAGTTTGATCCAGCAGCAGTCAGGTTTGTTCATTTTTAGTTTTCTACATTCTTAAATGTTTGTTATAAACTTTATCAAAATGCACACTTCACTAAATATGAGAAGAAATATCACCTCCCCATCCTCCATTTATCAGATCTTTGTCAACAAGGTTCTCTCAAACAAAAGATCTCCAGGGAAGTGATTTTATGCTGATTTCTCATTTCTATTGATACAAGAAAAATGTTATATAGTATCGTGCACTTTTCCAAATTTCAACATTTTTATTGAGCCCTTATGGGGACCCCTGACATATCTGCTATTGGATGTTATTCAATCAAGTGTAAGTCAGCAAATGGCTGTAATCCCCGGAATAATAACTTATCAACTTTTTGTTTTTATGTTCTTTAACACAATAAATGAGAAAAGTTTAAAAAATTGCTTGTCCACTTTAAAAAAAAAAGCATTTGAAAGTTTTATACATTTTTTATACAACATACAATACAGAAAAATAAAGTTTGATATGTTTTCAATAAAATTTTATCAATGAATATGATTATTTGCTTTTGTTTTCATTTGATTATTGTCCATTATTTGTGTATTTGTTGGGGGCCTTTCTACATTTAATCTTATTCTTGATTTTTGACATCATCATCAGAGCAATATGAAAGGAAGTCACTCTCTGTCAAAACCAGACAATGAATTTAAATAATCTGCAATTAAAAGCATGCAACCAGAGGGCGCCTGTGTCTTATCTTCTTAGGAGTGTCTAGAAACATCGAAACAAATATTAAGCCCCTACTTAATACTGTTTTGAAAGTCTTCAGAAATATTGTTTTGTATTAATGATTTTTTTTTTGCCTCTACTTACATCATAAGTATGTCTTTATTTTTTATCTGTAACATTTCAAAGGGAGTATAGAGTAGCCTCCTTTATTTATATCTTTTTTTCTTTTTACATATACATAAAAAACCTGGGTTTCTTCTGGTTGAACCTTAACAAGAAAATGCACTGCAGCACAAAATTTTTGATATTTTGAGTATAATGCAATCAAAAACTTATTAAAAATACTGTGGGTAAACTAGTATTTAACAAATACACATACTTTCTTTGTATGCAGTATCTAAGAGCGGTGGTAGAATCGTTATTTATACAATATTTCCATTCTAATCTATTAATGAGATCAGTATTTGAAAGACAGTGTGTGTTATTGTTGTTCTCTAGAGGCATCCACGCTTCTCTATAAGAAGCTCTGTCTTGGTCGGTCAGTCAGATTTACTTGAAAAGTGTCCCTTGATAAGATGGTTCTTATCTAGAAAAGTCTTCCACTCAGGGTCACGTTATCTGGTAATGATAGCATTTAAACTTTATTGTGGACACCTCGTTTAACTTTTGGTTCTTGTTTTAATATCTTTTGATACATTACTTAGGAGAGGGGACTTATGCATTTCTTGCCAAATTCGTTTGTTTTGATTTGAAAGAAAAAAAATTCTTTTTGACTTATTATCTGCAATAGTGTTCTGATAATGATGTGTATAAAATATTGTGATGATAACTAATCCACCCATTGTTGTTGCCGGTTAATCAGATTCCGATTACATACAAGTATGTGGTCTAGGAAATTACAAATGCTATACTTTTTTAGATGCTAAACAGAATTACTACAAAAGAAGCCACTTATTGTGATCACTTCGGGGTTGTATCTTTTCAGTAATAATAACTGGCTGATAACATTTGACAAAGGATGTTAAAAAAAAATTGAAATGATTTACATTCATTTTGATAAAGTCACATTCATTTTTATGTTATAAAATTCTTTATAAACAACTTTACATCATTAAAAATTACTGTTATACCTTTATTTGTGCAGTTGATTCCAAATTTTCTGTACTGTTCAAAACTACAATGTCCAAGGTCTTATCTTAATTTACTTAACATGTTTTCTGTTTGTTTTTCCGCATATACTTACTTAGTTATATTAATTTATACAGCAATTACTCAATAGTACTACATCAAAACCAATACTTTTCAAAATATTCTTGTAATATGAAATTAATATAAATTTTTAATTCATTTTGAATAAAGTGTTTGGGACTGATTGATTTTAATAACAATAACCATTTTATAAGATAATCTGCGATTATAATAAAAGGCTTCCTCTATATTGGAGATGTTTATTATCATATCCTTGCTGGGAGCAGTAATTTCCACAATGTATCATATATCAGTCGGGTTTTTTTTGTTGTTTTTTTTTCAACATTACAATTTTCTTTCTTGGATAGAAAAAGAGTCACCTCCCTTAGACTATGCAAGGAGAAAAAATAATGCAAAATTTTTAACGATTTTTTCTGCATTCTTTCTTGGAATTGATGTAAAAACTAGTTAATGTTTGGGGAAAAATTCAAAGGTTTATTGGAATTTCTAAGGTGATTTATTTCTTTATTCATTTTTTTTCTCTTTAAAGAAAAGAAACTACTGAACTCAGACACAGATCAAGCCGGGAGTCACCAGACCCCACAGCCATGGGCTAAGCGCAATTGAAATTTGAAAAAATATCTTGATTTAGATAATATAAGTGGAAAATGCCAGATCACATATTATTCTCTTATTTTTGATATTTGAAATTTGAAATCAACTCGTTTCAGCAGAAGAGTCAATTGTTTCAAATGATGGGTAGGAGATAATTTTATCAGAAAAACTGTTACCTTCCATTGGAAGAGTCCATCATTATGGATGGCGGAGAAAAAAGTCACATTGTCAAATAAGTAGATTATTAACAGTCCTCATTTAGAAATTATCTTTGGGGACTGAATTCATAGAACAGAAAATCTTTCAGTAAAGAAAATATAGAATGGAGAAGAGTAAGGAGAAAAGCAGAAATTGCCCAATTTTAAAACAACAAAAAATTTGTGTCTGAGGATGTCTAAATTTTCTCAGATGAAATGCATAGTGTCCCGAAAGTAAAGCCCAATTTATACCATCAGTTCTCAGGGGAGTACCTATATAATGTGATGTTTAGAATGGCAGTGTACAAAAATTACATGTGAAATTGAAGACTCTGTAATTAATCAGATGAGCAAGCCACAAGGGAAATAGAAAAAAAAAAAATGTCCTTGTCCAATTGATTATCAAGAGTCTCCAATTTCACTCGTAATTTTTTTGTCTGCTGAACATTGCTTTAAATAGTTGCTTCCCTTACTCTGGGGACCCACTGAGCGTTACTTTCTGGAGGCAGTGTATTGCTCTTATTTGTTGCGATAGAAAGCTACAAGAATAAGACGAAAGAAAAGCTCGTCAAAAGATACACAAAAAACTCCCCGCTATGGACATTCATCTCAAAACTCCTTCCGTTGCTTGTTATATATTTTTATTTTTATTTTCAGTGTTCATTCTCAGAATGCTCTAAGCCTCGAATAAACTAATCTGTGCCAGACTCAGCTCAGTTTCCTACCTACTAGATGATATATTAGCACTTATCTATATAATGAACAGTCTGACTGATTTTTGTGTGTCTGTCCACAATGGACTCTTCCACTTGAAGGTAACAATTTTCCTGATGAAAAATATCTCTTACCTTTTAAAACAATTAACTCTTCCATTAGAGTTATTTTTTGATAAAACCTAAAAGGAAATTGATAAAACATAAACACTTCACAGGTAAATATTTTTACCAAATTCCTTACGATATAGTGTGTGTGTGTGTGTATATATATATATTTATTTATATGTATATATATATACATACATAATGCTTCTTATCTTGAAAAATCATCTCATAGAAGTTCAAATGTATCTATATTATATGTATAATAGTATTTTCTTATATTTTAGTCTTGTGCATTCCAAGATGCATTGAATTCAAACAAACCATTTAGCAGTCAACTTAAAAATTCAACTCACCACTAGCTGATCGAACTTAATCAACATTCGTATAAAATATGACTTATGAAGTTCAAATTCCAGTATTAGCTTTTATTTTGTGCCATTAAAACAATCAAGTTGAATTAAATGATCTTCACTGAACAATATTTCTCATCTTTGGATCTGGAGAAATACAGTGACTTTTCAAGTACGTGTGCGTATGTGTACATGGCATAGAGGAAAGGGTGGATTTGCAGCGTTTTCAAATAATTCCAGTTATCTCCCTTTAGCGGTCATCTATTCATACATTCAGGTGAATAGACAATAGACTTTACTGAGTGTTTTCGTATTTACTATCTGGTTCTCAAAACGCTCTGATTGTTGCAGACACGGAACGTTAAAGACTTCCTCAAAGCCTAGATACCTGATTATTGACTCAAATTCTCTCCTGTCATGTTTATTACTATCTACTATTCTGACTTATTTAAAAAATTGACTATAAGTGACATATTAAACTAATTGAATATTGAGGAAAAGAAATGTACACACACACACACACACATATATATATATATATGTATATAAATATATATATATATATATATATATATATATGCGCTCTTATCATTGAGCTAAACAGCCACTGATAAGGCAAAGGCCTAAATAACTGTTTCAAGTGTTTCATATATATATATATATATATATATATATATATAGTGACCAATATTAGATATATAATGAAGACCAGCATAATACCCTGTAAAAAATGACAGGATATGTTTTGATCAGCACTCCCTAGAATCAGATTATGCATGCACTGTGCCAAGGGTCATCCCTTTGAGAGCTCAAAACCCATCAACTGCAGATGATTAGAACTCAGTCATTGCAGTTCTATAGCTCAAATTGAAAAGAAAACAAACTTCTGTCATGTTATTCTTAGCTTGCTAAAGAAGACGCAGCTTATATTTCAGGTTTGTTTCAAGTTCTCCAGACAGAGAAGGTAAAAGAGCAGGTATCATGCTGTTTTGAACTAATGAAAGAAATATAATGGATGACATTTGTTCCCTTTTCTTTGAAAATGTGAGGAAGATGTATGCACAATGTAGAGTTTTTGGTGGATATATATGTGTTAAGTTATCTCATGTTGTGCAATACTTATATTTCACTTCACCTTTTAATGATCGGCTCCTGTCCACACTGAGTTGCATCCATACCACCAGGACGTAACCTGAACAAAAGTAGATCCATTGTTGTATTTTCAGAAGAAAGGAGACTCCTCTCTTCCCTCAAAAATTCTTTGAATGATAATGGCTCTTCTTAAAAACTTGCCGTCACAGTCAATGATTGAATGACTGTCGAGTCAAAATTTGAAGTCCTGTGATAAAATTCCATCAAATAAATATAGTCAGAATAAGTTCTGTTTATGACCTGGTAAAGAAACATCCAGATCCTGGGGAACTTTGATGTTAATGATAAACCTGTCAAAATAAGCCCCCCCCCCCATGTGCTCCCCCCCATTTTTAGATGGGGCTGGTGGAGTGCTGAGGCCAATTTCCAAGTCTGTTGACAAAACGATATGACCAGGAGTGCTGAAACATACAAATACATGCATGTATCATAAAGAATAGGACCTTTTTTCCCACCTTTGGTGGCTATGGTTGTTCAGTTACTGGAGGCAGTAGAATGGATTGGCTGAAAGATTGTGGTAACAAGATACAAGAAAAGAATTAGTTCAATAATCTGAACAACTCTTTGAAAGATTAATTGTTCTTCTCAGTATATTGATATGAATGGAATATACAATGATTCTTTTGAAGCAGTTCCATCGTCTTCGTTATCTCAAGGTTTCAGCTGTTGTATCTGGAAGTCCTCTTAAGGTTACTGAATATGGCCGACAGTTAATGACAAGAACAGGGAAAGAAAGAAAAAATAAAATGGAAGGCCAATGGGTACAGTAGCCAAAATGTTGTGTAAAAAAACAAAGATCATGAAACTGGTCCCAATGAATATTTGCATAATAGTAACACCTCATCTCAGAGCTCTGAACAGAACTGATGCATAAGGCATGTGTAAAAGTTTCCAGCCCCCCCCAAACAGTTTTCAACTCTATATTCGGTTTCTAGTTTTCCAAAAAGTGTGCTAAGAACTTTTGCTGGACACACTTAATGTGAGCTTCAACTTTGAAGAATACTTAATACATCAAATACCAAGTCCTGTTGAGAATGGAATTGTTATATATTTTCAAACCAGGTTTTACAAAATGATTTTTTATGTACCTTATGGAATCATGACCCTTTTGAAACTCCAGGGACACATATATCCCATTGTTTCTGTGACTGCTGGGATATATATATATACATTATATATATATATATATATATATATATATATATATATATATATATATATATATATATATATATATCCGATGGATCTCTTTTAGGAGTCTGTTGGGAATTATATGTCATGAAAAATAAAGTGAATGATATTTTCCTAACTTTTACAACCTTAGACAATGACGTCATCATCATATGAAACCCACACAGAAATTAGTTTACATTATATGACCGAACAGGAAAGGTGTGTAGGTGAAGTGATCTGCTAATTCCGTGTTTTTATCTATCTTTGGATGAATGTCTAATGGTTCTTCAAAATATAGAAAAATCAAAATTAAAAAAAGTTAGTTTTGTTTGATCATTAGATAAAATTCATTATGTTTTTAGTTTCTTTTTTTTTTTTTTTTCATACCTTTTTGAACATTCAGGTATCAAGCACTCTAATAGGTTAATCAAGTGGGTAACCAGTACTAAACGAGAGCGGAAATAAAACTGGCCTCCCCTTCCGAAGCTGAGATTTCAGATGAACCCATAACGGACAATGATTTCTCTCTTGGAAACAAAACTTTCTCTATTTGTAAGAAATATCAAACAGGCATGAAAGGGTCCAAACACTTAATTCAGGATCAATATTATATATTGTCTGTCAGTTTTTTGTTGTTACGAATCACTTCTTTACTAAGGGCAGATTTGTTTTGTATTCAGGATAGGGTAGGGGGTTTTGAGAAGTTCACAGGTGGGCAGTAGAATTATCTTTTATTCAAAGAATATTTCCTCACCATCTGGCTTTGAGAGAAGACTTTTTGTCCTTTTTCAGTTCGGAATATACATCTTGTTTTCTTTTTGGAATTCATTGCTGCTTTTGTTTGTCTCAAATACACCATGTACACCTACTGCCCCATTTACTTTGTTTCATTTAATGTTGTTTTATAAAACATTGTTGGGAAAAAAGACATAATATAAAACAGCGTAGGAAGTGGAATCGTGAATTTAGTGATTTTTCTGACTCGGCATAAGTTAGTAGCAAAATTCCTACCATGAATTGAATTTCATTACTCATAGAATTGCTTCAGTGGTAAAAATCGGTTTCACTTAATGTTCCAGTTAAAGTCGTGTTTTCATGAACCTAACCGCAACACTAATGGGATAGTTGGTGTGTGTATAAATTACAATAAAAATATTCTTTCATTTTCGTTTCTTTCTCTATTCTCAGAATTATTCTTTCTTTCACATTTGTTTTTCTTTCTTTTTCTTCCTTCCAGTGTTCATTTCATTCATCTACTCTTTTTTCTTACTTCCATTGTCCTTCTATTTCTCTCACTGTACTCTTTTCTTGTCAATTGAACAACTGTAACCAAAGATAGTGAAGGGTTCTCTCTCTTTTTTTCTATTTTTTTTTTAATTTGCGTGTTGGTTTATGAGTTTGTGCATTCAAGAGCTCTTGGCCATACTGTTTTGTTTACAGACTTGAGAATTGGCATCAGGGCTTCACCAGACCACTTCTAAAGAGTTTCTTTCTAATATTTAGTAAAAAAAAGATTTTTGACCTTTTTTGAGCCTTATTTTGACTGGTTTATTCTAGATGTTTTTTTCACTCTATTTTAGATGTTTTTCAGTGATGTCATAAATAGAATTTGTTCTGACCATATTTATTCTTAGATGAAATTTTTCCAGATGACTTAAAATTTTGATGCCATGATTGTTCCATAATTTTCTGTGATGGTGGCTATTATTTCCTTTCCTCTTATTTCCTTTCTTCCAGGTTTCTTGTGATTCATCCACTTTTTTTCCTTCTTTTTTGCTGTACATTATTTGATCCTTTCCTTTTTGTTTCTCTCTTTCTCAGTGTTCTAGTCATTCATTTGTCCTTTTCTTTCACTGTTCTTGTCATTATTTCATCCTTTTCTTTCTCTATTATCATTATTATATTCTCTTCATTTTTTTCCCTTGGTTCCAGTATTTTTTCATTCGTTTGTTCTTTCCTTTCTTTCGCTATTTTTGAAATCATTTCATTATTTCCTCTTTATTTTATGTTTATCTTTCAATTGTTCTTTTCTTCCTTCCAATGTTTTTTTTCATTATTTATTTCTTTCCTTTCGTTTTCATTCTTTTCTTTTCTTCTTGTGTTTGTATCATTAATTCTAATCTTTTGTTGTTCACGCCTTTCTTTTCTTCTTTCTTTTGTTTTCTTTCTCTTTCCTCCAGTGTTCTTGTCATTCATTCATTCATTCATTAATTTCTTTCCTTTTTATCATTTTCTTTCTCTTTTATTCTTTCTTCTAGTATTATTCGTTCTTTCCTTCTTTTCCTGTCATCTTCCTGTCCTTCTTCCTTTTGACAATCCATTTTTTTTATCATCCTTGTTTGACTCTCTCAGTTATGATATCCATATCTTAGATTTGGCTTCATAAGCTAAAAAAGCACAAACGAACCATAACAATTGCCTTTATTTAAAATCAAAGATTCCCCACCCCTCCAGATTTTAAAAAGGTATGAAGAAATGGCTGGAGCAACAATCTATCTCTCCTCAAATAGTATTGGGTAACATAAATATAATCATGAAGAAAATTGCTTTTGTTCTCCTAGGACTTTATTTGGCTTAATTCACTTGATGGAAAAATAAGACAATGTTAGTACTATCTATTCTTAAATTCTTTGCCACCAGTCCCTGAGTATAGATACGTGACTACATACTTTGAAAAGCCTCCCAAGGAAGGCCCTAGGGTCAGGCATGGACTTGAAACATCAAAGACCAGAGGTATCTCATAATATCACCAGATTTTGCTTTGTTTATGTGGCTTAGTATATGATTTCCTCAACCAGATACATACAGTTTCTGCCGAGTCTTGGCAACAGTTAGTACCAGATAGTCATACATTGACTTATGCCTAAATGACTTACGTCCAATCGCAGATACATCCTGATAAGAACTTAAATCCCATCAAGAGTGGCTGACAAGAACTTCAGTCATTGCAGTTCTATGGCTTCATCGCAAATGACAAAAATTTCCATCATGTTATTGTCGGATTGCTGAGAACGCAATGTATAAGCCATGTTTTTTGTCAAGTTCTCCAGACAGGGTAGGCAAGTAAGAGAAAGTTTAAGAGCAGACACCTTGCTGGGGTTAAGCTAACTAACTTATTCCAAGAAATATAATGGATGACATTTGTTCTTTTCTCTTCAGACTACTTTGATTCATTAGGGAAAATACTTGATGTTTAAAATGTCAAATTACATGCCGACATATATGGTACTTATATACATACATATATTCATAAACAAGCAGAGCCTAGTGTCTAGGACAGTTTTATATTACATATCAGAACAACAGGTTGGTATTCAAGCCCAGGCAAGAGCAAAGTTTTCAAATGATGATTTTCAAGTGCATTGTGCAGGACAAAGCTAGAGTCTGTGTGTGTATATATATATATATATATATATATGTGTGTGTATACAATTTAATAATAATGAAAATATTGGGCAACTACACCTTAGACTACCTCAAAGTATTCTTTTTAGGACCCAGCACATCAGAGTCCCTTCCTCTTTTCAAAACAGTCTGTACAGTCCTCTTTCGGGATCGCCATCATCTGCTCTATTGCGTTTTTCCCAATCTCCTGCATTGACTGAAATCTCTTTAAGGTGAAGTCACAGCGAGCCATATCTGGACTGAAGCGGGGGAGGGGATGCTGACAATATAGCGATGTTTTGCGAAAAAAACCCAGCACGAGACATTGGTAACTCTGGTCATTGTGAATGTAACAGTCACACAGTACACAAGCTCACTTATTGTCCTGTCAGCCAACTGATTAACTCCACGTGAGAGTTTATATTCATAGAAACGTAGTAAGTGTCTCTCTGATTGTCAGCCGAGTGACATCGACGCCAGGAGACCAGTTCCCGAGGTTTTCAAAATGGCTGGATACTTTCCGGGCAGACCTCGTATATACGTAAGTGATTTTGCCAAAGAAGATAATGAACCCTTCATTTTTCTCTTTTTTTTTTCTTTCAAAAAGCAGGTTTGGTTAGTCATTCTATATAAACTGTCACGTGACCAACATCTTTTGGCAGCATGTCGTGTTGGGGTTAATCAATGAAACAATTAGAAAAAGGGATGATCAATGAATAAATTACTTCTCTCGCCTTTTGTTGGATCAAAAAAAAAATGCCAGAATGTTCTAGGAAAAGGCGTGAACGATGCTGGACACAAAATAAGGGACCAATTTAGCATAAACTTACATAGAAATTTGAACCCGTACTATTTGATGGTGGGGAATTACAAAGAAAAAAAAACACCCAAAATGTTTTTTCTGGTCGTAATGAATAAATGCTTAAATTTTCAGCCCTCTAGTTCCATTGGTTTGGCCTGTGCGCGTGATGCATACGTGATGATTGCTCCATCTTGTCAGATGATAGCCGTCACATTACATTACCTGGTCACCCTGCTCCATTCCATTACGTTCCTGTGTTCTAGGGCGGCTCTAAAGATCAGCAACACACACGACAGACAAAATTCAAACAGCTCACAGGAGTGATTGAATCTGTCTGCGAAATTGCAGTCATATGTCTCTTCGGTCCAGGGCTCGTCTCGCGACCCCCCACCTCTGCTGCATACTGCACAAATTGTATTGTTTGGGAAAGGAAGCAAGATATTTTTATATGCAGTCTGTAAGTCTACATAGATAGATAGATAGACAGATAGATTGATAGAAACAGACAAAGGTAGATAGATAGAAACAGAGAAAGGTAGATAGATAGATAGAAACAGACAAAGGTAGATAGACAGATAGATAGAAACAGAGAAAGGTAGATAGATAGATAGAAACAGACAAAGGTAGATAGATAGATAGAAACAGACAAAGGTAGATAGACAGATATGAACAGACTGAGATAGATATGAATAGACTGAGATAGATAGATATGAATAGACTGAGATAGATAGATAGATAGATAGATATGAACAGACTGAGATAGATAGATAGATATGAACAGACTGAGATAGATAGATAGATATGAATAGACTGAGATAGATAGATAGATAGATAGATATGAACAGACTGAGATAGATAGATATGAACAGACTGAGATAGATAGATTGATAGATATGAACAGACTGAGATAGATAGATAGCCAGCCAACCAGACAGACAAAGAGACAGAGCAGCTTAAAAACTAAAAAAAAAACATCTGTTGACAGTTTGGGTTGACGGTTTCTAAAAGAAAAAAAAAAGACGGAAATACGCCCCCAAAAGATAAAGAACCGTCTGTCCACTCAAGATTTACTGTCTGTGTGTATCATCTTAATCGATGGTCTCAAATCGATTCAAGAATTGAAAATCAGTTGTGCGTGATGTAGTTCTAAAAATGTCGGAGGCTGGTTGACTGTCCGACCGTCTAGCTGGCAAGATGAAGACGGAGCCTGGGGGTGGGGTTTTTTTTTTGGGGGGGGAGACATAGTAAACTGTAGACAATAAAAGTAAATCGGAAGAAAAGGAGAGAGAAAAAAAGTCTTGAATTGTGTTGTTAAAAGGTGTAATAAAATCACGTTTTTATTGACACATCTACGTTCGTAACAGACAGTGTTGATATCCTCAAACTCGAGACCAAGTCGAAAACTAGAATTGACTTTGTGCCTCCCCGTAACAAGAACAAGAACAAGAACAACCCTCACCTAATTCTTCAGAGTAAACTCTTTGTCTGTCTCGTCGCGTTAAACCAAACCGATTTATAAAATTGACATTTCCCTACAGCGATTTGAAATCACGACTATGTGATTTGAAGGCGGTACTTTCATCAATTGAGCTAAACTGACAAGAGTACATATATGCATATCACGAATTTATTTATTGTATATGCCAGGGGTGGCCGAACTGTGGCTTCCGAGCCACCTGCAGTTTTTCAACATTTAATGTGCAGCTCGTGGGAATATATTAGCTGAGCTAAATCTATCATTACAATTAATATGCAATGACAATGATAAAGACATTCAAGCTTCACTGAATTGAAACGCACGTTTGATGTTCATATTTAACTATATCCAACATTGAAATTGTTAAAAACAATCCCAAGACAAAATTTTGAAAATATATGTACTTCATGGTAACTGAAACTAATGCAGATCAACAGCTTAAAAACTAAAAGCATAAAATAAATATTATTGCGTACATGAATTAGTTGAAAGTTATAGGAAATCGTGTGTGTGTGCATTTTGTTTTCGTCTAGTGGCTCTGAAATATTTGAAGTTTACCGAATGTGACTCTTACATTGAGCAAGTTTGGCCACCCCTAGTATATACGATACAAAAGTTGCAATAATCATCTTCAGTCGCAGTGGAGTTTGACCCTGCAGCAGACTGGCTTGGTTGCATAAGTTTTCACTTCAACAAGGAATTGAAAAAATAGGTTTACAATAAACTTCTGTCATTCCTCATGTTGAATATTATGCTGTTTTTATAGATACTACTACGGTCATAATGTATACTGTTGATATTTTCACAACCTTGTCCAAACCAGAGGCTGGAGTTGATTTTGTTCCCTGTTAACAAGAACAAGAACAATCCTCTTCGTCTGCATCGTCACATAAAACATAAAACCAAGCCAGTAAATAAAATGAACATTTCCCTACCGTAATTTGAAATTACGACTAAGTGATTGGTAGACGACTTACCAATTGAGCTTAATTAACAGGTCTTACATATCTACGAAAATGTATTTTAGAAATACGGGAGGGCTTATTTCATTCAAATGAATAAATACATTTATAAAATCAGGATTCTCCTACCCTGATTTGATCGACTGGGCCGAACTGACAAGTCTTACATACCTTCGAAAATTTATCTTAGAAATACGAAAGCACTTATTTCATCCTGATAAATACATACGTACGTTTATACTAAAAAATATTTTGATAATTCTTATCTATCATACATAGAATACAAAAGAAGTTCCAGTAACCGCCATCAAACAGAAAAGTAGAAGTTGCAACCAGGTTTGTTGTAATATAAGCTGATTGTAGAACACAGCTTTTTAGTAAAAGTGGGGAAAAATTCCCGTCAAAGTTTTTTTGGTGTCATTGGACACTCTTAAGAGTCCGCTCTCAAAAATTAAAATTGCCCATTAATACCATGTGAAGGTGGGGGTTGAGGACCGAACTACCAGGGGTATTTGTATCTCACAAACACATCTTGTTTAGGAAACTTATCCCACAGTTGTGTAAACCACATTGTTACAAGTGTCATAAAGCGTATTATACGAAAGGCGAGTGTCAAATTTGGTGAACCCATCGTTGGAAGCCATTCATTGATCCCAAAACGCTAGCTCTAAGTTGATTCAAATTCGAACTAATACTGACATCGCAGTATCCGTCTTTTATTACCAGCTTACTTCTATTCCGGCTTTCTCTGACAGCCTGAATCGCTTATCAATAAGACAAGCCTATCAACACCAAACTGGTCAGGCTTCATGCAGCATAACTTTGAATTAAAAAAAAAAGGTGGAAAAACCAAAAGGCAAATCGGATGAACTGAATCTATCTATCATAAACCTCAGTCCAAGTAATGATACCTGTATCAACTAAACTTTTCTCTACATCGAAGATCAGGCAAGTCGCCTTAACTTGCCATTAGCTTGTGAGACCTTTGACCAGCTACTTTGGCTAGAAGCTATGGAAGTAGCCGCAGCAAATGCTGTTTTCCACTTACGAGCGCCTGTGGAATTATATTCAAGCGGATGAAAGGATCAAGATCAGTGAAGCGTCTGAGCAAGTATAAGAGACGAGTGCAATTATTCACATGATGACTGGCACGACCATTTCAAGATCTTTCCATTGACTCCCTCTCTCTCTGATCGAAGCAGCATTGACAACAATGGCGCTCATGACATTTCTTCCTTGAGATGGAGAATTGAACACAGTGTCAGATACTGATCCAAAACTTGAGACAGAGACAGGTGGGGAATATCCAATTGTACAATCACTTACAGAAACTATCAATAAACCCATGGAAATAGATGAAAATCAAATGTTGCTGGATCATAGTCAAGTGAAAGCATTTGTAAATCTTGTTAGCGATGTCAAGAACCAGAACACTTCATCAGTTGCTTGACTCAATCTTTGAAACTTGTCACTCCCCGCCCAACCATGGGACATGGCTTGAATGAATAAAGCGGGACTTCACAAATTGCAAAGCTGTGATTGCAGTACTTACAGTCAGGGGCGTATATAGATATAAATGAAGTGCATAATTGTTGTTATTTTGTATTTAAAATCAAAACAATAAAAAAAAATGTTTTATAGTTGTCGGATGAGTCTAATGTCAAAATATAATAAAAACGTAGGTGACATTTAATCATCTTACAATTCGAATTACACAACAAAACAAAATAATAGAAAAAGATGTATGAAGCGCACAGTTCAAAACATTGAGAAGTCGGCTGAATGACGTTCTCCCGGTGCCATGCGTTAAAGGAAAAGAAAGTACCGATGAAAAATAATGACATTTATCATCTCAGTCAATAATTGACTACCAACGGGGGGTTAAAATTTGAAGTCATGTAAAAAGATTCCACCAAAGAATAAATATGGTCAGAATAAATACTACTTATGACATCACTGGTGTTCTCCACTGGATAACATCCGAAATAGAGTTAAATCTCCCCCCCCAACAACAAAAAAACGTATACAAACATCTAAATTATACATGTAAAAATAAGGTCCAAAAGAAATTCTCCCCCCCCCAGATATTTTTAGAAGGGGTCTAGTGGAGAACTGATGCCAATTTTCAAAACTGTAGACAAAACGGTATGGCCAGGAGTACTGGAGCACACAAACACACGTACATGTGAAAAAAAGGACAGAACCCTTCACCACTTTTAGTGGCTACGATGATTCAATTCGACTTTTATTGCTCAAGGGAACTGAATATCTGAAAAGGCACCACGATGCAAGGGAGATAACTGTACATAAATCTGCCCCAAAATTTGATCATTTCTTCCTTAACCAATGACCAAACCTCACACAAAATTTCATTGAGAACTGTTGGAAATATCGTGTGAACAGACGGACCAGTGGAAGAACACAGTTGAATACATACACCTCTCCCAGCTTGTCAAAGGTAAAGTATATCTGTCTATTTAGAGTAGATAAGTTATTCCTCCCGTGACTAAATTTCTTCCCCAAAGATTTGAAATCTCTCCACCCTGAACCGAGTACCCCATCCCCACCCCGTTTGAGAAATCGCCGTGTCGTTGGCGTCTGGAACAGTCGTAAATATATCTATTGTCTATTTAGGGTAAACGAAGATCTGGTTCGCTTATATTTCAATCAGTTGACAGCAGAAAGAAGGCAGTGCGGAGAATGGATTCGGCGAGCCGAGATCAAACTCCCGCTGAGACAGTCTGCACTCACAAAGTCATGAATCCATCTTTTCCCTTAGTTATAGGCGAAATAGAACAAAGTGAAGTGACTTCGGGTGCTTGTTGTCCCCAAGTCTATTCCATTATATCGCAAAAAACGGACTGAGTAAGTAGTAATGTGATGAATGGGGTCCAAACAGTGACAGCTGAAGCCGTGGCCAGTATAAGGGCACTGCTTTCTTTACAGCGATGACAAGAGGAGAAAGAATTCTATCGATCGAGTGACGTTCACCTTTCCATCATTAATTCTCGTTTCAGTCTTCTCTGTTTCTTCGTAATTGATTCATTTTCATCTCATTTATTTTATAAACTGTCCAGTCAATTCGATTCTGAATTGCATTTTGTATCTTTCCTTTCAATTTACTCCAGGAATGAACACGTTGCGATAAGGAAGCAAGATTCCTTAATAAGCGAGATTCTTGATAAAGAATTATCTTCGAATTTCACCAGACACGGAGACGATTTTTTCCTTCAGTAGGTTCAGTTTTGTGGCTGAAAGATGACCAGAATCTAACCTCCATATTCTTTTTTTTTTGAGATTCGAATGATGAATTAATGTGTCATCGCTTGTGACTATTTTGCCCCCCACCCGACTTTTTAGATGCACGACCATCTCTAGCACTGGTGAGTGTCACTGACTGACTGACATATCAAAACACCGTACGTCCGTCGTTTCCCCCTCCTACGTTTTTGAGAGTAATGTCCCTTTGCTTGACCTTCACGCAAGAAACTTATCATCTGAGTTGTGCAAAAAGAGAAAGATAACTTGACCGATGTTCGTTCATGATGAACCTATTGAACAACCGTTGCCACCAAAGGTGGCCGAGAGTTCTACCCCTTTTTATACGTCCATATGTTTGTGTATTCCAGCGCCCCAGACCATACCGTTTTGTACATAGACTTGAAAATTGGCATCGGTACTCCACTAGACCCCTTCTAAAAATGCTTTTTTTTTTAAATACTGGGGGAAAAAAGATTCTTCGGCCTTTTTGGGCGTTATTTCAACGGGTTGATTTGTAATATATAGATTCTCTAGAATCCAGATGTTTCTGAATGTTATTTTACTCTATTTTAGATGCTTTTCTGCGGAAGACGCCAATTATGTTATTAACAAGAATTTATTCTGACAAGATTTATTCTTCGATGGGTTTGGGATCAAATTCAAATTTTTGATCCACGGTTGTGCAATTATTGACTGCGATGGCGAGTTTTCTTAACACTGAAATGTTTACTAAGTCTGGTAAACGACTTGATACAGTTGATCGATTTATCTCTGATTTTTCTGGATGATCACGTGTTGTCCGTTCTGCAAGAAAAATTCCTTCAATTCATAAATTTTCAAGTTCTGAGATCCTCCATGTCTTTCTTTTCCTCTCTTTCTCGCTTTTTGAACTTTGCAAATCATTCCTGACACATGCTTGCACCTACTGTGTCATTGCTGTAACCCTTGCCGATCCATTACATAAATTTCGCCGCACGTATTGATGCGGAGAGTGAATGGTGTCAAATGTGCCTTTTATAGTCCGCCATGATTCCCAGCAAGATGAAATTGCCACTTTCTCGAAGACAATTTTTTAAGACTCTACACACACACGTCATTAAGAGCTATTCAAACCCCCAAAACATTTCTGAGATTTCCCTAACATGTGCAAAAAGTGTCACCTTCAATCATTTGTGTTGAGGTGCAACCCAAAAGTTCAGGAAATCTGAACACCATGCTTGAACTGAATGTAGTATGGACTTTTGCTGCTACCTTTTTTCAGCGGTATCATTTGTGAGATCGATGATTGAATACTATGAACAAGAGGACTATTTCCTAAAAAACAATAGAAACGAAATATTAGGGTAATATTGTTTTTATGATCGAATTCCCTTAACTTTTGGGTATCATCCTAGCGTACATATAGATATTGTTGTTATTGTTATTATAGCTATTATAATCAAAGCAATCTTTCCACTGTATTCATGCCTATAGTGCAAAATTATGAGAAAACCAATAATTTACAACTAAAAAGCGTGTTTCTTGAAAAATAGTGCGTGATAGAGAAAATAATTTTCCTCTTTGAATTCAACGGCCAAAAACGCTCAAAAAGCATCTGAAATAATCAGAACAATTTTTGTTATTATCAACCTGTGTTATTGTTCAAATGACCATTTTATTGTTACATTTTATCTCATTCCAAGTCAAATACTCTGACGTTTCAGGTAGCATAAAATTGGAATGAAGACAAGGCCTCTGACGAAGCTTGAACCCTCTTGTTTTTTTTTATGGATGTCGACCAATTCGATCCTAGAAGTTTATAACAGAAGTTTATAGCTAAACCGAAAAATCTGCTGTCATTTGCAATTTTTTTATTTCCAATCTGGACACCATATTTTTCTTTCTAGTAATAGTCTTACCGCATTTGACGGCACATGAGACCTCGCACTTTCCCCAAAATTGACCCCGGATGTTGGTGCCAAAAATTGATGTTCGCGCCAAAAATAAGACATTCGATCTCTTCTGCGGCACGGCTCCAACAACACAAGATGTCCTAAATACAATGTCCAGTTTTATTCGTCCAGGTAATCAGTAAGCTAAGAATCCTGTCTTCACATCGACGGAGCACACCGACAAATATCTGAAGTACAAGGCGACGAAATTCCTTTGTTACAAGTACAAACTCATATAAGAACAAATACGTAAAAGTTCAATCATTTTTCCCACGACCAAGGTGGGCAAAATTGGCCATTTAATTTATGTGCACCCTTTATTTCACTTTCATATAATCCATAAAGAAGATACATATTTCACTATGATTGATCTTTTTGTTATAATTTCCTTTCATCGTGAATGTTATTGCTATCACAACCAAACTCAGGTTGAATACCCGTCAGCAGTGAGTAAATAAATTAACAGCGTGGTTCGGAATAAAAGAATAAATCCCAGGTGATAATCAAACTCATGACCCTCTATACCGGAAGGCAGCTCGGTTAACGCGCGACCGTTCTTACCACTCAACTACTGGAACTCAGTCCAAATCAAACCCTTAAACTTACTCTTTATTCTGGTCTATTTACGCCATGTTTGTTAATTACGGGTAGTTCAGTTCAATACAATTTTTATTTATTTTTCTTCATGAAGTATTGGAAATACTTATTAATAAATAATAATATAATTAGATGCATATTTAACCTATGATGAAAGTAAATGATAACAAAGAATAAATAATAATGATTCACAATACCTCGTTTAATAAAATTAATAAAAATTGAAATAAAATATTTGTTCAACCCGGAACTCTTCCAATTTTTCCTTATAAAAAAAATCCCACAATTCTTTCTGATAGTCATGATATTGAATTATGTCTTTCTGACGTCCAACTAACTTGCCTACCCTTTTCTACCCCGTTTTGGTTATTATATAAATATATTATATGTTAGGGTCATGCTTAACATCAAATGAAGAGATCACAAGACAGCACAGTATATTAAAGAAAAAAAGAACACGATTCAGAGATATAAAATCCTCTAGAAAACTCAAATTAAAATTGACAGGCCATATTACAAGTATATTAGACAGCCGATGGACATCACGACTTACAACGTCGATTCCGAGAGATCATATGCGAATTGTGACCGGCAGAAAATAAGATGGCGTGATGATTTAGACCGGTTCCGGAGATATAGGCACCGCTACGCCCACGATCGAGATATCTGGCGAATCTTGGGGGAGGTCTATGTCCAACGATGGATATTGAAATGTTTCTTTTGCTGCTGCGGCTAATGATATGTTAATTCTATCGTCTCTTCTTTGTATTTATATATGTATATCAATAATTGTTTTACTTATCGAGTTCATGTATAAAGACTGAGTTCGGATGTACAATTTTCTATTTCGGATATTTGTTTATTTGAAAGCTAACAACACCACAAACAAGGCCATAAAACCCAACAGTAACCGTGGTTGTCCCGCCCAGAGTTTCTGAAACTATTACCGTGTCATTCATCCTCAAGTTTTTATTACAAAATCTCATTCACCCACGACCAAATTTCGTTACATTTTGGATTATTTTCATTTTATACTTTGTGTACATTTGTTTAAATTCATTTTGAATCATAAGTAAAAGGCATAAATTGACTAAATTCCTTGACTTGTTATTTTATTCGTGTTTTGAATATTCTAAAATATGTGAAGAAAACTAGGAGTGACAAAAAATGAAAATAAATTATCAGAATATTTCTAGATTACGAAAATTTAGCCAAAAGTTCTCATAGATCTTAGAAATAGAATTGCTTCTTTTTTTAAGAATAGAAAAATATAGATA
This sequence comes from Thysanoteuthis rhombus, assembly GCA_963457665.1. Classification (NCBI taxonomy): domain Eukaryota; kingdom Metazoa; phylum Mollusca; class Cephalopoda; order Oegopsida; family Thysanoteuthidae; genus Thysanoteuthis; species Thysanoteuthis major. Next base: position 17,285,453 of record OY735214.1, on the reverse strand, counting down.
TCTGAGTAAATTAAGTCTTTCGCTATTCGTGTTTCATTCACCCCTAATATAATCCCGTAGCTTCATTCACACCCAAAATAATTTCATTCACGCGTTGGTGAACCATTCATCAGTTTCGGAACACACTTGGATAGAACTTGAATAGAAGAAAATTTGAAAAACTGGGTGATAAACTAGAAGATTTGAAGGAAATTACTTGTTTTTTCTTGATATTTTCCACTGAAATAAACGGGTCTTATACGCCATCAAAAACAGTAAATATATATATATATATATAAGATTTTCACTATCAATCTTAGTCAGGAAACTCTTCACTATTTGTCCGTCCCATCCCGTTAAACCGAACCGGCATATAAAATCAATATTATCCTACCGCGATTTGAAATTACGACCAAATGGTTGGTAGACTGCTCTCTTACCAACCGAGCCAAACTGACAATATTTCTGTTATAAATACAATGTAAAAGTTGGAGTAATCATCCTCAGTCAGAACAGAGACAGAAGAGGAGTTTGACGCTGCAGCAGCCAGGCTTCTTGGCCAATCTTTTTATCGAACCATTTTCTGTCGTGAGTAGAAGTGAAAAAAGTGGAGTAAGGTTAAAAAGGAGTAACTTTTGATGCGAGTTCAAGTCTCGTCGGAAGCTGCTTCTTTATTTCCTGTTTTGCGATACTCACTCGAAGGCTCAAAGGGTATTCGACACAGAAAGTTGTAATTCAAAGAAAACTGTTGTATGTAAGTAAAGACGAGTCAAAAGTTGGCGAAGAAGTTATGCCTTCAAATCCTTCAGACCAAACGAATATAGCGCACTTCGTCTCTATCGTTTGAGAAGCATTTGAAGGCATTGGAATTGGTTTTAGAAGTCTATGTGTGTGTAGGTGTATGTGTGCGTGTCTGTGTGTGTGTCTGTGGGGATGCGTTTTTATTAGTCTGTTTTTGTGTGTGCGTGTGTGTATGAGTGTGTGCGCGTCTTTGCATGAGTCTGTTTTTGTATTTGTGTGTGTAAGCTATCAACTACGAATATCCGTCATTGCAGTAATGGTCAACTCAATAGAATTTCCTCTTCATTGTTATTGATGGTCATTCAGTTTTATCTGTGGGTCAGGGCTCTTATCTGAGAATGGATAACCCCATAGACAAGGGCTTTTATCTTGTAATGGATAACTATAACTGTTCAACACCCTCCGTGGATAATGCATCGATGATGAATTCTGAAAAAAAAAGGATTTTACTGTGATAATATCTTGATTTTAGTTTTTATTCGATGAAACATTCTCAACCATTTATTAATGCTTAACTAGTACTTCGTTGATCTTGGTTTTAGTTGCTTTTTATCGCTACTATTCAAACTACCAGTCTACGGCCGATAGCCACAGACTGACAGTCCAGGTAGTTGCATTAAAAAGCCACAGAAATTTTGATGACAGAAATTTTAGTAAAAAGATAAATAACGGTTAAAGATCTTACCCTTTGGTTCCGTTAGTAAAAGGCCATTTGGTGCTGGCATAGATGGAATTAGTGACCAGTTGGAACTCTTGGGTCTGCTTTCATCTGAGAAAATTGCTCAAGGTTTGGTTTCTTCCGAAATGCCTTTAACACAAAGCGAATGTTCCTTCCTATCTCTTTTTATCTCTTTCTTCGCCTTTCTCTACCTTTTTTCTTCCTATCTCTATCTTCTGTCTCTTTTCTTTCTCCCTCTTTCCTTTACCCTTTTCTTTCTCTTTTGCCTCTCTTTTCTCTCCTCTATCTTTTTCTCTTCATTGTCCCCTTTCTCCCTCCTCTCTCTCTTACACTCGCATGCATACACTTTCTCTCTCTCTCTCTCTTTTACTCTCCTCCATTTTCATGGTTTCTTTGTTTCTCATCTGAATAATTCCTTCAATCGTACTACTTAAAATAGATCTACCAAAACTGAATACTAAAGCCCAAATAGTTAATACAGGTATACCAATAATTTTCCGGCACCTTTGGTCCCAAGAACGTATTAGGTGATCTATTTCGCCAAACCAACAGAGGCCACGTCTTATATATAATAGAGATTCGCTTAATCTCTCAACGGTTCTTCCTGAAAATTACGTTTTAGCCCACAAGAACTTCTGTAGGCTGTTAATACTTCACTCTGAATGATTTTGGACAATAATTTCTTAAGGATCATCAGAAAAAAAAAACGTATTTTAAGAGTATAACAAAAAGTAACATTTAGAATTATAAAACACGGAAACTTAAAACTGCTATCGTTATCGTATCGTAAGTTTTTTGTCTACATAGCTAGAAATTAGCAAATATCAATTCTTTTCTACATTTGCTGCGTTTATCTTGTTAGAAGTTCAATTTTGTTTTTAGGATTCATTTTATATTACATAAAATGTGAATAAAAAAGATTTTTTCCGCGGAAACTACGATGCATTTTAAACAAACTCAATCCTTGACCAGAACCTATTGTAATGATTTTAACGGCAACTTACCTAAAAAAACACAACAATCATATAAAATTAGTTATTTGCTATCCAAATATCAGAATGCCTGACATTAAAGAATTAAGACACGGAAAATAGGTTTAAACCGAATCTTAATTGTTACTTTTTCTAAGAGAGGCTACATTTAATTCTCAAAGCAAACGAAATCAATACTGTTGCTGATGCTAACAGAAGCACAAAAAGTTACTTTCATAACATTTGAATTTTGTGATCCTTTTTAATCTATTTGCAGGAAATAAAACTTTTTAATCTATTTGCAGCAAATAAAACTTGAAATTAAAAAAAAACGACGGTTTTATTTAAACTAGCTGAAAATAGTCACCTGGAGGACGGTTATCCACAGCTACACGGGGGGCTACAACCATAAAACATTAAATCATTACTTAACTCGAGTTCTTACGACCATAAGCTCTACATGACTGAAGATGATGGTATGTGGGACTGGTATTTTCAGCTAGTACTAATAATTCAGCAATACGTCCCTGACCCATTGATTATGCATCTTAAAAGTATCAAGGCTGAAAAAAAAAATCAGATATGAATCAAGGGGTTAAATACAATACATTAATAAGATGATACAATTCATTATATAGATGAAACAGGTATAGACATATCAATAAAACAAATATGTAGAGTACTGTATAAACCACACCAAACGTGATAAATAGAACGATTGTTTCTTTCACTCTACAATTAATCAGAAATGTCTGGAAGAGAAGTGTCATGAGGATTGATGGTGGTTTAAAAATTGACAGTTGCATCAAAGACTTGGGGTATTTAAGGGGTTACATCCTGTCCACTGAAAGCTGAAATATACATAGATTTGTCACCACAGTCAATAATTGAACGACCGTAGCGTCAAAAGTTGAAGTCATGTAAAGCAAAATTCCATCGAGGAATAAATATGGTCAGAATAAATTCTATTTATGGCATCCCAGCAAAACATCTAAAATAGAGTAACATCTAGAACCTAGAGAATCAAGATGTTAATGATAAACCCATCAGAATAAGATTACGGAAAGGTAAAAAAAAAAGAGCTCAATATTTTCTAGAAGGGGGTTAGTAGATTACCTATAACAATTTTCTAGTCTGTAGACAAAATGGTATGATATTTAGGAGCGTTGGAACGTACAAATGCATAAACAAACACTGACATGCGCACTCTAAGAAAGATAGATTTCTTCGCCACCTTTGCTGGCTACGGTTGTTCAATGCTTGACAGCAGATTTTGAAACTCATGATTCCTGGTCATCTTCCTAACCATATCATTGAGACGAAGTTGTTTCGTGTACTTTGACCTTTGGCCATTCACTGACCTTGTGTGAGAGCTGCAATCAATCCAAGTGTCTATTCGTAATTTTTTTCAGATTGAAAAGGAAGAAGAATTGGATATGAAGGTAATGAAAGCAGTCCAATATCTCCACCAGATATCAATGCTGATTTTATTCGCATATCTCATCTCAAAATTACCGAGAGTTCATACTATACATATCTCTCATTATGTTGGTTCATCTTGGGGGGGGGGTATCCGGAGTCATTGAATACAGACAGGCAGCTCTATATATATATATATATATATATATATATATATATATATATATATATTCTAGAAATCTTTACAGCTTTAAAAACTAAAAATTGAAAAAACTTTTTCAAGAGATTTTTTATGTCACTTCTGTCAAGGCAATATATATATATATATATATATATATATATATATATATATATATATATATATATATATATATATCCGGAGTGGGAAGGATATGTAAATTAATCGGGCACAGGGCTGGTACATCTGAATGCTCACCATTACTGGTTTTAGAGATTAAATTAGACAAGGATAAATAAATTTATAGATGGAAACCGTTAGATTAAGATAAACCTGTGCCATTGTAGCATAAGTGTCCTACTGCTAAACTAGACCTGCAAACTATTACGACTATGATGAGTTCAATCCTCATTGGGTGGTCATATTTGTGGTCTTGTACCTGACTAAGCTAAGATTAGTATATACCTGTACTATGTAGGTGTTGCAGATTTTACTGGTAAATGGGCATACTAACTACTCAGTGAGTAGAAAGATTGTACACACCAATCCTCCCAATAGGGAGGACTTACTGACCTACCTGCCTGTCTTGAAAATCACCATTCGGAATTCTTGCTTCTACTTAGGCTCGGACAACGACCATTGGCACTAGAAGGAAATATGTAGCTATACCAGTCATCAATCATGCTCATACGATTATATAATATATATATATATACTCTGAGATAAATAGATATGACCAGACTGAGATATAGATCGATAGATATGACTAGCCTGAGATTGATTGATCGATAGATAGATATGAATAGACAGGTATGATTAGTATGAGATAAGTAGACAAGATTAGAATCGATAGATATACAAAATAGGTAAATAATAAAAAGTACTTACATTGCAAACATCCGTCGCTTATCTGATTACTGACATAAATGTGTTGCTGATGGGGAATTCTATAAGCTGACCTTTGACACCGATTTGTTGCAATGCCGTTGATGTCTGTTCTCTGGGGTTTCCTAGGATTAATGCCAGTGGTTTTTCAAAAATAAAAAAAGCAAGAAAAAGAGTGATCACCCACATTCATAGATGCTTGTCTTTCTAAGTTGCTGGCGTGTTTTTTTTTCAATGTGAACGTCGCATCTTTCAATTTGCTTGCCGTATTTTTTCTTATTAACATGTAATTTTTTTTATTCATTTGCTGGCCGTATTTTTTCTTTTGCTCGTTGTATTTTTCGATTCGCTTGTCCTAGTTTTTAATTTGCTAGGAAAAGGTGTATATGATACCCTTAGATCCTAATGATATACTTTAGACGTATCAAAATAAATGCTAACACTTTGCATAATAAATGTCCTGCAGAGAACCCCCTGTCTAATTAAGTGAAATATAGGAAGATTATTTCAAAAGTTGCACGTCAGATGATCCCAATTATCCTGAAAAGAAGAGTATTCAACCAATGCATCCTCCCGATAGTCACTTATGGAGCTGAAACATGGAACCTAACCAAGAGACAGACCTAGCGTGAGCATTAGAGAATCATGCTCAACCTTACATGGAGAGATCACAAGACAGCACGGTACATAAGGAGTACGAGACATCATAGAAACTATTAAAAAACTCAAATGGCAATGGGTAGGCCATGTTGCAAGAATGAAAGACAACCGATGGACATCACAACTCACAGCATGGATCCCCGGAGATCACATGAGAAACCGAGGACGACAGAACATAAGATAGAGAGATGAACCAGGCAGATTCAGGAAATACTGGCTCCACAACGCCCATGATAGAGAATTGTGGCGAATCCTGGGGAAGGTCTAAGTCCAACGACGTTAAAAGACTGATGATGATGATGATGATGATGATGATGATAATGATGATGAATTCAAAAGTCCCTCCCCATCGCATATTTCAGATTCAGAGTAAAACATCATAGTACAGTTTTTTTGATTGAGAACAGCAACTGGAGAGTTGCAGTTGTCTGCTTAGTTGCAACATGGCGACGTCATTGATTTAAAAAAAAGTCGAAGAAATCGTTGTCGAATTGTTGAAGAGATTGCCTTATAATACGTTGACCGAAAAAGATCGTTCTGTATTTGTCGTTACATGTCATTAGGAGCGTTTAGTTTAAAGTAACTTCATTGAAAAGAAGATTGCTTTTTATTGTGTTGTGACAGCTGTCATATCAGTGTGCATTTAGAAAATTGTCCAAGTTGGCTTCTCTTTCGTTTATTGGTTCTAACATTAGAGACGGATGAAAATAAGCAATATTCCCGGCATATGTTAAAATGCTACTCAAATACAGAACAAAAAAGAAAGATTTATGCTGTTTAAGACGGGGGTACAGTGAATTATTGAGCGTGTCAAGGGTGGCTATGCTGGGGATTTCTCGCTGGCTGATTCTCCTTGATTCAATATACTCAAGTTTTACAACGATAAAATCAAGACATTACTTGAGAATAATCATCTTCATACGACGCCAAAATAGCCTGCATACTGAAAATACCCAACAAGTATTTTATAATGGTTGATTTACCAGTTGATCTTGGAAAGTTAACTCCAGTAGGAATTTGATGAACCAGTGAAAATATTTAACTGCGTTATATATTAGGTTGGCGTAAAAATAATTGCATAATTATTCTAAACTTTGATACTTGTATAGGAATAAAGTATTATTCAACTATATTCATAGATTGCATCATTTTAAAGAGTGAATTTCGCTCAATTCATTCAAGTTGAACGATTTCTTTTCACTATTCATTCTTGTTTATTTGAGGCCATCAAATCAAAGATAGAAAAAAGCAAATCTGAGCAATTTCGTTGTATGAGTTCAAAATGGACCTTGAAGCAGCGAAACTGTTTTCCAATATCAACCAAATATTTATCCAAGAGACCGTCATTGAACGTAGAGTTCAACATTGGTTCCAAAGATTTCGAGACGGACACGAGTGCCTTGAAGACCTAGCCGTCCCTCTGTGATTGACGATATCCAATTGAAGGGTGTTATGGAGGCAGACCCACACAAAAGAACTCGAGAGGTTGCAGAAGAACTAAACGTTGACCATTCAACAGTTCTTGGACATTTGTACCAAGTTGGAAAAGCGAAAAAAATTGACATGTCGCGCGAATGACCCTGAATGGAAAGTAAAAAAAAGCTTGACATGTCGCACGAATGACCCTGCAGAAGTTGATCGAACTAAGCTACGAAACTCTACCTCACTCAGCTGATTCACAAGACATTTCTCGGACCAACTACTATTTTTCTCCAGCATTTCGACAATTTTCTGCAAGGGAAGGTCTTTAACGACCAAGCAACAGCTCGAAACGCCTTCTAGGGATTCATTGGTTCCTGGACCAAATAAATCGTATTTTGATTTTTGATTTTGATTTTGATTTTGATTTTTGCATTGCCATAAATTGTTCTTATTCCACAGTTGGTAAAAATAGGGCCCCGTAAAAATAACCCAGTTACATTAATTATAGAAAATGAAAAGTCAGCCGATGATTTTGGAAATACGATTGGGTATTGAAGAATGCCCTGGAATTCACACCCTTTTCTTTCTGGTTAATCTGCAAGGCAGTAACATGACGCGTGCGCCAAATGATTAGGCGGCCCATGGAATTGCGGCAAAATCGGCGTCGACCTAAACAGACTCGGGATAATGAATGCCAGCGGGATTTGTATACTTATAACAGCTCTCCTGAAAAGGATGTAGTCATTGGTAAAAAAAAAAAAAAAGAAAAAAGGGTGACTATCATCTTGTGACAATCGGTTATCATCAGATTCTTGCTGTGCGGAGTTGTATTCTGGCTTTAGAGTAGTTCCTCGTTTAAAGCAGTTAAACTAAAACTTATTGGCTTGTTGCGAGAACGTAGAGGGGGTTCATGAGGATCGAACTCACGACTCTAACGAATGGTTCATCGAGAGTAGCCACTAACCATCGCTCCACGCCGAGCGCTCAGCATATTTGTGATCCAGCACATCGAATCAAGTATTAAGTACGATTTAGGATGATTTTAGTTAAGGCTCTATTCACACTCTTCAAACCATAACCTTGATTTAGGTACTCATCCCATCTTGATAGCATATGTGGTTGCGAAGATATGGAATATTTAGTTTCAGGTACTTATGGAAGTTTTGAGAAAATTGACGTTTAAGTATACGAACAACGATATTTCCAGTCATGCAGTCTCAAGAGAACTTACTAAAACATGTCTTGGATTATTGAACATATTTTCAACGGAAATGGTTAAATAAGGTATTTATGAAGCCTTTTTTGATGAAATCCAAAAATCGCCCCAAATAACCGGCACTATTTTCAGCTTTAGCTTGGAACTGACCAGTACGACCTGAGACCTGATTCGACAAATACCTGGATGCGAAACGCATTTGGTTTAGAAAAGCCCACGTTTGTATGTCTTTTTAAAAAACATTTTCTGTTTCAAATTTTCTTACGAACTGTATCGGCGATAATGTAGCCGCGGATCGTATCCCCCTGCCTGACAGGAACAGCAACAGAGGAGTTATATTTAATGTTAGATCCAACATGGACAGTGATAGGTGTGACATCGCTGTCACTGGGGGGTTAAAATTGATGGTATCACTCATAAGAATTCGTCCTTAAATAGAAAAGAACTCCTCAATAATCGCAAGAAATACTTGATTGAAAGATTTTTTCAGTTTTAACGATTGTAATAATGACGATTTTTAGAATTTTTTCTTCATCCCTTCGTTTCTTTTTCTTTTCTCTTTCTTTCTTTCTTCTCGGTCCCTTTTGCTTCTTTTTACGTCCTAATTCCTATCGATTCTTTCTCTTTTCTCAAGCCCCTCCTTCCTTCCTGTCTTCCTTCCTTTCTTTCTTTCTTTCTTTCTTTCTTTCTTTCTTTCTTTCTTTCTTTCTCATGAATCATTTTTCTTCTCTATCTTGATATTCTTAGCTTCTTTTTCTCCTTCCCCATTCCTTCTCTTTCTTTTTTCTCAATCGCCACTGTTTCCTTCATTCTTTCTCTCTTTCATTCATTATATATATAAGGCCCAACAACGAATTTTGATAAAGAAAAAAATAGATGCTGAAACAGATCTAGCAAATCAGCTTTTCCTCAGTTCCTTTCAGTGGATTTAATCATCCAATGAGTGTGAATACATTATATATTCCACTGATAATAATTCATCTCCATAAAATATTAGGTCGTATCAAGAGTACATTCATTCTCTACAGACCCTTACTCCAAAGCTTGTTTCATTTACACATGATTATCAATGACTCCACAATATCATCATCATCATCATCATCATCATCATCATCATCATCATCATTTAACGTCCTTCGTTGGACATAGACCTTCCTCAGGATTCGCCACAATTCCCTATCATGGGTGTCGCGGAGCCAGTATTTCCTGAATTCGTCTAGTTCATTTGTCTACTTCATCTCTCCATTTTGTGTTCCGTCGGCCTTGGTTTCTTATGTGATCTCTGGGGATCCATGTTGTGAGTCGTGATGTCCATCGGTTGTCATTCATTTTTGCAACAAGGCCTGCCCATTGCCATTTGAGTTTTTTGATAATTTCTATGATGTCACAGACACCCGTTTTCTTCCTTATATACTGCGCTGTCTTGTGATCTCTCCATGTAAGGTTGGGCATGATTCTCTCATGTGCTCACTATGTTCATCATATCATTATCAGTTCTAATCAGCTATACCTTTTGTTTCAGATGACATAATGGCAGATACAAGTATTGAGATCCCGGTTATTTTGAGACATTATTTTAAACTGTGTCTGAGGGTCATCGAAACGGCTCGAATAAAATCAGCAATTTGAAGGAATTTAAATAATGTCTGAACGTGCTACTTGAAACTGGGATAAGCGTTTTAAGGGTGGTGATTTATCCCTTGAAATGAAGCCCATAGGTAGACGATCATCAGTTGTCGATTACGATGATTTGATATACGAGGTAGATGCGAACCCGACCACCAGCACCCAAAAACTTTCAGGGGAGCTAGAATCATCGAAAGATACCATATGTAGACAACTACAAAAGCTTAAAGAACATCATCATCATCAGTCTTTTAACATCCGTCGTTGGACATAGACCTTCCCCAGGATTCGCCACAATTTTCTAACATGGGCGTCGTGGAGCCAATATTTCCTGAATCTGTCCAGTTCATCTCTCCATCTTGTGTTCTGTCGGCCTCGGTTTCTTATGAGATCTCCGGGGATCCATGTTGTAAGATATGATGTCTGTAAAAAACAAAAATACTTTTGATAAAACCAAACGAATACACGAATGTGTACGTACGCTATTTCTACGGAAATGAGTCAGAAATGACACTATTGCAGCGGTCTCGTTAATTGAAGATTTTATCTCACTCCATAATTATGTTAATTGCAAAATTGTGCTATGATCAATTTTCTCATTATATGCCCTGTTGAGTAATCATTATCTCTATACGGTGCATGACGAATAACGCTAAACTTCCTGGTGGAGAATGCCTGTTTACCTAGAACATCAGCATTCGGAATCCTTAAAATTAGACTCAAACAATGATCTCTGTCACCGGTAGAAAAAATTGAGACTAGTGATAGTAAGTCTCTTCAATACTCCAGGACTATCCCGAGTATTCAGGCTAATCATAGTAGTGCTGTCGTCTGGATGGTTTCGGTTATTCACCAGATTTTCAGTTATTCAAACCACTTGGCTAGGCTCTTTGGGATCGTTTCCAGGGCTCCGGTCAGGATTGGTACAACTATTAACCTCATCTCTTTGTATACTTTGTTGTTATGGCGTTGTTCTCAGTCGCTATCAAGATCGACTCAGTTTCACTCAATAGCAACTCAGTTTCTCTCATTAGATTTCCTCTACGCAGCCATGTCGATTCATGTACGGTTCCTTGAGTTTGTCGTCTGAAATGCCCGTACAGTTGTTTTTCTTCTTACTTGTTTACTCTTGTATTATGTTTCCTGGTTCTCTATTTATTATCCTGTCTGTTCTATTCCAGCCTTTGGCTGTTGTAATAAGTCTTTCATTACTTTGTCTTGTGTAATCCTGAATGGTTACGAGTAACTTTTCTCCCACTTTTTATTTTACGTATAGTCTGATCAGTCGACATCATCTCTCGTTTGGGATGCTTTACATTATTATTATCATCATTATCATCATCATTATTATTGTTGCTGTTGTTGTTATTATTATTATTATTATTATTATTATTATTATTATGTCATGGATTTGCATGTTCACACCAGGTGTTTGATAGTCATCGCTCGAAAATAGATGACAGCAAGTGTCTTCAAATATCAAGCACTTTCCTTGGTATGCATGATTATTATCAATTCTGTTATTAATAATTGTCGAGAAAATCAAGATAAATTTTTGATGCAGATTACGAATTTCGAGCAGGTCTCATTTTTGTTTTTGCTACGGGCACGTTCTGCTTTCAGCACATGAGACAACATTCACCATCATCATCAGTCTTTTATCGTCCATCATTGGATATCGATTTTCCCCAGGATTCGCCACACTTCTCTATCGTGGGCGTTGTAGAGTTGATACTTTCTAATTTTGTGTGGTTCTTCTCTCCATCTTGCATTACGCCAGCCTCAGTTTTACATGTGATCTCTGGGGATCCACGTTATGAGTCGTGATGTCCATTGGTTGCCTGCCATTCTTGACAAGCCCAATGTCATTTGAGTTTTTTAGTGGATTCTATGATATCTCGGACTCCTGTTTTCTCCTGATATTCTTTGCTGTCTTGTGATCTCTCCATGTGAGGTTGAACATGATGAAAACAAGATTTGTATCAGACTGAAAATTTCAATGCAGAGAATCAACATTATATATGATATACGGGAAAAATACTATACGGAAGGACAAGCCGAACATGTCGAGCTTTGGATTCCTTATGGTGATTTATAGGGGTTACGTACTAAAATACAGCTTTCATCTCATCATGGAAACGAGACGTTTTCGGAATCAGCACCCGAAACTACATAAAATACACTGCAATACGTACCTGATGAAACTCTGTTGTTGACCAGTGTTTCCGTTGTGTTGATTCTGTTGTTAATGATAGTCAAAGATTTAAAGGTGTATTCTTACTTACATGCCATGAGCAACAGCCAATACGTATTCATGATACGTAGGCTGGTCAGAGTAGCGACACAGTAGGATAATTTGTCTCCAAAACAGACATCGATGAAGACCATACGAGGAAATTCGCAAGCTACAGCATCTTCTCCGTCTACGATCCGCTTAGCAACTGAATCAGAAAAACTACACTTTTTTTTGGTTAAATATCAACACGTTTACCTACTCCACCGATAGTTCAAGTAGTGATGGAGCTCCAAGCGTCATTCGTCTATGTTTGATACTGCAGGGTGTGATACTATAGGGGGTGATACGCATAAATATATTTTGAGCCAGATCTGATCTCTGTAGACTTTCTAATCATGATGTAACATTTTTCAAACCCCGTAAAAATAGATTTAAACTGTATTCCGGCTAAAGTGTGCTCGAGACGTATATATAAAAAAAGGATCTTCACGACTAGATGCGAGCATTTTACTTTGTCTGATAATTTTCCCCTTGGAGGCGGCTATGTATTAAGCCCGAAGGACATTACAACGACAGACATTTAGCTGAGTGATTTTAAGCCAAATGAATAAAATTATTGTTACTCTTAATACATACACAGAATATACAGATAGGAAACACTGTTCATACCAAGCAAGGTGAGGACATTGGCCTAAGTAGACTATTTTTTGTTAATACTAAATACTATATATATGTATGTGTACGGTAAAGCAAAATTTCTCGACACCCTTTTGCACAATGTTAAGGAAATATCATGTCTGTCATTTATCTGTCCGAATGGCTAACCACGTCTATCATAAAAAAAGAACTGTAGTAATTTTTCTATCGAGTTAAGGTGGGCATTATAAATACTGTACGGTGCGATCGTAGCCTTTTCTAAGATCGAGCCTGTTTATTCTTTACGTATTGAGCAGTTTTTTTAAAAGTTAAATATCGCCTCACCAAGGTCTGTCAGCCCCTCTCCCACTACAGTCCAGATTTTGCTCTCAGTGACTTCAGATATTTCAGATCGTGGACGAGATTAAGGAGAAAACAATGAGGCAGTCAACACTAATCGAAGGAAAAAAAACACTTTGAAGACTATCTTGAAAGAGGAAAGGAAGCTGGGAAAATTATGTTTGGTCCAAAGGTGAGTACAATACCCCAAGTAGACAATTTTTAATAATATTAAATACTGGATACATCTTTTGCACAATGTTAGGGAAATTTCAAAAGTGTATTTGGAGTTCGCTTAGGTCTTTATTGCTTTTGTACTTTTAAATACTTTTAAAGAATTGCTGATGGGGAAGTGATATATTTACTTTTTCTGACACTGTTCACTATTCACTTTTCGTTTCGGAAAAGGTTCAGCAGAAGATCAATCGTGGATCACTGAGTATTCAAGTCCGGGGGTCGCGAGTAGAAGTGCTCCTGTGTTGCTAAAAAAAGCACCAATTTTTTAAAGAATATTAACAACAACAACAACAACAACAACAAAAAAAAGAAGCCAAAAAATTGCCCAAATACTCCCCATTTTAAAAATGGTCAAAAAATGGCCAAACAAATGGCCAGTATGTTTAAGCACGCCCGCTTTTTTACACACTGCCAAAAAAAGAAACGCAGTGAATTTGGCGCAAAAAGCGCAGAATCGGAAACACTGGAAGTGCTTTATCATAATCATGAAAAATTAATTCAATTCGCATACAACGAGGCGGGGAGCAAGGGATTTCCACGCCCCCTGGCGACAAGCCTATCGTTAGGCCGTGATTCAGTCCACCACTCCTCCCCGCTAAGCGCTCAGTACAAGGTGTGAGGAAACTTTTGATCTCAACTGGTGTGGGGGAAAGAATCATGTTGTTGATAGCCCAAGGGAGCTTTGTCTGCCATGAGGAATATCTGTATGCGATGTCTACTTAATTAGTTGCGATAAATCATCATTTTTTTTATCTTCGAGTGTGTTCGTCGGTATGTATAATAAATCTGTATTGGTCAACCTGCTTTGTGTGAGGGTGAAATCTGAAACACGTGTAAAATGGTTGAGGGGGGGGGATTCCGCCTGATTTGGTGGCTCATCATCATCAGCCTTTCAACGTCCGTCGTTGGACATGGACCTTCCCCAGGATCCGACACATTTCTCTATCATGGGCGTCGCGGAGCCAGTGTTTTCTGAATTCGTCTAGTTCGTCTCCCCATCTTGTATTCTGTCGGCCTCGGTTGTGCATGTGATATCTGGGGATCTATGTTGTGACTCCATCTGTTGTCTTTCTTGCAACATAGCCTGCCCATTGCAATTTCAGTTTTTTAATAAATTCCATGATGTTTCTGACACCTGTTTTCTTCCTGATATACTGTGCTGTCTTGTGATCTCTCTACGTGAGGTTGAACATGATTCTCTCATGTGCGCGTTGCATGCTTCTCAGTTTGCAGGTGTGTCTCTTGGTTAGGTTCCATGTTTCAGCTCCATAAGTGACTATTGGGAGGATGCATTGGTTGTATACTCTTCGTTTTAGGATTATTGGGATCATGTTGTTTTTGATGGTTGAGCTTGCTCTGCCGAAGGCTTGCCATCCCAGAGTGATTCTTCGCTTGATTTCCTCCTATTTTGAGGGTCTCATGGAGATTCGTTGTCCTAAGTAGATGTAGTGGTCTACTTTCCCCAGTTTTACATCTTCGATTTTGACAGTTATGTCCTTATTCTTTATGTGATTGTTGCACATGACTTTCGTTTTACTTAAGTTCATGTGTAGACCGACTTTCTTGCTTCTTTCGTTTAGTTCATCTCGCACTAGTCGCCCTGATAAGCCGGGAAGTCACGTGACTTGGGAACTATAAACAGACACCTATCTGTATACTCACGCATTTCTGAAGAAGTTAGCTCGAACTAACGACACATGTTAAATTGATTAAAGAAAGCTCATTTCAAACATTGACTTCGGTTTTTCGAATTGTCTTTTTAATGTAATACTGTCAGATGAATTTTAATCCACATCCATACACTGATCAGCTAGAAGTATTGCATATCTGAAGGAATCTTGCTTTCTTATCGCAACGTATTCATTCCTGGAGTAAATTGAAAGGAAAGATACAAAATACAATTTGGAATCGAATTGACTGGACAGTTTATAAAATAAATGAGATGAAAATGAATCAATTACGAAGAAACAGAGAAGACTGAAACGAAAATTAATGATGGGAAAGTGATTGTCTCTCAATCGATATAATTCTTTCTCTTTCAAACTCTTCTTTTCACCACTGTAAAGAAAGTAGTGCTTTTACGCTGTCTACGGCTTCAGTCGTCACTGCCTGACCTCATATATCGCAATACTACTTACTCAGTCCGTTTGCAATATGTGAAATACACTCAGAAACGACAAGCACCCAATGTACATTCATAGCTAGGAGGAAGAGAGTGATTCATCCCTTCACTAAGGCGAAGTGAACAAACTGTCTCAGCTAGAATTTGAACTTTTCTCGCCAAGTCCATTGCTCGGTGTCGTTACCCGCTTGACCATCCCGAAGCGATCACTAGAACATAAGCTGAATAGACAGATATATTTAAGACTCTGTCATGAATCCACTTTTCCCTGCTCTCTCTACTATCGCCAGATATTTTGAGCAAATGTCTCGTTATTGATATCCCACGATAGGAAGAGAATGTGTGCGTGGGCATTTGAACAAACTCTATCATCATAAGCACCTTATATATGCCCCTGAAAAGCTGTTACTGCAACATTCAACCTCGACAGAAACCAATCACTTGATGAAATTAATCATAAAAACAACCCCTCAAATAAACTAAAAAGTAAAGTCGCATGCGAGAGACGGAATCTCGCGTTGCTTGATGGGACCCCTTTTTCCTATCTACTCGTGGCTCTTGCTTGTAATTATCATGAAAAACGTCACGTGAGCCTTATTTCCATTTCAAATAACTAAAACAAATGTGAGAGTTCCATGGACATCACTTATTTTCACCGAATATCGATCTAATGTATTGTTTCTATACAAAAATCCCCTTTGTTCATAAATGAATATAAATAAGAGGAGACTTATTCCCAGTGGCAGTCGCTTTTGTTCTCCGAGTAGTGTTGTCCACTGCACAGGCCCTACCCGGTAGGAAATTCGTTTTTTTTTCCAATAAAATATCATGTCCAACATTATTTCATTCTGTTTTAACAAACGCTGCTTTTGTGTGTCTGAATCATTATCATCAGCTTGGCGATGTAGCAGATTTAGGTACACGCAGGTAATTGTTTGTAAGATCAAACCCCGGTTCGCCAGGCCTGCCGAAGCTTCGTTCTGCTTAAGACATCTGGTATCCCCGAATGTTCACTTATCTAGGTACTGACCTGACTCAACGTTGCTCAACTTCATTTATCTCGAGAGGACCAACATGTTCGATGTAACCCATTGCTCCGGAGAGTAGTTCCTCAATCCGAGTCCTTGTGCTGAGTACTAAGTGGAGAGGCATTGAGTACCACTTTTTTTTTTTCGATGACGGTGTGGATTGAACCTCAGCTCTGTGATCATTCTCTTTATTCACTCTCCCACCAGAGCAAAATGCAACACAAGGTCGGGGCTTTACGTGGGGAAAATAGGAGCAACCCATCAAAAATAGCTCTAGCCGACGCGACTTTGGTTGCTAAGCAACCGTGGTTGCTAAAGCAACTGCAGTCACGAAAGCGTCAGGAAAATCCCGACCTGTTCCTTTAAGTGCAATGGAACAGTGCTGCCCGGGGCCCTGTTTATTTACTCTCCTACCAGAGCAAAATGTGACACAAGTTCGAGGCTTTACGTGGGGAAAATAGGAGACATCCACCCAAAAATGGCTCCAGCCGACGCAGCTTTGGTTTGCTAAGCAACCAAAGCAACCTCCGCCACGAAAGCGTCAGGACAAGTGCTGACCTGCTCCGTTAAGTGCAATGGAACAGTGTTGCCCCGGGGTAACAGATCCCCCGCAGCTGGGCTGAGTAATAGAAAGAGAACCGGAAGGTTCACAATGTGCGTAGCAGTGCGCAGCCTCAGTATAATCTCATTGGCTAACGCATTGCACCGGCGTACTCGGTCTTTGACACACACCATCTCCGGCCCATTCGACAGGTAAGCGTCAGTATCAGCGCCTCAGGCTCTGCCGGGGAACAGATACTAAACTTCGATCCTGCCGAAAAGGCCAGAAAAAGAGGAGGGTGATCGATAACACAACATTTGGTGTATCAATTGTGCCATACCATTCTGGTTAGACTAATTACTGTGGGAAGAGAGCGTCAGGAGGAAAGACGATGGTTCATGAATGATATACCAACGAGAGTCTCATTTGGGATGGTGGGAGATTTTGTTTATCTTACGTTGTTGAGGAATTTTACGATAAATTTTGCCATCACCCCTGGTTAAACGAAATGTTGCTCATTTCATTTCATACAACAGTATAAGAAGGACGGCCTGAATAGTTGCAATGAAACGCAAAAATAAGGTAAGAGGAACGCAAGGTGAAAATAAATAATGATACAAAAATGCTTCATCTAATAATGAGAGCAATAACAAGAAGAACAGCAATATAAAGACTGCAACACTAATTGTTAACAGTGACCTAACAGAGGAAAGGAAATGAAAGCGGGAATGTAAACCACAGCACTGGTATGATAGGCGAAAGAGAGGAGAGATGTTGGCTGAAGACCTGTGGAGACTTATTGTCACTCAGCCTTCAGCAATGACCATTGGGCAACCAGTGTGAAACTGTAAACCGCAGTATTACTGTGGCCTATGAGAACTAGAGGAGAAGGGCCAGAGACTTGAGGAGACTTGCTGTCACTCAAACTCCAGCAGTAACCACCAGGCAACTGACGTGAGATTGCTGATGATGATGATAATAATAATAATAATAATAATAATAATAATAATAATAATAATAATAATAATAATAATATACAATTTCCCAACATTGTGGAAATGAAAGTGTCAGGAACTTTAGAATTAACCTATATATATATATATATATATATATATATATATATATATATATATATATATATCCGTGTGCGTGCACGTATGCGTGTATGAGTGTGTGGAACAGTTGACAATATGGAAAGGGAAAAAGACTTGAGACTACTTAGTACATCTCAATTTGTCTTTTTTCTAAATTAAAGAATGTTGTAGCTTACACACGTTTCACCAGTCCTGGGTTTTGTCAGAGCCATGAAAGCGACATTTGGTTCGAGAGAAATGGTGAAAATTACAGAAATGCCCGGATGGTATTTCGGGGTAGATAAATAGTTTAGTTAAGGTGCAGACGAGTGGTGTTTTTTTTTTTTTATTACTCTGTGATGGAGGGAAAAGGTTTTTTTCTAACATATGTAAGTTGGGTCTTGGGTGCCCTTTTTAGTAGATAAAGTTGTTAGGGGTAGGGAAATGAGAGTGCCCCAGTGATGTGGTAGGGATGGGGAAAAGGGTTAGGTTTTTTTTTTTTTAAAGAAGTGTTTCTTAAAGGGGTTATGTAGAAATGTGTGTATAAGAAGATTTGGAAAAAATCATACTTTTAGCCAGCATCAAAATTGCTCGGAGTTTCCCGTGTTTTTTTATAATTTCACATTTTTTTCTGATTTAATTTCACTTTTTGCTTTGTTAAATTCGAGTTAACTCCCTTGTATTCCTTGATCTAATTTTTTGTGTTTTTCCTTTGAACATTTTTGAAAATATATTTTACTTTCGTTGATTCTTATTAAAAGAAAATGTTTTGTCTGTTCAACTCCAATTATTTTACTTCGTGATTATTTTGTGATATTACAGTCTTTCTATATTGGATGTTTATTGTTCATTATAATCTTATACAAGGTTATTCCCAATTGAATTTATTTCGGTGTTTGTGATTGTATTGGAGAGACATTGTTTCAATTTTCCAATTTGTTCATTTACGATTCCATCCAAAAACCGGAAAACGTGAGACAAATTTGATGTCGAAACTATTAGTATAATGATAATACCAGCTCTACTTTTCATAGAAAATATCGAGTACTGTATCTGTAAAAAGCGTCAAGTGATTCACAGTATGCATTAACGCTCCCGTCTTTAGGGCTGAGCACTCTCAGGTAGGGCACTCGTTTACTAAAAGCTACAATGCAATGCTCTTTCAACCCTGGAATGAAGGACTCAGGTAGATGGGGAATTATGCATGAGTAAATATATCGCTTAATTCGGTCCTACTGATCATCCAGTTCCGTGTACTGCAGGGGTAGAGCATCTGCCTCTGAGTCTGTAGCGAGAGTTATGACCCTACCTCGCAGTACAAGAAGGGAAACTGGATAGTCAACAGCTAGACAGAAGAGTTGTAATCATCAAGTATATGTATAATGTGAAGCTGCGCATATATATATATATATATATATATATATATATATATATATATAGTGTGTATCTGAAAATATATAGTGAGTGTCCCTATGTCTGCACGCATATATGTGTGTGTCTGTATGTCTGCGCATAAATATGTGTGTATGCCTGTGCATGTATATGCTTGTGTGTTTGAGCATATATATGGGGGAGTGTATGTATGTATATGTCTGCGCACATATATATATATATGTGTGGTTGTGTTTGCAATTAAATATATACACACACACACACATATATATATATATATATTATATATATATATGTGCATGTGTGTATGTGTGTGCCTGTGTATATATATATATATATATATATATATATATATATATATATATATATATATATATATATATATATATACACAATTGTTAATTGTGTTACATCACACTGAAAGTCTATTTGAAATGATGTATCAATTCACCGAGACAACGTAAATAGAATAGACAATTAAAGAAAATGGAAACGAGATTGCAACCGATAGGAGTAAAAAAAATCCGCTGGTAAAGGTCCAAATACCTGTTTTATTCACGGTATAGATCTACTCTCCATTTCCTCCAAATCGTACAATAATTATTAAGAAATGGATATATGATCCGACAGAATGATTTCATATATATATGTATATAATGTGTGTATATATATTTGTACTTATACAAATATTGTGTATATTGTGCATACGTATTATATATATATATACATATATATATATATATATATATATATGCATATATATATATATTTATTATTATTGTTATTGTATTTATATATATTGTGTAAATATTTTGTATATACATATATTGTATATATGTATATATTGTATACGTTATTGTGCCTATGCATATATATATATATATATATATATATATATATATATATATATATATATATATATATATATATATATGCATATATATATGTATTCTTGTGTCATCCACAGACAGCTGTTTTTTTTGTATTACAACTGTTCAGTGTGGTTATAGACTATCCATTATCCCATTCATTACCACGAGGCAGGATCGAAACCTTAGCTTCAGACCCGGAGGCTGGAATCCTCCCTCTACTTCACGGAACTGGACGGTCAGTTAGGTTGAATTAAAGCGATATATTTATTCATCGTACATATTCCTCATCCACCAGAGTGCTCCATTCCATGTTAGAAGAGCATTGCATAAGCTTACAATGAACGAATTACCTCGCTTAGAGAGTGCTCAACCCTGAATAAGGGAGCGTTAATTATTGTTGCTTATACATTGTATAGGTATATACCACATACTCACATATACGCACGTATATATATATATATATATACACACACATCGTAAATTTTTATGTACATATACAAGAGTTACATGTTTGATTTGAGAACTGAAACTCAACTGCATCTATAAACATTTCACAAAAATTATCACCGACCTGATCACCAAAACAGTAGATGAAAACCAACTCCAGGAACAGGTA
Source organism: Thysanoteuthis rhombus (assembly GCA_963457665.1). NCBI lineage: Eukaryota > Metazoa > Mollusca > Cephalopoda > Oegopsida > Thysanoteuthidae > Thysanoteuthis > Thysanoteuthis major. The sequence goes on along the minus strand of OY735214.1, from coordinate 17,264,525 downwards.
GGATTTAGAAGAAGCTACTCGACCATGGACCATCTTCATTCAATAAATCAGCTGAAAGAGAAAGCAGTAGAATACAAAATGCCACTTGCTGTAGCATTTATAGACTCCAAGAAGGCATTCGACTCGGTAGAATTTCCACGGCCATGAAGGCCATCACTATACGCTTTTTTTATTGGTTGCTCATATTTTTCCTACGTAAAGCCCTGACTTTGTGTCGCATTTGTTTCTAGAGGGAGAGTGAATAAATAGATGCTCAACCTCACATGGAAAGATCACAAGATAGTACAGTATATTAGGAAGAAAACGGGAGTCTGAGACATCATAGAATCTATCAGAAAACTTAAATAGCAATGGTCATGTTGCAAGAATGGCAGACATTTGATGGATATCATGACCCACAACATGGATCCCCAGAGATCGAATGCAAAACCGAGGCCGACAGAATACAAGATGGAGAGACGAACTGGACAGAAAACACTGGCTACGTAGCGCCCATGATAGAGAATTGTGGCGAACCCTGAGGAAGGTCTATGTCCAACGACAGACGTTAAAAGTCTGATGATGGTGATGATGACAACCAATGAATACTCCTGATAGTTGCCAATGGAGCAGAGAACTGGAACCTAACCAAAAGATTGACCCTCAAATTGAGAACCATGCAACGGGAAGAGGAGAGAATCATGCTCAACTTCATATCAAGAGATCATAAGACAAAACAGTATGATAGAGATATCATAGAAACCATTAGAAAACTAAAATGGCAATGGACTGGACATGTTGAAAGAATTCCAGACAACTGCTGGACATCACAACTCGCAACATGGATCCCCAGAGATCATATCCGACGGAAAGTAAGATGGCGTGAATTGCTAGACAAATTCAGAAAGCACTGGCTCTGTGACAATAATGATTGAAAGGTCTGGCGAACCCTGGGGAAAGTATATGTCCAACAACGGACGCTAAGACACATTTGTGTCGGCGATCAAACAAGGAATGGATCAAATGTATGCAATGTGAGCACTTTTATTGTTAACCTCATTTTGTATATATATCTATCAATTTTAACACTGCCTATATATACCACATTAATCGTATCTGTATAAAATGATCAAAGAGGTCTATTCGCTTTAAGCCTGATTTACCGAGATACAGATTTATAGCAAATCTTGTCTCTAATTTAAGATGAGTTATAGGAACAAAATCATCATAGGTATCTCGTGAAGATATCATACTGCCTTTCTTTGCCTCTTGCAAAGAATAACCTCATAATTCATCCACAAGTTTCAATCTGCCTTCTTTTGCCACATCGTAATTTTAGGGGTTTGTAATTTTGGATATACTAAATGACATACAATTATTCTTCGTAAGAAGAAGGACCATAAAAACAAATGAAATTATTACAAATATAGTAGGTTTGTCTTTTTTTTTTCAAAATTTGGCTCAATTAGACACGATGCCCAGATAGACTGGTGATTCAGTTAAACGGAATTATAACGTTCCCTGAATTTGAGTGCGTTGAGTATATCTCCCAAGGCATCGTTGTTGTTTAGATGAAACAAATTATGTACGAAACGGCTGGATGCATTGACGAAATTTCAGGCCGAAATATTGGATCAAAAAGTCGGAGAGAAAATAGTTTTAAGAGCTTTCGATCTGTGAAGGGAAAATATTTGCATACCATGCAAATAAAACAGGTTTCTATACAAACTCAACAAATCCTCGTGTATAACGAATGATAAGTTGGTTTATTCACTTCAGTTTTACAAAACCTGACACCTTATATATTTTTGTAATTAGATGTTGAACGGCGTTTGCAAATAAAATCTTGCAGGTACAAAATATAAAACGTCTTTGATAAGAGAATGCTCGAACCCGAAATTGCATTTATATTATAAAAACTCACCAAAAACTAACATTCCATTCTGTTTGTAACCGCTTCTATGCAACTTCTTACCGCCTTCCTTCAGCTTCTCTGCTGTGATTACACCCCACGTCTCTCTCCAGCTATCTCCATTTGTCTCTAACCCAGAATACCGACAGCAGCCGGTCAGATCCAGCTTGCAGGGTAGGGTTCACATCCTCGATTTACAAGCGAAAATTAAAAAAAATATTTTTTCGAAAAATCCTTTTTTTCGCGCCTAAAACGAAAAATCCCTTGTTCTGATCGATTAGCCAATCAGAGGAGGCAGAACCTTGGAAGACGCTCACGAATTGGCCAAACAGGTCAGTGCAGAGTTTACAAAATTTGTCTGGCTATCTTTCCATGACCAAATCAAATTCTCTTTCCTTCTTTCGAATTATACTCCTGGTACAAGCTATCTGTAATAACTCTCCTTTTTTTATCTATATTCTCAAATAGTAATGTTAATTATCACCCTTTGGTTTATTTTTTCTTTCCCCGACAGTATGGCAACAGAATTTACTATATGTTACAAAACAATGTCTATTTCAGGGTGATTCGGGTGGCAGCTTTGTCTATCTGCGCACCAATGATACCCCAGTTGTTGCTGGTGTTGTACCCTACGTGTAAGACTGCGATTCAGGTTTCAGCATCTTCGGCAATGTTGAGAACTTCCTCGATTCTGTTGAGGATCACATAGCTGTGTGACAATAACGAAAAAAAAAACCTTTCAGAACCTCTCATTCCGCTTTTGTTTAAAGTCTTTTATGAGCAAAGTTTTCGAATGTTATCAGTATTTATAATACCGTCTTCAGTTCACAGTACGCACACAATAACGAATTGTCCTGCATCTCTTTTACCCCCCCCCCAACTCCAAAGATTTGAGTGGACACTTGAATTTCTCACCGCTCTTATGGAGTAGCGAAAGGTCGGTAGATATGAAATAACATCGCCTTAAGGAAATAACTATTCAAAGATGTAGTCCAGCATCTACAAAATCTTTCAACTTGTAGTGTCCAAGATGTCACCGCTTAAATACCTCAAGTCTATGATGTAACTGTCTGCTGTGAAATAATCAGTGATCCAGTCAAACCTCCTCTTCAGTCTAATTGCATAATGGAAGAGAAATTGTACAATTTGTCACGTTGGTAGCGGTAGAACTTGACAATTCTTTGCCAGTACAATGCTGTCTTTGTTCGATGAACATTACTGTATCTGTTTCATTCATATTGATAAACTATATCATGTAAAGTAATGTATAGCATTTAACCATTTAATCTATGTTTCATATTTGTTCAATTTCGGTTTCCAGCAGTTCAAATACTTTGGAAATAAGATTTACAGACTTAGTGGGTCAGGGATGTATTTTTGAATAATCAATACGTGACCACCGTTGATCCGATGAAAATGATTACCTAATGCAGTTCTGGAACCGAAGGTGCCGGAAAGTCGGTGGTGTATCTGTATTGATGCCTTGGATTTTAGAATTCAGTTTTGTAGGATCCAAATAGAGTAGTATAATCAAAGGAATAATTCAGACGAAAAAAAAAAAGAGAAAAGGATAAGAAACAATGAAAATGAAGAAGAGTGAATGAGAGAGAGAGAGAGAGAGAGAGAGAGAGAGAGAGAGAGAGAGAGAGAGAGAGAGAGAGACGGATGAGGGAAGGATGAGGGAGAAACAAGAGAAAGAGGACAGGAAGGAAAGAAAAGAAAGGGCGAGATAGTGAGACAGTATAGAGAAAAGAGAAAGGGTGAAATAGAGAGAGAAAGGAAAAGAGAAAAAAGGGCAAAAAAAGAGAAAAAAGTAGAGTGGAAAGAGGGCAGAGAGATCGGCGAAATGAAGGGAGAGGACTAGAAAGAGAGAGAGAGAGAGAGAGAGAGAGAGAGAGAGAGAGAGAGAGAGAGAGAGAGAGAGAGAGAAGTATTTACTTTACGTTAAGGGCATTTGTCCTTAATCGACCATGTCGAAAGAAACCAGATCTTGTACAGATTTCCAAGATGAAAGCAGACCCCAAAGTTCCAACGGGTCACCAATTCCATCCTGCAAGTCTTTACCAACTGCACCAATCCACACGAAATGGCTCGAAGCAAACGGAACCATAGAGTGAAATATTTGATCATTATTCATTTCAACTAGAATTTCTTTCATGGATACTCCAGTTGCTTTGCATCGCAACTAGACCTCCAGTCTACAGCCGTAAGTAAACGACCATAGACTGATGGCCTGAGTAGTTGCAATGAAAAGCAACTAAAACTAAGATGAAAGAAATACAAAGCAAAAAATAAAGATTGACGATGCTTCATCAAATGAAAAATAAAAACATGATATGATTGCTACAACTAAAACTGCTAGTGTGTGTAAAAACAACCTAACAAATATAGTGCCAAGCAATCGGGAAAAATGAAGTATGAATTTAAAGGGTATATCTGATCTCCCCCAAACTCTCGTAGCTTAGGCGACATATCAACTGTTAAGGATGACCGGGTTTCCTGAGTCAGAAAGGATGTGAGTTCGAGTCTTACAGAGAACTTATCAGATCCGTGCTGTTTACCACGACCGTAGACTGACAATCTGAATAGATGCGACGAATAGAAACTGAAATTAAGATAAACGAAGTATTAGACAACCATCAATAATGGTTGACAATGCTTCATCAAATAGAAGATAGAATATAGATGATATTCCTGCGGTAAAATCCTTACTAATACAGTATTAACCCAATAAATGTGGAAAGTGGTGAATATAAAAAAAGTGGTGATAAAAGCCCTTGTCAATTGCAAGATAGTCCATAGGAAGCTACTCATTGCAACTAACTCACAATAAACAGGAAATTTTATGGACTTTGCCATAGAACTGCAATGACGGAAATTCCTGTCATTTGCAGTTAACAGGTTAAACACACACACACACGGACTTGCACAAACGCTCTCATACACATGCATACACACACAGACTTCTTATATCAATTTCAATACATTTAAATGCTTGCCAAACGATAGAGCAAAGAGTACTAAATTCGTTTGGTGTGAAGGATTTGAAGGGATGACTTCTTCAACTTTTGACTAGTCTTAATTTACATCTTGCTGATTCCTTTGAATTAGAAGATTCAAGGTCGAATACTCGAGGGAGTAACGGAAAGCAGAAAATAAAGAAACAGCTTCTGACGAAACTTGAACTTGCACCAAATCACATCGAAAGTTATTCTTTCACTGTTGGCCACCCGAAGCAAAGCGTTTCGGCCATTTTTCTCATCATAGAGTCTCCAAAAGGGAATTATTTTTGCTTATGTGTTGCCAGTGAATACATGTTGAAATCATGAATAGTTAAAGTTGGAAAAGTTGGAAACACTAAAACATAGCAAGTTTGGAATAAAACTAAAACTGACTCAACAGCAACTTAAAATGACTTTTATAAGAGTTGGAAATGCTAAGAGGAAGAGTTATAATCTACTTTTAAAAGACTAATATTGGGTAGGGCACTTGTCACCTCTGGATTAAAAAAAGATTTAGATTGTACTCATCGGGAAAACGTTGATAAGGGAGTTCATTTCATATCGCAGATGTCCTTGAAAAGAAGGTATTAGTATGGAACTTGTTGACACCAAATATACAATCACAATCTTTTGCAAATGTTGGGAAAATCTTAGAAGTGTCTTTGTTGTTTACGAAGCTCCTAATTCCTTGCATTTTTTCTAAAAATAATTATTTGCAGAAAAATGATGACTTTATCTTGTTCAAAATCATGGCGGGCTATAAAAAACACATTCGACATTGTTTGTTCTTCACGTTGAAAGTCGGAAAAGTCCAGCAGAAATTCGGTGAGCAATCATCGAATCTTATGAAAATGTTGCAAAAGGTGCAAGCCTGTCTGGAGAATGATTTGCGAAGTTTAAAAAACGGAGATGTTGAACTCACTGACAAGGAACGCCGTGGAAGATCTCAGAACTTGAAAACTGATGAATTGGAAGAACTTTTTGAGGAAGGTGCAGTACGGACAACTCGTGAACTTTCGGAAAAATTACAGACGATTCAGTCAATGCAGCATGCAGTTTACAAGCCTCAGAGAACATACAGAAACATAAGGAATATGTTCTACGTGAACCTACAGACACAAACAATAGTCAGCGTTTAAACATTTGTTTGTTTTTTTTTGCATTTTTTTTACTAAACACAGAAAAAGACATTATGGGGCAAAATTGCCTCTAATAATGACAAGTCACATCATCATGAACCCCCCAAATAGAAACGCAGGGTTAGAGGTCATCCTTCAACAACTCAACCTAAACAAAATCTACCATAGAAAGATCTTCTCTATTTTTGGTGTTATTCAAAGATAATTCTGTATTACAATCTTGCTTATAAAGAAATCTTGCTTTTTTTTTATTGCAATGTCTTCATTTCTATAGTAATTGGAAGGGAAGATACAAAATGCAATTTAGAATCGAATTGACCAGACGGTTTATATAATAAATGAGATGAAAATGAATCAATTACGAAGAAACAGAACAGACTAACGAAACGAAAATTAATGAAGGCGAGTGTCACCCAATCAATAGAATTCCTTTTCTTTCCAACTTTACTTGTCACTGTTGTAAAGTAAATAGTGCTCTTACCCTGGCAGCAGCTTCAGTCATCACTGCTACTTACACGACCCGTTTGCGATATGTGGAATAGTCTTGAAGACAACAGGCACCCAAGGTGGCGTCACTCACTTCACACTGCTCTATTCTACTCATAGCGATGGGGAAAAGACAGACTCATGCAATTACCGAGGCGAAGTAAAGACCAACTGTCCCAGGCGGAGTTTGAACTTGGTTCGCCGAGTCTCCGTGCCGTTTCCCGCTTGGCCACCTCGCATCCCCTTGTCCTCATTGTCCACTAATTAAAATATGAGCTGACCAAACCAAAATATCACAACTCTTCATCTATCTTAAATGGACAATAGATATATTTAGGACTGTTTCCAGACGCCAACGATACGGCCATATTTCAAACGGTGTACTTGATCCACGGGAGAGTGATTTCAAATCTGAGGGGAGGAAATTTGGCCCAGGGAGGAATAACTTATCAACCCTAAATGTAGTTTATCCTGATATAGTTTACCACTGACAACAAATGTTGGTGAAGTATATATATATTCATCCATATCACTCTGTCTGTTCACTCTCCCGATATATATATATATATATATATGTATATATATATATATATATATATATATATATATATATATATATATATATATATATATATATATATATATATATATATACGAGGTGCTACCAAAGAGTTCAGGTACTTTGAACAGCATGTGCAAACCAAATGTAATACAGACACATACAGGGGATATATATATATATATATATATATATATATATATATATATATATATATATATATGTGTGTGTGTGTGTGTGTGTGTGTGTGTGTGTGTGTGTGTGTGTGCGTTTGTGCGTGTGCGTGTATGTACATATTACCGATGCATATACATATAGTTGCAATGTATATGTATATGCATCAAAATGTCCGTAACCTAATTACTAGAATACACAACAAATATTAATTTTTCAAAATATGCCTCTCTAGTCAATGTATTCGTATATATATATATATATATATATATATATATATATATATATATATATATATATTTATATATATATATATATATATATAAGTAGGGCATCCGTCTATTACTGCTATAATGCAATACTCTTCCAACTCTAGAATGGAGCATTTTGGTAGATGGGATACTATGTGTAAGTAAATATGTATCGTTTAGTTCGGTCCTAATGGCCGTCTAGTTCTGCATAAGGCAGGGGTAAAATGTCTTCTTTTGGGTCTGAACCGAAGGTGTCGATCCTACCTCGTAGTACTGGAAGGGATGTTGGATTGTCTTATAGCAACACTGAAGACTTGTAATACAACGAAACAGCTGTCCGTGGATGACACAATTATATATATATATATATATATATATATATATATATTGTCAATTTAACTTTTTCATTAATTTCTCTTAATTGCGAATATATTGTATTTTTGGTGAGTCCTGAGAATGAAGGAACTGTTCAAACTTCGTAATATTGTTCTTCGAAAGCTTTGGACCAGACATATCCAGGTAGGATTTCAATGTCCAAAGATCATATTAATGATATTATCTAGATGTTATAAGTTACAGTTTTAAAAAAATGAGTTCCGTAATATTGTTTGAATTATGTCATATTTTGATGTTGACTTTGTCGATATTGGACAATGAGATTAAAAAATACGTCAAGCAAGTTTTAGAATATGGCAGGGAAATTAAAAATACGTTGAAAAATTGAAAATGCACTTCAATCTTTTTTTTTTAGGTTCCCGTACTTTGAAATTATGCACGTTAACTTTCGGTGGGGACTAACAAAAAACAAAAAGCAAAAAAAAAAAAAAAAACTACAACAAAAAACAAACCCCAAAACCCTGTGAATTTTATTAAGAGACAGCTTGAACAGCCATAACCATGAAAGATGGCGGAGGGTTCTATCCTTTCTTTATATAAGCGTGTGTTTGTTTGTTTATGTGTTTGTTTGTGTCTGCCAGCCTTCCAGGTCATACCATTTTGTCTACTGACTTTAAAATCGGTACCATTAATCCTCCACAATCCTAAAACATTTTTTCACTTTTGGAAAAGCCTTTTTGACCATTTTAGGGCCATGATTAGACAGGTTTATCAATAACATCTGTATTCTCCAGAATCTAGATACTATTAATGAAGTAGATTTTTGTTCCTCTATTTGAGATGTTTTCCCCGGGGAAACGCCAGTGATGTCATTTATACAATTTATTCTGACGATATCTATTCTTCGTTTGAATTTTTTTACTTTTCAAAATTTGGCGGTTATTCATTTTTTGTCTGTGATGGCCGGTTTCAACTAATTTCATTGGGAGCGACTGTGGCAGTAACTGTATATATGCAATTATTACTCGTGTCCAAAGATTCAGTTCACTTACCTTTTTTTCAACTTGCTTGGCGTATTTTTAATTTGCTCACAGAAAGGTATAGCTTGTAAGTCATGTACTTTTTCCGGATTAAAAGTGGTGAAAGACAATTCTTGGTCGGAAAATCGGTGTTGTACCTGTACTGCAAACTGAAGTTGTTATTACGATCCCTGACAGCAATCGATAACTTGGCTCATATAAGAATTGAAACAAAATTGGTATGAAATGATTTAAAAACAAACCAACAATAATTGTTACAATTTCACTTGTTTTATTGGGCGCCAAGCCGTTCGATTGGACCAGCGTGGACAAACTAAAGTTGGTCATTCATTGTTGACTCGTTTTAGCGAATATGTTGCAGTTTCTGTTCAATTGTAACGATTTTATTTTTTAACTAGTTCAGTATGAAATATCATTCGTGTTCCCTAACAAATATATATATATATATATATATATATATATATATATATATATATATATATATATATATACTGGAACTGAAAATGAATGTACATATTCATATCATTTACTGCCAAACGGCCATGTGATCTTGGATAAAGTCGAGGAAGTTCTCAGTATTAGCGAAGACACCAAAACCTGCATTACAGTCGTAGACATAGGATGCCACACCAGCAACAACTGGGGTACCGTCGGCGCGCAGACAGACGAGGCCGCCTCCCGAATCACCCTGAAATAGACATCGTTTTTGAACATACAGTGGATTTCGTTTAATCGGGTCAGTGGTTAATCTGGGCATTGCGTTTATTTGTGCCACAACATTGAAAAGCAAAACAAACCGACAATATTTGTTATGATTTCTATTCGTTTAATTGGACCAGTGTGAACTGACTGAAGTGACATTTCGGTCAGTCATCGTTGACTCATTTTAGTGAATTAGTTTTTGCTTTTTTTTTATTGTAACAATTTCCTTTTTAATCGGTTCAATATGAAATATCAGTTATGTTCTATATATATATATATATATACATATATATATATATATATATGTATAACTGGAACTGAATTTACCAGAAGTGCACTTTTAAATGATTGTATTGCTGCTTCATATTAGTGAGATCGAATATACATATTAGGGCTGGCTTTGTTCAGCACAGTATCGTGCGAGAGAAGGAATTACGTTTCTCTACTCTTTGAAGAAGGTTGGGAATTGCCTAATATAATGATTAGTATTCAATATCATGGATTGAACCCAGACCAGTGGCGCCCGTATGAATGTCTCTTTCGGTCAGCGAGCATGCCTTTGTTTTAGAAAATATAGATATTTCGATAGACATGATGGAGTGGGTGACAGAATCGATATCTTTAAAAGTCTTCCACTCGTACTCAAGATGTCGTAAGGAGGTGTATACGATTGTCGCATTATTCAGTCAATTCATTCCTTTTCTTCTTTTCTGTACTTGAGAAATGTATTGTAACCCTTCACCAAAGCCTTGTTAACAGTGCATTTCTGGAGCACGTCCCTCACACCGTGAGATATCCACCTCTCACGACGATTGGTTGGATTTTCCCGGTTAAGAATCAGTGTTTTCGCTCCCCTAGTCTGGTTGCCAACCGACGCTGAAAATCAGCATTTGAAATCCTTGCTTTTACCCGGACAAGGATACCGACTATTGACGACAGAAGTGAAATATTGGATAGATCGGTTACAAATCAAGCACATACGTTTAAATCAAATATGTGATAAAGATATGTATAAACATATGCGATCAGATTGAGAGATATTGACATACATGACTAGACTGAGAAGGTATGATAAGTATAATATAAATAGACATGAATAGAAAATATAGATATGTCGATAGTTATGATTAAGTGGGTGACAGAATCGGTATTTAAAAAATCTTCCACTTGTACTCAAGATGTCGTAAAGAGGTGTATACGATTGTCGCAATTTTCCGTCAATCCATTTCTTTTCTTCTTTACCGTACTTGAGAAATGTATTATAACCCACTTCCGGCTTGATAGACCGGTTGATGCTTCACCAAAGCCTCGGTAACAGCGCGTTTCTAGAACACGCCACTTAAACCTGGCCTAGGACATCGACCATTGACGACAGAAGTGAAATATTGAATAGATCGGTCTCAAATCAAGCACATATGATTAAATCAAATATGGGATAAACATATGAATAAACATTTACGATCAGATTGGGATATATAGATAGACACGACTTGACCGAGAAGGTATGATTAGTATAATATAAATAGATATGAATAGAACCTATAGATATGAAAAAAAGATATGTAAATAATTAAATGCTTACATTGCAAACATTGTTTCCGTGCATCTCCTGGTCCCCGACACAAATATGTTGCTTTTTCCGAATTCCAAAAGCCACGTCTTGACATTGTTTTGTAGGGATAATGTTGATATCAGTTCTTTTCAGTTGGGTCGGATAAATGCCCCCAGCTTTGAAAAAAAAATAAATAAAAATGACCAGATCATGGAAGAGTAGCCATAGTACTGAGAAATTAAAACTAATCGAGGACTTTTCAGTCTGGGTAAGGAGATTCCTATTTCAGGGAAAAAAAAGTATTTTCTGCTAGAATCAGAAAATCGAATCTGTTTTCACCTGAGTAAAAATATTGATTTAATGTTTCGAACCGAAAAAAGACAGCTTCCAATCAATTCAGAAAAGTTCTCTGCCTACAAAAGTAAAAGTCTCAATTCAATATTAGTGCATTGGAAATATTTCCGTTTTTTACAGACCTTTAATCCCAAGCTAATTTCATGTGCATATCTATAGACTATCTATGTATCTATCATCGTTATATATATATATATATATATATATATATATATATATATATATATATATATATATATATATATATATATATATATATATATGTATATATATATATGTATATATATATGTATATATCTTCAATCACTATATATATATATATATATACATATATATATATATACATGTATATATATATGTATATATCTTCAATCATTATATATATATATATATATACATATATATATATATGTATATATATGTATATATCTTCAATCACTATATATATATATATATATATATATATATATATATATATATATATATAAACTTTTTATTTTTAAGTTTACGTTAATTATCTCCCAATATCTATTAATGTAATTTATACAATTTTCTTCAGTGTTTTATTTGATAATTTACTCAAAATTTAATATCATGTTCCGATGTGTGATTTTTATCTTGTTGGGATCATCTGTTGTTTACCATTTAACCGTTTCCCCCGAGGATCAGATGAAAAAAATATAACTCTTCTGCTTATAAGACCTACAAAATTTTAGCAACATCAGAATTGAGAGAATGTCACATCAAGTACAAAATCATCCATCTGAAGAATAGCAGAGGAATTATTTTCCCATTCAATTGTAGTATGTCAGCTTGTAACCTTAATTACAGAATGAAAAAATAATCTCAATTGAACAACTAAAACCCCTAAAAGTTAGCGAAGAGTTCTATCCTTTTTTTTTTTTTTTGTGTCCCCTCCCTTGTGTTCATGTGTTCCAGCGCTCCTGGTCATACCGTTTTGTCAACAGATTTGAAAATTAGCATCAGTACTCTATTAAACACCTTCTAAAAATGTTCTTTTTGATTTTTTTTAGAGAAAAATGCTTTGGAGGCCTTTTCTGAGTCTCATTTTGATGGATTTTTCAATAATATCTACATTCTCCTGAATTTAGACGTTCTTAGATATTTTTTTACTCGATTTTAGATTTTAGATGTTTCCAAATGGAAAACGCCAGTGATGTCATTAGCAAAATTTAATCTGAACATATCTATTCTTGGATGGATTTTTTACAAGACTAATTATTGTTATTTTTGTCACAGTTTTCTTGATTGAATACATTCCGACCATCAAAGCAAATAGCAATGAGTTGGAAAATATAATTTCCAGTGTAACATTCATGAACTGGGGCCCAAGGCGAGATGGAACCTCAAAGTCACACAGTTACCTATCAAATCCAAATCTGCCGATCCCTTCACGGAAGCCAATGGCAGGATTGGGGTCTCTACTCCAAATTCACCCATACTGTCACGGGAGCCTATGGCTGGGTAAGGACGAATTGACGCCTCTCTACTCAAAATTTTCGAATTCATTTGCCTATGGTTGAACGTTAACTCTGCCATATTGCTATTTCTCTACTCAAAATTTTCGAATTTTGTTCACTGAAGCTTAGGACTAGACGTTGTCACAAAGTCTACTTCAAATCTGCAGGCAAGGTGGCAGGAGGAAACACTATGAACGACATAGATGTTGCTTTCATCTCCAGATGACCCTTCATCGATATTATCATATTCTACTTACCTAATACACTTCCATCTGATGATCAGTCTCCATCATTATCTATCCAGCGGGAATCTGAATCAAGTACATTCTCATCACTTTGGTTCTGTCTACATTTACATCAACTTACACTAATCTCTTTTTTTTTTATTACTTTACTTTTATTGTATTAATGAATCTTCAGCTTTTGAGGCTACGAATAGACTAGAAAACATCCATACATCGCTTGATAATAAGAATATTCTATGAAAGAATCAAAAACATGCTACATTGAAATGTTCAGGAAAGAAACTGTTTTCTGATAAAGCAATTCATAGACTACAAGAAAGATCCATTCAAAGTTTTTTCCCTAGTATATTCCAGATTCAGAATAAAACTCAACTTTTGCAGGAATTGTGATTAGTATTGTTAACCGTCCTATATTCAATAGGACAATCCAATATTTAAACGCATTTTCCTATATTCTATATCAGCTCGTAAAAGTCATATATTCCGATAACTTGTTATATATTGACTTGTAAACGTTGTACTTTTCTACGACATGATACTAATATATATTTTTTCATTTTTTTTCTTGTCACAGGCTACCCTTATCAATAGAGCTTTTTGTTTAAAAATCGCTACTTTTCTGATATGTTCACACTATTCCTTTTTATTCGAACGTTCTCTTCAATATCTTTTGAAAATTAAAAAAGTCCCGGTAGGGGAAAATTTGATGCATTTTCAAGCCATGATAGAGAAGTGTGACAAATCCTGAATCGTTGAAAGACTGATGATGATGATGATGATGATGATGATGATGATGATGATGATGATGATGATGATGATCTGGATCCCTCAAAACAACGGGGCGCATCGTGTCTTTCCTTCCCCGTTTTATATTTCCATTTCCCAAAAATGGTCGATTTAAGTGTGGTACAGATCAGCAACTTTCAGGAGAGTAAAGATATTGTTCTTGGATCGAACAAGTCCTTGCTCAACTGGCACCACAATTTCGAAAGTTATCTTGAATCCTCATAGAACGTCAGAATTATCATCAGGGATGCGAGTTTGGAGAAGTTGTGGGGGAGAGGGATGCTTGATAGATACTTACTTCCGGTCTTACCCCATCCAGCAGCAATGCAGGTACCTGTGAACACATCGCCTTTCTTGGGAAGATCGATTGGTTGGATGCAACTAGAGAATTGCACTGGTCTGCTCAGTTGCAAAATGGCGACGTCGTTAACTAGGAAGAAAAATAAAGTAGTAGAAATTAGTAATATACTGCGTTGATTAAAAATTTCGTTCCGATATTGTCGTTAGATGACATCAGGAGTGTTAAGTTCAAACTTACATCATTAAAAAACATTCCTTTTGATTGTACTGCATTAGCTGTCATACCAGAGAACATTCTTCTTCTGAATTGTTGAAATTGTTTTATCTTCGTTTATTGATTCTTACATTAAAGATAAAATACAATAAGTTTTCTCTTATTACAAGAAGGTAGAAATGCTCAATTCATGGAGAAGACACTGTGAATGATTGAGCGCATCAGAAATGGTTTGCAGCAACTTTTCTGGGGGTTCAGATAGACAATATGTTTTAGATTTGTTAGCTTAGAACCTTGGATTCATACATACATACATATATATATACATATATATATATATAATGCATGGGGATCGAACTCATTACGAATAGTCTACCGAGAGTAGCTCGCTAACCATTGTTCTCTGCTGACAGGCATATTTAATAACCTTATGTGGAATGCATCTGGTTCAGCAAAGCCTACATTTGTACGTCGTTTTTCTTTTTTGAGTTAACAATTTGAAATTCACTTACGGATTGTACTGGCTTGAACATATCCGCGATGTTTAGCCCATTGCTTAATGGGAATAGCAGTTGAGGGATCATATTTACGGTTCGATCCAAGATGGGCGGTGATAGATTTTATATCGCCATCACTGGAAATAAAAAGAAGAAATGGAATCATTAGAAAATCGTCTTTAGATAGAAACAACCCATTAAAACGGCAAAACATAAAAAAATTAAAAGAGATACTTTTTTTCTTTTCCCCTAATACTAATTTTTTCTTTCTTTCTTCTTACACATAATTCTTTCTTTTTTTTAACATCCTTTTTTTTTAGTTCCTATTGTTTCCCTTTTTCGTCTTAATTTCGCTTGCTTCTTTTTTTTCTTTCCTTCTTAGTCTCTTTCTGTCTTTCTTTTCTCTCTTTCTTCTTAGTCTCCACTCTTCCAGTCTTTTCTTTCTTTCTTCTTAGTCTCTATTGCTGTCTATCTTTCTTTCTTTTTTCATCTTCCTTAGGCTTCATTATTTCTTTCTTTTTTTTGGTATTCTTAGTCTCCATTCTTCCTGTCTTTTCTTTCTTCTTCGTTTATATTGTTTTCTGTCCTTCTTTCTTCTTAGTGTCTACTCCTTCTTTTCTTTCTTTCTTTAAAGTCTCCATTGCTACTTTCTTTCCCCCTTTTCTCTTAGTCTTTATTGTTTCTTTTTTTTCTTCTTCTTAGGCTTCATTATACCTTTCCTTTTTTTCGATCCTTTTTAGTCTCCATTATTTCTTTCTTTCTTTCTAATGAATAACTTATCTCCTTCTTTCTTAATATTCATACTTTCTTTCTCCTTTTTTAAAATCCTCATTGTTTCTTTCTTCTTTCTTTCTTCTCAGTCCTCACTCTTCTCTCTCTCCCTCCCTCCCCCCTCTCTCTCTCTCGCTCTCTCTCTCATAATATAATTCAATTGAACACTTTTGACCAACAACAGATTTTGATTTTTTAAAAGAGGAAATGGCCCATGAGGTGCAGCAAATCAACCTTTCATCACTTCCCTTCACGGAGTTTAATAATCCCGTGAGTGTGAATATATTACACATTCCACAGATAATAATTCAATTCCGAAGAATATTTCAACAAATACCCGAATGCATACATTTCTACGGATCCTGAGAGTAATTTTTTCATTGACATCAAGTAATCATCGGCTTCGTTCAGTGCATGGTCGAATTGACGTGGGGGTGATGAGATGAGAATACCAGAAAGATTGTATAACGCCAATCTTCCAAACAGAGGAGGCCTGTTTACCCCTTTTCAACCAGACCTAATCACTGATTTCTGTTACTGGTGGGAAATAAGCAACTGTTTCAGCCACAGCGTAGACCAGCGTTATTTGTAATTGTTTGGTGGTTATCGCTGGAAAATGGGCACTTTTCTTGGTTTTTACTATTACTAAAATAATATTTTTTGGTTCTCTTTCCCTTGACTTACATGAACCTATGGCAGTGTTGAACCAGTAAAGGGGGGGGGAAGAGGAGGCTCCAAAAGTCTACAGAGGTCCCAAAAAGTTAAAAAAAAAAATTAAAAGAAAAGTATGATTAAACAATATATCAATCAGAAATTGAAGCAATAATGAAATTAAACGTTTGTCTTTATCTGATTGAACACCGTGAATTCATCAGTTTGGTACGTCATATGCACTATTTCCATCGTAACTTGACGAGTACATAGTGCGCAATCTGATATAGACATTTCATTATTGCGTTAATTTCAGGTGAATAAGTTGTTTAATTATACTTTTAATCAAGAAAAACTTTTTCGAGTCTTTGTACGACTTTTTGTGGTTTTGTCAGCTGGTTAAAAATACTGTCAAAGGTCTATGCACGTCGAAGCAAAAATTACCAATTTTTTTTCAGCGCGTAATGAATTCGCAAGTTCATACCAGATAACTGGCTATCGCTAGGAAATGAATAACCACGAGTCTTCTCGAATCTCCAGCGCTTTTCCCAGTATCCGTAATCATTATTAATTCTGTTTTTGATAAGTCAAAAATTAATTTTCTTTTTACTTACATGCAGTGAGCGGCAGTCAGAATGTGTTTGTTGCTGAGTAGAGTAGCTCCACAGTAGGATACTTTGCCTCTATACTTGACATCGATGAAGACCATATGAGGAAATTCGCAATCTACTGCATCTTCACCGCTAACAATCTGCTTATCGGCTGAATGAGGAAAGAAAGAGACACGTTTTTGTTTGGTAAGTACTTATATTTTTGTCTATTCCATTCATAGTTCGAGTCGGAAGTATTATTAACTCATAGATCCAGTCAGAAGTGTTATTAACTCATAGATCAAGTCAGAAGTATTAAAAATCCATAGATCCAGTCAGAAGTATGATTAACTCATAGATCCAGTCAGAAGTATTATTAACTCATAGATCCAGTCAGAAGTATTATTAACTTATAGTTCCAATCAGAAGTATTATTAACTCATGGATCCGGTCAGAAGTATTATTTACTCTTGTTTCAGTCAGAAGTATTATTAACTCATAGATCTAGTAAGAAATACTATTATTCGATGAGTGATACTACAGGGATCATGTATGGTTTAAAATACGTTTCTGGGTAAGTAAAGCTAATACGGATTTTTTTAATCAAGATGCAAGATTTTTAAAATTTCATATAAAAATATTTCAACAGATTTCCGGCTAAAGTGTGTTCGTGACGTAATAACAATAACAAGGATGTTTTACAACTAAACACGAACATTTTCCGTTGTTTAATTTGTATGCATCAAAGGCTCTCGGTTACTTGGTTAACGTCGGGCATTCCACCAAGGCTTCTGAGAGGGTGATGTAGCCGGAATCTGGAAGGTCAAGGGGGACCCAAGACTCTCATTGGTGGAGTCGTGTACCGAAACTTCCAAGTGTATACGATTTGTGTAATAATTTCATGTTGTTATGGTTCACATATTTTTCTTAATTCAATCAAAATTCTGAAAACATTTTTTTCATCTACTTGTGTACAATGCGAGAGATTTACATTAAAAAAGTAGGGTCAAACTTGGTGCGTGACGTTATCCTCGAGTGTAAAACATGATAACATAATAGGTTTCTGAATTTCAATTAGAGAAGGTTAGTGTCAAATTATATTCGAGAACGCGTTGGACTCAAGTTAATATAATAAGTACGAAATTTACAAATGATGGTGCAATTACCGGCGTGCAGTTAAAATCAGTTCTAATCATATGATCCATTTTTGATGGTTGACTCATCAAATGAATCTTTTATAGAAAAAGGAACCCAAATGTCTCACCTGGTAGGGCTTGTGTTACGCCCAAGGCCACAAGAAGGATAAAAGCGACTATCTCCATGATTTGGTCCCTGACTGCCACAGCGAAGAAGATTCTCCTTATTTATATTCATTTTCAACAAAAGAATAGATCGATATTCGATTTAAAAATAAATCATATCCATAGAAGCTATGCATCTGTTTTCTTTTACTGAAAATAAAAAAAAAGTGCAACACGAGGCCTGGTCTTTAGACTATAGCTATAATTTGTTGCTTGTTTTTATTTCATATCACATGAACCAGGAACTGATTCAATCAGCTTTTTAGGCAGTTTAATATTAATTCTAGCATCCACAAAGTCATATCTGTATATCTATTTGGGATTCGATCTTGGAATTCGAATACGGCACCCCATGGAAGATTAGAACAACACATTTCCTTTCCTCGTGTGACCATGTGCCTGATTAAGCCAACTCATATATATATATATATATATATATATATATATATATATATATATATATATATCATCAGGCATATATATATATATATATATATATATGTATATATATATATATATGCCTGATGAGGCCCTGTTTGTGGAGCGAATCCACTTCCTATCATATATTTCCAGCTCTACTCTAAATCAAACTTCACTTTCGAAGTATAAAGTTGAATGTATCGAGCACTCTATGAAATGAATCCATCACATATCAGACGTTGCTTTATATTATGCTATATTGCTAACCTGATCTGTACTATGTATATATATATATATATATATATATATATATATATATATATATATATATATATATGTATATATATATATATATATATATATATATATATATATATATACATATATATATATATATATATATATAGTGGTACATTATAACCATTCAAGATATTTTTCTTTGTTCTTTAAAGTGATTTGTCAGATTAAAGGAGTTACTTGATTAACTAAAGTAAATGCCAACTGGACCACAATTGTCAGTCGGCGTAAATGAAACCGGCATAAAAACAGAACAGAAACTTTAAGACATGATTTAGGTAATGAAAACTACCTTGGAGGCGGATGTGATATCCTGCGGCTGTCTGATATTCTTGAAACACGTCCAACTTATTGCCATTTGGATTTTCTAATGGTTTCTATGGTATCTCGGACCCCTGTCCTTTCTCTGATATACTGTGCCGTCTTATGATCTTTCCCTGGGGTTAATCATGATTCTCTTATGTGCACGTTGCGTGGTTCTTAGTTCAAAGGTCAATCTCCTGGTTACATCTCTGCTCCATACGTTATCGGGAGAATGAATTGGTTGTATGCCCTTGTTTTTAGGACTGGCGGGATTTTCTTGGTCTTGAAAGTCGAACATGCTCTACCGAAAGCTTGCCAACCTAGAGTGATTCTTCGCTTGATTCCTTCTTCTTTTGAGGATTTCATGGAGATTCGTTGTCCTTAATAGATGTAGTGGTTTATTTCCTTCGGCTCTGCATTCTCGATTTTGATCGTTTTGTCTTTGTCCTCAACATGTTTATTGTACATGTCATTCGTTTTGCTGAAGTTTACGTGAAGACCAACTTTCTTACTTTTTTTATTTGGAACGTCTTGCATTATTTGGAGGTCATGAAGGTTTATATAAAGAAAGACGATGTCGTCAGCAGATCTGAGGTTACTTGGGTATACGCCGTCTGTTCTGGCTTCTTCGAAATGCCGGTTGATTTTTAGGGAATTTATCAAATGTACCCTGTTGTATCTGTTCAAGTGATAGCAAATGAACAAATTCGGCACGGATATCAAATTCAGAAAGTACTGGCCCCGCGACGCCCATGATAGAGAACTGTAGCAAATCCTAGGGAAGGTCTATGTCCAATGACGGACGTTAAAAGACTGATGATGATGAATTAATTTGCATAGTATATTGTTTCTTGTCTAGACGCATTGTATTTTTAGTAGTTTGTAATTTTGCATACACTAAATGACTCCTATAGTTGTAGCTATTCTCGAAAGGTCTGCTCAAAACAGATACAGTGCAAATACTATTTGACCGAGGCTGACTGAATAGTCACTGAGCCATCAATGGTAAACCAAAGTATCACTTTGTTGTTTCCACGCTGGTTCAATAAAGCGGCTTGGTAGCTCATAAAAATGGTTATTATTACAAGTATAATTTGTTTCGATCTTTCAAGATTTGGCTCAAATAAACGTCATGCTCAGCATAGCCAGCGACCTAATCAAACGAAATCTACTTTATGTTCGAAAACAATGTCTATTTTCAGCGTAATTCGGGTAGCAGCCTCGTCTGTCAGCGCGCCAACGGCACCTCAGTTGTATCTGGTGTTGCGTCCAACAACTTCGTCCGCGATTAAGGTTTCACGTTTACATCATAAGTGAGAACTTCCCCAAATTTATTGAGGGTCACGTGGATGGTTGGTCGTAATAAAATAAATCTTTGAATCATTTCATGCAGTCCTTTATCAGCAAGATTATCAAATGCTCGTATCAGGGTTTATAATAACCACTTCACTTCTCAGTACAGGGATACCTTGATCGGTGCGATTAATTCGTTCAAAAAATCCCCTGTACTTTACAAAACTGCACCGTTCAATGATTCATTTACCTGTCATTATAATTCGAAGTATTTTAAAGTTCCACCTAGAGACATTAATTTGTCTTGCAATACCGTAACCGTACTCTATCAAAACCTGCACGGAATCAAGACCATACTAATCAAGGTATTTCTGTTCTGGTACAACACCAGTTTTCCGGCAATGAATGTTCATATACCTCTCTTAATCTGAAAAAAAAAATCGAATTGAATTTCTCACAGCCATCACACTAGTTTACTGAGCGGCCCCAGGTCAAAGCACATGAAGCAACTTCGCCACGATATATTTAGAGAAGATAACAGAGAATAATAAGTTTCAACGCCGTAATTCGGGATCTACGACTCCTTCGATTTTTAATGATTAGGAATCAATGTATAAACTTGATAATCGTGGGGTTACTCGGTCAGCAGTGAGACGCCATTGAAGGACGTTTTTTTTGTTGTTCTGTGACTGTCGTTTTCACAATGACAGAATGAATCATTATTTATGGATACATAGGTTTCCTTGCAATCCGAAAGTAGAACATTCCAATAAAAGTATTTTGTAAGCCGAAATGTTGTAAAGCGAAGAAGCAATTTCCATTAATTTACATGGAAATTTTTTTTGAGCGTTCCCAGACCTCCAAAAATGTACAAAACAAAAGCCGAAGACTACTTACGCTTTTTGGCGAAATATGACGTAAGGTGAACTTTCGAAAAGCGGGTACTTCCTGTATTTTTTTTAAAGAAAAGAAACCGAAAATAACTCGTTACAGTTTAAGAGTTCTTTGCAGATATTCTAATCTTCTAACTTGTTCCCTTCAAGTGGAAGAGTCCATGGTTACGGACGGAGAACCAAGAAAATCACACGGCTCATTATATCAATTTTATACATTGAAAAGCCAATATCCTTTTATTTGTTGTCATTGCCACGATGTTGTAACAATTGTACCCTCCAATACGGGTTCAATCCTGGCTCAGTCGTTGCAGTAGACCGGCGTCATAATGGAGATTTGAGAGATAGAAGTTTTAAAATTCTGAGGACGCTGGACGTTCAGTAAAATTTTAACGCTGCACACGAAAGTTTTAGACAGAGAAATAAAGTTTCAATAATAGAACTACAATCGTCACATCGTTCTAACTCAACGTAGCATAACAGTGTATACAGTGTACTTATAATTCATGTGATAAAGAAAAATATAGCATTAAATGATGATCGATAAATAATAAAGAACGATCAATACACTGGATAAATCATTTCTTTATTACACACTTTTTGTTTGAAGTAACTGACCTTTGTCTCGTAAATTTTAGACAAAAAGAAATCAATAATCGTCTCGAAAGTAAAAATATTTTTCTCCACTTTTCCAGTTTCTCACAGGCTTTTTGTTCCCACGTAGACCATGAAAAGGGAACATTAGCCACAAGGCCATTTAAAAACAATCTACTCCAATAACAAGCTCCTTGTCTGTGGGACATACCAAGTCCTTCATTGCCAACACGTGGGAATTGGCACAAGTGTGTGTAGGCCAAGAATAAAACAATGGGGAATCTCCAGAGACCAAATAACATCGCTGGGAAGTAGGCATTAGTCAATATAGTGTATAGAGGAAAAAATAGGCACACAGCGTGAATTTCAGAAAGGGTTAATCAACGTCTAAAGAGAATTTTACGTTAATTACAAGCTCTTCATGCTGCAGTTTCGAGCTGAAAGGGGAATAAGTCTGAACAGTGAACGATGGCAACTGTTCGCGAATATTTTGCAGATATTTATGAGACCTTTCAGGAAATAAATCAGTTCAATTTAGAAATCAGCAAAATTATCAAAACATTATTTGAAACGATAGGTCTGGTTAGTCACTCAATGGAAACCCTTATGTAACCCACGTCTTTTGGCAGCATGCTGTGTTGGAATGATCAATTAAAAATTGGAAGAAGAGGTGGTCAATGAATGTGTTGCTCCACTCGCCTTTTGTTCGAGAGTGATAACCGGAAAAGTCAAGATTAAAAAAAAAAAAAAAAAATGAATGCAAGCGAACCAATTTAGTAAAACTGAATAAACTAGTGTTGACGCTGACGGTTTTGCTTTACGATTCCTAATTATTTCAAATGATAGTCAGTGGTTTTATTGTAAATGGAGTACAACGCCATAACGTTTTTGTTTTCTTCCTATCCAGGAACATACCAACTATTCTCCACACCTTTTCGCTACTTGATCAAAAAGTAAGGCAAACAAATTGAATAATAAGGCAAGTCAGTTTGAACATTTACTCCTTATCAGTTCTGGAAAAAACGGCTTCTCATCCCGTTTCCCCTATTCCCATTGTTTTTTTTAGTCGGGGTCCAATTTGCCATGTAAGTTTATGCCTAATTGATGCCCTAGTCCAATTTACAATGCAAGTTTATGCCAAATTGGTGCCTCAGTTTTTTGTCCGGCAGCGCCTACACTTGTTTCATTTTTAAAATCAGACTTTTTTTCTGGTGATTAACATGCAAAAAAAGGTGAGAGAAATGTTTCATTCATTGATCACCCTTTTTTTTCCTTTTTTTTCCCCATGTGATCACTTCCAACACGGCATGCTGTCAAGGGACGTGGGTTACGTAGCGGTTTCTATTGAGAGTCTGTGTATGTATTAGAGGTTTTTGTCTGGAAACCAGATTATAATAATGACAGTGCACAGAAGTAGATTTTGTCATTACAACACTTATTTCTTCAAACCGTCTGTCTGGTACCTAATTAATCTCTGCTTCCATCGGCCTAGGCCTCACCATCTTACCATTCACACATACACACACTCAGTCACACACACACACACATACACGCGCACCCCAAAACGCACACATGCACACACTAATCTACACTCACGATCTGGAACATACCCCCACATTCATAAACACACAACCGTTGTTTTGCACACATTCATACGTATTAAGAGTATATAATTCACTTATTTATATGCACACGTACATTAGTATAGACTAATACATATGTACGGATAAATACATATGTATGTACACATAAATATGAATGTAGGCAATTATGTATCAGTTTTAACGGTTTCGTAATATAACGCAATTTATGATTCATATATATATATATATATATATATATATATATATATATATATATATATATATATATATATATATATAACCACCAAAGGGAAAGACAGATGTATATAAATACATACATATAACAAACACAGAGAAAAACACACAAACACACACACATACAAACATATATGAATGCATGTGTTACTCTATGTGTATGTGAACGTGTGGGTATATATATAGAGAGAGATAGATAGATATAGATTCACGAATACACATACATATATATATATATATATATATATATATATATATAGCATGTAGCATGACGTGTAGTTGTAAGCTGAATTTCGATCTGAAATTTTCACAGTATAATACTCGACCTATCTGATTAATATTCACCTCTGAACTAAGTGAGGAGACTGTGTTGAAAACTAAGTATTTGTTGTGCAAAATAAATGTTTTTTCATCATTGTTGACATAATGACGTATATATATGCATTTACTCACATTTGTGAGTATATATATTATATATATATATATATATATATATATATATATATATGTTTATATACATATGTGTGTGTGTGGGTGAGTGTGTATCTGTGTGTGTGTGTGAATCTGTATCTCGATATATATATATATATATATATATACATATACATACATATATATGCTCACATATTCACATACACAGAAACAAACGCATACATTCATATGTGTTTGTGCGTCTCTCTCTCTCTCTCTCTCTGTTTGTGTATCTATTGGTATTTATACACATACACCTTTTTTCTTTGATGGTTTCATATATATATATATATATATATATATATATATATGAATATACACACGCACACGCATATATATATACACATATACATATTTGTGTGTGTATGCTAACATATTCACTTCTAGACAAACAAACATATCCGCACACACACATACACACACACACACACACACACATATATATATATATATATATGTACGAATACGCAAACGTATACACAGACAAATCACCCCCAAATTATCTCTCCAGTTATCTACGTTTCAGTCGACCTATCAGTCAATAAATAAATTTATCTTCATCATCTTTATATCTATACTGAACGATGTTACAATCGATCGGTCGGCTTTTTTTCCCCCGTCAGACGTGAACACACTTCCTTCCCCACCCCAGCCGTCCAAACATTCCGGTCGCCACACCCCATACACTGTTTCGCACTAATCCACTCGGCCTCGCCTCAACCCACATCAAGCACCAAATCGACCGACTGGTGACTGCCGCCCTTACCCCTCCTGCTCTTCCTGTGTCCGCACGATTTCTCCTCCGGGTTCAGGCCTTAGTCGCCCACATTTTCCGTCTTTTTACACCAGAGTAAACTGCCTTTTGGCGCTGTCCGATGACTACTACGACTACAACCACTACTACTATTGTTACTACTATCAAATAATGATAATAATAATGATAATGATATTAATGAATGAATGAATGGCTTAGATTCCCAAACGAATATCGTTGGGATGGTCTCCACAGCAATAGGACCATAGACGGTGGGGCCTTCCAGCCTGAGCAATGGATTTTCAAGGTGAAACCGGCTTGCCCAACCTTTAAATCAAGAGTTTGCATCTTATGTTCTACCGAGTTAGCAAGGATAAGAGTAGGACTTCAAGGTCGTGGGTTTGACAGGAAGGTCTTTCACCAGATGCGAGCTAACCGTGGGATCTGCCAACCCTTTGTGAGGGTGTTCCGACTTCAGGGCTGACCCACGGTTAAGCCACAGGACAAGAATATCCCAGGGTTGGTAGATGTCTGAGCTGGTTACAGTATTCTACTGTCCCTTTAAAGTATTATCAGAACAGTACGACTGTCTGCGACTCTAATCACAGATCCCTAGGACAGAGCAGTTACCTGCAAATTTGAGCACTGATCCTAGACAAAGGAGCAGATATGTGCTGGCTATAGGGATCTGCCACTATTTCAGGGGAATGACTGGATAGAATAGCAGCTTAAACTTATTGGAGTTCAGGGCCAAATCACAACGCCGAAAAAAAAGAAGACTTCTTTCTACACATCAAGTTGACTTAGTAAGAGTCCAACAACAACAACAACAACAACAATAATAATAATAATAATAATAATAATAATAATGATAATAATAATAATAATAATGCAGTGCCAATAATGGCCGCAGTCTTAGGAACAGTCCCCAAGAACCTAACAGAAATGCTGGAATAACTATGAATCCGGGAAATGACTAAGTATCCAGACGCAGTTGGTCAGAATACCGAGAAGAGGCCTGGGGTGTTTGGGAAACTTGCTGTCGCTTGATATTCAGTGAAAGCTGCCACTCACTACTCGTTTGAAAACTCTAATAGGCAGGATAGGGTAGAGACAGTCATACACTGAAGGAGACGTGGTTGTACCTTCAGACCACAGAGTCAATATGAAGGATAGTGGACCATGAAGGTAATTGTAGCACCAATAGTGGTCTGCAGGAATACTGAAAAAGGTTCGGGAAATCTAAGACTAATGACCTTGAGACTAACGGCCCCAGTCACCAGCTATAGCTTAACTGCTAGAATGAACGTGGCAAGTATTAGAAGGTGGAGGAAGCTTGGGACAGTACACTCCACAGCGCTGTGGTGATCTGAGAGGACGCCCAGGGGAGGGCTGGAGACCCGCAGAGACTTACTGTCACAGCCTTCCGCGTTGATCACCAACCATCTCGCGAGAAATTGCAAACCACAGCGCTGCCGTGGACTGCAGGAATGAAGAGAGGGAGCCTGGAGATCTGCGGAGATTTAGTGTCACTCAGCCTACAGCGATGTCCATTAGACATATGGAGTGAATAATAATAATAATAATAATAATAATAATAATAATAATAATAATAATAATAATAACAAAATCACAAAGAAGTGGAAAGGGATTGAAAATTTGCCTTGCGAATCTTGAATATGTCATATTCTTCTTACAACGTTACAACAGTTCAATGAGACCACATCAGGATAAATGAACGAGTCCACCCATCGGCAAAGACATTCTGTGTACGAAGATCTAAGAAGACATTCCCTTTCTGTCACAGGCTCGCTGATGGCTAGTGAGACGAATAGAGGACAGATGTGTCATAGAGTGCAACAAGATACCGGATGAAACGATAATGCTGGAGTCTGTCGAAGCTTCTGATCAGTGGAAGGCGTAATCTGAATTGACTGTCTTCCTATCGTAACCTCTGATAGATGGGAAGACTAAATTGAGTCTGACAGGACAAAGAAAAGGGTAAGACTATTTATTTGGGCAGATTAGCCCAGATATGGCAGAAGTGAAGAGAGGAGATCTGAACTGTGGCCAAAGACAAATCCAACCTGCACAGGTTGTAAAGTTTTTTTAAGGGGATATAGTAACTTTTCCGTTCTTCTGCCTCTGACCAGATGGCAGTCCGTTGTACAATAAAACCTTTGATAGGAGACAGTCTTCTAAACAATAATAATAATGATAATAATGATGATAAAATACATCAAAGCGAAAATAAGCGAAATCCAGAAAAACTGCAAATACCACCTTCGTCGATAAAAAATTAGACGGTAAGCCATACGATAAGTAGGCTGACTCAAAAAAGTAATATGATGAGACACGACAGAGTGTGACCAGTCGTACACTGTTAACTTCGACCATGCAAACAAGTGGTATCAGCTCAAGGCAGAACGTTGCACTGGGGCTTAGAAAAGTATGGAATATGAATATCTAGCGCCGTTGGAATCGTGCAAAAAATCACGAAGCTAATTAGAAATTTGAAGTAGAGTTGAGACTGTTCTGACCACGTCGTTCTTGGGTATGCTAGAGATTTGAGGAGATTTGCCCTTACCCAATCTCCACCGATAACCGCCAGGCATCTGCAAATAGAACGAACTTGCTCAAGGCGAAGATTGACTGCACCTTAACAAACTGCAAAATGAATCCCAAGAAGAATATTGGAAATATGATACCTACAACCTCCGGTCTAACAGCTAGGGTGAAAAAAAACAAAAAGAACAAAAAAAAAAAACATGGTCGGGGTAGTACAAACCACTGCAATGCTGTGATGTGTGAGGATGATGGGAGGAGGACTGAAGACGTGAGGAGACTTGCTGTCACTCAGTCTTCAGCTATAACAACCAGGCAACGGATGAGCAACTGCAAACTATAGTATTGCTGGGGACTGTGAAAGTTGTGAGAGGGCTAGAGAGCCGAGGAGACTTGCCGTGGCAGTCTTCAGCAACGATCACCCGGCAACTGATGTGATAATAATAATAATAATAATAGAGTAAAAAAGAAGGAGGGTGAAAAAAGGGAAAAATACCAGGACCTAGCAAGGGAGTTAAAGAAAATGTGGAACATGAAAACCAGGGTAGTACCGGTCATAGTGGGAGCACTAGGAACTGTCCCCAAAACGCTGAGGGAGAGACTGGAGGAGATCGGGATTAGGGGGAGGATAGAGACCGTACAGACCACAGCACTGCTGGGAACTGCACGGATACTGAGGAAGGTGCTAGAGATATAAGGACTGCAACGAATCGTAGCTCTGTCATGATATGCGAAAGAGAGAGGAGACGTTAGCTGAAGACCTGAGGAGACTTATTGTCACTCAGCCTTCAGCGATAACCACTGGGCAACCGGTGTGAAAGTGTAAATCGCAGAATTACTGCGACCTATGAGTGCTAGGAGAGGAGGGCTGGAGACTTGAGGAGACTTGCTGTCACTCAAACTCCAGCGGTTACCACCAGGCAACTGGTGTGAGATTCCAAATAATAATAATAATAATAATAATAATGATAATAATAATAATAATAATAATAATGCAGGCCATAGAGTAAAGAAGAAAGAGACTGAAAAACTGGAAAAATACCAGGATCTGGGCAAGAGAACTGAAGAAGGTGTGGAACATGAAAGGCAAGGTAGTACCAGTAATAGCAGGTGCACTCTGAACCATACCAAAGACACTGAAGACAAGATTGGAAGAACTCGGGATAAAAGGAGGGATTGAGACTGTGCAGACCACAGCACTGCTAGGGACTGCACGAATACAGAGGAAAGAGCTCGAAATATGGGATCTACGACCCCAGCAGTTAGCAGTGGTTTAACAGAGGAGGAGGAGGAGGAAGAAAAAAACACACACACACCCAAATGGTAGCGGAGGTATGAACCATAGCACTGCTGTGATAGGTGAGAGAGAGAGAGAGATAGAGAGAGGATGAGAGGATGACTGAAGACTTGAGGAGACTTAATATCACAGAGCCTTCAGCGATAACCACCGGATAAATGGTGTGAAACTGTAAGGTGTGGAGAGGAGGGCTGAAGATTTGAGGAGACTTGCTGTCACTCAACCTCCAGGCAACTCGAGTGAAATTGCTTACGATAATAGCAGGTGCTGCAGGGTAAAACTCCACCCCTATTTCTTTTCCAACATGATTATTATTGCGATTTCTGTATTGTTTACACTGCCAAATGAATTCGTTGATATTTAAGAGTTGTCAGTTAAGTTCAGTCGGTAAGAGAATCGACGACCGATCACTTGGTCGTGGTGTCAAATCAAGACAGAGAAATTTTTTATAATCAGTTTGATTTAACGTCACGGGACACAAACAATGAAGAATTTATCCCCTAAATTAGGTGAGGATTGTAGTTGTTACTGTTTTTACGGTAGATAAAAAAGAAATAGTTTGACGACAATAGTAATAGTAATAGTAATAGTAATACGAAGAAGAAGAAGAAGAAGAAGAAGAAGAAAAAGAAGAAGAAGAAGAAGAAGAAGAAGAAGAAGAAGAAGAAGAAGAAGAAGAAGAAGAAGAAGAAGAAGAAGAAGAAGAAGGATAGGAAGAAAGAAGAGCGGAAAAATTGTCTGTTAGTAATAAACTGTATTTTCCAACAACGTTTCAATAGTCAAGGGGGAGGGGAGAATATCACCCCACCCCTTCGATCAGGCATTCTCCCTGAAGGCGAGGTGCTATAAAATTGTAAGCCTATAAAGGCCAGAGATAGAAGGGGTCACCATGAAAAGTGACCGCTTAGAATGTGTCACTACTTGAGCACTCCACAGTCCTTTATCTGACAATAAACGCCCGGATATATCTTTCTGCTCTCCCTGTCCCGCTCCACCTGGAAAAGTGGACGACACATCTATATTTTTTGTCTGTATTGAGTGTCTAATGGACTTAACATGATCCAGTTTAGCTTGTATATTTTCTTAGTCAAGGCAGGCTCCAGCGGTGTCACCCGCGCATCTTGATCTGAGGACAAATTCCATATATTTCATATAGATGTATGTAAGATCTCATAAGCGTATTCACATGTAACGGGTATCTTCTCACTACCGAGTGTCCAGGGCCTGAACCTCAATTTACTCGGGTCAGCCATTCTGTCGAAATACTCCCCCAAAGGGGCATCAGTCGAGGAGAAAGAAACAATGAAACCTACAACCTAGGGATCTTGCTCCCATCGTCACACCTCGGTAGGCCATGCCATATAAATCTTTGATTAAAGGTCTCAGGGATATCTATGCATAAGTTATGTTGGCACCTGAGGGTTTGAATGACTCATTCTGATCTGATCTATCTAGCAAGCTATCTATTTATACATATATTAATGTATCTAATTTTATCTGTCTGTTCATTTCCAATGAGTCAGCTCATCTATCTATCAATATATCTATCTATATTTCAGCCTAATCTGTACCTATCTATCTTCATATCTGTCAATCTAATCTTATCTAGCTATCTTTTCATATCTATTTATATCTATCTGTTAGCATATATCTATCTCTGTTCATATCTGTCAATCTTATCCATCTATCCAACATGCTCTCTCTCTATTTTTACCCGTCTCAATGGGTCTTATCAATCTATCTATATATGTCTGTTTATATCTGTCTCTATCTGATCCGATCTATCTAACAGGCAAGATCTATCTATCTATGCATGTAACTATCTGTCTGTGACGTTGCCATATGAAACGTCTCACATATGAGACCAAGAAGAAAACAAACAAAAAAAACACAAACACACTCGTTACATTTTCCGATGATTTATTTGTTGTTGAATACCTTCCAAAGGTTGATAATCAATCAATTTTGATTACTGATCAATTCCGACGGTGAGAATTGATGAAGTCCAGGTAAGTCGGAACCTTAGCGAAAATTGCAAAACTGATGTCGCAGTTGTAGCCGTAGGAGGCGATTCCGGCGAGAACTTTTTTACCATTTTTACCATTACAAATAAGGGGTCCACCAGAATCACCCTGAAAAAAAAAAAAAAAGAAAAAGAAGTTTGACTCATATGTCGACTTACACCCAACCAACTTACGTCCCCCTAATAGCTTGAACCTATCAACTGCGGAGGACGAAAATTTCTGCCATTGCAATTTTAAGACTAAAAAGATGTCCTCCATTTTATTGTAAGCTTACAACAAGGCAGTAAATACGCCATTTTTGTCTTACGTTCTCCAGACAGAAAAAGCAAGATGGAGAAAGTCAAATACCAGACACCTTGTTGAGTTGAGCTACTGACTTAGTTATATAAATGTAATGGGTGGCATTTGTTCCTTTTTCTTCGGAAGACGTATCCAGAGTATAGATGTTCAAGTAAATATGTATACAAGTATGCCGGGGTATCTTTGTCGATGTATGGCCGTATACACTTTACACCCCAATAAATAGTCTTATCCAGGGTCTCTATTTGGAATGTGTATCGTAACATCGGTCAACGGCAACTCTCCATCAGACATGTATTATGGTATACTTTATGTAGTATATTTGTAATCTGTTTTCTTGTATTACGTTTTTCTTCTAGTTTCCATGGTGTGATAAAAACTGTAATTTAGTACATAACCCCTATAGAGTATCATAAGGGGTCCAAAGCTCTATATCTTTAGCTTGTCCTTCTGCATACTATCTTCCCTGTATATCTTATACATTGTTGATTCTCTGCATTGAAATTTTCAGACTGATACAAATCTTGTTTTCATTTAACCTTCGCTTACATTATCTCATTCATATACGGTAGGACTGAAACAAAACGTTTGTCGGAGAAAAAAAAATGAGACGAGCTAGATTGAAACAGACTCGACATTCGTAATCTGTGATGAAAATTGGTCAAAGTTGTATTGCGAGTTCAAATTTGTTGACCAGTATAATTAGCCTAAAAGTCGTTCAAAGGAAACAATTTAATCTTACGATCTTTACTCGTTATTCGTTTCATTAGAATTTGCATAATTGACCACTTTTTCATCGTAGGTAGCGTTCTCGTATAATGATTTCAAATTTTTCATCCCCAAAAGTCGATTTAGATCACTGAGTCTTCACGTGGGGTCCAATTTAAAATGTATTGGACGGCAATTTGGAATTCGTGTGTGAAGAGCAAAAAGCGCCCCCTGGCTTAAAACTGAGTCACATTAAGGCTTGGCTGATTAATTTCTCAACATCACATCGAGAGATCGCAAAACAGCACATCATATTAGAGAACAAACAGGGGTCAGAGATATCATTAAAAAAAAAATCAGAAAAAAGTTAATTGGCAATGGGCTGGTCATGTTGCAAGAAAGCAGCAGCACATCACGACTCAACATGGATACTCAGAGATCATTTGCGAAACTCTTGCTGACAAAATACAAGATGGTAAGACGATTTAGTCAAGTTCAGAAATTTCAAGATTTCACACTGTACGTCATAGCAGGTATGATTCATTGATTGTATATATTACGTTTCAAGTATGTTGGCAATTTGCTTTAGAGGAGGTCTCTATTCATACCAAATGCTTTCTAGCCAAATTTTGTGTACAGTTTCATTTCATTTCCGGGACCTTGGGCAAGGCCAAACGGACGTCAAAGGGTTATTTCTGCTGATGATTAATAACTAATTTCACGACAGATTCCATAGATTCTTTCATTCGATTTTCTTAATTTCCGTTAACATTGTATTATTATACCTTTTCAATAACATCTACTTCATTATTATCAATGTTTCGCTACTATTTACCTTCATCTTAATCGCTGTTGCTTTTTACGGCAACTAAACCCAAGCAAGGTTCACTTCAGTAGTGAGTAAATGAATCAACAGAGCAGAACGGAGGAAAGAATAAGTTTCAGGTGAAAAATGAACTCTACGTCGGAGGTTAGCTCGCTTAAGGTACGACTGCTCTTACCACTGAGCTAGTGGAACTCGGTTGCAAGCGCCAGTCCAAATAAAACCCATAAACTCACTTCTTTTTTGGGCAACGTTTGTAATTAATTGGTTGTTCAGTTCAATCAAACTTTAATTTATCATCATCATCATCATCACCATCATCATCCACCATAAACCCACTGCTGGAAAAAGGCCTTTCCCATCTTCTTCCATGATGAGCGTGATTGTGCTAATCTCTTCCATGTCTTGCCGGCAATTTTTTTTATCTAATCGCCCCATCTTTTGTCGGGTCTTTTCCTACTGCGTTTACTTCCAACGGTAACCAATCGGTTTTGCTCCACCTGATTTGACTTCTCTTTATGCACCCTGTCCATTTCCATTTTTGTTGCTTAATCACTTGTTCGATATCCTTCACCAAGGTCCTCTCTCAGATCTTTGTTGACCTTTTCCTATCGCTAAGAGTTATCCCTAACATTGCCCTCTGTGCTATTCTGAATTTGTTTTCGATTCACTTTGAAAATTTCCAGGTTTCGCACCCGTATACATAGCTGGTATTATGTACTGATGGTAGATTTCACAATTTAAGCATGTGGACACTTTGTTTCTCAGTATGTCTCTATTTACACCAAATGCTTTCCAGCCAATCTTTATGTGCCGTCTCATCTCATTTCCAGGGTCTTTCTCGACCCTCGTAGCTTGACCTAGGTAAATGTAATCCTTAACTTCTTCTAAGGCTTTATTGTCTATTCTGGTGGTCTTTTTCGGGAATTCATCATTGAACATTACTTTTGTCTTTGTTTTGTTCATCTTTATCCTCATAAGTCGATGTAGTGCAATTGGCGTCCCTTGATTTTTGCGAGGAAACCAAAGATTTGCTATTTTATTGATTACGTTACATACTCATATATAAGTCGATCTTATGAATAGAGGAACCGTTTTATTTTTTGAGCAGATTGATAAGTTCTTTCATTGATTGCCTTATATTATACTCGTATACAAGTCGATCTTATAAAGAGGGGAACCAATGATTTCCCCCCCAGCAAACTGACGATTGTCTTATTGATTGTATATTGATATGAATATGAATGATGAAATTTTTACCAAGAAATTATGTCTCACGTTTTAGTTGATCTCAGTTTTCGGAAGTAAGTGTTTAACAGTATACAATAATCTAAAACAATCGAAAGAATATGCGTGTGTGCTTCGCGATTACTCGACAACTAGCCATTGTACGGAGTTGACATTCGCCAGATATATTAGTCAGCATACAAGACGATACAGTGTCAAGTTTGACATTTTGGGGGATCAGGGTTTCTTGAGAAATCTAATAAAAATAAATGAAACAATTAAGAACTATAGATCTATTAACATAGGTTGCGCCTACATCTTTTTAGCTTCAAATTGAAAAAAGTTGAGCTTCAACTTGGAAAAGTTGAACCTTCATTTAAGAAAGTTCAACTTCAATTAAGAAAATGTTGAACTTTTTTTTTACAAGATATAGTATTAATATGAAGCAACCCGGTATTGGTTCACAAATAAAAACTGACGAACTATACATAATCAAAAAGACAGATAATTAGAAACTCAAACTAGTTCACTCCCTGTCCTTTATTTTGAGATGTTGTTGTGCCAAGGCTTTTGTACATGATTGTATGGTTTTCATGCACAACAGTGGAGTAATCGTAGTCATTACAATCTGTACTCCGTTTGAGTATCACCGGCTGATGGTGAGGACATCATAGTGTCAAATTTTGGCGTCATCCAGCGTTCCATAGCAGCCTTCACAATGATCCAGTTCGCTTTGTATTATATCTTTTCGAAGTTCTGGGTTTAATTTTGAAATTCTTTTCTCAAGTTCAACTTTTTAATTCGAAATTCAACGTTTTTAATCTGAAGTTTAACTTTCATAAATTGAAGTTAAAACTGTGTAGATGTAAGAAATTGCTTTACATGATTTTTAACAAAATATTTTAATTCAATCCATGGTAATGAAATGAGCAATATTTTAATAAAATAAGTAATAAGCAGAGCTGACGGTCAAAGTCACATTTTACGTCCGTGAAATAATTTTTTAACCCCACCCCCAAAGAAAATTTCCATAAAAGCATTCTATTGAAGCATTTTATCAAAGCAATAAAGCATACACGTTTTCTGGAGAGCTACAATAAAGTGACATCTGGTGTTGAATGAAAAACGCCCTGATTGGCAACACTGTAAGAAAGCTAACTAAAGTATTTTGAAGTTAAATGAAATATACAAAATGAACTTACGTTGCAAATGTTCTTCTCATTGGGTTTTCCGCTGCCTACACAGATATGTTGTTCGACTCTCGTGTTGTAGAATTTTCGATGACAAAGATCGAAGGGAATTATGTCAATGTCGGCTCTCTGCAGCATTTGTGGTGAGGGACCAGAGTCTGCAAAGAGTGAGACAAAAAAGGAAATCATTAATGATTATCAATTTCTGACTAGTATTTTCTTTCATCTTAATTTTAGCGTCTTTGCATCGCAACTGCTCAGACAGTCTACGGTAGTTGGTAAACAACATAGATCAGAAAATAAAGAATAATCCGGTGAGTGCAAAGCTGGTAATAGGATCAGGCCAGATGGGAAATGTAGACACAATCTTCAACTGCTTATCAGGTTTTTTTGCAATCAGCACTATATACGCATGATGTAAGTCAATGGTCGAGTAGCTTTTTCTGAAGCCAACTTGTTCCCTTGATTGGTTTTCATCTAGCTTTCTGGTGATTCGATTGGCGATAACCTTGGTAAAACGTCTGTAGATGTTTTCGATTAGGCTTATTGACCGATGGTTGTTTATGTTTTTCGGATTTCCCCTTTGATATAACAGTATTATGATTGCAGTGTTCCAATCTTCTGGGACTCTGTTTGAGGCATAAATTGAAAAGAATGGCTAGGTTCCTGGTGAAAACTTTATCAGCTTTTGAGTATTTCAATGGTTATGTTATCGGGTCCAGGGGCCTCGCTATTTTTTCGTTTGTTTCATGGTTTGCTTCTCTTCCTGTGTGGTTTAATCTTCAGTTGTATATCCTGTTCATTTTCCTGTGTCATTTGTTTGGTGGATTGGAGGTTTTTGTAGAATTCTTGGGCACGTTCGACAGTTCGGCCCCTTTCTGTTGTTACGTCTCCAGTTATTTGCTTTCATCCAGTGTGGGGATTCACCTATGGTGATGGCCTCACAAACTATACTAAACCAGCCGTGGTTCTGGGTTAGTAAAAGAAGGCAACAAGACGGAATTTCGTTTAAATGTTTTATATAGAATATTGATTATCAATATCTCTGGAGACGGGAAATGCCTATTCGCAGTTGAAAAGAGAGGAGGCCGATTTTCATCTAAGTCAAACTGACGACTGGTCTCTCATGTCACGAACGGTAGTCTACTGAATGGTAGCAGCGGTTGACGGTTACTAAGGGCGGCGTCTAACACGAGAGAGACTGGCAGCGATTCTCTTCTCCAAACCCAATTTTACTCTCTGCTCTGTTACGAAAATCCCTTCTATTTAAGCCCTTGGTATCAACACTGTATTTTTTTTTAATTGACTTCCTTTCTTTCCTTTTCCTGTTATCTCGACCCCTCCGGAAAACCCCAAACATTG
The DNA here is from genome assembly GCA_963457665.1 of Thysanoteuthis rhombus. Taxonomy (NCBI): domain Eukaryota; kingdom Metazoa; phylum Mollusca; class Cephalopoda; order Oegopsida; family Thysanoteuthidae; genus Thysanoteuthis; species Thysanoteuthis major. Next base: position 17,227,844 of record OY735214.1, on the reverse strand, counting down.
ACCCTCATTCATCTCGCGACGTAGGTCCGTCCAAGATCATAAATTAGTTTCCCTCTCTCTCAAGGGCTCCGCAAATAACTTTTCTTTCATAAGCTTTACTCTTTCTCTCAAGACCCCAGACACTGGCCCTTATCTGGCCTTGTTTTTGAAACCCAGGGAAATGACAGAAGATATTAAATTGAGAAAGTGCAGGTGATTCAACTTCCTATAGTATCTCGAAAAACACATCAAGCCCTTATCTGGTCATCGAATCGGGAACAAAACCTTCTCCAAAAGCATCTGTCTTTTGCAACCCAAGGATTTGACATTGACACTAGATTGAGAAAGTACAGGTGACTCAACTTCCTATAGTATCTCGAAAAACACATTATCCCTTTTAACACAGATAACTCCTTTTGTAATAACCATAGTAATTACTGGTAATAACCATAGTAATTTTTGGTAACAGCCATAGTAATTTTCAGGACACGGGGGACTCCTGGCCCCCTAGTGTCACACCAGTACCAAGAGATTTTTTTATTGTTTTGAATCCCCTTAATCCCCTTAATGCTTTCGATGTCCGTTGTCGTGTCATTCGGTAAACCAACCAAAAGAGAAAGCAGCAGAATATGAAATACCATTCGCTGTAGTATTTGTTGACTTGAAAAATCCTTCGACCCAGTGGAAATACCCAACGTCATTGATACTATCATACGACAAAGCGTATACCCTGTATATGTCAGAGTATTGCAACATATTTGCCGATGCAGCAGATCTCCAATCAGGTTACGTAAAGACTTAGAACCCTTTCAGAAGAAGTAGTGACACAAGGCAATACTAACTCACCAGAACTCTTCACGACCTACCTCGAAAGGATCTTTCGAAACCTTGACTGGGAGAATAAAGGAATCAGAATCGACGGCAAATGCCTAAGTAACCTCAGATTTGCTTACGGCATCGTCATTTTTGCTAAAACCCTTCATGATTTCGAATAATGTAAGACGAACTGAGAAAAAGAAAGCAAGAAAGTTGGTCTCAACGCGAACTTCAGTAAAACATACGTCATCTACAACAAACATGTTCGAAATTGAAAACGCAGAATTGAGACTACTACATCTACCCAGGACAACGAATCTTTATTGAATCTCTAAAAGAAGAA
>OY735214.1:17211706-17221706 GCA_963457665.1 Thysanoteuthis rhombus | reverse complement strand
TTTGCAAGTTAACGCCACAGGCCATTGCTAATGAGTTCGATCCTAACCGGCGCCTCCCTAATTGGCACATTTTCCCGTTCTTTTTTTATTTATTAGATTAACTATTATTAATCATTATTACTTAAAAAAAATTTTATGACTTCTTTTTACTTTCGTCTTGATTCTATTAGTTTCTAATTAAGATGAGGGTAAAAAGTAGTCATTAAAATTCAATATAATAATGATGTATAATACTTCAACTAATTAAAAAAACAAACTAAAAAAATCCTGGAAAATGAATTAAATACTGTAACTACCAGAATGTAACACAAACATTACTACGGTCGGAATTAAGGAAGAGTTTAAGGGTGTTATTTGAACTTCTGTTTCTAGTTGAAGTTTTGGTGGCTACAGGGATGTTGGTTCGAATCCCGCCTGAGTCTTATTCTCTATTTTCAATCAACGCTAGAGGGTAACCAACCTGAGAAAAGTTGCGGTAAAAATCAAGTAATGGAATTAAAATGAAAGTGAAAAATACTCATAAAAATTTGGAGTAACAATGACTAAATAGATCGCATTCGGGCTAGCATTCTCATCTTGGTTGTTGGTGTCTCGACGTTTCGACTGTTCTACCCTCCGGTCTTCTTCAGGCACCTGTAGTATTCAGTAACTTTCTGGGACTTTCGAACCGAACAGTTTATCAAATCCGCTGGGGTAGATTGTTCTTATCTCGCTGCCCATTCTAGGGGACATTTGAAAAATGTCTGAGGGAACGACGGCCAAAACGTTTCTGACTATAGCAACCAAGATGAGATTGTTCTTATCTCGCTGCCCATTCTCAGGGACATTTGAAAAATGTCTGAGGGAGCGACAGCCAAAACGTTTCTGACTATAGCAACCAAGATGAGAACTCAAGTTCGAATAGATCAATGTATATCCTACAGATACAGACAAAAACAAATTAAAGGCTCAGCTTTTGTCTTGCATTCAAACCTTCAGATAAATAATTTCTCATCTCAGAAATTCAGAAAGAAACTTGAAGCTTCAAAGGCCCATCTTTTGTCTTCAAAGTTGATTATAAGATAACAACCAAAATGAGTCCGAATATATTAATTTATGATAATAATAATGTCTGATCACAGAAATTCAGAAAGAAAGCTATGATAATAACAATAATCAAACTTATCAGAAATCCACACAGAAAATCTATATGAGTTCGGTCCGGACAGTATCCAGCCATTTGGAATACCTTGAGAACCAGTACGCAGCCTCAAAGTAACTTGGAAACTGATCAATAGAGACCTTATTGCACATGCATAGAAATACAATCTCCTGTGGGCTCACTCAATCGGCAGTGAGACGCCACTGAATGGGCTTATGTACTGCACGATCGTCGCATTTACAATGACCGAGTGAGTAGATCAGCGAACAGGAACCAAGGATTTTCTTTTGCAAATCATCGTATCACACTGGTATGTCAGTCTCCGTTTAGTCCAGATTGTGGTCCCTGTGACCTGTCTTTTCCCGAAGGTGGGAGATCGCTATTGAAAGAGGGATTTCAGACTGTGTATGAGATTAAGGAGAAAGCGAGGAGGCAACCGATAGCGATTTCGAAAGCGTATCGTGCAGACTTTTTTGAAAAGTGGAAAGGACAGTGAGACGAATGTGCGGAGTTCCAAAGGGTGTCATTTGAAGGTGCCTGGGTAGGCTTTGTTTCGTTGATATTAAATGATTGGACACTTTCTGGACATAACTCGTATCTGTTACCTCTCTCCTGGCTGATCTACTTGCATATTTCTTATCATGGGGCAGGGGGTCAGTGTTCGAGCCTGGGTAAGAATGAAGATTTCGAATGTCGATTTTTAAAAATAGGTAATTCGTTCAAGCAAATCAAAACTAATGAGTTCAGCTCAGGGTAAAGTACCTGTTGATTTGAACTGCAGCTCCTAATCCTTGATTGCCTGACCCTTCATGGTATTTAGTATGCAAAAACAAGAACAACAGTCTTAAGATAGTAAGTAGTGTCCTTGCGATGGCTACGAATTCAGAAGTCTCAGCTTAAGCTCCACATAACATTACTACTTATTCGATCTGTTTGCAGGATGTGAAATGTATTTAGAAGCGTGAAGCACCCAACGTGGCGTCACTTAGACCCCATTGTGTCATTTAATCCATAACAAGGAAGATAAGATGGAATCATACCTATTCGAAAGGCATTGGTACGAAATGAACTCAGACTATCTCAGCTGGGGTTTGAACTTGGCTCACCGGGTCCTTTCTTTGTGCCGTTACCCATTCCGACACCTGGCACCTCCAATGTGATTGGTGAACAAAGAATGTTTGCTGGTTTTTTGTTTTAAATTTGAAAAAAAAAAAATCTGTCTGGAGGACAAGACAAAGGTTTGTGTTTTTAATGCACTCCAAGGTGTCAGGAAAAAATCGGACAGACAGACAGACAGCTAGATGTTGACAGATTCGTGAGAAAACATTGAAAAATACCCCCAAAACAAACAATTTCCGGGTGTTGGTCTGGGAATGCGATTTGATAGGTAATAAGACACTTCAAAAAGAAAGAAAGAAAGAAAGAAAGAAAGAGACAGACAGAAAGAAAGAGACAGAAAGAAAGAAAGAGACTGTAGGTGAGCTAGAAAAAGAAAAGGCAGGTATGAAAGGAAGAAAAGAAAGAAAAGAAAGGAAGGAAGAAGAAAGTTTACTTTTCATCCAATAAAACAAAACATAAAATTATATTCGAATGTTGTGAAACCGTCTGATAACAATTTGAAAAAAAAACAACAAAAGATTAAAAATGTATTAAAAACATGAAAATAGAAAAAGCCTTAAAACTTAAGAAAATAATATAAATGAAAACATATAAATGGAATAAAAAAAATCGCACTCGAAAATGGAGAAGAAAGAAAACAAGGAAAACATTGCAATGCATACACCATAGTAGACACCTCTGAAAACCTTAAAACAATGAAAAGCAAAAAAATGTATATAATAAAATAATAGATAAAATATAAATAATGGAAAATTCAGTAAAAGCAAGTAAAAATGGTGGAGCTTTTTAGGAAAAAATCCAATTAAATGTGTCTGATAGACTCTATTCATGGCTGATTCTTGCGAATATAGAATAACATCACCCGGCATCGATTTTTTCTTGTCTGGAATACTTTTTATATGATATTTATTCTAGTAAATTTCCTCTCTATCCTTTTTTTCCAGTCACTAACCACAATTCTCTCCACAAACTCTATTTTAGCATTTTCTCCACCTTTGCTTACGTTTCGTTGTCCTTTCTTTCTTTCTTGCTTTCTTGCTTTCTTGCTTTCTTTTTTGCTTTCTTTCTTTGTAACCTTTTCCTCTCCCTCACTTCCTTTGTAGCCTTTTACTCTCTCTCTAACTCTTACTTTCTTTGTAATCTTTTCCCCTCCCTCTTACAATCTTTGTGTCCTTTTCTTCCCTCTCTCTTACTTTTTTTGTAGCCTTTGACTCTCTCTATCTCTTACTTTCTTTGCAATCTTTCCCCCTCCCTCTCTCTTTTTTTGTAACCTTTTCCTTCCTCTCCCTTATTCATTTGTAGCCCTTCCATCTCTCTCTCTCTCACTTTCCTTGTAGCCCTTTCCCCCTTTCTACTTTCTTCATAACCTTTTCTTCCTTCTCTCTTACTTTCTTTGTAGCCTTTTCCTCTCCTCTTACTTTCTTTATGACCTTTCCCCCTCTCTTACTCTCTTTGTAGACTTTCTCCTTTCTCTCTCACTTACTTTTCAGCCTTTTTCTCCCCTTGTCTTTCTTTCTTTGTTACCTTTTTCACCCTCTCTCTTACTTCCTTTTCAGCCTCCCTCTCTTACTTTCTTTAATATCTTTTCCTCCCTTCTTCTCTTTCTGAGTAGCCTTTCCCTCCATCCCCCTTTATAACTTTTTCTTCCCTCTGTCTTACTTCTTTATCGTCTTTCCCTCCTTCTCCCTTACTTTCTTTCCAGCCTTTACCTCTCTTTCCTTACTTTCTTTGTAACCTTTTCGATTCCCTCTTAGTTTCTTTGTTGCGTTTCCCCTCCATTCTCTCTCTCTTACTTCCTTTGCAGCATTCTCCTCTCTCATCTTTCTTTGTAACCTTTCCCCTTCTTTCTTCCTTTCTGTGTAAACTTTCCTTCCCTCCCTACTATTGTTTGTAACCTCCCCTTTCTTCTTTCTATTCTTTTGAGTCATTTTCCTCTCTGAGCGCCCCTCTTCTCCCTTTGTTTATTTGTTTCTTTCTTTTTAGCTCTCTTCCTTTCTTCGACGCTTTTTCTCTTCTTCGCACTTACTTTTAATCCTTTTCTTTCCCTTATTTCTTTCCTCGTATTCGTTTCCCTTCCTCTTTATTCCATTCTATGTACCATTCCCATCCCTCTCTCCCTCTCATCCTTTCTGTTCTTACCACTTCCTTCTCTTTTTGTGCTTCTCTTTCTTTTTATCCTTTCCTCATTATTCGACTTTCTTTTTATATATCTATCCATCTTTCTTTCTTTCTTTCTTTCTTTCTTTTACCTTATCAAACTCCTTTTCTCTTTTCCTTCATTTTCCGTACCTTATCACCCTTTCTTTCTTTATCTCTTTCTCACTTTCAGTGTACTCTTTTTCTTTCTTTTAATCTGTTCCTCTCTTCTTTTTCTTCTTCTTCTTCCCTTATTGCACCTTTTCCCTTCATTTTTCTCTAACTTTTCTCCATCTCTTTTTGTCTCTCCCTCAAATGCGTTGTTTTCTTTCTTCCTTTCTCCCTGTCTTCCCTCTCTTTACTTCTTTCTCCTCCTCTTTACTTCTTTCTCCCCCTTTCTGTTTCTTTCTCTTCATCTCCCTGAATCCTTTCTAATATTATCCATTTTTCCTATCCTCCCGACCTTTAATACGTTTCTAGTTTGTTTTCGTATCTCAAGAATCTTTCTTTCTCGGATATCTCCGCCTCGCACTAATCTCTTCATCTTTGTCTCTAATTTTTTCAATGTTTACTGCTGTGTCTGTGTGTGCGCGCGCGGACGTCTTTCTTTGCCAACTTCTCCTGGCCTATCGACAAACATCATAAAACCATAGAAAAACAATTATTTCCAAGCAGCTTCATTATTTCGATAGATGATGATGATGACGATGATGATGATGACTTGAAATTTTCTAAACGCGGCGTTAACCCTCTTTGGGGACTAGCAGTTATGCATGCAGTTGTATTCACACCTTTCTTGTGTTCAAAAGTAGTATACGCAAGTCTTTCGCCAATTCTGTCCCACTTTTCGTTATATATATATATATATATATATATATATATATATATATATATATATATATATATGGTGTCCCAAAAGTGACGCCTGATTTGTATAAAAACATAGAAGCAATAGATACAATACAGATCAAATGAAATGTACGTATGCAATATGTTACATGTAAGGATCTAGGTGACTACTGGCTATAGGATGCAAACACTTTGTGAGGTAAGGTGAGCTGTGCGCATGCCGCACCTCACCTTCACCTTGAAACTCGCGCAGGCTGGAAAGTTATTCCACGAACATGGCTCCGCCATCTAAAGGTCCAATAATCGTAGAAAACCATCCAAAAATCTCAGTCTGCAAAGCGAAGCCGTTCATTCAGTCGGTAAGCGTCTGATTTGCACTCAATCCAACAAAGTCCAACGTCGACGGTGGAAGCGATTTCTTTCATTCCGGTCTTCAATTCTTGTACCTACGCCATCTTCATTAGGATTTCCAAGAAAAAGAAATATCAGAAGGATTTAAGAAAGTTGATCTCACCATTCGATACGACCACCTCGTCGGCCATCAACCATGCAAATCATCCTGAAGCCATTTTTGCACAATGCAAATGTAGTGTAGTGGAGTATCGTCTTGTTGAAAATATCAATAGATGTGCAAGAATTGTGGCCATGAAATATTTGAGAGAAGATCCAAATGATTTTCAGCTGTTACGTTGTCATCAAAGGAATATGGCACTAAGATGCCAGCAGACGGAGTTCATTTCCAAACAAATCAGGCGTTACTTCTGGGACATATATAAATACGTATATATATTGTCTAGAAACCTTTTTCAGCTTTAAACACTAAAGGTATGAGAGATTTTGTCAAACTTTACGTAATTTCAGTTAATTATTTCCAAATATCTGTTAATACGATTAATGTAAGCTTTAAAGGGTTTTTTGTTACACACACACACACACACACACACACACACACACACACACATATATATATATATATTAGCTGGGGTATCTGGCATTGCCCAGGAAAAACACGTCAGGCCTGTACACACTCACACACACATAAATTCAAATATTACAATACAGGAAAGCGAATTATATTTGAAAGAGATTAAAAAAAAATAACTGGGATAGAGATTGCACTCATGCAGCCTCTGCCTGTTAGGCCAGCACCCCATCGTCGTGCCAAAATACACATAAAAAAAACTTTGCTGGAGTCAAATTACTTTTGTACACAAATTTATCGCACGTGGGGTGCAGCCGTCCCCTTAAGGTTTGAGAATTTTAAATTGACCTTCAGAGTTCACCAGAGGTCAGTGCCACCTATCTCATGTTCATTATGGTGTCAAGTTACACTGGTGCACTCATTTCCAGTCCGTCAGATTCAGCCGTTTCCCTTAGATTTGAAAATGCTGAAATTGATCTAACTCAAAAATTGACCTTCATTCATGCATTTGTGTGTGCTTGTGTGCGCGTGAGTGTTAGTGTCTGTTTATGTAAGTGTAAGCGTGTGTTTTTATTGGTGTACGTGTGCGCAGACGTCTTGCCAACTTCTTCTGGCATATCGACAAACATCATAAAACCGTAAAAAAACAATTATTTTCAAACAGCTCCATTATTTGGACAGATGATGATGATGATTATGATGATGATGATGATGCATCTCTAAACTTGGCGGTAACTCTCTTTGGGGAATGCCAGTTGTGAATAAGGCTGAATTACCGAGTACAAGACTTGCGCAGCATCACCTTTACTTTCTGCATATTTGATTCCAATCATAAATGCCTTGGAAGCGTCAGCACTGGTTCTGTGAGAGGGCACAAAGTTGTTCAATTTCCAACCAATCTTATTTCAGATATAAACTTGTCGGTTTAAATCCGAGCCCTGGAGAGGTAGATATCTACGTGTTCGAATGAGAAGGAATTTCAGAATCCACATCGCTATTCAAACAACAAAATGTTAGATTCATTTAGCTTCTCGTCTTTGTCCCGTTCCTTGCAAATAACACATGTTTGAAAAAAAAAATGTAAATGAATGAGAGAGTAGCGGGATCGAACCCAGAACTGATTCGATCCAAGATCCACCAATCCAGTTCTCTTGCGATCTAAACGGCAATGACCCTGGCACTGGAAAGTTTTGCATCAAGCTAACATTCCATCATCATCATCATCATCATCAGTCTTTTGTCATCCGTCGTTGGACATAGAACTTGTCTAGGATCCGCCACAATTCTCTATCATGGGTGTCGTGGAGCCAGTATTTTCTGAATTTGTCTAGTTCATCTCTCCATCTTCTATTCTGTCGGCCTCGGTTTCGCATGTGATCTCTGGGGATCCATGCTGTAGATCGTGATGTCCATCGGTTGTTTTTCATTCTTGCAACATGGCCTGTCCATTGCCATTTAGGTTTTTTAATAGATTCTATGATGTCACAGACTCCTGTTTTCTCTCAGTTATACTGTGCTGTCTTGCGAACTCTCCATGTAAGGTTGAGCATGATTCTCTCATGTGCACGTTGCATACTTCTCAGTTTGCAGATACGTCTCTTGGTTAGATTCCATGTTTCAGCCCCATAAGTGACTATCGGGAGAATACATTGGTTGTATAGTCTTCTTTTTAGGATTATTGGGATCATCTGGTTTTTGAAAGTTGAGCTTGCTCTGTCGAAGGCTGGCCATCTTAGGGTGATTTTTCGCTTGATTTCCCCCACTTTTGAGGATCTCGTGGAGATTTGTTGTCCTAGACAAATGTAGTGGTATACTTTCCCCAGTTTTGCATCTTCGATTTTATCAGTTATATTCTTATTCTCGATATGATTGTTGCACATGATTTTTACTCAGCCTTTTTTTTTATATCGGTTCGGTAATTGAGCATTAGGAAATACGCGACGTTCACATCCTCAAGGCAGACCGTATACTACTTACAGGGCTTAGTTTAGCTTAGTGCAAAGACAGAGAAGTGAAGTAGCCAGTAAGATCAAACTCCCTAAACTAGCGAATTGGTTGTGAGACTAACCTAACAGCCTCCTTAGTATCCAAATATAGTAATTTGGTAAGTCTAGTCCGAGACACTGCCTACATTAGCGAATTAGTTTGGGAGTCGAGCCCACTATCCGTCTTCGGTGCCAAAACTGTTATCAACAGAGCTCAACTTAATCTGACACAAGGCTTCTGTAGTGAGGCAGTCAGTGAAGATCGATCTCTTTACACAAGTGAATCAATCTCAGAGATGAGCCAGCCGCTGTCCTTGGTGCACAATTAATTATTCATTAAGCTTAGCTGAATCTGGTGCAAGGTTCAATATAATAGGACAGCCAGTAAAGATCAAACTCTGTACACAATCAAATTACCTTTCACAGTTTGATACCTCATATTCGGGTTACAAGTCTGCATATAAAATGAATGAATCTAGAAACAAGTCTTGCAAGAATATAAAAGCAGTCGAACCGCTAGAACGCGTATGTCATTAAATAGTGCCGTTGGAACGAGTACTGTTGCAACGAGTGTTTACCGTAGTGTTATTTGATAACATTTTAGATAACGATTTAACGTATATGAGGATTATTGGATTATCCAAGCAATATATATATATACGAGATGCTACCCGAACAGCGCACGAATGAAACGTGTTCATGACTGGAATATAATGTAGCAGTGACCTTGATCTTTTGTATAAAAAAAACTGTATCAAGCTATATTCATTAGATTTCTAAGCTACACGTGCCTGAGTAGATGTGGATCTAGTGCCCCAAGCTCTTCCCCCCTCCAAGTTGGAAAATGAAGAATCTCGAAGAGCAACCTGTTTGCATTAAATTTTGTTTCAAATGAGGAAACACTTTTTTTGGAGACTTCTCCTGTAACAAAATTAGAAGTGTCTCCAAATGCTCCTTATACAAAAGATCAAGACCCCTGCAACAAAATATTTCAGTCATGACCAAGAAGAAGAAATCAAGCAAAGAATTACTCCGAGTTGGCAAGCTTTCTGTAGAGCAAGCTCGACCGTCAGAGACAAGAAAATCCCATTAGTCCCGAAAAGAAGGTTATACAACCAATACATACTTCAGGCAGTCACCTATGGAGTTCAAGCATGGAATCTGATCAAAAGATTGACCCTTAAACTGAGAACCAAGCAACGTGTGCCTGAGAGAATCATGCTCAACATCACATGGAGAGATCACAAAACAGCACAGTACATTAAAGGAAAACACATAGAAGATAAATTTGAAAACTCAAATGACAATGAGCTGGTCATGGAGGTCACACAACGGCTCAACATCACAGCTGACGTGAATCCTCAGAGATCATATGTAAGAATGTGGGCGGCAATAAATGAAATGGTGAGACGAACTGGACAAGTTCAAAAAGTACTGACTCCTTGACGCCCACGATATAGAGGTCTGGCGGATCTTGGTGAAGGTATAAGTCCATCAACGGACACCAAAAGGCGGCTGCTGCTGCTGCTGCTGCTGCTGCTGCTGATGATGATGATAATGATTATGTGTGCGTGTACTGACTTTTCATCATCCCAGTCAATAATGACAAGGGATAGAGCAACTAGTCAGGTTTCATCGTTCGGACGGAAGGTAATGAATATGTACTCACTTTCTGTTCTCTCCACCTACCGATGACAAGCCCAAGATAAAGATGACTGACGACGAGAAAGGTGTTATTCACGTCTTCTTTTAGTGCAAAAATTGTATATGCAGTCTTGTCTGGGATTCGAAATCGTTCGCCGATTCTCCCTCACTTTATATATATATTGTTATATATATATATTGTTA
>OY735214.1:17049206-17206706 GCA_963457665.1 Thysanoteuthis rhombus | reverse complement strand
TTCACGTACAAGGCTGTGTTTTGGTATCAGCAAGGGAAACTAACTTATAATAAATGGCTTACGAGATCAACATATGAATTAATTTCCAGAAGAAACTGCTTATTGTGATCACTTTGGACAGGTTGTTTTTGATAAGAATAACCGGCTGAAAACATCAAGCGAATGATATGAAAATTGGAACAACTTGGATTAACTGTTATAATTTAATTATTATCTTTTAACAACTAGACATTAAAGAAAATTACATGATTCATATAAATATTTTAATATGATTTTTGATTCCTTTTGAATAAAGTTTTTGAGAACGATTAATTTTGCTAACAATAACCACCTAATAACATAACCAGTGATTATATTAAACGACTCCCTCTTTATTTCTATCTGTTTTAAATGTTAAAAGGGTGGGGGCTTCGCTGTAGGTGTACCCACGTAGAAAGGAATTCGATCCTCACTGGGTTCCCCGTACCAATGACCGTGTGATAAAATTAAGCTACGTTTGGTAAATAACAATATCTCATTTATCGTATACTACGTTGCCCTCTGGTATTACCAAAGTGAGACACGAACTTACAATAAATGGCTAACGAGATCAGAATACAAGTCAATTTATAGAGGAAACTGCTTATTGTGATCACTTTGGGATAGTCTTTTAGATAACAATTGCCCGTTGATAACATTATGCGAAGAATATATAGAGGGGGTCGCTTATTGTGATCAGTTTAAATAAAGTGTTTGGGACTGACCGATCTTGATAGCACAAACCAGTTGATAATATCATCCATAATCATAATAAGCGGCTTCCTCAGTATTATAATTTATTATGAAAAGTAGTAATTCGCATAGGGGCGCTTCTTCGTGGAGCGATGTTTATACGCTAGTCCCACAGACCATTACAATTGTAGTGAGTTTGATCCTAACGAGGTGTCCTAGACTAGTGATCTAGTGCCGTACTTAGTTATGTTTGATAAATACCTGTCAGTAATTAATTACTTCCTAGGTATCTTATGTATATATTCCAATTTTTTAAAAATATCAAATCAAAATAATATTTAATATTAATTCTTGAAACATATTTTCCTACAAGGTCATCGTGTGATAGATGAACAGAATTTATCTTATCTAGTATTATATGTTTTTTTTTCACGTCCGTGCACACCCAATCACGTACATAAGCAGGAATGAGAATGACTGTATGTACATCACGACTTTTTGCTGTATACGAAGATGAGTTTTGATAGTACCAAGGGAGACACGAACTTACAGTAAATGGCTTACAAGATCAGGATACAAATTAGTATTTGGCAATACTATTATAATGAATTCGACCCCCATTGAGTAACCCACACAAGTGGCTCTGTGCCCGACTAAGCTAGACATTAAATGCCTATCAATAATTGATTAGCATCTATGCGCATCGCCGCGCAGCAATGGTTAACAATCAGACCAATTCTACAGAATTCTCATTGTGTACAATGGACTTCTGTAGTATTAAGTGTATGCAAAGTTTTTCGATAATAATAATAATAATAATAATGATAATAATGATAATAATAATAATAATAATAAGGACAAACTACATAAAAGCAAAAATCGACAGAACACAGACAAACAGCAAATGCCGCATGTGCGGTGAAAGAGATGAGACAGTAAACCACATAACTAGTGAATGTAGCCAACTCGCCCAGAAGGAGTATAAGCATAGACACGATAGAGTAGCAACGATGATACACTGGGAACTAAGTAAACAAATGGGATTCAACCATGGGGAAAAGTGGTATCAGCACAAGCCAGAGGCAGTTTTGGAGAATGACAACCACAAACTACTGTGAGACTTTGACATCCAAACTGACCACCTCATCCAGGCAAGAAGGCCGGACTTAGTAATAGTAGACAAAAAAAGGAGGGCCTGCCAAATAGTAGACGTTGCTGTACCTGCAGACCATAGAGTAAAAAAGAAGGAGGGTGAAAAAAGGGAAAAATACCAGGACCTAGCAAGGGAGTTAAAGAAAATGTGGAACATGAAAACCAGGGTAGTACCGGTCATAGTGGGAGCACTAGGAACTGTCCCCAAAATGCTGAGGGAGAGACTGGAGGAGATCGGGATTAGGGGGAGGATAGAGACCGTACAGACCACAGCACTGCTGGGAACTGCACGGATACTGAGGAAGGTGCTAGAGATATAAGGACTGCAACGAATCGTAGCTCTGTCATGATATGCGAAAGAGAGAGGAGACGTTAGCTGAAGACCTGAGGAGACTTATTGTCACTCAGCCTTCAGCGATAACCACTGGGCAACCGGTGTGAAGCTGTAAATCGCAGAATTACTGCGACCTATGAGTACTAGGAGAGGAGGGCTGGAGACTTGAGTAGACTTGCTGTCACTCAAACTCTAGCGGTTACCACCAGACAACTGGTGTGAGATTGCTAATAATAATAATAATAATAGTTGGCTGAAGACTTGAGGAGACTTATTGTGACTCAGCCTTCAGCAATGACCACTGGGCAACCGTAGTGAAACTGTAAACCGCAGTATTACTGTGGCCTATGAGAACTAAGAAAGAAGGAGACTTGAGGAGACTTGCTGTCACTCAAACTCCAGCGGTTACCACCAGACAACTGGTGTGAGAATGCAAATAATAATAATAATAACAATAATCGCTTTCAACTGCACATTCAGATTTTTAAAGGAGCGCTGGGAATCTTTGCACACACAAAACATATGTGTCCGCTGGGATTGTGTAATGGTTAGCACGTCTGTATCACATACAGAGGGCCCTGGGTTCGATTCCCGGTGTTATCAGAGAGTGTGGAAAACTCTTCGAATTTTCCTGGACATTCAGGAGTTAATTGAGTACACTCTAAGCAGCGCGATTTGGGTGAAAGTATCTCTTTGTTGGACTTGCAGAGCAGTTAATTAAGTACACTCACGTAATTAGGGTAGGGCTATCTCTTTGATGGATTGGTATCCTACCCAGGGGGGTGCCATAAAACTTTCGACCAGACTTGAAACTTGCAAGAATCACAAAGCTGTCACATGCAAAGGAAACCGGGGCTTCGTCACCGTCCGTTGATAATCCAACGGGGGTTGTCTTTCGAGAGATGGGCGCTTGAATCTAATAAATTTAAGGGACATGCTGGTAATGTAGCTCTTCTACTGATAGAGAATAAGAGGTTGAACGAAGGATGGAGGTTTCTTTATTTTCCCAATTCGTCTGACCATTCCCGACGGTAAGACCGAAGCAAAACCTGACACCACCTTCTCCCGATAAGTAGTTTTCCCAAAATGGGAAATGAAATGGGTGTTGGATACGCGGGCTTATGGCGTATATGTATTTCTCTATTCCTAGGTTTCTTGTGAGTTCAATGTCTACTGATGGCTAGGTTCATTATTAGCCATCTTTTGTCAAGTTTCTATGAATAAAAAATAACTTGTTCTTTCATTATCATTTGCATGCATATTTCATTCATACCTCATGATAAAATATAAATCTTTGACATAGCTTTTCTAAAAACACATCTCCTTCACTGAGCCCCCACCCCTCTGTTGGTCGTTCGTTTTTCATATATGTATTCATGGACAAACCCAGCTTTTTTACATGTATACGTACATGACGAAACCCAAGTGTGTTCCGCTTCCATTAGAGCAAGTTCAACATTTATGTGAATTTTATGAGGTCAAGCCACGCTGTCGAGTCTATTACGTTCGTGGTCTGTGTCACACTAAGCTAAGTTTAATGAATGATTATCAATAATTGATTGCAGTCCGGATCCTCGCCGGAGAGAAATGTTTAACAAGCCACTTTTGCAGAGTGCTATGATTTCGGTTCTCACCGGGTAATGAGATCACTCCGCCAATACACTGGTCTTGTTCCAGACTAAGCTAACCTATGCTTTGTGAATATCAATATCAAAAGGAGAAAGTAGTCCACGCCAAAATTGCTGAAGGATAGTTTTTAGTTTTTCTGTCTCTCTTGTCACTTTTGATCAAATAAATTTTGACGCGTCTGAGTACACACACACACACACACATACACACACACACACACACACACACACACACACACACAGAGAGTCTGTAATTCTGTCTGTCTCGAATATCCTCGCACCCTAATCAACTAATCCTTCAGCACACGCACTTATCCAATGTATCCTCACTCATACAAATACACGGAAGCCTATAGTTGCAAGATGTTTACCAAGTTAGTTCTCTAGTGTAGCGAGTTCGATCCTCATTGGGGGTAGGATACTACTCTGGTCTTGTGTCAAACTCAGCCAACCATCGTAAATAATTATTTTAGGCAACTGGCCAGGATTCTAGAGTAGAGAGTTCGATCCTCACCGAGGGCCCCACTAATGTGACCTTTCGCCAGACTTAGTTGAGCATGATAAATGACTATAAATGACCACAAACACAGCACAATGGTTAGCAAGCTAGTCTTCCAGACCAGTTCTCCCAAGGAACGAGTTCGACTCAGAATAAGTTCCCCACTTCTGTGGCCTTGTGCCAGATTTGGCTAAGTATAGTAAATGATTGTAGTAAGTAACAACCATAATACAATGGTTAGCAATCTGATCTCAAAGACCAGTTCCTTTGTGTTGTCTGAGTAACCAGAAATGCACGTAAAAGACCAGTTCTTTTTTGTTGTCTGAATAACCAGAAATGCACATAAAAGACCAGTTCTTTTGTGTTGTCTGAATAACCAGAAATGCACGTAAAAGACCAGTTCTTTTGTGTTGTCTGAATAACCAGAAATGCACGTAAAAGACCAGTTCTTTTGTGTTGTCTGAATAACCAGATATGCACGTAAAAGCCCATTTCTTTTGTGTTGTCTGAGTAACCAGAAATGCACATAAAAGACCAGTTCTTTTGTGTTGTTTGAATAACCAGAAATGCACGTACACTTATAATCATGTGTACGTATGTGTGCACTCACATGTACACGTACACATACAAACATGCACATACAAGCAGATACTCATTTGCTTCTTTTATAAATGAAATTTAACAGGTTTAACAAACATTTATGAGTTCTGCTTATTAGCTGAAGTAGTTGTGCATATCCCAGCAGCACTAGTGATTGGTATTTGTGCCCAAGTTGAGGCCAGTATATTGAATGCCGATTTTAAAGGCAGCAGGCACACAATTCTTGATATATTGGTGCAATTCAATATTTTCCCCTTCGTCTCTTACAGACTGAGCTAAGCTAAGTGAGTAAATATCTGCAAATGTCTCTGTTACTCAGCTCTCAAGTCTTCCTTTACGGACAACTCATTCTAGTGATAAATGTCACATATCATTAGCCTTTTAGCATCTGCCGTGGGACATAGACTTTTTCTGATTCGCCAGATCTCTATATCGTGGACGTCGCGGAGCCAGTATTTTCTAAACTTGTCTATCTAATTCTCTGCCGACCACAATATCGCATATGAACCCAGGAGAAACGTGTGATGTCCATTCTTGCAACACGACAAGCCCATTTTTCCCGGGGAGCATGCATCACAGAAACTAGTTTCTGTATTCTAGAAAAAAGAATGCCGGAGAATACACGACCGAAAATGTTGTGCAAAAAATGAGCAACGTTGACAAGGTAAATAGTCCGCCTATACCACATACAGCAGAAACGAAAGGAATAAAACAACCCGTTTAACAAGCCTCCGTTGTGCACCAACTTTAAGGGTTCTAAATTATCTTTACGAAGGTTTCCACGAGGTCTGTCGAGGTTTCAGAATTGGTCACTTTCTCGTGAATAATGTCCCATGAAACGAACAAGTTAAGGAATGAAAGAAAACAAGTCAGCCTCACCATTCTCAAAATCACTCCACCCGAAAATAAAGGACGGCATCTACCACATTTTTCCTTCCCAAGGAGGACATTCACAGAAATTTTGTGTAGCATCTAATATATATATATATATATATATATATATATATATATATATATATATAGCATCAAATACATATATATATACACACACACACACATATGTATATATATATATATATATATATATATATATATATATGCGTGTGTGGGAAGATTTTTACAAACATTGTGTAATTTGATAATTCGTCAATTTGAAGAACGTCTAAATCATACTTATTTTTTTACGTATACTTTTTTTTATTTCTGATTGAGCATTACGTTACTAATGCGAAAAACATAAGCGGAAATAGAGTATATGAAAAATTTATAATTCAGTCGTTTCTTCAAGTTGTCAAATTATTAAATCACACTGACACACACACACACCTATATAGTCACCAAACAAATTGATTGATCGACTATTGGTGGTGTATTGTTTACTTATAAATCTCTCAGTACCGACTCTTCCCAATCACTGGATGATTGAGTACTAAGATAAACCACCCTCTCATGACTACTTTACCTGAGGAGGCATTAGTAGCGAGGAGCTGTTAGCCGTATAGTCGTATTTGACAGGGGCATATAATAATAAGAATGAATAATATATCATCATCATCAGTCTGTTAGTGCCCATCGTTGGATATAGACCTTCCCCAAGATTCGCTACACCTCTCTATCATGGGCATCTAGGAAACAGGACTTCCTGCGTTGATCTAGCTCGTCACTCCATCTCACTTTTTGTCGTCCACAGCCTTGCATCTGATCTCTAGGAATCCACTTTGTGAGACGTGATATCAATCGGTAGTCTGTCATTCTTGCAACATATCCAGCCCATTGCCATTTCAGTTTTCTAAAAGTTTCTGTGATGTCTCGTGCTCCTTTCTTTTCTCTGATATACTGTGCTGTCTTATGGTCGCTTCATGTGTGGTTGAGCATGATTATCCCAAATGTACGTTGCATGGTTCTCAGTTTGAGGGTCACTCTATCGATTAAGTTCTATGTTTCAGTTCCATGGTTGACTATCAGTATCTCGTATTTAAAAAAAAAAAGTCAACCTTACTCTACCGAAAGCTTGCCAACTCAATGCAATTCTTTACTTATTTCCTTCTCCTTTTGATGGCTTCATGGAGACTCGCTGTCCTAAGTGAATTTAGGGCTCTACTTTCTCCAGCCCTGCATTTTCCATTTCAATACGTTGTGTCTTTATCCCCAACATGTTTGTTGAAATTATTTCTATTGATATTCGGACCATCCTCATCTTGGTTGTTTTTCATACAACGTTTCGGCCGTTGCACTCCCGTCGGATAAATTAAGGGTTCGGTTCATTACTTCCCCAAATCTACCAGATGATACCTGACGAAGGCCGTAGAGTGCAACAGCCGAAACGTTATATGAAAAACAGCCAAGATGAGGATGGTCCGAATATCAATAGAAATAATAATAATACCTCATCTCGAAAATTCCGAGATATACTAATGTTTGTTGAACATAACATTTGTTTTGCTGAAGTTCACGTGGGGGCCAACTTCCTTGCTTGCTTCATTTAGTTCGTCTGACATTATTTGGAGATCGTTAAAGTTATGTTATTAATAATATAACTTGGTATTTATTTCATCCTCACTGAGTGCACCTTTATTGAGGCTTTGTGCCGAAATAAGTCAAGTTCAGGATACATTTTCATTCTCCATCTTGCTTCTGGCATAGATCGATGGCTAGTAAGTAATAGTCGCAGACCGTTGGTAGTATATCACTAGAGAGTGAAAGTGAAAGTGCTCTTGGAAGAAATCATCCTTATCACCCTTTTGATAGCCGTTGTTGGATATAGACCATCCCCGTCGCGTCACCAATCTCACTTGAACCTGCTTAAGCCGTCTCAGCTTCTTTTTTTCTCTCTGTCACAGATCCCCATTGCGAGTTATGATGTTCAGCAGTTGTATAACATTCTTGCCACATGGCTTGTCCACTGCCATTCAGGTTTTCTAATGGATTGTAACTCACTCACGAATACCTATCTTACACGTAAGGTAAAAGGTAAAGCGTCGTCTTTCTTAAGAGACAACCCCCAAAGGTGTGTGACGGCCGGTGACGAAGTTCAGGTTTTTATGATAGATCCTTCGGCAGGATGCAAGTCCACCAAAGGGATATCTCCACCCTAATCACACAGCTTAGAGTGTACTCAATTAGCCACAACAGTTTCCAAGTCAGAAGAAAAAAGAAAAATGCTTGTCATATGTACTGCGTATTTTCTTTCTCTTAGCAGGCAGAACTAGAGTTGACTTCCTTTACTAAAGCACTTCGGGGTGAAGTGGGGGATATAAGAGCGTCGTTATAACAGATTTGCCGTTATAACGAGTGGATATTATACGAACTGAATTCATAATGAGCAACCAAAAAGTAAAAATGATATTTCATTATACTTTCACAGTTACTTTTGGTGGTTTGTTTTGCGAGTGATGTTTCCTCTAATTTGTTTGTAGTCAGTGTTCACAAAAATCTTCAGTTGCGCAAATTTATTTCATATGACAAAAGTATGTGTGCATATTTGAATTAGGCATAATGAATCAATATGTTTTCAATAAAAAACTCGATAAGCTATCAGCAGAATCTGGAATCTTTTGTGTGCACATTAATTTCCTTTGTGCGCTTTTTGCAAAACGTGTGCGCGCTCGCATACGCGCACAGCTTGGAAGGGGTTTATCTTCATGGGTTTACTAATTTTAGTCTTTTAAGATGCGTTGGAATCGTCATGTCTGTTACTGATAACTAATATCCGACAATAATCTTACGAGAACATAAAAAAACAATCACCCCGTCAAAACGCATGTGTCATTAAAACGAGCACATTTAGAAAATGTTTACTGTAGTGAGAAATGAACGTAAGGTAGGAAAAAAACCCCAAATAAACAACAATCGCCGTCGACGTTTTGATCCGGACAAAAATAAAACGCGGTCGTTGGGGTGAACAACGGAGAAGAAACAATGTTATACGATCGTCATCCGTCTCCGAACTTTTCTGTCTGTCCTTTCACGTCAGTCGTCAAATTTAGACAAAGATGATAGCATCATCTCTCGTTTATTATTTTCTTATCATTTGCATGTCAAGTGCCACGTGCGTTTTGTCATACTCGCGGCTCCAGCGGAGACGTTTCTGCAACTGTCCATTAGAAGAATTAGTAACCCTTTCGAGACTCCTGAGACAGGAGAGTATGGAGTTTTTAACCGTCGTTATCGGATCATGTGAATGAAACTGCTTTTAACACTTCAACGTCTTGACGTTTCTTTCGCGAATTCACTCATTCCTTTAAAAAAAATTTTTTTTTTATTCCTGTGCCATTTGTGAAGTTTTAATACACTTGCATGCACCGCTATCAAATATGGCAAAAAGAGTTAGAAATAATTCATAAAATAAAAATAGAATATTTTGGAAACATATGCGTATATATCATGTGTGTATGTGTGTATATTTTGCATTGGGTCTGTTTGCATTCGATCTCACTGCATTGGATGTGTTTGCATTATTGGCGCTTACTGCATGGGCCTTTTTTGCATTGGACATGTTTATATTATTGGACCTTATTGCATTGGGCCCTATGTTCATTGGACCTTTTATGAATTGGACCTTTTATAAATTGGGCGTTTTTACTTGTAATCATAAATTTGTTCTTGTTACTATGAGTGGAGTTCCGTGTGCGTTTAATTTTCTTCCTTCATTTCTTAAGCTTTAAGGTTTTGCATATCATAACTTTTTGTTACCTGCTGCAAACGGGGAAGAGGGAAATTAAAACTAACGCCTAAAAATCTCTCGCACACGCATTAGGTTTAATTGTATTAGTAGACACTGGTATTTAGAGGTAGTAATTTTACTTGTTTCACCTTTGCAAACAGTGAAATATAAACATCATGATTGTAGAAGATGTCTGCTTGGAAGTTCTTTGAGTTGGATGTTTATTAGAATTAAAACCTAAACGAACATTCGTCTACAACACTCAAGACAATTATTCTTATTCAACTCTCCAATCCTCCCAAGGCAGGAAAATGCAATTATTTATTGACAATTTGCTTGTTCCGCTCTATGAACTTCATAAAATGATTGGAGAAAACAGAAATTGGTCATTCAATGGAAACCGTCTCGTGACCAACGTCTTTTGGCAGCATGTCCTGTTGGGTGGCATCAATTAAAGAAAATAGAAGAATGGTTGATAAATGGATACATTACTTCTCTCGCTTTTTGTTGGATCAATAAAAACTCCGAATGTTGAAAAAAAAGATAAACAATAAAACATAACAGACGATAATAAGTCTAAATGCAGCCGGGCACAAACTAAAGGACCAATTTAGCATAAAATTACACTGTAAATTGAACCCCCATTAAAATTCCATTGGGGGATCGTAAAAGGGCAGAGACCCCACTAATTTTATATAACGGGGGTAAACGTAAAAGTAAAAGTTTTTAGTCCTACGTCCATTGCTGTGGCCAATACTTCCGACGCATGCGTATATACATAGCCAGCCAATCAGTCAGACCTACTTAAAAACCGAGGAAAACTTCATCGAAAGTTTTGACGACAGTTTTGGTTGACGGTTTCTATTGAAAATCCATGATGTCCACAGTTGGGCTTGAGCCTCCAGATAGACAACAGCCTTCTGGCAACATCCCATTATCTCTACTAATTATTCATTAGCCTGTTCATGTTGATTGGGCATTCAGATCTGTCCAATTCCAAGCTATACTCGAGCAGAGGGAGGAAGACATTCTTAGTGATTTGATTGTTTAATTATGAATCTTTTTGTTCGAGTTCTTTCCAATCACCGAGTTAGTGAGCACTTAGCTGAACTACTCTCCCATGGATAGATTTGAAAAATATATCAAGATAGAAAGATATGAATTAGACGTTTTACCGTAGAGAAATTGTTAGTAAGCTAGTTTCACAGATCCTTACTACAATCCTGGGTGTTCAATATTTGTGGTCTTGTGCCGGGCTAAGCAAAGCTAGACTGTCTTGGCTTTGCGAACGAAGATTTTTCGTTAGGTTTTCTACAGCGCAGAGCCGTTCCCGCCCTTTAAACTAAGTGTTTGCATCCTATGGCATTCCAAAGCGGCACAAATAGGAGTAAGTAACCTAGGTCGTAGGTTTAACAGGAGTTTCCTTCTCCAGGTAGATACTCCAACTAGCGATGGGGGTCTGCTGCCTCTTTAGGGAGTATCCTGACAATATGGCTGATCTAGGAAGCTAAACCACAGGACGTGAACACTTCGTGGTTTGTAGATACCAATATATATATATATATATATATAATTATGAATGAAAATAAATTATGTTATATTCTATTGAAATTCTTATTTGAAATGATCTTTTGTTATTACAAGGAATGTATCAATTGGCTTAGGCAATGTAGGTAAAATGAAAAATTGAAGAAAATGGAGCTGCTGCAGGAATCGAAAATAATATAACGCAATTTATAGTATTCTGTCGGATCATATATTCATTTCTTGATAAAATATATGTAAACACTAATATTTGAGTCATTTGTTTGTTTCTCCGTGCCTCTTCCCTGCAAAAACTACAAGGCCTATTGACTTGATATTTCGGATAGGAAAATCAACAAAAACCGGCTTCCCACATAGGCTCAACTTCAAAGTCAACAGAGGTAATTCTGAAGCCAATTTCCAGTTTCAACATTATAAAAAAAATGATTTTCATATCAGGGATTTCGTCATTCATCCTTCTTACAAACAGCATACATTTTTATTGCAAAAAAACAATTCTTGAAAAAGTTTTGGTTTTATTGTTCGGAAACCACTTTTTTTGCAATGATAAACTGATAGCAATAGTAAAACTAATACGGTCCAAGTCGATAGAAATTTTCCGTTCTCCCACTGCTGACTCATGACTCTGTACTAAATCAGGTCATTTTTAAAGATTAACTTGAGAGTAATTATTCTATTATTATTTTGGAAGATTGTTAAGTATTGTAAACGGTTATTATTAGTTTTTGACTACAACTCAGCTTCATCTTAATTTTGTATTGATTTCTTTCATCAATATTTCAGTAGGACCATCCATCTAAGCCTGTCAGCAAAGAACACATAATGGAAATAAAGATTTACGTATTTGTGTAAATAATAGAGTTACCATTTGTTGCGTCGGGTAAGGAGGAATAAATAACATATTTTCAATGTGCTGTCTAATTTGAATCTATATTTTCTCCTGGCAACGTCGGGTATCCCTGCTATTATATATATATATATATATATATATATATATATATATATATATATTGGTATATGTGTGTATATATATACATGTATACTTATAGATATATGTATATGCCTATATATACACACACACATATATATATGCATATAGATGTATATGTGAATATGCATATATAGATATATGTGCGTATATATACATGTATGCATATATATATATGTATATGCATATGTATATATATATACATACACACACACATACATATATGCATATAGATATATATGTAAATATATATATATATATGTAGGTATATGTGTGTGTATATACATGTATGCACATATATAGGTATATACATACACACACACACACACACATATATATATTAGTCGTGATCTACACGAGGTAATCCATGAATGAGGCCCAGTGCGTCTTGTGCAAACATTCAATATCTATCTATCTGTTCTCATCTATTCATCATTTTATCTCATTCTTTTCACATTCATCTATCTATAAATCTAAGTCTCTTCACCCTTCTATCTCTCTATATGTCTGTTCACATCTATCTATCTATCTATCCATATATCTATCTATCGATGCTCAGTTCTGAGGAAAGAGTTCCTGTTTTTTTGCTATTATTTTTTTTTTCTCTTCCATTTTGAAATAATTAGATATTCTTATTTACTTCAGAGATAAAATAACTCAGGACGATTCGGTATGAATAAATAAAGACGTCTGAAAGAAAAAAAAAATAATGGCACAAAGATAACTAGATTACCATATAAATAAATTTTTAACCAGAGTTCGTATTCTGCCTATGCATAATCATACTACAATTCAGCAAATATCCTCATTTCTGTCCGTGACAACGTGACTCACAAACTACACAACATATCCCCATGAAATTTTGTGTGTGTATTAACGATTTTAGCAAGTTGGTTTTTGAAAATTTCAAAACCATTTGTTGTTTTTTTTTTATTGGGGGTTCGATTTACAATGAAAGCGTAATGCAGAACTTTTACCCTTATGTAACCCTGCAAAAGATTGACCCTCATAACGAGAACAATGCAACGTGCACAGGAAAGAATCACGTTCAATATCACATCGAGAGATAGCAAGACAGTATATTAGAGGAAAAACAGGAGGAGTCATATAGATATCGTAGAAACCATTTCAAAACTATAATGGTGATGGGCTGGTCATGTTGCAAGAATGGCAGACAAGCGCTCAACTAACAATGTGAATCCCTAGATATCATATGCAAAACTGTGGCCGACAGAAAATGAGATTGTGTGACGAACGAGACAACTTCAAGGAGTACTAACCCCGTAACGCCCACCATAGAGAGGTCCCTCGAATCTTGGGGTAGGTCTACGTCCATCGAGAGATGTTCTATGGATGATGATGATGATGATGATGACCCTTGCTCTGCTCAGGTTGGCTAAACTGAATCTTCATCGTGGGGTCTGCATTTGCACTCTACCAGCTTATAATGATCTCATTTCTTTTTATCTATCTATCTATCTATCTATCTATCCATCTATATGATCAGATCCCATTCATTGGTTTGTGACCTCAAAGTAACGGAAATTATGCATTGCAACCAGAGGCTTTGAACTGAGGTAGCCCTAAAATAGTTTTGATCCTTTTATGGAACGAAAAGTACCATTTTGGCGTTCTGAGGGGACTTGGTGAAAATCCTGCACTTACGTAAGTTTTGCCTTTACAGCCTTATATCGCAAGTCACACCCCATCGTATCGTTGTTGTTTTTAATCACGAAACTCTAGGTCGTTAAGCTCTTCGACCGCAAACTGGAAATGAAGAAGCAGCTTCCAATCTCTGCTCTGTCTGCAATAACTTCTCATTATCATTATCTATCAAATAGATGGACTATTGAGTTTCAACCTCATTGGGTGCCTTACATAAAAACTTTGTGCATGATTAAGTTAACCTTGATAAATAACGACGGCGTCAATCGTAGCTCGATGTTTATCTAGCTTGTTTTGTTGTCTAGTCCGATAAAGGAGTGAGTTCGACTCTCACTGGATGCCGCTGTACATTCTTCTTGCCCTGCACCAGATCAAACTAAGCTAAACGAATACTCTGATATGAAATCAGAATTTGGTAAAACAAGCCTGAAGGTCAGATGTGCCAGTTCTTACCTTGTTTGAAGATTCAGCAAGAACAGTTTTGTCGACTTTATTTTCTAAAATTGAGTCACGAACATCTTAAAACACCCTGGAACATCTAGATTCTCCAGATATATATATTTTTGGAATACAATTACAAATCATTAATAAATTACACGTGTCTTCAATCTTCAACGTTTATTTTATGAAAATATCACTCAATTTATCAAATATTGCTTATCTTATTATTATAGATTAAATAAGAATATCACTTATCTTATTATTATAGATTAGATAAAAAATATCTCTGATTTTATTACTATAGATTAAATTTAAAAAATACCTCTTATTCTATTACTATAGATTAAATAAGAAATATCACTTATTTTATCAAAATATAATCGAAATAGGGAATTCTGACACCTAGATGCAACCTGAGAACATCTAGATTCAGATGACATACTGGGCAAGGGATGAAACATATTTCGGCATGTCAGCCCGTCAGCAAGTCAGTGACAACAATCGATGCTAGCGCATCTAAAAATAGGTGGGAATGAGTGTTATCGATCTTGCACTTGATATTTAACATACATTTAAATTCGACCAAACTAATGACTATCTTTTGCGGTCATTTTTTTTTGTATTTAGTTTTTTTTTCCCCCAGAGTTCCTTAATTGTTTTAGACCTGTTCTCTAGCCGAGCGTTGATGATACATCAGTTTGTTTTCGTCAGCCAGACGAGAGAGAAAAAAAAAACCCAAAACAAAAAACACAGCAAAAAAACAAAAAGCAAAAAACAACAAAAAAAACCAAAAACAACAAAAAAAACAAACAAACAGAAGTTCTAGACATTGGTAAACGAACCGTTAAATAAATACGTCAGGTTAGTCACTCAGTAGAAACTGTCACATGACCGATGTCTTTTGACAGCATGTCGTGTTCGGGATGATCAATTGAAAAAAAAAAGAAGGAATGATCAATGAATAAGTTACTTCTCTCGCCTTTCGTTGAATCATTAAAAAGTCTGAATTTCCAAAAGCAAGCGTGTGTATATTGCCGGAAACAAACCAAAAGACCAATTTAGTATAAAATTACATCGTAAATTGAACAATCTCTACAGATATTCTTGTTGAAGTGGGTGAAAAGAATAAAAAACAAGCGTGAATGCCACCGGACACAAACTAAGGGACCAATTTAGCATGAACTAACACTGAGCTGATCCCAACTAAAAACCTATTTTAGGGAGTGGGTGGGAAGGTTTTAAAAAACAAAACGGCCGTATTTTCTAGAGATAAGGGGTGAATGGTGAAATTCTCAACACCTGAGCTTTATTCGTGCACCCTGTACGCGTGACACATACATATATACATATATACATACATGACCAGCTAGTAAATTTAAAAACTGCAGAAAACTATGTTGACTGCTTTAGTGACAGTTTTGGTTGATGGTTTCTAATAAAATAAAGGTAAAAAGAAAAAAGAAAGAAAAAAAAACAGATGTCTGCGAAAAAAAAAAAAAAGTGAGTAAGAAAATGGCGACTACCTTTGTCATTACATTATTTGCGTAGAATTGGCTGAGGCGGTGTCCGGGGAAATTAATAGCCGTCTCATTTGAGGGTCGCCGACGCTTTTAAGTGGATTACAGGCAAAGGGAGGTAGGAATAATAAACACCGAAAACTGACCAGACAAACTGTTGCCAAGTGGCTGGCCAACCGTCATCATTTCAAATTTATCACACACACACACACACACACACACACACACACACACACACACACACACACACATATATATATATATATATATATATATAGATGTGTGTGTGTGTATGTGAAGAGAGAGAGGAAGATATATATATATATATATATATATATATATATATATATATATATATATACATATATATATAGAGAGAGAGAGAGATAGAGAAAGAGAGATTGGAGATGAGAGAGAGAGAGATTGGAAATGAGAGAGAGAGAGAGAGAGAGAGAGAGAGAGAGAGAGAGAGAGAGAGAGAGAGAGAGGCAAAGGTTTATATCCATCTACTAAGTCTGTCTGGAAAGTATCGAGCCATAATGAATACTTCGAGGACCAGTCACGTGACCGTAATTTTATTTGGCAACCAATCAGGGGTTGCATTATATATATATATATATATATATATATATATATATATATATATATATATATATATATATATATATATATATATAATGTTTTCTCACCATTATACGGTTAATGTATCATTCACCCTGAGGAAGTAAACAGAATAAGTAATTAAAAGAATGGGGTTACTGCAGAAATTGAACCTTCCACCGATAGGGTAGCTTCTTCTACTTAGCGATGCTCTAACCATTGAAACATTAAACACCGGTAATACAAAGGCCCAAATAACTGCTTCCAAACCAAATTCTCATCTCCCTTATTCTTGGTCTATTTGCCTCTTTCAACTCGACAGTTGTATATTAAGAAATAGATATATATGATCCGACAGAATGAATTATGAATTGCGTTGTATTATATAAAAACTTATTTGAAATGATCTCCCGTCATTACAAGGTGAATGTATCATTTGACATCAACAGCGTAAAGAGAATAAAGAATTAAAGAAAATAGGGCTGCGGTAGGAATCGAGCCTGCAACCCATATAGTATCCACTTGAAGGTAGCGTTGCTCTTACTATTAAGCTAAACAGCTATTGGTGGTGCAAAGGCCAAAATATTTGTTTAAGATCTTATTTCCAATTTTGTTTATTCTCGGTCTATATCAGTTCGATCTATTTCTTCCAACGTGACCTTTATGTTATAGATGAATGGATATATGATCCGTCAGAATGATTATAAATTGTGTTATTTTACAGTGAAACTCTTATTTGAAATGATCTCCCGTTATTACACCGTGAATGTATCATTTGGCGTAGACAACGTAAATAGAATGAACAATTAAAGAAAATGGGGCTGCTGCAGGGATCGATCTTCAATCGTTTATTCTATTTATGTTGTCAAGATCAAATGTTCTAGTGAGCTTTACAGCTTATAATAATTAAACAACAGTTTTTTTCGCAAAACATTATGACATACCAGTAAATTTTTTCCGATATTAGTTAATGTAATTAATGTATTTTTTTAGTAGTTTTTGTGTTTTACTCAGAATTAGATATTATGGTAATATGTGGGAATATTTCTTTTTTGGGAAATCAGTTATTCAGCGTGAAACAGTTTCGGGGATTTAAAAACAAGACAGTTACACTAACATGACTACCTAGCAGTGTTGATCAAACACCACTTCCCTTTAAGCTATGGTTTTATTCATCTAAGGGCTGTTCCAAAATACATGTCTTTTGTTATCTAATATAGGATATTATCACAATGTATTTCATATATTATTTTAATACTACACGTCATTTATTTATTTATTTTTTTAATTCGAAAGGCTTACTTACGTAGGTTACCTAAAAATCGTATTTGACAATGTTGGCTCAATAAGTATCACAACAGTTGCGAATCATTGTTCGTGCCGCTTATATTCAGTGCTACTCATGTGGATATCAAATCTGTTGTGTGCGATTTAATCTCGGACTGCAAGCAGAATGACTTATATAATCATCCTTAATAAAAGCTAGTTATTCAGAAAAACTTCTTCGAGTTGATTTTCTACCATTATATTCAACTGAGGTATTTGACAATGTTTTAAGATCATCAACCTTAACTATACTTATATCGGAGAATTATATATATATATATATATATATATATATATATATATATGTGTGTGTGTGTGTGTGTGTGTGTGTGTATAAAGTCGTATCTATCAAACCGTTAAATCCTTATTCCAACAGTGCTCAATGACTAGAGTAAAAACAAGATAGTGGATTTGTAAAACATAAACTATAATTTACTGATGAAATAAAAAATGAACAAAAAATACCCCAAACAAGCAAGAGATGTGAGAAAAGAAGTATAATTTGGTTCACCCCACCCTTCAATATTATTCTTGGATTGGGTAAGAAAAATATTTCCCTCTGAACAACAAATTACACCGGATTTTCAACTGAAACACATTAAAATTGTCGTACATCTTAATGAATAATACGGAAAGAATAACCACAATGATGGAATTTTAAATCAAATGAATAATAAAAAAATGAAATAGAAATCTAAATGAAAAATGTAATTGTAGAGAAACAGAAATAAGCATGAAATTGTATATAGAGCGCAAATATTCGGACAGACGGATAAAAGTGATTCTAAATTCTACTTAAGAATCTCTCAATTAAATTTCAAGAGCAGATTAGCTAACCATAATACCTCCTTTAACCTTAAGCATATAAAAGATACTTCCCTATTCGTTCATCTCCGGAAACTCAGAGATAGAGGAGAAATCCGATAAAATGGAACATTAAAAAAACAAAACATGTGTAGAAACCTTAATTCAAGGCGCAATCTGTGCCTTGAAGGATAAAACAAATTTCAAAATTTAGGGATAAAAATAAATTATTTCATTCGAAGTCAGATATCGACGTGAAATGTTGTCACAAGGAGAGATTTACTCCACCCCCCCCAAGAAAAAACAAACTTTAGAAACTAGGAAAATGAAAAAACAAAAATGTACTAAAGAACCCAGTAAAGCCTACAAATAAACAAACAAATTGAAAAACCATAGAGATAAAAAAACAAAACAAATGGAAATAACAAAATTTGAATTAGAAACTTAGAAAATAACTAGTGATAGAAATTAAGCGCAAAATAAGCTGATTAAATAATAAACTTTGCCCAAAAAACGATAAAAATTTTTCAAAGCAGATTAAAATGAACTAAAATGATACAATGCAGCAACAAACTTTTACAAAATCATTCAAACCAAAAAACAAATTAGAGAACGGATATTCTTTTCGCTAGAAAAAAAAACAACGCAAATTAATTTTTAAAAAAAGCATACGTGAAAACAGGTGATTAAGGAGAATTAAAGGCGAAAATCACTTAAACAAATGATACCTTTTAATTTAACAAACAAATAAAACTATGGATTAAAAAAGTGAAAAAAAACAACACATAACAATCGTAAGCGAAAGTAGCTTATAATAATCTAATGATGGAGAACTATTATATTATGCTTGCAAGATGAATAATTACAACTCAGTCTGACCGTCACGTTTCAAATCATATGAGAGTTATTTTTTTGAGAATAAAAACAAATGTAAGGCTCAGTTACATTGTCTATCTGATGAGCTGAATAAAGCCATTCGAGGGCATACCATTGTAAATTTATGTATTCAATCGATATATATATATATATATATATATATATATATATATATATATATATATATATATATATATATATATATATATATATATATATTACTATTTATTTCCAGCTCTACTCGAAAACAACTTAACTTAAAAGAGTAAAAAGTTGTATGTATCGAGTACTCTATGAAATAAATCTAATACATTTCAGAAGTGGCTTTATATTATTGTTATATTATTATATTATGTTATACTGGTAGCCTGATTTGTACCACATATATTGTGTGTGTGTGTATATATATATATATATATATATATATATATATATATATATATATATATATATATCGATTGAATACATAATTTTAGTTTCTCTCTCCCTCTCTCTCTCTCCCTCTCTCTCTCTCTCTCTCTCTATATATATATATATATATATATATATATATATATACATATATATATATATATATATATCATTGACCAAGATATTGTGTTTTTTCTACGCCTTTAAAGAAAAATTTTTGGTGAATTTGAACAAGTACTAATTCTGTTTCTTGTCTATGATTGCATTGTTTCCATATATGTACTGGCACAATTTAAGGATATTCAAATGACTATAACCTTTCCCAAATAAGTCTAAAAATGGGGCAAGCAAGTTAAAAAAAATACACTTGTAAATTCAGAAATGCTGCCACCAAATTAAAAAATATGGCAACCAATTCAAAAACAAGAATTGAAATATGTTATATAACATATTATTTCTTCACTGGAATCAAATTTTTCCGGCAATAAAATCTCAGAAAATCTTTTTCTATAAAAATTTTAGATATATAGCATTGTATTATTTTTTAATTAATTGGAAATATGCAACTAAAGGTTTAAAAAACATTTATATATTTTCATATACCAGCAAAATCAAGAAGATTTGTGTTTGTGATGAGAGCTGCCATTAGGCAAAATCTTTTCCCAAACTGCGTCGTTGCACATACATTTTTGACAGCGTTCGTCTACATCTGTTTCTGTAATAAAACCATTTGTTTCCCATTGGGTTTTCAAGCCAGTCCCCGTTAAAACGTCCGAAACAGAAATAATGATTGCATCCAAAATAAAACGAAAAATATCGTCCAAAATGCAACAAAATCAATTGGAAAATGAATAAGTCATGTATATATATATATATATATATATATATATATATATATATATATATATATATATATATATATATATATATATATGAGATGCCAGCCTCTGGGTCTGATGCGAAGGTTTCGATCCTACCTGGTGGTACTGGATGGTCTGTTTATTTACTGTCCCACCAGAGCAAAATGTGACACAAGGTTGGGGCTTAACGTGGGGAAAATAGGAGACATCCATCCAAAAATGGCTCCAGCCGTTGCTAAGCAACCAAAGCAACCTCTGCCACAAAAGCGTCAGGACTAGCCCGACCTGTTCCGTTAAGTGCAATGGAACAGTGCTGCCCCGGGGTGCCATATTCCCTGCAGCTGGGCCGAGTAATAGAAAGGGAACCCGAAGGTTCAAAATGCATGTAGCAATGCACAGCCTCAGTATAACCTCATTGGCTAACGTATTGCACCAGCGCACTCGGTCTTTGATACCAACCACAGCA
Organism: Thysanoteuthis rhombus; assembly: GCA_963457665.1. Classification (NCBI taxonomy): domain Eukaryota; kingdom Metazoa; phylum Mollusca; class Cephalopoda; order Oegopsida; family Thysanoteuthidae; genus Thysanoteuthis; species Thysanoteuthis major. The sequence continues at coordinate 17,185,620 of OY735214.1, read as the reverse complement.
CAGTCTCTGGCCCATTCTACAGGCAAGTGTCAGTACCGGCGCCTCGGTCTCTGCCGGGGAACAGATACTACTCTTTGATCTTTGCCAAAATCGTGATGCTGGATGGTATAATGGATTGTCACAATTATTTAATTATATATATATATATATATATATATATATATATATATATATATATATATATATATATATATATCCGTGTGTATGTACATGAAGTGTATACATTAGTTATAAACATTGTATCGTATGATCTCTTTCTTTCTTTCTTGTACTTTCTATCTTTTTTTCTTATATTTTTTCTCTCTTTTTATCCAAGGAATTTATCTAAAGGAGGAATTATATGTGACGTAAAAAACTTTTCTTCATTTTTCCCAATTTGTATATTGTGATCTGGAATCCAACTAAAAAGAAAGAAAATTTGTACTTAAATCATAGGCGTACCAGTCAGGAAGGGGCACCCCCCCCATTAAAAAATCGGGCAAAACCGTGTGAAATTTGGGTTGAATCGAGTCCTCTATCACCCCTCTGCCAATTGATTTCTGCCTAGCCACGTCACTTCTTAAATCTATCGATAATTGAAAGAAAAATTTTGTCTGTGAGTGTGAGCACCATCATTGATCGACAACTGGCCATTTCTGGCATTCACCAGATGTCAGCGAAAAAGGCAGTGCAGCGTCGAGTTTGAAGTTTTTCTTTTTAGATCGGCTGTTCTCGAGAAATCTAATTAAAGTTGATAAAAATTACAGATTGAGACTTTCTTCGTAGTTTTGTATTAATTATCTCCCTTGACTTCTGCTCTTTAGAACTACATGAATTATGATATCAAACATTTTAATTGGCAGCCTTGAAGAGAAATAACCGAAATACTTCGAAGCCATAGTTTCATACGACGAACGGAAAATTATTTTACTTGACATTTATGGCTGACCGTTCCACACACCATGAAGTCCGTAGCCTTCCAAACACGCACCTTTGGAACGGAAACTTCCCTAGTGTACATAATAAGTTAAAAGAGAGTTTTTTAATTGGTGGTGACGGTAGGTGGGTTGGGGGGAAGGTGTGGGATTCAATGCAAGCGACTGAAAAGAGAATAATAATGAGACGCTAGAATGGCCGGCTTCGGACTGGCCATCTGTGTTATTTGGACCAAAACGCATTACGGATATTTAGTAACGATAGGTCGATAGATAATAAGCTGACCAACGAGACTGATAGACCTAGGAGGAGTAGGGCCAAGGGGGGAGAGGGGATAAGGAAAGAGATACGAAAGAAAGATAATCGAGGCCCGATATACACACATATAACTACGTACATTCTTTACGTCTTTATTTCGTTTTAATTTTATTGACTTACAGTATTATCTCTTGCATATATCGCGTGTGGCTTTGTGCCATTTTCAGCTAAGTTAAGTATCGTTATATATATATATATATATATATATATATATATATATATATATATGTGTGTGTGTGTGTGTGTGTATATATATATATATGTATACACTTTTTTATTCTGTTCTATCACTTGTTAGTACATCATGTACATGGCATATATATATATATATATATATATATATATATATATACGTGTCTGTGTGTGTGTGTGTATTAGCAAAGTAGCCGTAAAAACGATGAGATTATTCATGTATGGATAATTTGTGCAACAATGTATTTAAGTGTAAATGTATTTATTGCTAGAGTTTGTGGACGATATTCTTTGTAAAGCAGCGTAATTCTAAGAGTTCGCTGATACCTTCCCCTATCTGTACTTTAAATTTAGTCTGATACCTTGTTAAACTCTCAGTTACACATAGTTGACCATAGCAGGATACCAATCACGGGAAGAACAAATCTATCTACAGACTTGTTTATTGTCGTTTCTAAATGGCCCGGTTTGTCTTTACAGACAATGGAACAACACTGGAGTATTCCCACTGAGGCGCATGCCTGGGCGAAGCGTAAGGAGATCCATGGATAACCAGTTGAAATAATCTTCCTCTTAGAATCGCTGGTGCAGCCCGAAGAGGAGTGGAGTACAATACGCTTGGCATCTGCTTGGTTGCAGGAACCCCCAGAAGGATGTTAAGGTTGGCACCCGACCGCCTTGACGGGGCTCCTCACTCCTGGTTTAGAATCAGAGCTGGCCTTCTCCAAGACTGGTTGCCTTTCCGAGACAAGGAAGCCCAATACGCCCTGATATTTTACCCATAGCTGGGGATCGACGAGAAGGAATGGATTAATGCCTTTCCTAAGGGCATTAGTGCGAGAGTGAACATAAATGTCTTCGACCGGAGTTTGAACTCGTATCACCGATCCAATCGTCCACTTCAATAGCTCCTAATCGTCGTTACTAATGCAGGAATAACTATTGATTGTCGCCTTTTATTTCAAGAGGTAAAGCTGTGTGGCTCGGAGTAAGATCAATCAGTAGTTGAAAAGAAAAAAAGATATCGTAGTCGTTAAAAATAGTGGTTTACAGGAAAAACAGTGTCTTAACCATTCACCTTGTGTAAAAAAAATATATGATCGCATACAATCATTAAGTTTTCTGACCGAGAACCAGCTGGAATACTAAAATTTAATTAAGTGAATCCTGCCATGTTTCTAACATCTGACTTGGAGATAAGCATAAAGGCGAGAAAGTGTTATAAAGCTAGCTGTTGATGAATGAACGATACCTGTTCTATGTGTCTACAATATATTTGGGAGGCAGTTTTTTTTTTAATTCACCATTACATTTGTCTGACTAGGTTTTTTCTATTCGTTTTGTTTTTCATTCAATTTATCCCTTTGGTGAATGAGTTGCCGCAAAAGAGGGTTCCGATTTTATGAGAACTCTCCAAAGTTGATTGCATTCTTAGTCAACTTAAAGTGATTTCGACCATCGTTGACCATTATCGAGAACAGGCGATGTGTAAGCTTTGAATTTTATGTCTTTCAGAATTTCACACATCACTTATGTTTCAATATAGATAGACATGAGTGGGCTGAGATAGATAGATTGATACATAGATTTGTTTAGATCTCTGTCTATCTCTCTCTTTCTCTCTCTCTTCATATCCAAGTTTCTATACGTGTCCATAACGGTTTAGATTTTATGTTGAAATCAGAAAAAAAATCTAACAAACAATTATGTAATATAGTGAATATTTCCCCAAGTGTCTGGAGCTTCGAATACTCACGTGATAATCTACCCCATCCAGCAACTGTGCAAGTTCCGGAGAACGTTTCGGTCGCACTGGGAAGTGCGAGTGGCTTTATGCAGTTCGTGAATTGGACAGGTTCAGAAAGGGTTAAGATGGCGACATCATTCACTGAAAAAGAACGACAATGATATTATAATTAGATCCTTTTCGACTGTGAGAGAGACGAAGTGATTCCGGAAATCATTCTTACTTATGATCAATATTACATTAAAAACAAGTTAACAGAGACTGTAAAAATTACTTATCGCCATTAATATACGGTTTGCTTGTTCACAGTCTGCTGATTTAATTAATTTATTTTATTTTCGCCGACTCTCATCATAGAAAAAAATACCCGCTGTTTCCCTTTCGGTTATACGTCTCTTTTTTTTTATCATCAAAGAACAATCATTTATCCTTTTTTTAATCGATTCTAATGATAGATATAAAATTACGTCATCAGCGTTCACAAGCATAAGGTTACAGATTAGAACTATTTTCCTCTTTAGATTTAATTTATATGATTTATAGTTTCCCTTCTGGCGGTCCCCCTTATTCGCCTTTCGCTGTGATACCCATTATTTGCGGTTTCATGGTTCAGTGGTCCTCCCTTATCCGCTGTTTACAGTTCAGCGCCCTTTTTATACGCATTTTCCCTTTCAGTTGTACGTGGACTCATTATCAGAATTCTGTTCTTGTTATACTGCGAGCAGCTGTTTATGGAACCGAAATACAGCGATGAAAATGTATTGAATATAAATGCAGAGAAGCATTCATACTCACTAATGATTGTATACACAGAGAAACCTCGATCACCCGACCGAGGCAAGAGGGGGGGGGGTTGGATAATTGGTTGTTCGGATAAATGATACAATCATAAAAAAGGAAGCCACACTGAACACAGTTGCAAGACCTTGTAATCTTATCTGGATAATTGATGTTAGGGTTATTGATGTTCCTCAAGTGATACCAAATACTTAAACAAAAAAATAATTTTAAGATATATCACTCCAGAAATTATAACGAAATTATTTCGATATATAAATGGAATGAAAATAGTATTACAATGAAAATACTTTAAATGTTTTGGTATAGAAATTCATTGTAGAAATGCGTTCTTGATTCATAATAATTGACAATGCCTCAGCTATAAAAGTCAAACAATATTACAACTAATATTACCTGTGGCGTCATTCACTTTACACTGCTCTAATTTATCCATTGCCTGGGAGAGAGGAATGGATTAATGCCTTTACCACGGGCATTAATGTGAAATGAACACAAACTCTTATTTCTTAAGGCAGAACTTTTGGTGAACTCACCGATGGTGCCTCCTGCGCGCTGATATTGTGGGTGGATTGTCCATTTACTGACTTTAATGCTCGTAGTGGGTCGATCCCTATTAATAGAGCCTAGATGGGCAGTGATTCCCGTAAGGCCGGCACTGAAACAGAAAAGAAACAGTATTTACAGTTGCGTATTATGTATTCAGCATAATCCTCACAAGGAGAGACCACAAGACAGCACAGTACATCCGAGAAAAGACCAGAGTCAGGGACATCATAGAATCCATTAAAAATATCAAATGGCAGTGGGCTGGCCATATAGCAAGAATGGCGGACAACCGATGGACATCACGAACCACGACATGGATCCCCCGAGATCACATGCGCAACCGAGGCCGGCAGAATATTAGATGGAGAGACGAGGTAGACAAGTTCAGAAAGTACTGGCTCCGCGACGCCCATGATAGAGAAGTGTAGCGAATCCTTGGGAAGGTCTATGTCAAACAACGGACGTTGAAAGACTGATGATGATGATGATGATGATGATGATGATGTGTTGGATCAAACTTATGAGCAAGTATCTAGACTTTTGGATTACCGTAGCCAGCAGAGGTGGTGAAGGGATCTATCCCTTTTTATATGTATGTGTGTGTGTGTTCAAGCGCTGCTGGACGTACTGTTTTGTCTACAGACTTGAAAATTGCATCAGTACTCCACTAAACCCTTTCTAAACATAATTTTGGGGGAAAAAGGCCTTTTCGCCTTTTTTTTCAGCCTTATTTTGACAGGTTTATCATTAACATCCATATTCTAATAATGATCTAGATTAATAACATCCAGAATGTAGATGTTTCTAGATGTTTTTAAAGCTCTATTTTAGATGTTTTCCCGTGAGAATAACATCTAGATTCTCCTGATGTTTTTCTTAAAATTCTGTTTTAAATGTTTTCCAGTGGAAAACGCCAGTGATGTCATAAATAGAATTTAATCTCATCATATTCATTCTTCAATGGAATCTTTTTTTTTACATAACTTCATATTAAGACGCTACGGTTGTTCAGTTATTGACTGTCATAGCAAGTTATTTTTTTTTTTGCTAGATGCATGCATTTGAAAGACGTTGTTGGCTTAAGGGCAGTTTGCGTTCACTTTGCAGTAATACTCTTGAGTAAGGCATGAATCTGTGTAAAAATAGTCAGAAAAACTAAGTTTTTCGGTCTTGGCTGGTAGCCAGTGTAGGAAACTGACAACAATTCAAACTAGGAAGGTTTACCCCCTCACCAAGCGCGTTGAGAGGCTGACAACAGACAGAGTAGGGAACATGTATCCAAAATATACGGTTAAGAGAGCTCTGATGAAGCTTCGACAGGTCTAGCTATCTGGAAGTTGGTTATGATGAATTGCCCAAGTAAAATACAGGAGAATAAATAATGTGACTGCCGTCATCACTTCCCCGTGATACCCAATATACAAGTGGAAGATTCTGTTCAAAGGTGTATTGCATATAATGATTAGTCATTAAATACGCCTTTTTGTTGTGGTTAGGAACTAGTTACCCTGTATACCTGTGCATAGGTCGATATTTTATGATCTAATGTTGAGGTCAAAAGTTCTGATGATCTATATATAATAGTTTCGCTTGGTTGAGAACCCTACAAAATACGCACGCGCGCAGATCATCAATTATGACAAAGACTCATTTATTTTAAACAACAAATACACGTTTTAAAGTGGTAAAACAAGCCGATCCCAATAATCCTAAAAAGAAGGGTATACAACCAATGCATCCTTCCGATAGTCACTTATGGAGCTGAAACAAGGAACCTAACCAAGAGACAGACTCGCAAACTGAGAAGCATGCAGCGTGTGCATGAGAGAATCATGTTCAACCTCACAAGGAGAGATCACAAGACAGCACAATACGTCAGGAAGAAAACGGGGGTCAGAGACATCATAGAATCCATTAGAAAACTAAAGTGGCAATGGGCTGGTCATGTTGCGAGAATGAAAGACAACCGATGGACACCACGACTCACAACATGGATCCCCAGAGACCACATGCGAAACTGATGCCGACAAAAATACAAGATGGAGGGTTGAACTCGACAAATTCATAAAATAATGGCTCTGCGGCGCCCATGATAGAGAAATGTGGCGGATCCTGGGGAAAGTCTATGTCCAACGACGGATGTTAAAAGACTGATGATGATGATTCCGTGAAAATGGTTGAATAATTGTTTATTACAAAATAAGCATCAAAGTTTAAAATAACAAAAACTGTAATTATTTTTGCATCAACCAAATATCTATCCATCTATCTATCAATAATTCACTCATCCTTTGTGAAACATACCTATCCATCTCACCATAATACACCTATCTTTTGAGAAATCCCCCGCCCATATATTCAAATAAAATATGGTTTTAGAGTTCACGATGGTGATAATTTGAAATAAGGCACGATCCAATAAATAATTTAAATCCATGATCGCTTTTTGGGACCCAAGACAACTTCTAGGCCTTCTGAAGGAACTAGCCGACAACCCACTTAACGGGCGATTCACAGATTTTTACCAATGAATAATCGAGTGAGTGAAGCACTTTAATCTACAGTAAGGACCGTCTTTCCAACATTTTCCCTCTTTTTTTTATTAGACAAAATAAATGAATGCGTTGTTTTAATTTAATTTTAAACGATCGATGTCACCCTGAGAAACAGAAAAAAAAGAGACCTTTTGAAACGAGTCAAATTTGCATCCAATCGATTGTACAAGCGCCTTGGAATTTTACTTCTATCAGATGAATTGGCATTAAAAGGCTACAAATGTCGAGAATAAAAAGCATATAGTCTGATATTCAAAGTCATCGACAAAGACAAAAAGCCATAGACAGATTCTGTGTGAACAACACCGGTGGTCAGAGGAATTTCAAAAGATAGGAAAACTTTTATATGACGGGAAGACAAAAGAAAATACTAAGTTCTATCAATACCAGTCGATACGGCAAAAAGAATAGAGAGTAGATTGTGGTGTCATAACTCAATTCCTTAGTGAGTTTTTTTTTCTCATTTTTTTTGTTGTTCTCCTAGAAAAGAGGGAGAAAAGGCCAGCCATTGCTGTCGGATACTTGTATTTGCATTTTTTCAACTTCTGAAAACCAGCCTCACCTGTGATCTTCTCTCAGGAAGGAAAATTGAACGTAAATATAATTCGATGGAGAGAAATGTTCGTATAAAAAAGTTGTCCTCGTTGAATGGAGTAATTTTTTCTGTTACCTTAGGCAGTGACCAGCAGTGAGTACGTGTTTCCTATCCACCAATGTTGCGCCACACCAAGAATTCTTCCCTCCGAAAAAGGTCTCGATAAGAACCATGTGAGGAAATTCACATTGGACGGCTTCCTCTCCGCTGACAACCTGCTTTCTGACTGAAAATGAAGAGCAAAAAAAAAAAAAAAGTATTAATTTACAGTCAGAATTTTGTTAGACAAAGTTAATCATTGTATGCGGTTTAGTCGGACTATTTTCTCCGCCCATGTTGCTCACAATGTTTCGGCCGTGTACCCTCCCTCGCCCTCTTCGGTTGTTCTTCGTTCAGGAATGCAGGAACTTGTTCCTAGGGCACAACATATAGAGTAGTGTAGGGTAAGGTAAGGAGCATACATTACAGGGGCTAGTTTGTACATTTAGTTTTTAAAAAAATCCCCAAAGAGGACCGACGGTACATGGCAGAAACCTTGTGAAAAAATGAACAACGTGATCAACAAAAATAGTCCAACTATATCGAATTAAATGAGTAATCATTTACTGTATAAATGTAACGCGAATAAGGGCATCAAAGGTTTGTCAATGCAGAAAAATTGAGACAAGCCTTACTGACAGAAAAGAGCCATGATTAGAATAATATATGAACATTTGCAATAGAAATACGTTTCAAATAATTTTACTATAGAAATTCATTTTAAATGATTTTTGTGCGTAAGTTGATTGTAAAAGATTTTACTTTATAAATGCACTGCATTTCATTTTACTCCAGAAATGCATAACAAAAAAAAAAACAAACAAAAAAAACAACGACAAATAAACAAAAAAAACCCAGATTGTCAATGGTCATGAATCAACCTAAACAGTACTGACTGAATACTATAAAAACATGTATAGTGTATGACCGTTTATTCTAAAAGTAAACTTTAAATGATTTTACGATAGAACTATATTTCAAATCAATTTACACAAACGTACATTGCAAAAAAGAAAAAAATTTGTGAGTGGTCAGGAAACAACGCAAGTGTTTACTAAATGAGTATCGCGTGCATAATTATGATATGAAGTAGATGTCACATAATAACAAATATATAATAAATCATAAAATAGCATGAATAATTGATGTAAACTCGCAATCACAGCCAATAATTGAACAACCGTAGCATCAAAATTTGAAGTCAAATACTACCAGGGAATAATATGGTCAGAATGAATTTTATTTATGGCATCACAAACGTTTTCCATTGGAAAACATTCAAAATAGAGTAAAAAAAAACCATCAAGGAACATCTAGATTCTGGAGATATATAAACAAACATATGCTCATATATTAAAAAAAAATATCAAAGCCTTCGCCACCTTTGGTGGTTACGGTTGTTCAATTATCAGTAGATGAATATTATGCATTTATCTTTTTTTTTTAGTTACATGCTGTATAATACCGTTAATACGATACCCTTAGGAATTTAAGAGAGGAATCCAAGAGAGATCATTGTTATCACATGTGGATTTTATATGGAATATAATGTGAAACAAACAAAACACAGACAAAAATGACTTTTTGATAATCCTTCCACACAGGGTTACTGATGGCAATACATTCCATAAGTTGCAGTTTGGACTTGAAAATATTTATACTACAGTGTAGAAGACCCGTTATTGTACAAGATAGGTGAGAATCAACTCCCTATTAGAAATCATGTGTAACTTTTGTATATCTTTTTATTATTTCTTACTGGGACCAAGCAGGGAATCCCCCCAAAATTAATAGGGAGTTTCTTTTCACTCGCTCAGTGTACAGAAAGTCATGCTCTTCTACATACACCTCACCCCATCTTCTTCATTATTTCAAGCTTACGCTAGTGCTCGGAAGAAGGGTCTACAACCAATGCATCCTCCTGATAGTCACCTATGGAGCTGAAAAATAGAGCCTAACTAAAAGACTGACCTTTAAACTGAGAACCATTCGATGTGTAAATGAGAGAATCATGTTCAATATAAGATGGAGAGATCACCAGACAGCACAATATATCAGGAAAAAAAAAACAGGTCTGATAAATCATAGAATCCATAATAAACTTAAATGGCAATGGGCTAGTCATGTTGCGAGAATGACAGACAACCGATGGACTTCACGAATCATAACGTGGATCCCCAGAGATCACATGCGAAGCCAGGGTCGACAAAATATGAGATGGCATGACGAATTGGATAAATTCAGAAAGTACTGGCTCCGTGACGCCCACGATAGAGACCTCTGGCGAATTTTGAGGGAGATCTGTGTCCAACGACGGACACTAAAAGGCTGATAACGATGATGATGAACCAGGGAATCCAAGACAATCTAATAGGGAGTTTCTTTCCACCAACCTTGTATTTAGAAATCTACGCACTTACTTTCACCTCGTTCCATCTTCTTAATTATTTTGAACTTATCATCAATTGGTGAGACTTTTCTTTCGAATTTCTCTCCTGATTTCTGTGTTGATATGGGGGCGTTATGCAAAGACTTTATCAATTTTAGTTTTCAAAATAATTCTTTGAAATCTTCATGAACTTTTGCATGCTAACTAATATCTGACAATAGTCTTGCGGGAATATGAAAACAAGCCTGCATTTCGAACGTGCACATCATTGAATAGTGCCATTTGACGAATGTCGTTACAACGCCAGTTTACAGTTTTGAAAAAAACATTACATCGTGCTACACGATCTTTATTTCTGGGTTGTAAGTGTTATTTTCTTGTTTGTAAAGAGTGTAGAAAAGCTGTCATTCTCTTGAAGCCTTGCTTTCGTGGTAAGCATAGCGATATTTATAGTATCGTTTTTCTTATTCTATGCGATTAAAAATGAGCAAATTTGCCCGTTGTTCAGTCATAAATAAGTAGAAAATCAAAATGAATATAAAAAACTATCTCTGTCCTAGTCGCAATAGTTTAGAGGGAATGATTGACATTTTTCTATACTTCTCAGAGATAATCAATCAAAAAATAACACTCATTACCCAGGGAGAAATTTAAAAAAAAAATGAATAAAAGTTAGCGAGATAACAAAGAAAAGTATCATTAATAATGAATAAAGGTATGCGTCTTACGTGTCAGAGAGTAACCAAGAGAAGAGAAAGCCAGAAGAAAACAGACAATCTTGAAGCCGTACATTTTGACGTCTGGTCTATAGATAAAGAGTCTTCTATTTATAAACCGGCCTCTTTTTTTTTTTTGCAATTGTAAAGTGCACTGCTGCAACAATATGTGACTTTGCAGGGAATGTGTTCGCCCAATCAATATCTTTAATTCAAAAAACATTTTTTTTTCATACGGTTATTTGTTGTTATTGTTGTTGCTGTTGTTTTTTTTTCTTTACTCAGATGTCCTCGTCGAAGCGCTGTTGCAGTCAGGTTGACTCTCATAGATTTCAGAAAAACAAATCGAGAGAAACGAAGAGGTGGAAGAAGGGAAGTTTCGGCGTCTGATTTAACCAATTAAAGGCGGCAGGTGACGTAGAATAATAGTAATTACTATCACTACTACGACTGAAATATCAGTCATTCGCATTTAATAGGTTACACCTGAACTGCCGTTTACTGAGATTTAAAACAGCTCGACTCAACAACCATCGTATGAAATTAAGATATCCAACTATCTATCTATTAGAGACCGTCAACCAAATAGTTTCTGCAGTTTTTAAGCAATTCTATCTATCTATCTATCGATGTATATGCCATGCGTATAGACCGCACAAATAGAACTAGAGGGCTTGAAATTTATAACTTATTATGTCTGCTATAATCATTTTTTTAAACACACCCAAATAGTTTTTAGTGGATGTTCAACGAAAGGCAAGAGAAGCAGCTCCTTTATTGATCATCCCTTTTTTTCTATATTTTAATTAATCACCCTTAACACGGCATGCTACCAAAATATGTTGATCATGTGACGTTTCCAGGGTGAGCCAAATGTCATTGACTGATTTGCTTGGATTTCACATAAATCCTGTATTTCAGTTTGATTCAACTAAAAAATATTCATCAGTTCAATATTTTTCCATTTTTCATGTAAATAAAATTTTGAGTCGTCCATTACATAAGATTATCAAAAAATTATACCCATTCAATAAAGAAATTGAACACTGCATTTTGATCCACTCATCACACACACACATACATTCATGTTTGTTTATCATATGGGACATATCATATCATAGGGGACAAATCATTTACCAAAAGGCAAGATGATTCGTAGATGGCAATGGCATTATTCAATAGGGACACTAATATTTCCACCAGCACATGCCAAATACTAATTAGCAATACACGTTCAGCTAATTATTCAGTCGATTATACAAACGTCTACGGATTCTTGAAACCCTCATCATAAAACCGAGAAACCCAAAACTAAACAAGATCTTCGTCAGTGTGAGAACTAGGATTTTGAATGTATTCAACAACAAATCATAACGCACCAATGACAAGCGCCGAGTTCAACAATCAAGTAAGCAAGAGTGTGAAAAATTTACGAAAGGAAAACAGACGTGTATACATTAATTATATTGTTACTGCTTTGAACATCACACGGTGTGAAAATTCTTTTTGCCTTTTCTCCATCCATTGTCGATATTGACAGAGGTTAGAATTTTGCGTTCACAAAAAGAAGGATTTTTTTTAACTAAAAATTAATAAAAAGGAACTAACGGAAGTAACCGAATACTTTGAAAGTATATTTCCACTCGTCGTATAGAGAGAAACAGTCCAGTTTAGTATTGTAGCTGCGATGTAAATACAACCGCTCCCGAAAGCACTGAAAATAATTTCTCTAAGTACTGAAAGCAAACTTCCTTCTTCCGGATTTTAAAAATTTTACTGAAGAAATAAAGTATGCAAAAGTTCACGGTGGGTTTTCAGAAAAATTCGTCTCACAAAATTTTGCAAAAAAAAAAAATTCTTTAAATGCGATTATTTGAAAAGATCTTTTCACTGACAACAGCTCGCTATAGCTGATAAAACACCAAGATTGTGGCAAGAATTTTTGATTACAAAGATGAAATTGGTAGAGTGTCTGACCACCCGTAAAGAAGTTGTACATTCATTTTTAAGTATATTTTTCTTCTATTTTGATCATGTGTGCACACAAACATTGTTATAGACAACCAAATTTATATATACACACACACACACACACACACACACACACATATATATATATATATATATATGAGTGCATTATATTATTTGGAACTCTATTTGAAATAACCTCCTGTTATTACACAGAGACTGTGTCACTTAGCCTAGACACAAGGAGGTTATTTGAAATAGAGTTTCAAATAATATAATGCATTCATAATTATTCTATCGGATTATACATCCATCTTTCAATAAAACATTCATATATATATTACAAATTTAAATAAAGAGGTAGGGATAATTTTAAGACGTCTTGCAAATATAGTTTGCGAATGTAAAATATTGGTTAAAGAGTGTGTTCACTAAAAAAATAGATGATGAGTCCGATTTTAATGGATTTCAAAATATCACTGTCGTGGTTACATAAGTAATGTGTGAAGGGAATAATCGACATTTTCTATACATTTTAGATCTAAATCAATCAGAAAATAACATTTATCATCATCAGTCTTTTAACATCCGTCGTTGGACATAGAGCTTCCCCAGGATTCGCTACAATTCTCTATCAAGGGTGCCGTGGAGCCAGTATTTCCTGAATCTGTCTAGTTTATCTCTCCATCTTGTATTCTATCGGCCTCGGTTTCGCATGTGATATATCTGGGGATCCATATTGTGAGTTGTGATGTCCATCGGTTGTCTTTTATTTTTGCAACATAGCCTGCCCATTGCCATTTTTTGAGCATGGTTCTCTCATGTGCGCGTTGCATGCTTCTCAGTTTACGAGTCTGTCTCTCGCTTAGGTTCTATGTTTTAGTTCCATAAGTGACTATCGGGAGGATGCATTGGTTGCATACTTCTGGTTTTAGGATTATTGGGATCGTCAGATTTTTGAAAGTTGAGCTTGCTCTGCCGAAGGCTTGCCATCCCAGAGTGATTCTTCGCTTGATTTCCTCCTTTTTTGAGGATCTCATTGAGATTCGTTGTCCTAGGTAGATGTAGTGGTCTACAATCACAGCAACTCCTTCATAACATTTATACAAAGGGACAAACAAGTGTTGGACGTTACGAGAATGTTAGTAATTAAACATAGACCTGTCTTTATCGAAAGAGAACATCTGTTCGATCATGCAGATGATGAGTCACCGATCAATTTGAAAGATATTTTAGATTTCTTTAACCTTCAAGCTAGCTTTTTTTTATGGACGTCTTCAACGATCATCATCTTTGATATCCTCTCGACTGTCATGAAATCTCATGCGCCACTCGAATACATATACCATGTGCATGACATGCATCCTTCCCCATAGACTTCAATTAACATACGGAAAGATTCCGTAGCCTCTTTCGTCAATATCACAAAAAATTTCAAATTGATGCACTGCACAATTCACGACACGTCAGAAAAGTATGTTTACTTGAAGTAATGCGTAACTGTGAAGTGAAGACGTGAAGGGATTGAAACTTTCAGGGGTTATTTATGTTTGTCCACTAGACAATGAATACAACTTGATTCCTGCATGCGCACTGTGGTTTGACTTACATAAGCAGTCTCGTTATTCAATTGTCACACCTCGTATATATATATATATATATATATATACATATATATATATATATATATATATATATAGTCAAGGAAGCTTTTCAGAACACGAGACATATTGAAAAAACTTCTTCAATTTCTTATGTCACTTCAGTCACTCATTTCCCTATATCTGTTGATATAATTTATGTAATTTTCTTCGGTGTTTTTTTTTTTAACGTTTTACACAAATTTTGTTATCATGGTACTATGTGTTAATTTTCTCTTGTTGAGGTCATCAGGTGTTCACCATGTCATTGTTTCGAGGATTTTAAAAACAAAACAGTTACATTAACAAAGTATCCCAGCTGTGCTGATCAAACACCACTTCCCTTTCAGCTATGATTTTAATCTATAGCTTATGTCATACTGCGTGTGGTTTGTTACTTCATTGAGGGTATAATTATGATTTTAATTTTTTGAAACAGGGCTTACTTATGAAGGTTACCCCAAAACCTATATATATATATATATAGTGAAAAGTTCTCGGTCCGACCAAGAAGGGAATGGCCTCTAGCCGACCGACTTCACTTCCCCAAATCTGAGCTAATTTTGTAAACTGCAGATGGAAAGTGCCAAATTACTATACATTCAAAATTTTGAAAGTACATAAATGTAGAAAGTCGATTGTTTTACGCCAAGCTATCAATTGGTAAAATTCTGCCAGCGTTGAAATTCGGCATTCGAAATCCTGGTTTTTGCCTAGGCACAAACAGCCACTAACACCCTCATTAGGAAATACAATGTTAACCATCACACACGCCGGAAAGCTCAACTGATACAAACATACAGAAATTGATATGAACAGACTGAGATTGATAGATAGATAGAGTGATAGCCTGATTGATTGAAAAATTGATGGATAGATTTGATTGAAAAATTGACAGATGGATGAGGTTATTTTTCTATAAGTGGACGTATTTAGTGTTTTATCATCTCACAACAACATTACATTTTCCATCAGAATCTCAAGGACTTCGTTTTCAATTGACGAATGAATCTAAAAGACAGATGTTAAAGGAAAGCAAGAAAATATACACAGCACATCAGTATCAATAAAGACTTTAAAAGTAGGTGTATGATTTGAGTAGTGGATGTTGTTCTTTATTATTATTATTATTATTATTATTATTATTATTATTATTATTATTATTATTTGGAGTCTCACACCAGTTGCCTGGTGGTAACCGCTGGAGTTTGAGTGACAGCAAGTCTCCTCAAGTCTCCAGCCCTCCTCTCCTAGTACTCATAGGTCGCAGTAATTCTGCGATTTCCACTTTCACACCGGTTGCCCAGTGGTTATCGCTGAAGGCTGAGTGACAATAAGTCTCCTCAGGTCTTCAGCTAACGTCTCCTCTCTCTTTCGCATATCATGGCAGAGCTACAATTCGTTGCAGTACTTATATCTCTAGTACCTTCCTCAGTATCCGTGCAGTTCCCAGTAGTGCTGTGGTCTGTACGGTCTCTATCCTTCCCCTAATCCCGATCTCCTCCAGTCTCTCCCTCAGCGTTTTGGGGACAGTTCCTAGTGCGCCCACTATGACCGGTACTACCCTGGTTTTCATGTTCCACATTTTCTTTAACTCCCTTGCTAGGTCCTGGTATTTTTCCCTTTTTCCCCTTCCTTCTTTTTTACTCTATGGTCTGCAGGCACAGCAACGTCTACTATTTGGCAGGCCTTCCTTTTTTTGTCTACTATTACTTAGTCCGGTCTTCTTGCCTGGATGAGGTGGTCAGTTTGGATGTCATTATTATTATTTGCAATCTCACACCAGTTGCCTGGTGGTAACCGCTGGAGTTTGAGTGACAGCAAGTCTCCAGCCCTTCTCTCCTCGTACTCATAGGTCGCAGTGATACTGCAGTTTACAGTTTCACAACGGTTGCCCAGTGGTCATTGCTGAAGACTGAGTGACAATAAGTCTCCTCAGGTCTTCAGACAACGTCTCCTCTCTCTTTTGCCTATTATGTCAGTGCTGCAGTTTGCATTTCCACCTTCGCTTCCTCTGTTGGATCACTGTTGACAGTTAACGTTGCAGTCCTTATATTTCTGGCACTTTCCTCATATTATTATTATCATTATTAGTTTTTACCGAGATAAGTGGATGGTTTGAACGGGAAGGGAACGAATTTGAAGTGAATTAAAAGTCTAATTCCTACAAACGCTCGAAAGACGTAGTAATCAATATAACAGTAGATCTCCTCTTGAGAGGGTGTCTTTTCGACCACCTTCACAGCTAAATCAGATGGTGCTTGGTGAATTAATTATAAAACATTTCAATCTACACATTCAAAGATTTGGGCGATATCACGAGGACGACACTAAATAGAATCTGTTTGGAGAGCATTGGAATGAAGGTCAGCGTCAATGGTGAGCCCCCGTTCATTGTAAATGATATTTTAAGTTTACCTACCGAAGCATGCTCTTTTTTTTTTCGCAGATCGATTTTAGTGAATATCACTGGCTTGCTTCATTGATAAAATAATAAAGAATTATTTCCAACAAATGCCAGCGATCAGTGTTGGTGCCGAAATAAGAAAGCCAGTTTTCAAATGCCGATTTTCTAATCAAGCAGGCGCTCCCCACTTGGAAAAATATCCCTACCCAAATTTCTCACGGCTGTAGCAAGTTCGATTCTCACTGGATGCCTCATACATGTCCTTGTGTCTGACTATGCTAGGTTTGGTAAATTGTAAATCAATATAGAGACCTATTTTGAATGATCCTTGACGGACACCCCATAACTGCTGTAATGTTCCTCTCTAAGATAAGCTTGGTAAATATTTGTTCGAGTACAGATGAAAGCCAGGATTCCGAATACTGATTTTCTAGGCAGACATGCGTCCATTGTCGTAACACCCACTGATGATTGAACTCACTAACTTTATTTCTGATGATATTGTACAGGTTAAGCAAAAAGTTCAGAGGTGCCGATAACATTGAGCGTCACTGTAAGAACATCAAGTACCATAAGCAGCAGCAAGAGATATTGTACAAGACTAAGTGGAATTTTATTCTCAATGCGTGTCGTACACCGTGGGAATGCTGCAAACATTCAAAAGCTTGGACAAATGAAAAAGATAGAAAGGCAAAAACTGCCAGCTGGCGAGTGCTAGAAGCTCATAGATGGCTACCAGCAACGTTTAGAGTCAGTCATTGTTGCCAAAAGGGGCGTGCAACTGAATATAAAGGGCATATTTCTGATTTCCTTTTTTTAAAAATTACTACATCCAAGTTAGAAAAAAAGATTCTTTGTTAAATTACTTTGGATATCTTATTAAAATATTTTGATGGCACAAATTTGGTTGAATGACATTCATTTCTGATGATATCGTAAGGTTTATACATAAAAATTCAAGGGTGCATATAATCCTGACCAGCGCTATAAACAGTCACCCATCTTAGTACAAATCTTCCTCGTTAGCAAAATCTGTCTCAAGTAAGCTTTACATCATCGAACAGAGACTAGCTTAAAACGCTTTGAATTCAAGTGCGTTTCTCCCGGGTTCTCTTTGTTGTGTTCTTGTACATAAACAATGCAATGTTGCAATGATAGATGTGGGTGTTGTTTGAATGTCTATCGGTTCTCGAACAAGGATGACCCGCCGGGAAACAACGAGAAATTTGCCATCTGTAGTGGAATCTTCAAAAGAAGAGAATAAAAGTACTTTAAAATGGACGACAGCTTCTATGCTGACAGCCGTGGGAAATACAGGGACTGGAAAGTTCACTCGTAATGTCAACAAAGCAAAGCAGGTTCGTTTGGTAGGGTCGAATATTTTTTAATGAATCCTATTGACAATGGCTTTTGATAGAACAAAGCAAAGTGAAACACTGCAAGGCCGTCTGAAGTCCAAGCAATATACCGGGGCCCCGAACCCTTCGCCCTCAACATGTTAAGATTAGTTTTTTTTTCTTCAACAGGGAAATTTGCAGTATCCTGCTGTAGAAAATCTAGAGAAGGTTTTGAGAAGGTTCTCTACGTCTGCTATTTAATACATGAAAACCTTGAATCGTGTAGTTTTGATTTGTGCTGATTTTGATGGATTACCGTTGAGGTATGGCATTACAAATTAATATAACTAATTACAAGCTGAAAAAAAATGAACATCGAAGTATGATAAGACTTTGAACTGCGCAGTTTTAAACAGCGCAGGGAATTAGGGAACGAATTAAGCGCATTAATCGATTTATACCTGTAATATGAACCTTAATCTTTATTTTTCAAATTGAATTTCGGAGCCCCTGAAATTACAAGACCCTGATAAACTCTCGAGTGTGCCAATGTAATAAAACGGCACTGAAACATTTTCTTTCTGTCCGTCAAAGTTATATATAACATATATAACTAATATAGATTTACAAGATGATTAAAAAGGTGTAACTTCTTCAAATGCATACTATTTCTTTATTATTTAACTTACACGTTTTTTTTTCCTTTTCAGATTGTGGTTGTTGGTGAAACGATATTTACGGATGAACAAAATAACAAAAAACATCCAACAGATCGTGAAGAACCAACTAATGGCAATGTTAATTGAAAACTTCCAACACTGTTTCTAGGATTCAGAACAACGTCTCGGTTGGTTTGTGGCTTCCCTATTTATGAACGAGATAAAGTTGAATTTGGATGGCAAGCCTTTGGCAGAGCAAGCTCAACCTTCAAAAAAATAAGAAGATCCGATTGATACTAAAAAGAAGGGTGTACAACCAATGCATCCTCCCAATAGTCACTGATGGAGCTGAAACATGGAACCTAACCAGGAGACAGATCCGCAAACTGAGAACTATGCAACGTGCACATGAGAAAATTATTCAAGGCGTCACATAGAGAGACCACAAGACAGCACAGTACATCTGGAAAAAGACAAGAGTCAGGGACATCATAGAATCCACTAAAAAGCTCAAATGGCAGTGGGCTGGCCATGTTGCACGAATGGCAGACAACCGATGGACATTGCACTTCACGACATGGATTCCCCGAGAGCACAAGCGGAACCGAGGCCGGCAGAATACTATATGGAGAGATGAAATAGACGAATTCAGAAAATACTGGCTCCGCGACGCCCATGATAGGGAAGTGTGGCGAATCCTCGGGAAGGTCTATGTCCAACGAAGGACGATGAAAGACTGATGATGATGATGAAAGTTGAATTGCGATCTAGCTGATAATGAATATTTTTACACAGTCAGTCTCATTACTTTCCAGACAGGCTTCGTATTTACCTAGGTCTCTATAAAATCACGCTGAGCGGTTCCTGCAAAGTCACTAATGTTAAGATGAAGCATTCACTATTTATACATGCATATAGTGTATATATTATCTTCAATTTCATCATAAGATAAAGCTTTGTAAATTATTTTCTATTAATTCTTTCATCTTAATTTCAGTGGCTTTTGCAACTGCTCAGACCATCATTCTACGTTAGTTATATCCAACGGTTCTATTACCCGTAAATAATAATAATAATAATAATAATACAAGCCAGAGGCAGTTTTGGAGAATGACAACCACAAACTACTCTGGGACTTTGACATCCAAACTGACCACCTCATCCAGGCAAGAAGGCCGGACTTAGTAATAGTAGACAAAAAAAGGAAGGCCTGCCAAATAGTAGACGTGGCTGTGCCTGCAGACCATAGAGTAAAAAAGAAGGAGGGTGAAAAAAGGGAAAAATACCAGGACCTAGCAAGGGAGTTAAAGAAAATGTGGAACATGAAAACCAGGGTAGTACCAGTCATAGTGGGAGCACTATGAACTGTCCCCAGAACGCTGAGGGAGAGACTGGAGGAGATCGGGATTAGGGGGAGGATAGAGACCGTACAGACCACAGCACTACTGGGAACTGCACGGGTACTGAGGAAGGTGCTAGAGATATAAGTACTGCAACGAATTGTAGCTCTGTCATGATATGCGAAAGAGGGAGGAGACGTTAGCTGAAGACCTGAGGAGACTTATTGTCACTCAGCCCTCAGCGATAACCACTGGGCAACCGGTGTGAAACTGTAAATCGCAGTATTACTGCGACCTGCTAGTACTAGGAGAGGAGGGCTGGAGACTTGAGGAGACTTGCTGTCACTCAAACTCCAGCGGTTACCACCAGGCAACTGGTGTGAGATTCCAAATAATAATAATAATAATAATAATAAAAACAAAAATCGACAGAACACAGACAAACAGCAAGTGCCTCCTGTGCGGCGAAAGAGACGAGACCGTAAACCATATAACTAGTGAATGTAATCAACTCGCTCAGAAGGAGTATAAGCACAGACACGATAGAGTAGCAACGATGATACACTGGGAACTAGTAAACAAATGGGATTCAACCATGTGGAAAAGTGGTATCCGCACAAACCAGAGGCAGTCCTGGAGAATGACAACCACAAACTACTGTGGGACTGTGACGTCCAAACTGACCACCTCATCCAGGCAAGAAGACCGGACTTGGTAATTGTAGACAAGAAGAGGAAGACCTGCCAAATAGTAGAAGTGGCTGTGCCTGTAGACCATTGAGTAGAGAAGAAGGAGAGTGAAAAACGGGAAAAATACCAGGACCTAGGGAGAGAATTGAAGATGTAGAACATGAAAGACAGGGTAGTGCCAGTTATAGTAGGTGCACTGGAAACTGTTCCAAAGACACTGGGGTGAGACTGGAGGAGATCGGGATAAGGCGAAGGATTGAGACTGTATAGACCACAGCACTGCTAGAAACTGCGCGGATACAGAGGAAAGTCTTAGAAATATTAAGACTGCAACGTTAATTGTTAATAGTAACCCAATAGAGGAAGGGAAATGAAAGCAGAAATCTGAGCTGCAGCACTGACATGATGGGTGGGGAAGGAGGAGATGCTGGCTAAAGACCTGAGGAGACTTATTGTCACTCAGCCTTCAGCAATGACCACTGGGCAACCGGTGTGAAACTGTAAACCACAGTATTACTGCGACCTATGAGCACTAGGAGAGAGGGGCTGGAGACTGGAGGAGACTTGCTGTCACTCAAACTCCAGCAGTAACCACCAGGCAACTGGTGTGAGATTGCTGATAATAATAATAATAATAATAATAATAATAATAATAATAATAATAATAATAATAATAATAATAATCTAGCAAGAGAACTGGAGAAGATGTGGGACATGAAAGTCAGGGTAGTGCTAGTCATAATAGGCGCACTGGGAACTGTCCCAAAGACACTGAGGTTGAGACTGGAGGAGCTCGAGATAAAAAGAAGGATTGAGACTGTACAGACCACAGCACTGCTAGGAACTGCACGGATACTGAGGAAAGTACTGGAAATATAAGGACTGCAACACTAAATGTTAGCAGTAGCCAAACAGAGGAAGGAAAATAAAAGCAGAAATGTGAACCATAACACTGGCATAATTGGTGAGGGAGAGAAGAGATGTTGGCTGAAGACCTGAAGAGACTTATTGTCACTCAGCCTCCAGCAATGACCCCTGGGCAACCGGTGGGAAACTGTAAACCACAGTATTACTGTGGTCTATGAGAATGAGGAGAGGAGGGCTGGAGACTTGAGGAGACTTGTTGTCACTCAATCTCTAGCGGTAACCACCTGGTAACTGGTGCGAGATTGCATAATAATAATAAAAGACACTGAAGGCGAGACTGGAGGAGATCGGGATAAGGGGAAGGATTAAGACTGTACAGACCACAGCACTGCTAGGAACTGCACGGATACTGAGGAAAGTGCTAGAAATATAAAGACTGCAACGCTAATTGTTAACAGTGACCCAACAGAGGAAGGGAAATGAAAGCGGAAATGCAAACTGCAGCACTGGCATGATTTGCGAAGGAGAGAAGAGATGTTGACTGAAGACCTGAGGAGACTTATTGTCACTCAGCCTTCAGAAATGAGCACTGGGCAACCGGTGTGAAACTGTAAACTGCAGTATTACTGCGACCTATGAGTACTAGAAGAGAAGGGCTGGAGACTTGAGGAGACTTGCTGTCACTCAAACTCCAGCGGTTACCACCAGGCAACTGGTGTGAGATTTAAAAATAATAATTATAATGATAATGATAATAATTATAATAATAATAATAATAATGATAATAATGGTTGCGGGAGAGGAACCAAGGAGGCGAATGACTTGCTCTACATCGACGAGATGATATTGGACAAAATAAGAAAGAGATGAAGAAAATTATAATGTGATGGATAGACTATGAAAAAAAACAACAACAAAAAAATGACGTGATACCACATAGCTGGATACTGGAATGCCTTAGAATGTTCAAGATCTGTGAACCAGTGGTGAGATTCATTGCCGACTCTATGAAAAACTGAAAGTAGACTTGACAGCCGCAGGAAAAAATTTAGCTGAGGTAAGTATAAAAAGGGCAATCTTCCACGGAGACTCTGTGTCTCCATTGCTATTTGTTCTAACAATGATACCACTCAACAGAATCCTAAAATACAACAAAAGATAACGAATCTCTAAAGCAAAAGGAAAAGTCAACAACTTAATGTACATGGACGACATAAGATATTTGCAAAGAACAGGGAGAGCTCGAGACGCTGTTCAACAAAGGGAAGGAATACAGTGATGACATTGGGATGGAGTCTGGAATAAAAAAATGTATAATTATGGTAATGCACAAAGGAAGGCTCACAGCAGCAAAAGGTATCGAACTCCCAGACAGCCAGAAGATTAGAGCATTGACCACACAAGACTGATACATTTACCTGGGAGTTCTCGAATGTGACACGATAAAACGGGAAGAAATGGAGGAGAAAATAAGAAAAGAGTACCTTAGGAGGGTTAGGAAGATATTAGAGACCAGACTAAACAGCAGGGACCTTATAAAAGGAATGGACACATAGGCTGTATCGGTAGTTAGATACACAGGACCATTCCTTTGATGAACGAAG
Source organism: Thysanoteuthis rhombus (assembly GCA_963457665.1). Taxonomy (NCBI): domain Eukaryota; kingdom Metazoa; phylum Mollusca; class Cephalopoda; order Oegopsida; family Thysanoteuthidae; genus Thysanoteuthis; species Thysanoteuthis major. The sequence continues at coordinate 17,162,296 of OY735214.1, read as the reverse complement.
GGAGAACTCCAGTCAATGGACCGGTGAATAAGGAAGCTTATGACGATGCAAAAGGCGTTACATCCCAAAGATGACACGAATAGACTTAAGGTGAAGAGAAAAAAAAAGCGACAGAGGACCCGTCAGCAAAGAGGACTGTGTCCAGAGGACCAAAACAGGTCTACAAAAGTATGTGCAAGCAAACAATGAAGATATCATAAAGCGTGTCTGAAGCAGCGCAACAAACAACAAAAAAGTAGAAAACAATAGAGCAGCACAGCCAACAAGGAAAGAAAAATGGGAAGAGAAGAAACTATACGGAAAATGTAAAAGACAGATACAGGATGTGGCCGACGAGAGATCATGGCCATGGCTACGAAAAGGAAATCTGAAGAGAGAAACAGAATTGCTCATTATAGCAGCCCAAAACAAATGCATCAGAACAAACTGTATCGAAACAAAAATCGTCAGATCACAGACAAACAGCCAGTGCCGCCTTTGTGGGGAAAGTGATGAGACCGTGAACCACATAACTATAGAATGTAGTCAACTTGCCCAGAAGAAGTATAAACACAGATACGATAGAGTAGCAACAGTAATACACTGGGAACTGAGTACACGAATGGGATTTAACCATGCAGAAAAGTGGCACCTGCACAAATCGGAAACAGCTCTGGATAATGGAAACCAGAAATTACTTTGGGACTTTGACACCCAAACAGACCATCCCATCCAAACGAGAAGACCGGACCAAGTAATCGCAGACAAGAAGTGGAAAACCTGCCAAATGATAGACGTGGCCGTATCTGCAGACCATAAAATGATTAGGAAAGAAAGTGAAAAACTGGAAAAATACCAGAAACTGGCAAGAGACCTGAAGAGGGTGTGGAACATGAAAGTCAAGTTAGTAACAGTAATGATATGTGCACTCAGAACCATACCAAAGACACTGAAGACAAGATAGGAGGAACTAGGGATAAAAAGGAAGGATTGAGACTGTGCAGACCACAGCACTGCTAGGGACTGCACGAATACTGGGGAAAGTGCAAGAAATATGAGATCTACGTCCAAGCTGTTAGCAATAGTTTAACAGAGGAGGAGAATCCCCCCCAACCTCCCCCACACACAAATGGGATGGATGGACGAGCTGCAGCACCACTGTGATAGGTGTGGGAGAGATGAGAGGAGGGCTGAAGACCTGAGGAGACTTACTGTCAGTCTTCAGCGATAACCACCGGGCAACCGGTGTGAAACTGTAAACCACAGCACTGTTGCAGACTGTGAGAGCGTGGAGAGGAGGGTCGGAGACCTGAAGAAACTTGATGTCACTCAGCCTCCAGCTGTAACCACCAACCAACTGGTGTGAAAATTAATAATAATAATAATAATAATAATAATAATAATAATAATAATAATAATAATAATAATGGTGATGATAAAAACTGCAACCAAAACTCTCGACATAGGTTTCCTCAGTTTTAAAGTTGGTCTGGCTGGTTTTCTGGCTATGTATGTATCATGGTTACAGGCCACAGCAATGGAGCTAGAAGGCTGAAAATATTTACTCCTTATATACCCCCCAAAAAACCGTTTGATTGTCTTTTGAACCCCCCCCCCCTCACTAAATAGGTTCTCTGTGTAGGGATTTAGTTCACAATGTTAAGTTTATACTAAATACGTCAACTTAGTTTGAGTCCAGCACCGTTCACATCTGTTTTTTTTTCTGGTAATAATTCGAAATTTATTTTGGTGATCATCGCCCAACAAAAGTCGAGCGCAGTAAATTATTCATTTTTCATTTTTTTTCAATTGATCACCCCCAACGAAAAAAAAGTGGGTTTCTATTGAGTGACTAACCAGACCTATTATTATTATTATTATTATTATTATTATTATTATTATTATTATTATTATTATTATTATTATTATTCATTTCCACGCATTGTGTATTATAAAAGAAGCGAGACAAAACGAAGTGCGTTAAAAATCGATTCCTATTCTGCGGTTGAGTCAACATTTCAAAAGCTTTTTTTGTTGAATTATGAATAAGACATCTTACTTGTGCAAGATGTGGCTGTCTTCACGGTTGTTAATGGTTAGCAAGTTTGACTGCCATACGTCAGACAAAGGCGTTGATCCTTTTTCAACTAACTGATTCAATCGATGAATAAAGCGCCTACCGTAGAGCGATGATTAGCAAGCCAGATGCACAGATCATTTTTTCTCCTTTTACTCAATGTCAAACCCCAACGATTAAAAAAAAAATTGATGTCCCCTAAACTATAAAGAAATGATTCAAAAGCCTGGCTGCTACTGCCGTGTCAGACTCCACCCCCAGACTGAAAAAGGTTATTGCACCTTTTGTATTGTACATATACCAAATAAATACGTAGGTATACAGAACTTGTCAGTTTATCTCAGTTAGTCAGAGAGTCGCCTCTCAATCACATGACCGTGTTTACCAAATCCTGGTAGAGAAATGTTGATTTTTATAAAAAGGTTTGGTTTGATATGACATGATAGACAGACAGTGAAAGGTTCACTTCCCTAAATTTGGTGAACATCGTTTCCTTCTGTCAATTCAGTCACGTCTGTTCGTCCGTTCGTTCGTCAGGCCACACGATATCTCCGAAAGCACAGAATGGAATTTTAGAAGGTTTCGAAGAAAGGTGGGCTATAGTGTGATAAAGAGGTTAGAAACTTTGGGGTGGATCCAGGGATCTCCCTTCTGATTAAGAGATATTTTTCCAGGTTTTTTTTTTTCGATAACATTTTTGCTAACGCAGATGACTCTCCACACGATATACCAAAAATTATCGATGGATTTCCATTAAGTTCTGTAGAGAAGTGGACAATAGGATGCGAGAACATCGATCAAATTTTGGTGAAGAACCATGCACAGTTATCTCCCTTACGTCGTAGTTATATGTCCAAACCACATAATATTGCTATAATTTCATAACTGCCCACATGATATCTCAAAAAGTTATGAATGAATTTCTATGACATTTTTTGGAACGATGGACTATAAGCTACGAAAGAAATTATTAAATTTTAGAGCAGATCCTCACGCAATTTACCTCCCCAACGTTGCAGTTATATATCAAAATCGCATTATGTCGCCTAGTTTTTTTCCCCTGTCCGCTAGTTATCTCCAAAAGTTATCGATAAATTTCAATCAGATTTCGTGAAAGGTTGGACAATACACCGCTAGAGAACTGATTAGATTTTGGAATGGATCTACTTAAAAAAACATCGTCTACGTCATAATTATATTTCCAAACAAAATAATATCTCATGTCTGAGCTCACGGTGTCTCTGAAAGAACTGATTGGATTTCTATGAATTTTTTTGTAAGACGATGGACAATAAGGTAGAAAGGGTCGTGAATTTTTTTTTGGCTGATCCAGTGATCTTTTTCAAAAATTTTTTGATTACATCTACATATACGCACACCACTGTCACCACGAAATCTCTAAAAGTTATCAATTAATTTCAATGATATCTTGTGGGATGGTGGACAATAGGCTATGAAAGAGTGTCTGAATTTTCAATCCCCTATTGTCAATTCTGTTCCCTTATTTTAAACTAATCTTCATGCATGTTTGGGCGCTAGCCATAGAGCAGCGGTTAGCAAGCACTACATTACTAGTATAGAGAGTTTGATCCTCACCTAGTGCTCAATTACTGTATCCCTGTGTCACTAAGGTTAATTTTCATAAATATTTCTCCGTTTACCGTAGACTGATAGTTAGCACCCTTATCTCACAGACCATTGTGTAGTAGGTTTGTTCCTTCCACGGTTCGCTGGTACCGAGTTCCCGTGTCAGTCTTAACTAAGCTCAATAAATACCAACTGGTAAATTAGCTAGTGTTCAACAATCATGTTCAAACCATGACCAAGGTGCATACTGTAGAGCGATGGTTGGCAAACCAGACTCACACACCATTGCAAATTTTGTGAATCTGATCCTACTCGGTCCTCTATTATTGTGGCCCTGTAGCTCACTATCGTTGCTTAGTAATAATCTGGTCGCTTATTGTTGAACAGTTGTTGGCGAACTCGTCTCAAGTGAGATTAATTCTCCCTCACAGTTCTACAATAATAGTCCTGTGCCAGGCTAAAAAGTGTTCTGTGGATACATACCTGTTTGCCTTAGAACGAATGCTTGGGAGCCAGTTCTGTCAACTATTACCTAGTGTTGTGAGTTCGATGCTCACTGGGTTCTCCACAAATATGTCTCCGTTCTAGATTATGCCAAGTATTGTGAATATATACTAAGCAACCATTCCATTTACTACCTGTTCGATATGAACACCCAGAGAGGTTCTTCCTATGGCACTCACATACATGATATCACAGAGGAGAGAGTTAGAGGGGGTAATAGAGGTAAAGGGTTTGGAAGATTGACACAATAGTATCTCATCTGACTTTAATGAAGAACACTGAAAACGATAGAAATGGTTGATTATTAAGGAAAATAAGGATAGAAATTTACTAATCCGAGCTTAGACCGGCAGAAGTCTGCAAGAATGGAATACATCGTACGGATTGAATACTAGCTATGGTTAGGCAAGACCAACCTATTAACCAGTGCTTTATGGCTGTTGTCTCAAGAAGAAATGTGCTAAACTGAGCTTAGTCTAACACAAGAATCCTCAAACGAGATGACATTAGGGAAATTAAGCTATTAACCGTTGCTCTGAGTAGATATTTAGTAGATACTTAGTAAGCTCAAATTAATATTACGTAAAATTATAACAGTGGGGCTCACAGTGAGAATGTAACTTACGTGACAACAGTGGTGACGTTCCCTCTGCAACAGATTTCCTTAGAAGATATAAAACAAGGTTAGCATGTTCCAGCCTTAAGCAATCACAGTGGAACAATCACTGAGAACTTGACTAACTTGCAATGCTTTCCGAGCCTTATCTTTTACCTTTCGCTCTCGATATCTAAGCGTAACAGTGACGTTTCCAGAGGACGAATAACATCAGTTTCATTAGTTCTAACAGTAAAAGATCAAGGCAACCAAGGAAAGTGCTTTTCACTGGAAATTATTGGTTCATGCCTTTTACAGAGTACATTATGTCTCTGTGGTAGAATGTTTTCTTTAAAGGTTAGAACTTACAGGTTGATGCTTTCACCAATGTTTTTTCTTATTATTTTGAACTCTAATTATGAACCATGCCACGAGTTTCTGAGTAATATTGAATGTTTCATGTTTTTGACATTTTTCAAAATGGAGCTCAAACATTAGGAAAAACGTAACCAATTATTTACTGCTATTAAAAAAAAGGATAAATATATAATTGTAAAACGTATTTCACATCCGTATTTACTAAAATGTAAACAGTTATGATAGAGCTGAAATAAAAGGCGAAAAACGAACGAAAAAATATTATAATGAAAAGAACGGAAAAAATTATCCTCATACATAAACGCATACATATATATATATATATATATGTGTGTGTGTGTGTGTGTGTGTATACATATATATATATATGTATGTATACACACACACACACACATACATATATATATATATATATATATATATATATATGTGTGTGTGTGTGTGTGTGTGGTGAATTTAATAGACGATATGGAAACTCGACATCGGGGAAAATGGACTGTATTTATTTCCATTACATGTTTCGAGAAGTTGTCAGTCCCGTTCACAAACGACAAATTGGGAAAATGATGAAATAGACGAAAATAGATACGAAGTTTGGAGGAGGTGAAGAGATAACGTGTGGTTCTTAATAATATAGTTCTTATTTTTCATCCTTTACCAGCAAAAAGAAGATAGTTATGATGGTGTCAGAGTTCAGCAGAGTTGTACATGGAAGAAAGGAGAAAAGTTTAGTGCTCGTCCATATGTAGTTGAGTGTGAGTGACCGTGTTATCGAGAAAGATTGTACGTGCATATATAGCGTATGTTTGTGATGGTTGATGATTCATGATATGTATTTCTACTCGGGAGTTATTCGTGAGCGTATTATGGAGGAGATGAGGGTATTTTCACTGGTATTTCGCTGTATGAGTATGAGCGTGGATGATCAAAGATTTTAGATCCATATCGGTAGTATATTTTTTAATTTCAAAATGAATCAGTTATCAATTTTTTTGACTTTGTTCTAACCAGCATTGTATGACGTGTATTTTGTGGCACTTGTGGTAAGGTTATTATGTATTGATATTATCATTGAGATGTGTTCAGATATATTGTAGAAACCAGGGCGTTGTTTTATAGAATTATCTATGGCAATAAGTACTACTTCGATGATCTGTCGTGTCATCCTCTGATGAATGTATTCGATCATCTTGGTTTTTGGAGATCAAAAGTGTGTTCTTTTTTGAGGCGGTGTTTTACTATGATATTTTATAGTCGTCTTTATAAGAGCGTGCCAATGTTCATTTTGTCTATTAAATTCACCATTATGTCGGATAAACTTCGTCCAAATTCTCACTATTGTGTTACATTTTTCAACGAAAAATTTTAAACGTCAATATTACCAGATCACGGGGCCCTGAGTAGAAGATAATTTGAAAAGCATCTCATCAAAGGACAACTTTCAATCAAATTTCATTTAAATCTGACTCAAAACAACTGAGAAGGTGAATTTTAAAACAAAATTTATACGCCATTATTGCTTGATCACGATCAAAGTGGAAGATTTTTCCTAAGAAAAGTAACATCTTATCTAGGGACATTTTTCTACCAAGTTTATACTAAAACAGCTGAAAAACAATCGGACCTACTGACCAACAGACAGAGGATTTCATATAGTGGAGAAGATGCTTCTAAAAGAGCAAGAATAGCTTTCAACAATAAAATATTAGGCGCCCACAACTTGGACTCACCTTGCTGTGGTAATATTGCAGCTTGCATAATGCTATAACTTTTAATTGAATGAAAATCGTTTAAAAGTTAGAAAAAACATGGGTCTTTACTAATTTACTTTAGAAAAAAATGGGGATCGGCAGTACTTAAGAATGGGAATTGCACTCATAAAATGAATAACAAAGAATTACATTTCTGAAGCTTCTCTTTTACATTCAAATATTCTGCTATCTTTGTCCGTAAGATGCAAGCTTGGGTGCCTCTAATTTTGACCTCTCAGCAGGGTTGTAGTTAAAGCCTACAACTTCGACTCCACCTCGTTTTGTTTGTATTGCAGCGATCTAGAGCTTCTGTAATTCTCACACACTCGATTCACCGATTCTAGTATCCGCAACGATAATTGTTACGTCACCTGCACCCCTTTCCTTCTCTTTTTTATTGTAATGATTGGAGATGTGAGGTAATGATAGCACTGGCAATGGACTCTGCGAAAAGAATTCAAATTTCGGCTGTGACAATGCGTGTTCACTTCGCATTAATACCCTTGGAAAAGTTATGAGTTTATTTCTTGTGCAGGCGATAGGTAAAATTGCAGATGAAGTGAGTGACGCCACTTCGGACGCTCCTCATCTTTAAGTCAATCTCAGATATTGCAAACTGGAACCGACTATGTAGTAATGTGATATGTGTAGCCTAAACAGGAGCAGCTCAAGCTGTAGCCAGCGTAAGGACATTTTTCTTTCATATACAAAAATTTTGCGTTCCAAAAGCCTCCAGTATCAAATTTAAGATCAATCCGGCTATCCATCAGGCAACTTCGGTGGAGAAAACTGGGATCGGTGCAGACCCCACTTTGCCAAGTGGTGTCTTGGTGTAGATCTTCACTTTGATTCCCTATCCATTCTTCTATTCACAATACTGTTGATCAAAGTAACTGAATTCATCATTATATATTAACAGTTCCAGACAGTCTTCTGGTTTGCATCAAATTAATTTCTAGCACTGATAATAAATGGGAATCTTTTTTAATTGTCCCTATACGCTAAAACATTTTAGCATACTTAACCCTGGTTTAAACTGTTTTAGAGTCTCTTCACTTAAAATGATAGGGGACTAGTTACATAAGCTGGAACGATTGGAGCTGTAGCTAGCGTAAAAGCCCTCTTAGCTGTTCGATGTATACAAAAGTTTCACCTTGGTCCAAAAGTCAACTACCAAATTTTAGCTCAATCCGATAATCTATAAGCAACTTCATTGGAAGAAACTGCAAGTGGTGCAGACCCTTTGCCGAATGGGTTCTGTGAGTAGATTTTTGCTCCGCTCTGATAATGATTGAAAACAAATCAAGTAAAAAAAATACAATAAAAGCAATTGTTTTCGTAGAGAGAAGTAAAAAATCAAATCAACCAACCAGGCCAAACTAGTCCAACTGATTGACTTGACACAACTGACTACACTTGACCAAAAACATATTTTTTAGAACTTTATGTTTGATATGAATTGACAAATACATTTGAAAACATTGCTTTCTCGATGTCTTCGTCAAAGTAAAGCTTTGCTTCTGTTTTTAGCACAATGCAGGGAAGTTGGTCCCGATTGTATACAGTAAAGTCTCACACCTTCGCACATTCGATCACACAAATAGAAAGAAATAAGGTACTTAATGTAAGGAAATCAGAAGTAAATACAGAAGTTATATTTTTATTGTTTCAATCAAATTAAATTAATGATTTGTTTTTATTTTTGCGCCTTTTTTTAACATCGGGTGTCCAAGGGCGAGAAACTTTACAATTGGGACCACCGAACCTACATAGTACCAAATTTCTTTTCAAACAAAAATATAAGATGTTTGTTGTGACCCCGATGTTTCAACTTTCATTTTCAACATGTTTTTTCATCAAATGATTATTTTCATTCAAATACAATCATTGATGGATCCATAGGCAATAGGGTAAATTGTGATTGTTAATCTGTTTCGAGGAAATATAACAATACATAATTGGATGAACCATTCCATTGACAGCCTTACATATGCATTATGTTAATGTTTGAAATGCCTGGTGTCTAAGAGATAACTCTTCGTGGTTAAGTGTTTGCTCTTTCTTGTCGCTTTTGCATAATGACCCCACATCTTCTTTAACATAAAACACAGTAAAAGTCCGAGAAAAAACAAAATGAGCCGAAGGTAGCTCTAGGGTAAATCTTGAGATAGGTCAAAGTCACATTGGTGGTCCCATAAAACTTCCAAATTGCTTCAAAAAGGGTCATGGTCTCGAAACCAAAGGGAACTCATTTTTCCCCTAAAACAGAAAGCTCAAACATGCTTCGATTTTTTTTTTCGAAAATTAAAATTAGCGACCAAAAACAAATCAAACAGCAATAAGAAAAAAAATCAGAATGCTTTTTGTTCAGATTTCATAAATATATTTGCCTTTGTTGCTGAGTACGATATGCGTTCGTGATTTGAATGGATATTACAGTGTATGCCTAAAATCATTTACCATTGTGTTTGCAGGTGACTAGCATAGATTGTTGCTCTTTTATAAAAATGGATACAGAATTCCAGATGGCGCTGTGATGGACTGGGGTACAAGGAATAGATTATAAAAAGGCAGGAGCCAGTTGCATTCAAGAAATTCAACCACCTGTTTCCAGAATGAAGGTTGTAATTATTCTCGCTCTTCTCATTGCCGTCTGCAGTGGATTAGAAAAGGGTAAAAGTGGAGAATGATATTATTCATTTTTCTTTTGTCTTATTAATTTGGTATCTATTAATTTTTCGCCATTCATTCTTCTTTTTGTTGTTCATTCAGCTTTCAAATTATTTCATTCTTATTTCATTCCTTGTTCTCTTTCTTCAATTTGAAGTTTTTTCCTAAAAAAAAAAATTTTAAATAAGAGGGTGTTTTTTTTTCGGCCTTCGATTATAGTAATGCATCCATCCAATCTGATTAATCTTGAAGACATCCTACAAATGAATCATGATAAAGAATCAGGTGCAGAGCGCTTGAGTGACTTTATTACAAACACTGAAAACCTCGAAAATGTCAACGCACCCAGCATTCATATCGACACGGCTGCATTGAATAGGCCATATATTGAGGATGAAAGGCAATCAGCTTTCAAATACCCTATCGTTCGTTGAGCTGGCCTCCTGGTCAAGGAAATGGAAGGGTACTAAAAAACAGATACAGGGGATCCCTCAAAAGGACCCCACCTGGAAGCAGAAGTTGTCAGTCGGGAGACATGGCGCCACAGGCTCCATTAGGTGATCTTCCTTACTAAACTGGACCACAGAATCAGAGCAGAAGAGAGGACACAGTGCTGTTAACTTGGTGTTTCCCCCAACAAACAGCCCAGTTCCTTCACTTCCGGGGAAACAAATTATTTTGTCTCGCCTGAGCCTTACTTGACCAAAACTCCTCTGAACACGTGATACAGTGAAATTTTCAGATCAAAAAGAACTAAATCCGACAGAAAACGTCTCTGGGAATGATTGCAAGAAATTTGTGCGTTGGCAATACCGCAATCTAAATCCCTTAATCTCTGAATTGGCAAACTTGGTGACAAATCGTGCCATTCATGTTTTGAAGGTAAAAGTTGCAGTCACAAAGAATGAACTTTTTGCTAAGTGATATTTTGTTAATAAAAGAATTATTGACTGCGGTACCGTTTTTAAATTATTGGACATCGTTTTTTCTTTCATGATTTTATCAACAGTCTCCTGAAATGGAAAATGAAAATAAAAATTCCCAACCACGCAGAAAATATTTGGACTCCACACTACCGGAAAACACACACACACACACACACACACACACACACACACACATATATATATATATATATATATATATATATATATATATATACGGGGATGATGTAACGGAGAGAAATCGTGATCAACCAACTTGATTCGAATTCTGATTTAGGCTGTTCATCTTCACTAGGCACTTATGCCCTTGCGAAAGGCATGAATCCACTCTTTTTTGTGCTCTGTTCTATTGAAAGATATCTTGACAGAATATCTATTCACAAATACTGTGCTTTTTATCTGGGCTCGAAAATCTACCTTTAACTCTAACGGAAAATACCTCTCTCAGCCATGAAACAGACGCTAAAAAGACCCAAGGTGTCAAGAAGGAGGCATTGAATTTACTGCAGAGGTAATTGTTGGTGAGACTAGCTTGTTAACCATTGCTTCACAGCAGACCTCCATATAATGGGTATTTACTAATTTCGGATCATTATGGCACCACGCCATGGATAGCAATGTTTCGGCTTTCTCTCTTGTTGAGCATTACTCCACAGTGAGCTGACTGATATCTACTCAGTGTAGTCTAGTACAACTTGGTACAGCTCAATGCCACGGTAGCTGGACGCCCAGTGAGGGTCGAACTCACTATAGACTCAATGGTCTGCGAGACAAGCTTGCTAACTATTGATCCACGACGAAATTAATTGATTAGAATTAAAGAAGTATTTATTCATTTTGGTGGATGTCTGACGGTTATGAAATAATTCGCTGAACTATTCGCCTATAGTAGGTGATTAATTTCTACTCGTAGCCATGAACTCCACAAATTCTTTTTTTCCTGCTTCTCTATCCGTAACAATGGACTATTCCACTTTAAGATTATGCTGATAAAATATCCAGTATTCGAAACAATGGACTCTTTCATTCGAGTTGGGTAGATTTTTTTTCTAAGAGAAATTCTTTCAGAGGAATTCAAATATATCCATGAAAAATATTCACAGGTATCAAATAGTAAATTTGACTTTCTGTTGTACATATTAATCGATTAATATGACAATAAAACCGATTTTAACATGCAATGAAGACATTCCTTTTTGATCATTTCATAGCGATAAAAATCTGACACGGGAGTCACAATCATCATCATCATCATCATCATCATCATTATCATCAATGCCTGGTAATAAATACGTTAAAGGCTGTACTTATTAACCTATTTTGGCAATTTGTTTAAAGTCACAAAGATCACGTTCAAATAGGGCCCCTTATTAATTTTTGACTAGTATTTTTTTCATCTTGATTTCAGTTGCTTTTCATCGCATTCTTCCAGACCCACTTTCTATTGTTAACAGTGCAGACTGGAAATAAGGAATAAGGTCTCGGCGAGACTTGAACTCATGTCCCTTCTGTTTAGGGAAGTCCGAGTTAATTTTACGTATACTAGTAGTATTGATAGTAGTAATATTACCTTGAATTTTTATCAACTGAAGCATGTCATCAATCTTCATTTTATGACTAGTGTTCCTTAATTTCTGTTGCTTTTGTTTACATTATTCATTGAATGACTCTGGATATTTGCGATAAAAAGCAACTATAGTGAAGATGAAAGAAATACTAGTCAGAAATACATAATGGTTAACAATGCTTGATCAAATAGAAATAAAGTTCTAGACGATATTAAAGCTTATCTTCTAACAGTGTTGTTTTATCATTGACATTTTGCCTTTGAGAAGGGTCTTCTTGATTTTCATCGGAATTTCAAACTAATGTAAATAATACCTATGTCTCTTTCTTCCATGTGAGTCTCCCATCTAATAGTCTTTTTTAAAAAAATCATATCATCAAATCTCAACGGGTCAAGCAAACACGGATTTTCCTGACTATATTCTGACACTCGACCCGGTTTCAAAAAGCTGTTGTGGGTTCTTCCCTTTGCAAATTATCATCCCTGCACACTTGATCCCAGTATGTTGTGCCTGAACGGCCTCTTGATCTTCTCTCCTCTGAGTTCGTACCCATAGGATCAGTTGGTGCAGTGTTAGGTTTCCCCTCCATCAACAATGACTGATGAATCTTGGCCAACGAGTTCTTATCATGTTGGAGAAGCGATCATCTCCGCGTACAGATTTATTTATTCAATGCCTTTTCTTTATTTATTCGTATAGGAGACATTGTGAAGCAGATTGTGAACGGTTATGAAGCCGGCAATTGTGAATTCCCTCACATGGCTTACCTGTTGGTCAAGTTGTCACAAGGTGGATACGCAGCTTGTGGAGGTGCCCTCATCGATGCCAATCACATCTTGACCGCTGCTCACTGCGTGTAAGTTGACCATCACATTTCTGGGTTAGGTTGTCATTTGGTACTTTTTAAGACATAGATTTGGGAAATGAGGAACTGAACAATTTGGATCGGTAAATAAAGTTTCAATACAGAAGGAAAATTTACATAAAATAACCATCCGAATTATATGATACGACAAATTATACACGAGATAAACTTTGTATTTTAACCTATTTTCCCAATAAGTTTAGTCAGAATTTACCTGCAAGCTTAATCAGATGATGGATTTTAAGTTATTTGATTACATATTTCGCAACTGAAACTAATTAATTTGGTCCCAAGATCATTGGAAATTTGGTCTTGTATAATTGGATACATCTGGAACCCCCGTTCCTGCATACACCTTCAAGCTTTATTATATTCATGCGAGTGTGAGTGTGTGTGTACGGGTGTATACGTGTTTGAGTGTGGATGTGTGCACATGAGTATGTGCGTGTATGTGTGTAAGTATGCACGTATATGCTGGTATATTTGTGTGGGTATGTGCATATGTTCGTGCATGTGTGAGTGGGTATATATATTCATATCCCACACTCCTGTCTTTTCTCTAATATGCTGTGCTGCCTAATGATGTAAGGTTGAGCATGATTCTCTCATATGCATGTTGCATGGTTCTCAGTTAAAGGGTCAATCTTTTGGTTAGGTTCTAAATTTCAGCTCCATATGTGACTATCGGTAAGATGTATTGGTTGTGTCCCCTTCTTTTTAGTATACGTGGGATATTCTTGTTCTTAAAAAGTCACGCTTGCTCTACTGAGAGCTTGCCAACCCAGTGTGATTCTTCGCTTTATTTCTTTTTCTCTTAATAACTTCATGGAGACTCGCTGTCTGAGGTAGATGTAGTGGTGTACTTTCTTCAGCTCTGCATTTCCAATTTCGATCGTTGTGTCCTAAACATGTTTCTTGTACATAACATTTGTTTCGCCGAAGCTCATGTGGGGACCAACTTTCTTGCTTGCTTCATTTAGTGGGTCAAATATTATTTGGAGATCGTGAAGGTTGTTATCAAAGAGGACGAAGTCGTCAGCAAATCTGAGGTTACTTATGTTTTCTCGGTCTATCCTCATTCCTTTGTGTTTCCATTCCAAGTTTCGGAAGATCACCTCGAGTTTGGGTGAGCTGGTATCTCCTTGTCTTACTTCTTTTTCTAGTTGAAAGAGCTTAGAGTCTTTATGTGTTGGTAGATATGATGTAGTACTCTGATATATACAGGGTGTAAATCTTGTGTTATTGCGTCAGCGACTTTGGGGGTTTCTACTGAATCAAAAGCCTTTTTAAAGTAAAAGCAAATGCTACAGCTTCTGGCATTTTATATTCTGCTGTTTTCTCTTTTCGTTGGTTTACTGGATGGAAATATTCGATGGTTGAGTAGCTTTTCCTGAGGCCAGCTTGTTCCCGTGGTTGGTTTTCATCTAGCGTTTTAGTGATTCGGTTAGTGATCATTTAGACGAAGAGTTTGTAGATACAGTTGAGTAGGCTTATTAGCCTGTAGTTTGGGTCTTTTAGGTTTCCTTTTTTGTATCACAGCATTATAATTGATGTGTTCCACTCTTCTGGGACTTTACTTCGTTTGAGGCATTATTTGAATAGGATGGCTCGTTTTCCTTTGATGACTTTGGCAGCTTTTTGGATAGGTCGATGGTGATGTTATCAGGTTCAGGGGCCTTTCCTTTCTATGTTTGTTTGATGACTTGCTTCATTTCCTGCTGTGTAACTTCTTGGGAATCCTCGAATCGATTACTCCTGGCACATGTTTCCTGCTCATTTTTCTGCGTTCTTTGTATGGTAGAATAGAGGTCTTTGAAAGTTTTCTAGGCATGTTCGACAATTCGGTTCCTATCTGTTGTCAGTTTTCTATTTGCTTTCTGTACACTAGTTATCAGTTTTTTCTCCTGTATTGAGAGATTCTCCAATAGTTTTGAATCCTGTACCTTTCTCGAGAATGCTTTCAATGACTGCCGTCGTATATCTTCTTTTGTCTTCTCTTCGTTTTCTATACATAGGAACCTACAATGTCAAATACCAATCATGTCCCATTTGATGTTCTCGATTTCATTTTCCATAGTGGTTAGGTGTTGTCGGTGGAAAGTGTCTTGACATTGTTGGTTTCTATGTATAGTGGTTTTTTTTGGGGGGGGTGATGTTCTTGAGGTTGTGCTTGGGGTACATCAGCCCCACCCAAAGTAAGTGATGTGGCTGGGCCTTTTGACACTGCTGACCCAGCAAGAACGGTTGTTTTCCAAGTGACATTCTTGGTGTTGTGTTTGGATAGTCGCTATTGGAGTACATCCCCCAAAAGTGATGTGGCTGGGCCTTTTGGGACCGATGACCCAGCAGAAACGACCGGTGTATTTTTGTTCTTTCGAAACATGGGGAGTTTTGGCTACGTAAATGTCACATACACATGAACATTAGAATTGTACACATTGATCTATGCATGGAAGTCAGATCATTATGATTCATTTTTATTTACAGAAATAACATCGGCGGAGTAGTTGCTTATTTGGGACATGCTAACAACAAACAAGCTCCTCAGGTAATCAAGGGCCTACGGTGGGCCCCTCATAAGGATTATATCAATAAGGGTAATAGTGTATGTAAGTAATTTTTTTTTTTTAATTTTCGTTATTTTATCATTTTTTTCTTCATCCTTCCATTTGATTTGTTCGTATGGATCTGAAATATGAAACTTCTATGGATGCTCTCTCTCTCTCTCTCTCTCTCTCTCTCTCTCTCTCGTGCATGTGTGTTTCTTTCTTTTTAACTTTCTGAAGCTGTCTTTATTTTAGAATCAATCGATCTAACATTCTATCGAAAAGTCAGATTCTGTTTATATGTATTCGACATCTAAGTAGCCGAGACAGTTCCTTGTAGCCAGAGATAATGAATTGAAATACTCCTAAAAAAAAACCAGTTATAATCTCTCATTTGGAACTGAAACCAATTTTAGGCATTTTGCAGGAACAAGTAAAAAGTCTCGCCCTTAGGTCAAGTTTTTAGCAAGAGACTTTCAATTACTATCTATCTATAATTTTGATTATTTCCATTTTTCCAGATAATGATGTTGGTATGATTCGACTGGAGAATCCAGTGAAACGTGGCCGATGCGTCAAGCCCATTTCACTCCCCAAAAAGAACCAAGTATTTTCTGGAACATGCATCGCTGCCGGTTGGGGTAAACTTAGCAGTAAGTATTATCCGTTGTATAATAATTTATTCATAATGTATCATTTGTTGTATAATGCATCCTTGGAAGGGTTCTCATCTGTGGATGGCTTCAATGTAAAGCTCTCTGCTGTAAATAAATACACCAACTCCCGCATTTACGTCCTTTTTATTCAACATGGTTTTGTTATAACATCGTCGAGAAATAAAGATATAAATGTACGATAAGATAAAATATTGTTGCATATTGTGGATAACATAAGTTAGTTGCTAAATTCCTACACTACAATAGTTTAACTTACCATTATTTTGTCGACGGTTGAATTGGTTTTGGTCAACGTTGTTTAAATTGAAGTCTCAAGCTTTCAGCTACTTAGCCACGGCGTTCCTTGGGGAGTCGGTGTACTCACTGCTTGTAAATGTTTCTAAAAAATTAGTCAACGAAAATTTGTTTCAAAAAGTGACACCTCTCTACAGTCCGGTCTGACTTGCTTCTGCGAGTCTCGTGTTTTGGACTCTCAAATTAGACGTCTATACGAGTTATTTACTTGGAATTTCAGATGAATGATTTTCACTGTTTCCATTTTGTAGCTACTTCTTCTCCCCTTATTATGAATCACACTAGTAGTTCACTATATACCCGGAAATCATTGTTCCTTCCACAATATAACTTTTTTTACGTTATCCCCCCCCCCCAGCTTAGCTTCCATTACCTAAATCCTGTCTTCAAGTTTTCGTTATTTTCACGTTTTGATTTACGCCGATTGACAGTTGTGGTCCTGTACACATTAACTCTAGTTTCGCGGTCCCATATGCATTAACCCCTCTTAATCCGGTAACTCCTTTAGTTCGGCAAACCCTTCCAAAGAACAAAGAAGAAAAAATAATTTCTATGGTTATATTGAACCGATTCACTATTTTATTATTGATACTTTTTAGATTAATATTTACAACTCATATTACTCGCAACCAGCAAACACACTTTTTCCCGTTTCATTTTATTAAACGACCAAATTAGACGAGTCCACGAATGAATTATTTATAATTTTTAGATGAATTATTATTTTTATTATTATCGTTTGGAATCTCACACCAGTTGCCTGGTGGTAACCGCTGGAGTTTGAGTGACAGCAAGTCTCCTCAAGTCTCCTCAAGTCTCCAGCCCTCCTCTCCTAGTACTCATAGGTCGCAGTAATTCAGCGATTTACAGTTTCACACCGGTTGCCCAGTGGTTATCGCTGAAGGCTGAGTGACAATAAGTCTCCTCAGGTCTTCAGCTAACGTCTCCTCTCTCTTTCGCATATCATGACAGAGCTACAATTCGTTGCAGTACTTATATTTCTAGCACCTTCCTCAGTATCCGTGCAGTTCCCAGTAGTGCTGTGGTCTGTACGGTCTCTATCCTTCCCCTAATCCCGATCTCCTCCAGTCTCACCCTCAGCGTTTTGGGGACAGTTCCTAGTGCGCCCACTATGACCGGTACTACCCTGGTTTTCATGTTCCACATCTTCCTTAACTCTCTTGCTAGGTCCTGGTATTTTTCCCTTTTTTCACCCTCCTTCTTTTTTACTCTATGGTCTGCAGGCACAGCAACGTCTACTATTTGGCAGGCCTTCCTTTTTTTGTCTACTATTATTATTGTTATTGCTTTTATTATCATAATTAGTAGTAGTAGTAGTAGTAGTTGTTGTTGTCGTAGTAGTAGTTCTGCTACATCTTATTATTGTTACGCTTTTAAATAAAGAATTTCAACAATTACTATTCCAATACTGTTATTACTAACATCCAGCGAACACACTTACACATACAATAGAACTCGCTTATTTTTCAAATTCCATGCTTGTGTGTAGGCATTACCCCTCCCGCTTTTTCTCTTTGTTATGTGACGATTTTCATTATCATCATTGTTATTATTTTATTACTAGTCCTATTACATCTTATTGTTGTTGCTTTTTAGATGAAGCATTTCTGCTACTATTATCACTTGCAGCCACACACAGAGCAGAACATGCTTTTTTTTTTTAAGAATTACGTTTATCTTTTTTATATATGTTATGTGACAAACAAAATGATGCGTCGCGAATCGTAATATAGATAATTTTCATTTGAATTCCGATGAAGGTTATTTTTGTTAACTCGGCACTGATGCTCTTGGAAAAGGAATAAATCTACCGCTCCCTGCATTCTATATATGTTCTGGAGGTGCAAATTAGAATAATGGTTATCAGCACAAAAAATGGAACCAGTCAACAGAGTTAGAATTTCAGCTGAGGCTACTTGTCTTCCCTTAGCACTATTGCCCGTTGTAAAGACATGAATCCACTAAGTAAATATATTGCTTGATTCGGTCCTACTGGCCGTCCGTGTTGAGCAGGGTTAGGGCATCTTAGTCTAAAGCGAAGGTTTCGACCCTACCTACCGGTACTGGAAGAGATACTGGATTGTCTATAGCCATAATGAAGAGTTGTAGTACAACGAAACAGCTGCTGTGGATGACACAATCATTAATTATGATTATATTTAAATATATATATATATATATATATATATATATATATATATATATATATATATATATATATATATATTCTTATAATCACATCATTTTTCCACAGATGCTGAAAAAGGACCGGCTCACATGAGAAAGACGCCAATCAATATTATTCCTACCCGAGAATGCCATAGATATTACTACGGAATTGTTGCAGATAAACATATTTGTGTCGGTGACGGATCTAATATGGGTAGTAACATCTGTTCGGTAAGTTAAGATTTTGAAATCCATTGTTCACGTCCCAAAAGGCGACAGACCTCTCTAGATGGCTTAGGGTATTTGCTCAATCCAGAGTCTCCCATCTTTAGCCTTGAATCTACATGGGTCAGCCTAAATACTCTTCCGAAGGGGCACCACACAGCCAAGCCAAGGGGGAGAAAACCCTGCAAACTTGAGATCTTATCCTCATCGTCTTATCTCGGTTGAGCATGTCTTGCAAACCCTCGATCCGATCCAAAAGGTGGAATCGATCATACGCTAGCCACGACTCACCTGAGGTTTTGAAAGACATGGAGAACACACTCAAATCTTTGCAAAGTCGTGACGATATTTTAAATGTATTTACTTTCTACCGTCTTTTCTCCTCCGTTCGACCCTGTTCAGAAAAGCTCAGTGAATAGAAAAAATTTTGATTATTGCTATAAAACCTATCTTAACTCGTATTATGTACAATAGGTTTTTTGTGCGTATTTTCTAAATCGTTCGCCGATATTTTTCTCGTTTGTTTAAAATCTTCTCCAAAATAAATGAATATATAAATTTAACGTTACCATCTCATTTCGGTTGTCATTTCTTTTTTCAGGGTGATTCCGGAAGTCCCTTGATGTGCAAATCTGGAAGGAAATACGTTGCTGCCGGAATTGCTTCCTACGTCTTTGACTGTGAAAGCGCATCTGGTGTTTATGCCAATGTTGCTGGTCTTCTTGACTGGGTGAAGGAAGCTCAGAGATCTTTATGATTAAAGGATATCAGCCATTTTAGGGATCTCCCTTAGATCCTTTCTGATTCCACTTAGATGTAATAAAGATTAGCTTCTGTAGATATATTCCACCATGTTTGTTTTATTTGTCCTTCTGTTTTTTTAATGAAACGTCGGTACAATAAAGATATGTTTCTACATATGAACTCCACAATCTTTGTTTAATTCATTCTCTCGTTTTATTTACGGTAAAACGTCAATATAATGAATTCGTTTTATTTACGGTAAGACGTCAATATAATGAATACATGATTCTATAGCTGTACGTCGATATCTTTGTTTCATTTATTCATTCGTTTTATTTCAGGTATAAAGTCAATATGATGAATACGATTCTAGAGATGTACTTCGCTATCTTTGTTTAATTCATCTCTTTGTTTTATTTACGGTAAAACGACAATATAATGAATACAATTCTAGAGATATACTTCGCTATCTTTCTTTCATTTATTCCTTCGTTTAATTTACAGGAAAATGTCATTATAATGAATACACAATTCTACAGATGTTCGCTTTATTTACGGTTAAAGCATCAATATCGTGAATACATGATTCTACCAATGTACTTTGCTATCTTCGTTTCATTCATTTCTCTGTTTCATTCTATTTATACCCAAACTGTATCGTTCAGGTGCCCTTATCTTAATTTTCTATTCTTCTTTTTTTTGACTGCTCGTCATATAGAGATTGTTAGAGAGTAAGTTGCACCCACTATTTCCAAGCGTAGTGTGTTTGATTCTCCTTGGGTGCCTCAAAGGTGTGTCTCCTCGTTTTGGACTATGCCATGCATAGTAAATATCTACTACGCAACGTCTCCATTCATATTCTGCTAAGTTTAAACTCTATTTCATCATCATCATCACCACCACCACCACCACAACCATCATCATCATCATCATCATTCTTTTAACGTTGGACATAGATCTTCTCCAGGATTCTCCACAATTCTCTATTATGGGCGTCGTGGAGCCAGTATTTCCTGAATCTGTCTAGTTCATCTCTCCATCTTGTGTTCTGTCGGCCTTAGTTTCGTATGTGATCTCTGGGGATCCAAGTTGTGAGACTTGATGTCCATTGGTTGTCATTCATTTTTGCAACATGGCCTGCCCATTGCCATTTGGGTTTTTATTTGTTTCTATGATGTCACGGACACCCGTTTTCTCCTTTATATACTGTGCTGTCTTGTGATCTCTCCATAAAAGGTTGAGTATGATTCTCTCGTGCGCACGTTGCATACCTCTCAGTTTGTAGGTCTGTCTCTTGGTTAGGTTCCATGCTTCAGCTCCATAAGTGACTATCGGGAGAATGGATTGGTTGTATACTCTTCTTTTTAGGATTATTGAGATCATCTGGTTCATATCCTGCTGAATGTAAATTCACAGAAAGATTCTTCGTGTGTCAGACACAGGTATCCCTCCGCCCTTCGAAAGTTAGCTTTACGGAAAACCTAAATCAGGGACCGTTGCATCATGAAGCAGTTACAAACGAGTCTTATTCTTCCAATCAGAAAGATGCTACCGTGGTGACTCTCACAGTGCATATGCGCAGTTAGATCCTATAGCAATATAAATGGAATAGAACGTGTTTTGAGGGTATGATAGTAATTTCCTGAGCCATTTTTCTGTCACACTGGCCTAACTGTTTATCATACTAGCCTTGAAGGCTACAATAACGACGCTCACAGTGAGGATCGAACTCACTTGCAATGGATTACTGAAACCGCTCTATGGTTAGTATTAGTTGAACAGAAATTTACCAAACTAGACACAAGAATCTTTAATTTACTAAAGATGACATTTGGAAAATTAAATCACTAACTATTGCACTTCCTCGAGCACCCTGGGTAGGTATTTAGTAAGCTTGACTTAGTCTTGCACTAGACTATAACAGTGTGGCACTCAGTGAGAACGTAACTTACTACCGATTGCCTGGCGTTACTACTGTAGTGATGTTCGCTCTGCATCAGGTATTCATAATAGATATTCACCATGGTCAGCGTATTCTTGGACTAGACCATAGTATTGGGGCAATCATTGGAACTTGACTCACCAGTGATGCTTTCTGAGTTAACGTTGACATTTTCAACTCACCAGTTATATATATATATATATATATATATATATATATATATATATATATATATATATAGTTGGATATATTTATTTGAAAAACGCTCAATACTTTGAGCAAAGACAATATGTTAATTAAATGTGGAAATTGTGTCTTTCAAAATGGTTAAACTCCCGTTTCGCTACTTCAGCTCATTATATAGTTAGAATAATCAAGCCTGCAAATTATTAACATCTCGTAGGGGATTACTTTTACTCTTATTTGGAAATGTAACGGTTGGAGTAAGTTGTAATTGCGACACATAATATAATACTGCTTCATTTAAGGTGTAATTTCTAAGATCACATTACAAGTAACTACTTTGGCTTTCAACAGTTACTGTGTGCATACATAGTTTTATTTGTTTGTTTAATTTTAACTTTTTAACTTATTATTTGTTTAGTCATCTTATATTGAATTCACGTTATTAGCTTATCTTCAAGCATGTTTTTAATCTTTTATAATTTCGTTTCTTTTAAAAAGATTTCTTTCCCAATTTGTTTTTGCTTTAAAAGTTTATTATTGCATTGTAGTATTTTTCATTTTAATCTATTTCGAAGTTGTTTTTTTTGTTTCGTTTTATGATCAGAATTTATTATTTGATTAAATTATATTACGTTCGATTCCTATCACTTGCTTTTTTATTTTTTAATTCATATTTTGTTTATTCACTTTTCGTGTTGGTTCTGGTGATTGGAAAAGTGTTTGGGGGTTATTACATTTTAGCTTTTTAATCTTCAAAGTTTTTTTTAAAAAAGTCTATGAGGTTTTGTGTCTGCACCTGACACCTATTTCTGACTTAGAATAAAGAAATTTATCTCTATCAGTAAATTCTAAAATATGAAATCTCTCTTCAAGACACAAATTACACATCGAATCAAGGTTTCTACACACGTTAATTAAAAAAAAAATGATTGAAAACTGAAGGAGCAAAACGAAGGTGTCACCATAGTTATAGACCAAATTTTCACGTTTGATCAATATATGTATATATAGCGTGTGTAATACGTTACAATGAGTGCACAGATACTACATTCTGATCCGTATTTTTCTCGTTAGCAAGATGTCACTCAAGGTCAGCTGAATGTAGGGTTCTATGTATTGAAATTTCAAAGAATTGCTGGAGTCCACGCAAATGGTGTTTCGAAGGCGTCAGAGAAGGTGCTTTCCTGGGATTTACTGATCTCCCAAGACTGGGCAAGGTTATTTTTGAGGCTACGGGACGAATCCTTGGCCTCTTGCACCTCGTAATACCGTATCTTGGTGGGCCATCATCGGTCACTACATCGGCGCAAATCTCCCAAAGAATGTACTGCAGGCATATACTACATTCTGATAGCTAGGCAGAGGGCCGGAGAGCAACACTTGGGTCCCAGGAACAACCGATTCACGTGTGAATCATCATCATTATCATCATTCCGTTAGCGTCCGTCGTTGGACATGAACCTTCCCCAAGATTCGCCGGACCTCTCTATCGTGGGCGTCACGGAACCAGTACTTTCTAAAGTGAACAAAAGCAATCATAAATAAATAAGATATAGATAAAACCGAATGAAGTAAATAAAATACACTAAACGTGACTGTCGTCGGAGAGAAACTTAGAAGACCAACCCAACCCAACCCAACTGATTGACACGACCCACCTGACGACACCTGATTAACCCAACTGATCAACCCTACCAACCAGACCAACGTGATTGATTCTAGGTGTTTTTTGACGCGATCCCTGATGTAGATTGAAACTAAATTCGAATACACTGCTTCCTCGACCTCTTCTTCAAAGTAAAGCACAACTTCAGCTTTAGACTCAAAGTAAGGAAGATGGTCCCGATTGTACATTGTTAAGTTTCACACCTTCACACACTCGATACTAAAACAGCACGCAAATAAAAAAGAAATAAGACAATTTGAGGTAAAATGAGTAAATACATGAAATATATCTTTATTGCCTTGATAAGACTGAATTGTCAATTTGTTTTTATTTGTTGGTCAGATTTAGCATTGGATGTGCATTTATCCAATCAGGACTACGTTCCCTACATTGTGGCTATTTTTATTCTTTCAACAAAAAATAAAAGTTTCCGACCACATTGAAACTATCGTATTTAATTATTTCTTTTCATCAAATGCTTATTTACACACTAATACTATCAATAATGGATCAATAGATAATAGGGTGACTTGAGTTAATCTGTTTAAAGGAAATGTAACAATACATGATTGGATGGATCAGTGCACTGATGGCCGTATACAATACTTTAAGTTGATACTAGAAATACCTGGTGTATGAAACATAACTGTTCGTGGCTTAGAGATAGCTCTTTTTTGTCACATTAGCATAATGACCCCCTACTTGTTTTAGGTATAATTGGAAGCGAGAGCGTATACTATATAGAAAAATTAACTTCAAGGGTAGTGGAAAAATGTCAAATCTTTTGGTTGAATATGTTTATAGAAAATCGACTTTTTTATGTGTAATTAGTATCTTCAAAGACGATATCATCCGTTGGTATGCATGCAGTCTCAGATTAAAACCGATAAAACGGATCAAATATTCACATAGGTGAACATTCAATAGAAAGGAAACGAGCAGCAAGTCACACCTGTTATTATACTTAACGATTCCCCATTCCTAAATACGTTTTTAGGGTAAGCTACGTAGGTATGCACTTTTTCAAAAAATAATCTATATATAGTAGAAAATGATATCGATACACGATACACATAATAACCTATACAAAATGACAAACTATATGAATGATATAAGCTATATGGTAAAACATAGCTGAAAGGGAGGTGGTGTTCGATCAACACTGCTGGGGTGCCATGTAAATATAACTGTTTTGTTTCTAGAATCCCTGAAATAGTTACGCAGTAAACAACTGATGATCCCAACAAGAGAAAATTTACACACAGTAACATGATAACAAAATGTATGTAAAAAAAATATTTAAAAAAAACAAACACTGAAGAAAATTACGTAAACAGATATTGGGAAATAAGTGACTGAAGTGACTATATAGAAAATACAATTGCAGAATTGCAAAGACCCTAAGAATGCAAACTAAGAAACAAATGTCTGAGATATGAAATACTGTACTGGGCGCAGATCGCCATCATAGAAACACCAAATGAATCAAAATCATACTTCGACATATCATAGACCCCATTCAAAACGAAACTAGCCAATCATATATAATCATCCACACATGGAAATCTAAAAATTGACACCCCTCTCTCAATTCCAATCGCAAAGACAATCTATCAAACTCAAGATCAGAAATAGGAGTCATGTACAGACACTAAACGAAATTTATTCTCAAGAAATATAACTTCGATTTTATGATAATGCTCGAACTAACAACCCTTTTCTCGATCCATCTAAATATTAAACCAATTGATTTTAACATTATTATTGATTTTGACCAGTTTTTACATTCATCCTAGTTTTTAAACAAAAACAAATATATAAAAATAGAGACAGCATATTCAAATAAGAGCTAAAGCACTCACAGAATAGAGATAAACGGAAATAGATCTGCACGAATCTCCAAAATCAGAATAGAGCAATAAACAAACCAAAAATATTGACAAAGAAAAACTAATCAATGAAACCCAAGATAGATACCCCTATTTAGAGAGAAGAATAAGATCCATCCTAGAAAGACATAAACTAGTCTAAAACATAAAACAGGAAA
The DNA here is from genome assembly GCA_963457665.1 of Thysanoteuthis rhombus. Lineage (NCBI taxonomy): Eukaryota > Metazoa > Mollusca > Cephalopoda > Oegopsida > Thysanoteuthidae > Thysanoteuthis > Thysanoteuthis major. The sequence goes on along the minus strand of OY735214.1, from coordinate 17,136,861 downwards.
TTGACAAGTATATATATATATATATATATATATATATATATATATATATATATATATATCAACGATATTAAAAATTACCCATGAAAAAATAAAGTATAACACTCAATATAAAGGTAACACTCGATTTAACAACTCCTATTTCTACTATTACAAAAATATCGGGTCTATGGAAACGTAAACGGTATATTAATACGGGATAAGACACAAAGAATTTAGCGATAGATAACCCTCAACCCTCAACAAAAAAGACATAAATCTAGAAATCAGAACATAACAATTATTGAATTGTTAGGTATTAGAGTCCTATACTGTGGGGGAGTAAAAAGATTAGTTGCAGTTCAGTGTAACTAGGAGATTCTCGTAATCGCAGAAAACAAAGGAGTCTGCCTGCGTGTTTACCGCCTCATGCTGATGTCACGAAAAGAGTTGAGAAAGACTGTCTTGTTTAGATAAAAATATCTGGTCGCCATATTTGTTCCTTTGGTAGAAGTATGATTGATAATAGAAATAAAGACAGATGCAAATGTTTAGACAAACAATTGATGTACATTTAATAGACAACAAATAAGATGTTTATAAGCATTACATATGAAGCTGAAAAGAAAAGACGAATCAGCTTTAGTTAGATCTAGCTTGATGGAGCTGGCTTGTTTAGAGTAGAATACTCCGTAGCTAATATAAGGAGAGAAAGTGGTTATTTCTCTGATGTACGAGAGAGAACGCCTTACGAACTCGTAGGAATAGTAAAGAAGATGGAAAGACAGGTGCTCGAGCAAAGACAAAGAAGCTGTCTTAACCTAGCCGTTGCGACTACAATATACGGGGTTTCTGAGAGAAGTTGCTTTTTTTAAAGTGCTGGTTGTTTCGAAGACCGGAGTAATTATTGGAAACGAAATATTTAGTGCTATGCCTTACGGCCAAGTTTGGGTGAATATGTGATGCATCCAAAATAATGATTGCCTAAAGCAAACTTTAGGGCCATTCTCGACGCAGAAAAGTGAAAAACGGAAAGACTATTTAAATCACAGAAAACACATTGGGGTTTAACCAATGTGCGCTTCCTGAAGTATAGAGAATTGAGTGACAGATGATGTCTGTGACAGTTTTGTAGAATGTATATTGCTAGATCATTCATGTGGAATGGAATGTGAACAGTCGTTAGGCTAGAGAGAGAGAGAGAGAGAGAGGAGGGAAGACACACATAATTGAGTAGTAAAGCGTATGAGATTGATTTCAACAAATATGAAATTAAAGCGGAAATGAAAGTTTAGAACAATGATTGGTTACAATAGTACCTTAAAGTTAGAGTCGGTCGACTAAGAATGAACGAGTCGTTACACAATAAACAAATATCAAAACAGAAAATCTGAATGATAGGATCGAATTTGATAACTCTCATTAAAACTTAACTATGATAAATTAATCAATTACAATTTACGAAAGCTGGCAAAAAATTTTAGCTATGTATATGAAAAACATCGCAGTATCTAAAGTGAAGAAAATCCACATCCTTTTGTTGTTTTGTCCTCTATCTTTTAAAGAAAATAGAGGAAATAACTCTAATTAACAACATGACCATTGATTTTCAATCCCAGGAGTAACTGAAATTATCAAATCGCACCAATAAAAAACGAAGCGATGGTCAAATTGACGCCCATTCAGAAGATTCCACCAGAGCAAACAGATTGAGTTCTAACTGTAAATGGGACACTAAACTCATTGTAAATACTATCTAAAAAACATTGAGCACTTAAGAATCAAGAAATTCTGAAATATACACATGTATATATTCATCACAATATATTGTAGTAATATCTAATATAATTTCCTTATCATTTACTGTAATGACATTATCGGTATTACTGCTTATTCAGGATATGTTGACAACAGAAGTGCTCCTCTGTTATTCAAGGCCAAACGGTAGACGCCTTATCATGATGTATGTAAGCACTTGAAAAAATTCCTTTCTTTTTCAATATTTTGTCTTTCTCTCATTTGATCTGCTTGTATCGATTAAAAAAACATGAAACTTCTATGTATGTGTGTGTATGTGTGCGTGTATCTTTCTTTCTTGAGCTGGTTTTATCCTGAAATCTATTAATTTCTCCAAGTCCGATTCTGTTTACATGTATGCAACTCTTAAGTAACCGAAACGGTGCCTTGTAGCTAGAGATATTGAATTGATTCTCCCAACTGTTTCGGTTTTTTTATTGGGGACAACGGCCCCTAAAAACATTGGGGACAAATTTAGGCATTCCACTACCTGAAAATTTTGTCCGTTGATCGGGTTTTCAGCTAGTGTCTTTTAATTTCATTCTTTCTGTCTATCTATCTAAGTCTTATGTACATATATACATATATATAACTATATTTTCACAAATATCAAAGTTTATGGGCGGAGAGAAATAATCAGGGTTCAGCCAAATTTTTCTATGAAATGAGATTGAATTAAATATTAAGGATGCCGGCATTCAAAAAGAAAAATCTCTTGCTATAAACAACATCATCATTGACAGAAAGAGCGAATCATCAATTCAAGTTTAAACCTTCTCCCAAATTGTTTTTGTGAGATGTAGACTTATCATTTTAGATGGTGATGTCGGTACGATTCATCTGAAAAAGCTTGTGAGACTTGGCCAATGCGTTAGGACCATATCACTCCCCCTAGGAGAACCAAATATTCATTGGAACGTACATCAGTCAGTTGGGGTAAAATGAGCAGGAAATGTTATTTGTTGTATAAATAATTTATGTATAATGTGTTATTTTTCATATAATGCGTCTTGAACAGGACTGTCAACAGGGAAGGGCCTTCCACTGTAAATAAATACACCAACTCCTGCATTTATGTCGTGTCGTTGAAAAATAAAGTTTTAGACATACAATAAACAGAATATAATATCTTGCTAAGTTCGGATGTCATATGTGACGCTTACGTCATTAGTGACGTATGGTGACGTAATTCAGTAGAAATAGAGCTGTTAAACTCGATAATTTGTATCTTTACTTAATTTTACCTTTAGATTAGTTCAGTATTGAGGATATATTGAATAAAAAGAAGACGATGATTCTGATATTTTATAAATTCAATGAATCTGTCAAATTACTCAATTATTACCATTTTCACGGCAAAGGGTAAACTAGTATACAATTTTGTTGGTGGAATTAAGTTATTTTTCCAATTCGACCTGAGTTAGTTGCAAAATTCCTTAAATAGGATCATTCAAATAACCCTTATTTATATCATTGTGTCTGGTTTTAATTAACGTTGTTTGAGTTGAAATCTTGATTTTCAGCAACTTTACCACAGCGTTCATTTGAGAGTCAATGAACTAACCGCTCAAAAACGTTTTTGGAAAATGAGTCTAAAAGGTCAGCGAGAATTTATTCCAGAAACTGATGCCTCTTTATTGTCCAGTCTGACTTTTATCCTGCTTCATATAATCAAACAGTCGAATAAGACGTCTACACGAATCGTTCATCTATAATTTTAGGATGAATGATTTTCACCATTCTTATCATTTCATTACTAGTTTTGCTACATCTTATCATCGTAGCTTTTTAGATGAAGAATTTTAACTTTTACTATTTTAATACTGTTATTACCAATCATCCAGCGAACACACACGTACAGTTGAACTTGCTTATTTTTTAAATCTTGTGTTCGTATGTGGGCATTACCTTTCCTTCTTTTTGACTTCGTTATGTGACAAACCGAATAACAAGTCGCAAATTATGTTACAATAGATTACTTTTTTTCAAATTCCGAAGCTGTTTCTGTTCACTTAGGATTGATGCTCTTGGGAAAAGCACGAATTCACTTTCCCCTGCAATCTATATATGTGCTAAATGGAGGTGCAGGGTAGCGTAACGGTTATAGAATATAAAAGTACATAAAAGTAATTACTTACATGGAAAATGAAACCTGCAAACTAAATTTGCTGTGTGGCTGCTTGTCTTCATTTAGCACTAATGTCGTTTGGGAAGGTATGAACCCCTCTCTCCCTTTATTTTTCATTTAAACTAAATGGAGATGCAAGGTAGCGAAATGCTTATCAGCGTGGAAAATTAAATCTGTGATGTGGGGCTGCTTGTGTTCAGTTTACTCTGATGCCCTAGGGAAAGGCATGAACGTAATCCCCTCACTCTGTCCCATCGACAGATATCTCGTCTCTATCATGCCACAATGTTTGAATCAGAAGAGAATAGGTGAGTAAGCACATGGGCAAATCACTCTCCTGCAAGGGGAGATATTGAACAGTTGCGTCATCTTTCGCATTTCTCTCAGTTACTCAGATATCATTTGGATTCAATCAACCAAAGTTTTGTATATTAAACATATCTGTCTACTGATTACGTTTATCGTTTAAAGCTTATTACGTATGACATATTGTTTACAATATTTATTTGAACAAAAGAAATCAGGGTCAGTTGCAATATGTTAGAACATTTAATTTCATTAATTACCTTTCAATTTTTGATTCGAAATATTATTGTTCTATAATATCATTATAGTATTATTTATTTATCAAATACCAGTTATTGAGTTTTGTTTGTTTATGCAGAGAACATACGCCCATCTTGAGACAATTTGCAGATGTTCCAGATTCTATCTAATTCTCTCTGTACTAGCCATGACAGAACACAATGTGTTTGATAGATACACTGACTTCGACACATGCTAAGCATGTCACTCAGAGGTCAACGAAACAATTATCCAAACTAAGTAAGTTTTGACCAATTCATACAATCCATGAGGACCGTACGACAAAATATGACTCATTAAAAAATTAATTCTCCCAGAGCACATTTTATTAAATAAATACAGCAGCAGATCTTGAATGTGTCTTCTGTCCCCCTGGTATGAGTCCACTGCGCATGTACAGTATGTTTCATTACTCTAGCATGTTTTTGATTGGGTGAATAAGACATGTTACAACCGTTCCCAATCTTCCCTACTTTTTGCCATCCAATCCAGCGTATAAGACCTTCGACGTGAAATCAGGATTGGATTATTTGTTAATCTTTTGTTGTGAAAGGACTTTCACTCTTCTTTTCATATCCACCGGGCTTCCCTATCAATGAACCTTCTATCAAGAATACGAAGTTCAAAATACTTAAAAGTTGATAACCTGTATGATAAATGTCAGGTGAATATGAAATATTATACATATCTCATATAAACTTGGACACAGTAATTTGAAAGGGGTGTGGTCTGTCACGGGGAATTTCACTCAATTCATTGGGGAACCATTTTAAAAACTTTTTATTTTTTCCTTTTTTCTTGAAATGATGTGATAGGGTTGCTGTCCTGGAAAATTGCTCGAACCGTTGTTTGTAGGTCGTTGACCGCTGATGCCGATCATACTTCATCATTAAGAACAGACGTCGGTGTCCCTCGGAAGTTTCCCTTTCATTTGTATCCAATTTTCTAGACCCAAACTTGTTGAACTGACACTGAACAGTTCACAGTGATAGTAATATTCACCCCAAAAGCTTTGTTGACATTATCAGCAGCCTGAGCAGCATCACCTCCTAATTTGAAATCGGCTTCTCGATCAATGGACTTTTTATGGAGTTATTGATACTTAAAAGTTGATAACCAGTAAGATAAATGTCAGGTAAATGTGAAATATTCTAAAAAACTCCGTATCCCAATAAGTTTAGACAAAGTAAGTTGAAATGGATGTGGTCAGTGAATCTCATAGAGCTTTCAATTCAATTTATTTGGGATCCATTTTTTGAAAATTTCAAGATATTTTCTTTTGCCTAGAGATGACGTAATATGGTTGCTGTTGAAGTTCTGAAATCATCCGAAATTGCTCTGACTGTTGTTCGCAGGTCGTTGTCCAATGGTGTTGATAACTATTCATCATTACGAACATGCTCGGGCTTCCCTCAAGGTTTTCATTCCGTAACCATATTTCAAGACCTAAAGATATTGAACTAACGCTGAACAGTTCACATCGTAGTAGCGTTCACTCGAAATGCTTTGATGACATTATCAGCAACTTGGAAAGCGTCCTAATTTGAAATCGTAATTGAAAAATCGTTCTAGTTCTTGGCTAGACACCATTGCTGTCAAGTCAGATTTTTTCAGTGATCCCTGCTCTATTAAAAAAAAAACATAGCTTATTCAATGATCAACACCTTTCCCATTTCTTAATCTATCAATACAACATGACATTCTGCCAAAAGACATTGCTCAGGTGAAGGTCTTTGAATTTGCAAACATTGTAATTACATTAGTAAATCTTTCTATTTTAGCATTATTTTCTTTGACGTGAAAAAAAAAACATTTCACGTGTAACAAGTTAATACAAAGTGTACAGCTTTCATTTCTTATGTTTCATTTTTCGTTGACAGGTGTGCAAAATGGACACGCTCACATGAGAAAGACGCCAATTGAAGTCATTCCAACCCGCGAATGCCGAAATCATAATTACGGAAAATACCCGGATCAGCATATGTGACAGATCACATACGGACAGAAACACCTGTTCAGATTTCTGTTTCGAGGAATTATCTTCAGGTTCATTGTTCGTATCTTGAGAAGTAACTGACCTTCACAGATGGCTTGGGCAATAGTTTATTTCGTATTGTCCCGTTCCTGAGTCTCAATTTTCACAGGTCATGAACTTGCCCGATCTCATCTAAAACTTCAATGCGCAGGCCTCAGGGCTATTTACCCGAGGGTTTGAAAGACGTGGATAACCCCCTCAAATCTTCGTTAGCAATGCTATAACGATAACGGTCCCTTATTCAGGGTTGAGAACTCTTTGAGTGAGGCAATTCGTTCATTATAAGCTTATGCAATGCTCTTCCAACTTAGGAATAGAGCACTCTGATGGAAGAGGAATTATGCATGAGTGAATATATTGCTTAAATTCAACCTTATTGCCTGCTCAGTTCTGCGTAGGGCAGAGGTAGGATACCAGCCTCGATCCTACCTTGTGGCACTGGATGGGATAATGGATAGTCTATAGCCACACTGAAGAGTTGTAATACAACGAAACAGCTGTCTATGGATGACACAATTATTTAATTATATATATATATATATATATATATATATATATACTTTTAATCACCTCTGTTGAACATAGTAAGGGATGAAGCATGATTGAACATAGTACGGATGATTGCTGTAAAATCTCTGTTGATTCGAATGATGTACGGTAGCTTTTTCGTACGTATTTTGAGAGTCATATGCCGATTTTTCCTTAGTTTTTTTTTCTAAATCTCCCCCCAAATAAATAAATAAATACATAAATTTCACGTTACCATCTCATTTCACTTAAGTTTTTTTTTTTTTACTTTTTTTTTTTTTTTACATCGAAACCATTCAATTTTGTTCAGGGTGATTCCGGAAGTTCTCTGATGTGCAGATCCGGAAATAGCTACACCGTCGCCGGAGTTGCTTCCTCCGTCTTCGACTATGAAAGCGGGTTTTGTTTTCATGCCAACGTTACAGGTCTTCTTGACTGGGTGAAAAGAGTTCAGAGACGTTTATGATCAAACGACATCAGCTGTTTTGAGGCACTTTCTTAGATCCTTTTTGGTTCTCCATTGAATAATGTGATATAATAAAGATTACTTTTTTTATAGAAATACTTCACTGTGTTTGCTTTATCTATTCATTCGTTTCATCTTCAAAGTGACGATACAATAAAGGTGACTCAGAGCTGAACTTTTCAGGTTTCATTTGTGTCTAGGAAAGATGTTTCACATGAAGATTCAATCATAATCTATGATGGCACCCATGAGAATTTGAGAAATATTAGGTGATTTGATATACTGAAAGATAAATTTGTTCACATCCAATGTCTGTGTGGCAGCGGGTTCTTGGTCGCTTTGGTACCAACCCGCCAACGCCTTCACCATTTTGTGCTTGGAGACCTGCAGAGAAGTTGTTTGCAAAGTTAGGTTGGTCCAATCGAAATATGATTTTGCCAAAGATCCTGATTAAAAAGGAATGCCCATGTAAATGTTAATAAAAACTAAATAACAACTATAAGCGTTTTATTAGATCAACATTTTTTTCTTATAACTCTGGACTCGGTTAAGTATCCTAAGTTGGGACTTGAGCCGTACTGCAAACTTTTTCCGTACTTCGTTTGTTGGGGTCCACTCGGGTCTCCATTCTGCTTCCACCTGCTGGTATTTGTTCTCTGCTGCTGCCTGTCACCGTCTGCTCTGAAGGGCCAAATTCGAAGTGTATTTAAAGAAAAATCCTAGTGAGGATTGAAGCATTTTTTCCCGCCTCCGCTTTGCTACCTTTTGATATAATTGGTTAGTTTTCTCCCACAATTTCTTCAAATGGACAGAACTACAAAGGTTACCTCATTTGCTATGTTGAGTGTTGGTTGATGAGTAATTTCGACCACCTCTTGGGGAAACTTAATTCCATGAAAAGCTCTTTCATTTATCTCGTGAACTAATTTATTTATTAATAAAAAATCTGTATTTCCCTAGACACACTCATTTTGCTAATTTAGTATAATATGCCATTCGGGGTCAAACATTCCGTTGATACAATTTCAACCATCACACAAATCAAAAGTTTATATAACTTGCAATTATAGTTTCTCTATTGTTTCACATATTCTCCACATCTTCGTTACTTGATTTTTTCAATTGTTTAAGTACAAAGCGTTGTTTAACTTTTCCCCTTTACATTGTATTTGTACCCAGATATAATCAAGTGTCACTTTTGACAATCTGGCAGCCTATTACTTTGACAAACACCCGTTTCGGTCATTTGAACTACCTGACTCTAATTTTGGGACATTGGCATTCGTGCCTTTGTGCTGAATTTATGTTACAACTTAGTAAATACTACTTTCTTGTAAAATCCTAATTAAAATTGCGTTCGATCATCAATCTCAGATACTTCTAAAATCCATCCACTTCTTATAGTGTTACATCTGTCCTGTCAACAGTGTTCAAAGGTCAAAGTTTATGTTTCTTTCATGTAAAGACAACTAAATCTTATGAGCATCGTCTGTAACAGGTTATATGGACGACCAAAATGACATAAGCCAGTAGAGTTAGGTCTTTTTAATCTGTATGAGCTGTCACCACAATCAACAAGCAAAAAATTTTTAGAATTTCTGTTCTCTTCAAGAAAGGTAAATCTACGTCTTCTCACTTTGAATGAGTGACTTTGATAATACGGAAACTCGAGGCTAACAAGTGGATAAACTGATTATAGCATTCCAAACCCCCATACATTTTAAATGCATAACATATGTATTTTGAATAAATTTGAATGAAATGTTTGATATTTGTGTAAATTGATAGTCAGGAAAATGCAATGGAGAATGTCGGCAGGTAATGTCGACCGATAATTTGTTTGACCGGGAAACGTCGTCAGCTGGTAAATTGATCAACCGGGAAAATGAATGTAGAATATTAGTGGCAGTAACATGCAGCCAGGAAATATTGTGGAAACCCCTCACGAATAATGAAACCAGAAAAGTTATTTTTCTTAGTCTGTACGAGCTATTACCACATATAACAAACAACATTTTTTTAGAATTTTTGTTCTCCCCAAAAAAGGACAAATCATTGTCTTCTCACTTTGAATGAGAGATTTCGATAATACAAAAACTCGAGGCTAACAGGAGGATTCCACTCCTTCATACATTTCATAACATCAGTTTTTGATAAGAATTTGAATGAATGTTCGATATTTGTGTAAATTGATCAACCAGGAAAATGTGAATGGGAAATGTCGACCGGTAATTTGTTTGATCGGGGAGTGACGTCGGTTGATAAATTGGACGACCTGGAAAATGTACGATGTCTGCCTCACTTCCACCACATAGTTGCCAACTTAGTGGTTTAATCTCAATGTTTTTTAACGACAGATGAAAAGGGGATGGGATTATGTAAAAAAACACAAAGGATGCTGAAGGTGACAGAGAATGTCATTCAATGAGGAAAGTAAGGATAGAAAAGCTGTACCAAGGGTCAAACTCCCTTGCTTCATTAAAATCTGAAAGGTGAACAAAACAGAATTCATCTATCTCTACAATATCATTCCAAAACTACGTATCCAATTCCAACTCTTATAGAAGTGGAAGTGAATTTATTATCATATTTCGCCTACCTCAATGTGTTGTTGTTATTGGTGCATGATGCCACTAGTCATTGTCATCGTTGTTACATACGGAAATAAATTCAAAACTAAATATAAAGGGTCTGACAATATTTACTAAGCCGGGCTTAGTCTGCAGAAAGCTGCAAGATTAGGGCACACCATGAGTATCGAACACAATAGCAATGGCTTAGTGATATTAATCTGCTAGCCACCGATTTTTGACTGGTATCCTAAGCAGTAATTTACCAAATTGAGCTTAGTCTAAAACAAGAATCCTACTGAAAGTTAAACGAGATGACATTTGGGAAATAAAACTACTAACTATTGCTCCACTGTAGGTGCACTGGGTAGGTATTTAAGAAACTTATATCGGTGAGGAACATGGTGAATATGTAACTCACAATCAATGGCCTAGCATGACTTCAGTGGCGACGTTTGCTCTGAAACGGGCTCCCTTAGCAGATATCCATCAAGGTTAGGGGAGCCATCATCGAGAATTGAACCTCCTGGCAATGCTTTCTCAGCCTTATCTGCTGCCTTTAACTCTTGATATCCAACAAGTGTAATCATGGCTTCACCTGGCGAGCGAATCTTAGTTTTACCAGATATAAGACAAAAAGAGCAAAACGATTGAAGAAAAGTGCTTCTCACAGGGACCAAATGATTCATGCTGTCTATACAGTAAATTGTATTTATATGGTGTTGCATTCTCTTTAAGGTTTAGGATTTACTGTTTGATGCTACAATCAAAGTTTTTTGCCATAAACCCCAATTGTAAAACCTTTGAACCTCCTTGATTCAATGAAAAAATTAAAAAAAAGCCAACACGATCATATTCATGAGTTTCTAAGCAATATTGGATGTTTGATATTTTGGACATTTTTCGAAATGGGATTCAAACTTTGAGAGAAATATGATGATTTATTCTTTGCAGTAGAAAAAGAAGAAATATATCATTTAAAAAAGTTTTTAATATTCTTACTCACTTGGAAGGAAACAGTTGAGATAGAGCTAAAATAGAGGGTCTAAAACGAGCAGAAGAAAAAATATAACGAAAGTAACAATAACAGGTTTGGTTAATCCCTCAATAGAAACCGTCATGAGACCAACGTCTTTTGGCAGCAAAGTGTGATGGGGTGATCAATTTAAAAATCTGAAAAAAGGGATGATCAATGAAGAACTTACTTCTCTTGCTCTTGCTTGAAACACTGAAATAGTCTGAATCTTCGAAAAACAAGCGTAGATGCAGTCGGACACAAACTAAGCGATAAATTTAGCTTAAATGTACATTGCAAACTGAAACTCCTTTTAAAAGCCTGTTTGGTGGGATTTTACAAAAGAAGATTTTTCTTGACATAAGGAGTAAACGTTGAAATTTTCAGCCCGTTAGCTTGATTGGTACGGCCTGTACACACGATACGTACATATCCGGTCATCCGGCCAGCCGGCTCCAGTGCAACTCTTCGAACCGGATGAACCGGATTTGATCTTTCAACAAGAAAACGAGCCAAAGCATACAGCTAAAGTAACTCATGAATTATTTGTTTAGAACAATGTAGGGTGCTTCAGTGGCATAGTCAATCTCCTGAATTGAATCCAATTGAAAGTTTATGGCAAAGAAACATTGGGAATCTGAAGATCGTTTGCACAGATGAAGGGGCCAAGATTTCAAAAGGATGTCACAAAGGGCTCATGAAGGGTTACGGAAGGGTCTCCAAGCAGTAATTGCAAATCAGGGATACGCAACCCGGCATTAAAATATGAAGTCAATGTGTTTGAGTACATTTTTACGCCTTTACCTTTCTTTATGTTTTATCATGTATCGTATGTCTGGAAATATGTATTTTTTTCATTATTGTTAATTTCATATCAGAACACATCAACTGTGTGAATTTAAAGTAAATTGGAAAGAATATTAAATAAATAATTTGTAAGTGTTCAAATACTTCTTACCCCACTCTGTAGTGTATAACACTTTTTAATGAGCTCACAGATACTAAACTCTGATCCTAGGCAGAGGGCCGGGGAGCAAAACTTTGATCCCAGGCAAAGCACACAGGTACTCTGATCCTAGGCTGTACCGATCAATGTGTAAATAATGCCGTCAGTTATGATGGGTACTATTCCAGTAATATAATAAAGAGAACAAGAATAATCATAAATAAATGAAATATAGATTTTAAAAAACTCAAATCGAGTAAATCAAATACAATAAGAGCAACTGCCGTCATAAAAAAAGGCCCAAATCATACTAACCCAACCTGACACACCCGACCAACCCAACCCAACTGATTGACCTGACCCAACTGACGACACCTGACCAATATATCTGACAAACAATACCAGCTGAAGCTACCTAATTGTTTGTAGATGTTTTTTGAATCAATTCCAGTTGGAAATAAATTTGGAAACACTGTTTCCCCCGACCTCTTCTTCAAAATCAAGTGAAACCCATTTTTTCCTAACCACAAAAAGCTAAATAAAGGTTTTGATTTTTGTCTTTTTTTTTCAATAAATAAAAATGAGCCACAAGAAACAACAGAAAGAAAATTTTAAAAAAAAATCTGAACGTTTTTTTGTCTAAATTCCAAAGTATATTTGTGTTCGTGATTTGAATAGATAATACAGTGTATGCGTAAAATCATTTACCATTGTACTTTGAATTGACTGTGGACTCCGGTAGATGAATAGCATTAATTGTTGTTCTTTCATCAAAATAGATACAGAAATCCAGATGGCGCTGCGACTAGGGACTGGAAAAGGAGTATAAAAGGGCGGGTGCCAGTTGCTAAGTAGTCATCGTTCCAGTGATCCATCCACCAGAATGAAGGTTGTAATTCTCCTCGCTCTTATCATTGCCGGTTGCAGTGGATTGACAAAACGTAAAGATGGACTTATATATATTTTTTTCTTTCTAAACCAGTGGTTCTCAACCTTTTTACCACTACGCCTATCTATAGTAGTGGGGCCTTGTTTCCTCAATCCCTTGTATCTTTTTACCAAATTATTAGTTGGAAAAGAGTAATCCAAATACGTAAGAAATTGATATATCATGTATATAAATATTATGTACAACAAGATATCATGCAAAACCTAATGAGGCTAATTCTCATTTTTTTTCCTACGACCTCACACCCTCTCTTAAAATTATTCAGGCGCCTTCTGGTTAAGGACCACTATTTTAGACCTTTCCTATTCGGTATTTATCAATCTTTCGTAATTTGTTCTATTCTTTTGTTCTTTATTCATCTTTCGAATTCATTCCTTCTCACGTCATTCATTTCTCACTTTCTTTCTCGGTAATATTTAGAAACGTTTTATTTTATGAAAAAGATGGGGGCGTCTTATAGACGATCAACCTCGAAGAGATCATACAAATGAATCATTTACAAGAATCAGCTGTAGTGTGCTCGAGGGACTTTGTCACAAACACTGGGGTCCCGAAGAGGATCAGCACCTCCAGCAATGGGGCTATGCTGAAAACAATACGACTGCATTAGATAGGCCAAATATTGGGGGTGAAAGACAATCAACCCCCGAAGACTCAATTCTTCTGTAAGCTGGCCTCTGGTCAACGAAACTGGGGGAGGGGCGTCACCAAACTGATGTAAGGATTCCGTAAGCCATACCCACGTCAACAACTGTAATTTGGAAGGGAAAGTTGCTGACCAGCATACATGGCACTTCCTGCTCTTCCAGATGATCTCCCTTACTGAATCCAACCACAGAATCATGGCAGAGTTCAGGACGCAATGCTGTTAACCTGGGGCTTCCTTCATCCAAGAGTTCTCCTTCAGCATTTGCGGTCCTGCAGCGGGTGTGAAGTCCCATCCCATAATGCTCGTCCGTAGGGCGAAGTCATGACATGGTATCACACCAACACACACACACACACACACACACACACACACACGCGCGCATAAGCATATAAATAAGTTAGTAGCCTTATGATGAAAAAGAGTTGTGCAACAAATGTTAGCACTTATGTCCTTCCACATGTGTCTTGATAGTTTGCTTAACATCAATAACGTCACGGTAAAAACGCATCTTTATTCACTTTCGATTAATATTTCTTTCATCATGATTTTAGATGATTTTCATTGCGACTACTCAGATCTTTATGTTATATTATCATCAATTTACAGAGCAGATCGGAAATATAAAGGATAAGCTCCCTGTGAGACTCGAACTTGCATTCCTATTGCTTCGGAAAGTATGTGCTAGGCGAGCCCCGAGCCTGGCAAGAGATAAAATCTAAGCACATGGACTCCTTATTTTCTCCCAACCATTCGGTGCCATAATTGATGTTGTTGATTTTATATGCACAAGTAACTTTATAGAGGAAATATTATCTTGGATTTTTATTTGCCGAAACATGTTGACAATTACCAATTGTTGGTTGGTATTTCCTGATTCATCGTAAGTTTAGTTGGTCTCCGTTGCAATTATACATGCTAACAAGTTGTTTTTTTTTAATGTAAAAATTGCTATCTCTGATCAGCTTAAATGTTTTCTTTTAACTCTGTACTCTGTGTATATGCCGACCTATTTGAAAATAATTTGCGGATATTTACCGTTAAAGTGCTGAAAAAGTAAAAATCAAGTACACTTCCCATACTGTCCTTTAACATAGCGACCCTCAGTTTATACAACCCTTTGACCTCCGATTGAATTCCGATCTTTCTAGTCATATTTTCTTATCAGTAAGGTTGGCAAGCTTTGGGCTGAGCAGGTCAACCTACAAGAAACAAGAAGATCCCGCTAATGCCAAGAAGAACGGTATATAACTAATGCATCTTCCCAATTGTCACATATGGAGCTGAAACATGGAACCTTATCAAAAGACTGACCCTTAAATTGAGAACCATACAACAAGCACAAGTTAGAATCATGCCCAACACTACAAGGGGGGATCACAAGAAAGCACAATATATTAAAGGAAAAACAGAATCCATGAGAAAACTTAAATGGCAATGGGCTGGTCATGTTGCGAGAATGGTAGACAACAGCTGGACATCACAACTCACAACATGGATCCCCAGAGATCACATACGAAATTGAGGCCGACGAAATATAAGGTGGTGTGAAGAACTAAATAAATTCAGAATATACTGGCTCCGCAGCGCCTACGATAGAGAAGTCTGGCGAAGCTTGGAGAAGGTATATGTCCAACGACGGACGCTAAAGGGTTGCTGCTGATGGTGATAGAATTACGGTCTGAATAGTTGTGAAAGAAGTTAACTATAGTTAAGATGAAAGAAATACCAGTAACAATCTTCAATTACTGACTATGTTTCATCATATAGAAACATCAAGATGATATTAAGACTTATTTTCTTTTTCTAACAATGATGTTTCATCAGATATATGTTATACCTATGTCCCTTTCTCCCATGTCGGCATCTCATCTTTGTTTTCTAATCGTATCACCTTAACTTACTTGGTCGAGCGAACTCGAACTTCCCTGACTATATTCCACCACTCAACCCAGTTTTGCATAGTTGTTGTAGCTTCCCTTTGCAGTTTCGTATTCCTATACATTTTTTCCCTTGGATGGGTTCCCATAGGAGCGGTTGATGCACTGTTTGGTTTTTCCAATCTCAAGCAATGTTCAATGAATTTTAGCCTACGAGTTCTGGAAATGCGATCAAGATCTTTACTTTGATATGTACTTGTTTCATGCCTTTTCTTTTTTTATGTTTGTGTAGAAGACATCGAGAAGCAGATTGTGAGCGGTTATGAAGCCGGCAATTGTGAATTTCCCCACATGGCGTTTCTGTTGATGAGGTCGTCGGATGGAAAATATATATCTTGTGGAGGCTCCCTCATCGATCCCTTTCATATCTTGACCGCTGCCCACTGCGTGTAAGTTGACCAGCGAATTTCTCTGCAGAGTTTCCAATTAGTACGTTTCAAAGATAATCAAAATTGGGTAAAATCGGTGCAAATTGGTTCCAAAAATAAAGATTTGATACCGAAGGAAAATTTACAAAAATAACAATCCCTGACACACGGAATAAAATGATACGATAAAATAGTATTTGAACGATAGATTTTAATCCATTTTCCATGCAAGCTTAGTCTGATCATAGATTTCATGTTATTTAATTATTTTGGTCCGAGAGCTACTTAATTTGGTCCCAAGACCATACGAATCTAGTTTTGTACAACGACAACAGACATCTGGTAAATCATTCCTGCGTAGATGAGTACATCTGTGTATATATACATGTATGTGGGTGAATGTGTTTGCATGTATGTATGCTTCTATAAGCGAGTATGTGTGTATATGTGAATATATGTGTGTGCATGTGCATGTATGATGATAACACAACAAACTATAATTTCGTTTAAAAATCGGTTCGAAGAAGCTATGATATAGCGAAATGTGTCATTGATAATGAAACATCAGCACTTGAAAGGTTTTCCACATTACGATCAATTCATATTTATATCACTGCAATATATATGGATATAGATATTGAGCAATGGGTATGTAATCTGACAAAAATAATCATGAAGTTCGTTTTATTACTTTGAAACTCTACTTTAAATGACCTCTCATTAGCACGGTGAAAGTATCTTTTGGCCTAGACAGCGTAAATAAAATAAGCATTAAAAGAATGAACTGCAGCAGGGATTAATGTGGCAACCGACAGACAGCTGCTTGAGCTAAACAGCCCACCTGTGAGGCGAAGGCACGAATAACTTCCGTTTGTCTAAATTCTTGAATTGTTCATCAACTGTCCACATCAGCTCTATTCGTTTCTCAGTGCAGATAATTATATAATCAAGAAACGATGATGGATTCCTCTTTGGGATCATACTAACTTAATACTAACATCATACTACCATAACGGCGGGGCTGTTTAGCTCAATGGTTAAGAACGACTCTACGTTAAAGCGGCTACCTATCGGTCGCGGGTTCGGTTCCGGTAGTAGCACAATTAATTAAGATAAGAGTATAGATCTACTGAATACGAATAGGAAAACCCTGAAGTAAATACGTTCATTTCATGTACACTTGCATTATAGCTATGACTAGAAGCCTCAGTCGAACTATATATGTCCATTTCTTAGATACATAAATTATATTTGCGATGTTAGTTTGATCCAAAGAGGAATCCAGCTTCCGTCCATAAACATATCTTCTAATTTCATGAGTTTATATATAATTCTTTAGGGTGGCGTAAAGTAAGGGGGGAGTGATTTGAGGGATTAAAAGTAAAAGGAGCCTTTATTCTCTCTACGGAGGATTGGAAAGAACAGGATACTGTTCGCTCTTTTAAGGGGTCAAAATTGAATGGAGACTTCTCCCACCCGACGGAGTATATAATGAAGGCAGACTCCTCCTTAAACAGTTGAAAGAGAAATGAGACTTCGAGAGTTCACATTGGAAGGAAACTCCCCACGGCGTGTAAAGGGTTGAAATTGACCCGGACCTCTACCTTTTAAGGTGACAATAGTGAGGATGTCTCTCTCCTCTTCTCAGGTGTCAAAAGTGATCAAGAGATATTTTCCTTCCTTTATAGCGGAAGACATTTTTTCCCAACTGAAAATTAAATTGAAAAGATTTGAGACCCCCCCCCCCCAAAAAAAAATATTCAATAGGTTATGATATTACGATAATGCAAAAGCAAAACTGGAACCTTACTTCCAATTCAATATATATATATATATATATATATATATATATATATATATATATATATATATATATATATAGTAGCGATTTGACGTAGTACTAAAACATGGAATGATTGTGAAAACGTACTTTACGTCTCAACTTTTTGAAACTATTATTATGATAAAGATTTGTGCATTTCGTCCATTCACATACAAAAGGATACACTCACATGCACACGCACACACGCACACACACGCACACATATATTTATATTGGTTTTGTGTTGCTTATCCATGGAGATAGTGCTTGAAATATTAAACTGAAAAAAGCATAAATAGATTGATAGATATTTACAATATCTATCTATTCCTTTTTCTCCCTTTTTATATATATATGTCTCTCCATATATATATATATATATATATATATATATATAATATTCACATGGCTGAACACTCACTAGAAGTGACACGAACAGTGAGTCACGCCTATTGTTATATTTACTGATCACTCGTCGTTAAATACGTTTTTTTGGTAACCCACGTAAGTAAGCCCTGTTTAGTACTTGACATTTTAAATTCAGACATAGGGCACAAAAAATCTTTTTGAAAAGCTCTTCAATGTTCAGTGTTTAAAGCTGTAAAACTTTCTAGACTATATATATATATATATATATATATATATATATATAGAGAGAGAGAGAGAGAGAGAGAGAGAGAGAGACAGACAGACAGACAGACAGAGAGACAGAGAGAGACAGAGAAAGGTCTTATGTTATTTATTTTTCTTTTACAGGGAGGATATTGAAGGTGTTACTGCATTTTTGGGACATGCTAATAACAAAAAATCCCCTCAGAAAATCATGGGCAAACATTGGGCAGTACATCCCGGTTATACCAAAGGTGGTAATATCGGTGAGTACTTAAAAAAATCCTTGATTTTTCCATTCAACCATTTGATGGGTTTGTATTAATTGCAAGCATGAAACTGTGTATGTGTCTATATGTCTTTTTTTGTTGTCCTTTAGAAAGTTATAGAAAGAGCACTGTTAGGGGTGACTATAAAAGACAGAGAAAAAGATTAAGATGAATCAGAAAGACGACTAGGGTGGGTGATATTATTCGTATAATCAAGCAAAACAATGGGTATAGGCTGGACATTTATCAAAAAGAAATGATAGCGAATGTAACAAAAGACCTACCTATTGTTGCTCATGGGACAGTAAACGAAATAGGAAAAGATTAGACACACGAATGAGATAGAAAGGTTTACTGGCGAGATATGATAGAGGTAAGTGCAGTTGCAGTCGTCAAACCTTTGTCCAGAAATGGACTTGTAATGGCTGGTGATGATTTACGTAATGTAGATCATTTTTCATTTTTTTTTTTGTTTTTTTTTTTGTTTTGCAGTCAATGATGTTGGTATGATTCGACTACGAACACCTGCAAAACTTGGTCAATGTGTCAAGACCATTTCGCTCCCACGAAAGAACCAAGTATTTTCCGGAACATGCATCGCTGCCGGTTGGGGTAGATTGAGCAGTAAGTATTATTCCTTGTACAATTATTGATGGAACCTAACCGAGAGACAGACTCGCAAACCGAGAAGCATGCAACGCGTGCATGAGAGAATCATGCTCAACCTCACATGGAGAGATCACAAGACAGCACAGTATATCAGGAAGAAAACAGGAGTCGGGGACATCATAGAATCTATTAGAAAACTTAAATGGCAATGGGCAGGCTATGTTGTAAGAACGACAGACAACCGATGGACATCACGACTCACAACATGGATCTCCAGAAATCACATGCAAAACCGAGGCCGACAAAATACAAGATGGACAACTGGACAAATTCAGAAAATACTGGCTCTGCAACGCCCCCGATAGAGAAGTGTGGCGAATCCTAGGGAAGGTCTATGTCCAACGACGGACAATAAAAGACTGATGATGATGATGATGATGATTGCATTATTTGTTGTATAATGTTTATTTGGTTGTATTCTCAATTGTGATGGGCTTCAGTGCAGAACTTTCTGCTGTAAATCAGCAAATCAACTCCCGCATTTCTGTCCTTTCATTTACCGTGGTTTCATAATAACTTCGTCGAAGATAAATATTATTGAATATATTGTGGATTTAACTGATTTTTCCGACTCGACATAGATTAGTTGCAAAATTCCTACACCACAATAGCTTGGCTTACATCTTTTTATACTATTTCGTCTGTGTTTGAATCTGTTTCAGTCAACGTTGTTCAAGTTGAAGTCGTGGTTTTAACAATTGTTGCTTTTTGGGTGAAGCATTTTTGTCAAGCCCCAAAACTAGTGTGGACTTTTCTTCAACCGTAACAAACCGCAAGAACAAGAAGATGAACGACAACAACAATCCTTATCAAAATTAGAAGAGTGATCTGGTTAATAAAATTCACGTTCCCCTACCATAATTTTAACTCACGACCGACAGATCGAAATGAGGCTGTCCTACTGTCTGAGCTAAATTAAACAAGTCTCAGATATTAACAAAGATTTATCATATAGGTAAAAATACCCCATTGCTGACATGCCACGATAATTGAACGAGAAGATACTAAGTGTGTGAGCACATGTACAAACCACTCTCCCATAACCATAGTCCCATCATGCAACCTCTATCCTTTTCTCACGCCATCCCTCCCATCCCACTGAGGGTATACAACCGTCGACAGGAGATCAAAGTTCAATTGTTTATCGACAAAAATTGCGTCACTGTCATGTCACGATGTTTAGATTAAAAGAAAGGTGAATGAGCACATCAGTAAATCATTCGCTTATCACTTATCTTCTCACTCAGGTAGTCTCTTCTTACGCCTCTCACCCCACCGAGGGTGTAAGGCTGTCGACGAGGGATCAGGATTGTGTTATAGGTTGATCTTTTGTACACATCCAGTACTCTTCCTTCCCAGGCTCGGGACTAATAATGGCGGAGTTCAACGACAGCATATATTTTCTATAATGTTTTATATTACGACGAAAACCCAAGGTTAGACCGCTTGGCCATTGACTAGCAGTTAGCAATTTATCTACTTATATATTTATGTTTAACATTCAAAAATGTGAAAAAGAAAATGATGTATTAATTTTAGGAACCCAGTAAAAGGTGAACAGGTTTCTCATACCGACCATTGTTTTTCGTTTGCAGATAGTCAAACTGGACCAACTCACATGAGAAAAGCAGAAATTGACGTTATTCCTTATGGAACATGTAGAAGATTTGCACCCAGAGTCTACTCAAATAAGCATATATGTGTGGGTGATAGATCTGATATGGGCAAAAACATCTGTCAGGTAAGTTCATACTTTTATTTTGAAAAAGCATGCAGTCGGCTCGGGCATCTGTACGAAACTACGGGTCTTGTGCCCGTCATACCACCTCGTTGGGGTATGACATGCAAGCCCACACTTGAAAAGCTAGAGTCTGTCACACGTTCGCTGCAACTCACCTGAGACTTCATTGCACAGGCCTTTGGGCTATCGAGATGAGAGCTTCAAAGTTTCCAGGAGAACCATATTTCCTTGACATTTCGTTGAAGAATGTGCAAGTGACTACAAAAGAATTTACCATCTTTTTGGGGCGAATCCATGCACAATTACCTCCCAAAGTCATAGTTAACTGTCTGCACCACACTGTAGCTTCAAATGATCTCTGGTTGTCCACAAGCTCTCAAAGATTCTCACTGAAGTTTTATGGAAGGGTGTGCAGTAGACTCCCAAAGAAGTGACGAAATTTTTAGAGAGGATCCATCAACAATTGTACCCCTTATTTCATAGCAATCAGTCCACAAAAGTGTTCCAATTTCAAAACTAGGGTGTGTGACCTATGTCAGCTATTCGAGGGGATTTGCTCCAAGGCATGTGTTCCTCCTATAAATTTTACTCAGCATAAAATTCCTTTCTAACGATATACAATACAAGACGAAAAGTTTGTTTTTAGACTAGGGCACCACAGCGGAAATCCGCCATCATGAAAAATAACGTTAAAAAATCTTACGCAATTGATCATAGATGTCTACCCAAGATATTTTTGACTAACACGTCAAAATGGTTTCATTAGTTAACTGAAAATTCTTACCGGGATCTATTACAGAGGCTATTATTAAAATTAACATAGGTTTCATAGCAATTATCATAATATGTACAAGAGCTTTTCAGAACATTTTATTCGTAATAATACGCTGATTTTTTCTTCTTCAAAATAACCAAATATATTAATTTTACAGCTTATCTTATCTCACTTGATGTTCTCTGTTACTTTCAAACCAGGGTGATTCTGGCGGTCCCTTGATGTGTAAATCTGGGAATGGATACGTCGCCGCTGGAGTTGCTTCCTATATCTACAATTGTGAAAAAGGATTTGGTGTTTATGCCAACGTGGCTGGTCTCCTCGACTGGGTGAAACTGGCTCAGGAAAAGATGTAATGGAACAACATCGGCCATTTTAAGGCACTCTCTTAGATCCTTTATATATAAAGAAAAATCGATGAAATAAAGATTTGTTTTTATAAATATACTACACCATGTTTGTTTTATTTATTTGTGGAATGACGATGCAATGAATTTATGATTCTACAGGAGCAGCCCTCCATTTTTGTTTTATTAATTCGTTTGTGTTATTTGTAAAACATAAATGCAATGCAGATATGATTCTACAGACATGCTCCGCCATCTTCCTTTTATCTATTACTTCGTTTTATTAGAAAAAAAAGTCGATACAATCAAGAAATGGAGATATGATTCTACATATGTACTCCACTATCTTCGTCTAATTCATTCCTTTGTTCTATTAACAGTAAAACGTCGATATAGTGAATATATGATTCTATAGATGTACTTCATTGCTCTTGTTTTATTTACAGTCCAATTGTTAAGTTCGGATGTCATTTTCTTTCTTTTTTTAATTTAAATTTTGACTGAAAAATATCAGAACTTCAACTTCATTGTTGAGCGAGCGTTAACGAACCTACTCCAGAGACCATTAATTCAAGTAGTGAGATTGATCCTCACTCGGTGCCCTGCGAATGCAAATCCATGCTGATGAAGTTTAATTTTTCGATTGGTCTTCCTGTATGACACCAGCTTAGGATTGTAAATATTTGGTCGCCTGTTAAACGGAAATGGGCTGGCCATGTCGTAAGAATGGCAGACAACCGATGGACATCGCGACTCACAATATGGACGCTTAGAAATCACATGCGCAACCGAGGCTGGCAGGGTACTAGATGGAGAGACGAGCTAGACAAATTCAGCAAGTGCTGGCTCTGCGATGCCCACGATAGAGAAGTGTGGTGAATCCTGGAGAAGGTCTATGTTCAACGACGGACATTAAGAGACTGATTATGATGATGATGTTTCCAAACCAAATTACCGGCAATTTGCTCGGAATAAAGAACACTTCTCTATCAATGGTCAACAATAGTGGTCATGTTCCAGCCCAAGTTGAGCTTCATAAATACCTGCTTGCTGGTCGTAGAGATACTGTTAGAAGGTCAGTTCTACCGACCATGTCCTCATGCAGTGGGTTTGGTCCTTACTGGGTTCCCCAAAAGAGTGACCACATTCTGGACGGTGATGAGTATAGTAAATATCTACCAATCAACGCCTATCATATATGTATATGATGCTCTTCCATAGGAATAGAGCATTCTGATTGATGAGTAATTTCTGTGTTGATAAATATTTTGCTTAAATTCAGCCTTACTAACTGTCCAGTTCCGTAGTCCTGAGGTAGGATATCGGCTTCCGGGTCTGAAGTGAAGGTTTCAATTATGCCTCGCGGTACTGGATGGGATAATGGAAAGTCTATAGCCACACTGAAGAGATGTAATACATCGAAACAGCTGTCTGTGGATGAAACAACAACAATAACAATAATATTATATATATATATATATATATATATATCAATCACACCTTTCGAAAGGTTGCTTTTATGAAAACCCTACATCATTAGTTTTATTCCTCCAATCAGAAACATGCTAAAGTGATGGCACTCATACCACACATGCGTAGTGAGACATCCTCACCAACTGTGCTGCATTTATTGAATAGACTGTGTTTTGGTAGTAGAAAAGTAATATTTTTTCAGGAACCGTATTTTTGCAATATTGACCCAAGTCTTCGCACGAATTGCTTGAAACTTACCCGATCTGTTTGCAACATCTGCTTCTATACAAATAAATATTGTGAATGATTTGTACATGTGTAATAATAATTGAATGTGGTGGATAATTAGGAGACAGATGTAAGTTCGATATACAATAGTTTGGTTGGTCAAGTCCTAATAGACTCTGAGTAAATGAGAGGAATGCAAAACCTGTTGCAACTGTCCCCAGTATCCCCTGCCTGTAATAAGGCCAGCGCACACCAGGGCAGCGAAAAAGGCACCGCCAAGTTCCCTCCGGTAAGTATACTCAGCATCCTACCATTAAGCCGCCGTTGGTTTGAACTATGTCAGCGAACATCTGTGCATTACTTATATCTGTTTTGTGGATCCTTCAACAAGATACATTCCAAGGTATCAGAAAAGCGTAACTGAAAAGCCGGTTGACAGTTTTACAGTGATATCAGGAAAGTATGACTTCAGTTTTGAAAGGGCACGTAGGTTTAGGGCGGGTGAAGTACTATGAGGCGAGAAGATGCGATAATGTAAGTAGTGAAGCATAGTCTTGTTTCAAACCTCTTACATCAGCCATCGTAAACAACGGAACTCGACCATCGACACTGAAGCAGGTAGACATAGAAGAAGGTTATATTTGGGGGTTTGGGGATGTTACCAAAGTTCCTGCATTATTTGATGGTTATTGATTATTCGCTTTACACCATTTTGGCTTACGAAAGATTACATACGATTTCATTTCTTTCGGATGACGAGGGAAATCAGTACATATTTTAACAGAGGAAAGATTGAAGGGGGATCAGAAAGGAAAAGATGTTCAAGAGGTCACGCGATAGGTTCTCACCTTGCTTTGAAATAAGAGCACTAATGGCAGCAGTTTAATATAATAAGGAAAGTGAAGATGGATTAATAAGATGAATGTTTTATTCATTATTTTGCTTTATTTGGAAAACGTCGATCTAATGAAGAATTGAAGATATGATTCAATAGATTTACTCCACTATTTTTGTTTTATTCATTCCTTTGTTTTATTAACATTTTGGCTGAGTACCACAAGAATGGGACACACAGTGTGGTTCGAATTTACTTAAAATGGCTTGATGAGGCTAACCTGTTAACAATCGCACTACGGTTAGATCGCTCTTTCTTGTCGCATTTGCATAATGACCCCCACCAGTTTTAGGCAAAAAACTCAGTAACTAACGGTCTGAGAAACACCATAATATACATAAAGATACATCTGCACTCAATCTTGAGATTGATTACGGTTGCATTGAAAGCCCCATAAAACTTCCAAATCGCCTTGAAAGTCAGCCGTAAACCAAGAGAAACCCATTTTCTTTAACCACAGAAAGCAAAAAAAAAATTGGATGAATAAAAATGTGCAAAAAAACAAAACAAAAAACAAATCAACAAAAAAAAATGCAATAGTAGGAAAACCCAATTGACGAACCCTATCAACTCGAGGAACCTGATTGTTTTTTCAATTCAAAATCAAGGGAACCCATTTTCTCCCAAACGTAAAAAACACAAAAATGCTTTGATTTTGATTTATGACTAGAAATGAGCAACAAAAAAAAAAAAAACAAAAACAAAAACAAACAACCAAACCAAAAAACATTAAAAAAAACATGTTCATGATTTGAATGGATAATACAGTGTATGCTTAAAATCATTTACAATTGTATTTTCAATTGACTGCGGACTCCGGCAGATGAATAGCCTTAATTGATGTCCTTTCAACAGAATAGATTCAGAAATCCAGATGGCGCTGCGACGTTCTGAGGACAAGGGAGTGAACATAAAAGGGCAGGAGCCAGTTGTTAAGTAGTTATCGTTCCAGAGATCCATCTACCTGTGTCCAGAATGAAAGTGGTAATTCTCCTAACTCTTCTCGTCGCCGGTTGCAATGGATTGGAAAAACGTAAATTTGGAATCTAATGTTATGATTTTCTTTCTAATCCAGTGGTTCTTGATCCTTTAAATACCACGCCTACCATTAGTAATAGTGCTTTGTCTCTTTGATCCCTTATGTTTTTTTCTCACCAAATTATTAATTTGAAATGTACTGTAAATTTGGGAGAAGGTAATGTATTATGTACATAAATATCATATGCATCACGATATCATGCAAGAAGTAATCAGACTTATGTCCACTTTTATCCCTCGATCTGACACCTTCTCTTGAAATTATTCAAGCGCTTCTTGGTTAAGAACCAATCTTTTAAACTATTCCTATTCGGTATTTATCAATTTTTTGTAATTTGTTCTATTCTTTTGTTCTTTATTCATCTTTCAAATTCATTCCTTCTCATGTCTAACCCCCTCATACCCCTTCATGTTTTCAACCAAAGTTTGAAAAGGGTAATGCAAATCTGTGAAAAAAAATAACGTATTATGTACATTAATATTATGTATCTCACGATATCATGCAAAATCTTGTTGAGAAAATCCCCAAATTATATCATCATACAGAAATCATGCCAACCACCTTTGTAGGTTATTGGAGTAAGCTTTCTCTGGACAAGCAATCCGTCTATAAGATACTTTTTCTCTTTCTTTTACAGCTGTTCTATCATTGACATTTCGATTTTGAGACGGGACTTCTTGATTTCATCGGAATTTTGATGAAATGTATGTGACAACAATGTCCCTTCCTTCCATTTCAGCTTTTTATCTAATAGTCTTTTCTTAAAAATAGTCGTATCACCTTATGTCACTGGGTGGAGAGGACTGGAACTTTTGCGAAGCTGTTTTGAATTCGTCCTTTTACGGTTTAGTATCCCTATACACTTGATCTGAGTATTTTGAACGACCTCTTGATCCTTTCCCTTGGATGAGTTCACATAGGATCAGTTGGAGCAATGCTTGGTCTACTTCCACTACCACCATCACCACGAGCAATGCCCGATGAACCTCTACCTAGGAGTTCTCATAATGTAATTTACACCCTTTCTTTGTATATTCGTATAGGAAACAGTATCAAGCATATTGTGGGCGGCTATGAAGCCGAAGAATGTGAATTTCCTCACGTGGCTCACCTGTCGATCAAGCTGTCTACTGGACCAACGTTTTGTGGAGGTACCCTCATTGATCCCTTTCATATCTTGACCGCTGCCCACTGCATGTAAGTTGACCACAGCATTTTGGCTCAGGGTTATCATTTACTGTTTTTCAAGACAGAAATGGGGAAATTTTCGTACTGATCAAAGCTATTCGGTTCCGAGAATAAAGATTTGGTACTGGAAGAAAAATCATAGAAAATAACGATCTCCTGCAATGAATAATATGTACTCTAATCCATTTTGCATTAATTATAAGTTATTCAGTTATTTTGGTGCTAAACATACTTAATTTGGTCCCAAGCCCAGACAAACAATCTTGCACAGCAGGAGACAACTTGCAGGCTTGTTCCTTTGTATATATGAATGTACGTTGATATATTTCTGTGTACGTGGGAAGATGTATGTGTGTATATGTTTATGTATATGTATGTGTATATGTATGAGTGTATATGCATGTATGCATGTGTGTGCATGCGGGTATGTTCGTGTGTGCATAACTAGGTATGGATATGAGGATATGCGTGTGTATGTGTGCACATGTGCCTCTCTGAGTGCTTGTAAGTGTGTGTGGTTGTGTGCTTCTCGGCCTGGGACTGATCTGCATAATCTTCCTGAAGAGTAGAAAGTCTGTAGAAAGACCTGGAGTTTTGGTGAATTTATGCCAGCAAGAGTAGAACCATATAACCCTGAAAACAAATAAATGAAAATCCTCGTAGAAATGGGGAAAGTAAGGATCCACAAAGGAATGAAAACTATTCAGACATTAGTGATATCAGCTGAAATACCTGCTGTCACTTTATCCTCAGTCACCAGATCTTACAATATAATTCACCAAATGTCCTTTCATCAGTGAACGATTGCCCAGAGCTATGGCCATCGAATTTTCTGTGGTCATTAATGGGACTCTGGAGTAGGTATTTAGCAAATTGATTTAAAAAAATCCCTCTCAATAGTTTTTTTTTTTAATTTTTATTCTGGCGTTCAATATACAATGAAAAAATTGGTCCATTTGTTTGTGTCCGGGAGTGTTCATGCTTATCTAAGAGATTACCGTTACTTTAATCCACTAAATGCCTGTCTTTACGTCTGTGTTAGCATAAATCAAAGGGTGGTTAAAGCTATGACAACTGATTCTTATGTTATGCAATTACTAACAGGATCCAGGGCATATTTTCCCGTATTACTCTATGAAAATTGAAAATAACAATAATGTGAGATCTGTTTTCGCAATTTCCACGATGATAATCATTTGACTTTCATGCATCTATCTATCGATATATATATATATATATATATATATATATATATATATATATATCAAAAGTCTGATTCCTTTTATCTGTAGGTGACCAGCATATAAACAGCCAAAGCACACACAGACACACAGACACACACAGACACACACACACACACACACACTCTCTCTCTCTCTCTCTCTCTCTCTCTCTCTCTCTCTCCATGTATATGATTACAGATTTCATTACATTACATTGAAACTCTATTCGAAATTATCATACGGTGAATATATCATTTGGCCTAGACAGCGTAGATCGATTAAACGATAAACGAACCTATATGTATATATATATATCGTAGAAAGATCTTATAAAATTTCCTTTTTATTCATAGATATAACACTGGCGCTATTACTGCTTATTTGGGACATGCTGACCACAAAAAAGCCCCTCTGGCAATCAAAGCCAAACGGTGGATCTTCCATGAGGGTTTTGCCATCACGGATACTGGTGTACGTAAGTAAATTTTGGAAAAAAAATTCCTCTCTCTTCGCATTTTTTCTTTCATTGATTTATGTTGTATAGATTGGAAACATGAAACTTCTATAGAGGCGAGTATATATATATATGTGTGTGTGTGTGTGTGTGTGTGAGTGTGTGTGTGTGTGTGTATGCTGAAGCTGCCTCTTAGAATCTACATATCGCTCTGTCTTCATGGAGTATTGTAGCCAGAGGTATTGAATCATGGAATACCTAAAAACCTTTGGTCTTGTAAAGACAAAGACCCTATTCAGGCATTCTGCTAGCAGAAGATCTCGTCCATAGGTTGTTTTTTTCAGCTACAGTCTTTCATTATCTATCTATCTATCTATCTATCTATCTATCCATCTATCTATCTATCTATCTATCTGTATATATATATATATATATATATATATATATATATATATATATGTGTGTGTGTGTGTGTAAGTATATATATATATATATATATATATATATATATATATAATTTGAACTATAGTAAGTGAGACAGACTCAGGTGGGAAAGTGTATGGAAGTTGGGTTTATTTATCTGTAAATGTTTTCATTAATGATCTAGACATATTTTGAGAGGTATTCCCATCTTCAGTAGTGTGTGCTGCGTGTGTGGACGTTTCGAGGCTATGAGTTTGATGTGGAACATATGTATATATATATATATATTTATATATATATAATTTGATAATTATGCGTGAGTTTTTGTGTGTGTATGCACCGAGATAACACAACATCTGGCCTTAATAAGAATTTGATATTCAACCAATGTTGGTCCATATATCGGACATTGCAGGGTCAAGTTTGAAGTCGTTTGGGTCCGCGGTTCTTGGTATGTGGGGTTGCTCAATTTCCCCCCACAAAAAATCCGAATATTTTACGTCATCAGCGTTCACGAGCGTGATGAGAGAGAAAAGAGAGAGTGAGATAGAGAATATGAGAGAAAGATACAGATAGACAGATTGAGAATAATTTTTTTTTGTGTCCAATCTTTCTGTGGAACAAGATGATATTAAACAAGTTTGGCTGCAGAGTAGTCAAATTTCTTTGCTCTATCAAAATCTAAAAGGTGAACAAAACGAAATTCATTTCCCTATACAATGGTATTCCGAAATTATGTGTCCCATTTCAACTCCTTTATTAGTCGTTCCTGAAATAATACGAATCGATCTGAGTCGAAAGAATTAATTCGTCATCAATTCATGCGAACGTAACTCGAATTCGAGCCGACATGACTTCACTAGGTCATTATGGTTGTTGTGACAAACAAAAATAAAGTCAAAACTCGATAGTAGGAGTTTGACAATATTTTCCATGACAGGAATCCAATGTTTGCAAATACCGAGAACTCAGAAACGTGTGTCGACACGGCATGACGTCATGCCCTCTCTCTTTCTTTTTCCCACTCTGTTTCATTCATGTCTTAAGTTCAGAAATCTCAAATCCAATGTCTGGCAAATCCACGATAGTCAAGATAATTATATAGGAAGGATGGCATAACGGAACTTTAAAAAAATATGCTATTAACGACATCATCATATACAAAAACACTGTCTCATTATTTCAGAGTTAAACCTCTTTCCAAATTGTTTTATTTTCTAAGATGTAGACTTTAAATAAGTACCGTTTTACATTTAAGAAAATGTTTAATCGCAGTTTACTCCGTCCGTTGTGCAAAATTGCTATTCGCCAGATATATAATGACTGCACCAGGCATTAGAGTAACAAGTTCGGAGCTACGGTCCCCGAGAAATCTGATATAGGTAGATATAAAAAAAATAGATCTTTTATCTAAAGTAATAAATCCTAATTTAGATACAAAATACTGATGCATGAACTTTGGGGCACTAACTAAATTTTTGGCAATTCAGTAGAGGACTGAAATACAAGAAAATATTTTATATGACTCATTTCACTTTTTGAACGGGCATTTCTCGTATTTCTAATTGATATTATTTTCAATATTTTCCCAGTTAATGATATTGGTATGATTCGACTGGAAAAGCCTGTGAAATTTAGCCGATGCGTTAAGCCCATTTCACTCCCCAGTGAGGGCCAAGTATTTTCTGGAACATGCATCGCTGCTGGTTGGGGTATGATTAAAAGTAAGTATTATTTGTTGTATAATTATTGACGTATAATGTACTATTTGACGTATAACGCGCCCCTGGCAATTTTATCACATTTGGATAATCCTTATCAATATTATTGTGTAAATGGTTTCACTTAACGTTGTTTAAATTGAAGTTGTTTACAGCAACCTGACCATGGCGTTCATTGGAGATTTCGTGCACTCGCTGCTTGTGAACCTGTCAACGAGAATTTGTTTCCAGAACTTCCCGAAGTAAGCCTGGACGATAGAGAGACATCAAGCCTTTTTATAGTTCAGTGTGACTTGCTTCAGCGAGTTTCATGTTTTAGATTATCAAATTAAACTTCTACACGGGTCATTCATTCAGAATTTTGAGGTGAATAATTTTCACTATCATTATTTCATCATTAATTAACTAAATCTTATAAGCGTTGCTTTTTAGATTGTGTTTTATACGTATACTAAATGGAGGTGCATGTTAGCGTAACGGTTATCAATATGGAAAATTAGATCAGTTTTCGCTTTGCACATGCTGTAGAGAAAGGCATGAATCCACTTCCCTAATTCTGTTCCATCAATAAATATCTCATCACTGTCATGCCACGATGTTTAAATCGGAAGAGAGTGGGTGAGTGAGCATATGGACATAATAAAATAAAATAAAATAAAATCACTCTCCTATTTCTAGCTTCTCACTCAGACTGTCTCTCATTGTCTTTTCTCACGAATTTCACCCAACCTGAGGTAGGGGGAAGGCCGTTGATCATATATAATCCTTGAGTTCTTAGTTGATCATTTGTAATGAAAGGGATTTTCCACCGGTTGGGGAATGCTGACCACCGGCCCAGTACTCTGCCTTTCATATCCAGGCTTGGGACCGGTATTGCTGGAGTTCGATGATGGCATATAATGACTTATATCTTTTGCAACTACGGAGACGAATGCTTGGTCGTATGGCAGGGGTTAGCGAGCAATCTATCACAGCGGATTTGTGATAGAAATTAGAATAGGTAGAATTAGAAAATAGATATTCATCCATTTCAATCAAGGCTGACGCTAATCTAAGCCTTTTTCAGTAGATTGAGCTGCGTCAAGCTTCATGGGTTTGTCAGCGCCAGTCTTGAAATTCAACGATTAAAACCTGACCTATATTAGAGGGAAGAGCTGCTGGCACTAGTAGTAAAAACGTTATCAGTGTTCCTACGAAAGCACACGATACGTGTCACTGTTGATGAAGTTAAAATGCACTGTTGGTGGCAGGGATGCACTACTAGTTGTCGTCTGAGATGTTATGAGAATTTGGTAGCGTACTTAGAGGTTGTTACGTATGGAACGTTGCTTTTTTCAATTGTACGATGAACGATGATATCGTCGGCAAAAACAGTACATATCTCAACATAATATGACCTATTTGAAGCAGTACCATTTTGTTGAAGATACTCTAATGATCACGTCATCTCCATGAAATTCTACAGGTTCAGTGGTCATAAATGCGGTGAAAGTACAAATTAAGGCTTCCCTATCGATAAACTGCTTATCAAGGATATGAAGTTCAAAATACTTAAAAATGTGATACTCTGTAGGATAAATGCCAGGGAAATATGAAATGTTCTATAAAACTCCATAGCCCAATCATTCAAGTCTACACAAAATAAGTTGAGAGAAATTTGGTCTGCAACTGTCATGGAACATTTCACTCAGATCACATGGGACCCATTCTCAGAACTTTTAAATTTTTCCCTTTTTCTTGAGATGACGTGATATAGACACTGTTGAAGTTCAAACATCTTCCCGATATTGCTCTTGTTCGTTTGTCGTTGGCCACTGATGTCGATAACACTTCCTCATTAAGAACAGGTTTGGTCCTCCCAAGAGGCTTTTCATTGGTAACCATACATCAAGATCTAAACATATTGAACTAGCGCAGAACAGTTCGCGTTGTAGTAGAGTTCACTGAAAATGCTCTGTTGACATTATCAGCAGCTTGAGCAGCATTATGTACTTAATTGAAATCGTTGTTGGAAATTCAACCATTACTCTTAGGGCTCAGAAAACACGAATCTCGAGTAATAACGAATTATATTAGAAACTGCCCGGTAAAACATCAAAATAGTCAGCATCAACATAGGTTTCTTCAGTTTTCATGTTGGCTTGGCTAGCTACGTATGTATCACGTGTGCAGACCCCACAAATAGAGCTAGAGGGCTGAAAACTTGAACATTTACTCCGTATTATGTCTACAAAAAAAATTCATTGTGTATTTCCAACCTCATCCTACATGGGCCTTAGTGGCGGGTTCAATTTGCAATGTAAGTCTTAGCTAAATTTGTTCCTCAGTTTGTGTTCAGCAGCATTCACGCTTATTTTTTTCAAATTCAATTTCTTAGTGATCACTTACCAACAAAAAAAAGTAACTGTAAGTCAATCATCATCTATTTTCTATGCTGTCAATAGACGTTTTGAGTAAGTGACCAGACCTGTTTGCATTAATGTTGAATATGCAAAAAAATGCTATTACTTTAGTAGATCTTTCACATTTAGTATTATTATCTATTATTTAAAGAAACAAAACTTCATCTCCAACTAGCTATTGCGAAATGAACATGTTTTACTCCTTATGGCTCGTTTTTCGTTAACAGCTGGTGAAAACGGACCGGACCACATGAAAAAGGCACCAATTGACATCATTCCTACACAAAAATGCCAAAAGATTTATTATGGAATCACTGTGGATCAACATATATGTGTAGGTGACATGTCACCTATGGGAAAAAACATCTGTTTGGTAAGTTCCGATTTCTGTTCCGAGAAATGATCCTCGGCAGCTGGCTTTGGCCTTTTGCTCATTTCAGAATGTTCCATTTTTGCATCTCAATCTACCCAGGGGAGCCACACGATCGGGAATACTTACCGGAAGTGACGGTAGATCTACACAACCGGCTTGGGCGTCGGTCTAGGAGGAGGACATTCCAACAAAACCTGCAAAGGGATTTAACCATCGTACCACTTCACTGAGGCATGTCATGCAAACCCTCGATTTAAAGGGTGTGGTCAGTCAAGTGCTCACCTCAATTCTTCTAAAACCTAACCACACATACATTAAGGCTACCCATCTGAGGGTTTGAAAACACTCACAAATCCTCGTTTGCAAAGCCTTGACGATGATTTATGAACAAACTTTTTACCGCCACGTCTCCTCTGTTGGACCCTGTACAGAAAAGCTTAGTAAATAGTACAGATTCTGATAATTGCTATGAAACTTCTTTAAATTCAAATAATGTACAGTAGCTTTTAGGTACATATTTTCAAAATCACATGTTGATTTTTTCTCAGTTCGTTTGAAATCTCTCCTGAATTAATGAATAAGTATATATTTGGCGTTTCCATCTTCCCACACTTGATGTTTTTTGTTATTCTTTCAAACCATCTTTTCAGGGTGATTCCGGTGGTCCTTTGACGTGCAAACAAGGAAGAAAGGACTTCGTCGCTGGAGTTGCTTCCTACGTCTTCGACTGTGAAATCGGATTTGCTGTTTTTGCCAACGTTGCTAGTCATCTTGACTGGGTGAAGGAATCTCAGAGATCTTTATAATTAAGGACATTGATCATTATTTTTAAAGCTTTCTCTTTGGGTCATTTTTAGTTTCCCGTCTATAAAATAAAGATTTGATCTTACAGATGTACCCGTATTTGTCTTTTTATTCCTTCGTTTTATTTACGATAAATCGTTGATACAATAAAGATATAATTCTACAGATGTACTTCACCATGTTTGTTTGTTTTAACTCTTTTTGATGGTACAATAAAGACTTGATTCTACACATGTACAAGGTTATCTTTCGTATGCATTTCCTCGTTTAATTTAAAGTTAAACGTCGATACAATAAAAATTTGATTCTCTAGATATATGCCGCCATCTATGTTTTGTTCATTACTTCGATTCAACGAAGATGCAATTCTACAGATGTACTCTGAGGCGGATGGGGATCCGACAACATCCCGGTCAAACACCTAAGAATATAGGCTGGCGGTTACCAATCAGAGGTTCACTGACCCCCCAATATTACTGGTTGCCCATGAGCTTACAAAAGCCTGGGGCTCTTGAGATTGTTGAGTAGACAGACTTTTCAAATGCCCAGGAGAAAATCTATTTAAATAAAAGAGGTCCTTGGTAATTAAAAGGTTCGGGGACCCCTGATGTAGGCTATGATCCCGTAGAGTGCAAAGTGGTTCAATCACAAAGTGATTTCGTCAAAGATCTAAGTGACTTAAGAAATAAAGAGGAACTCCCATGTAAAGGTTAATTACAATTAAAAGGATTTGATGGTTTATCGATCAGGTCTGCTGAAACCAAAGTACCCAAGGGGCAAAGAT
This sequence comes from Thysanoteuthis rhombus, assembly GCA_963457665.1. Taxonomy (NCBI): domain Eukaryota; kingdom Metazoa; phylum Mollusca; class Cephalopoda; order Oegopsida; family Thysanoteuthidae; genus Thysanoteuthis; species Thysanoteuthis major. Next base: position 17,101,673 of record OY735214.1, on the reverse strand, counting down.
AAGCAAATTTGAAATTGATATTGATCAACGGATTCCAGCCTTCAGTTACGATTGGTCAGCACTTTTTATCTTGTAGCTCTGGACTTGGTTAAGTATCTTGAGTTGGAACTTTAGCTGAACCGCAAACCGCCGTACTTCGTTAGGTGGAGTCTGGTCATCTCTGCTTCCTACAGCTCTCTGTCGCCATCTGCTCTGAAGGGCCTAATTTGAAGTGTATTTAAAGAGAAATCCTAGTGAGGATTGAAGTACTTTGTCGTGTCTCCACTTAGCTACCCTTTGATCTCATTGGTTAGTTTTCACTCACAATTTCTTCAAATGGGCAGAACTACACAGATTACCTCATTTGCTATGTTGAGTGTTGGCAAATGAGTAATTTCGTCATTTTGACCCCATCTCATTTTGAAAATATAATATAACATGCTCTTTAAGGTCAACCACCCTGTTGATACAATTTCAACCATCGCACAAATCAAAAGTTTATGTAACTTGCAATTATAGTTTCTCTATTGTTTCACATATTCTCGACATCTTCGTTGTCTGATGATTATTTTAGTACAAAGCGTAATTTAACTTTTCCTCTTAGCATTGCATTTATACATAGATACAATCAAGTGTCACTTTTGACTCTCTGGCAGCCTGCTACCATGAAACAAGTACCTGTTTCGGTCATTTGAACTACCTGACTCTAATTTTGGGACATTGGCATTCGTGTCTTTGTGCTGAATTTATGTTACAACTTAGTAAATACTACATTCTTGTAAAATCCTAATTAAATTTGCGATCGATCATCAATCTTAGATACTTCTAAAATCCATCCACTTGTTATAGCATTACATCTGTCCTGTCAACAGTGTTCAAAGAATTTGTGTTCCTTTTATTTAAAGAAGATGAAATCTTATGAGCATCGTCTGTAACAGGTTATATGGACGACCAAAATGACATAAATCGGAAGAGTCAAGTTTTTTTTTAATCCGCCCGAGCTGTCACCACAATCAACAAACAAAAAACATTTTAGAATTTCTGTTCTCTTCAAAGAAAGATAAATCTACGTCTTCTCACTCTGGATGATTGACTTTGATGATACGAAAACTTAACGCTGACAAGTGGATAACCCAATTATTGTGTTTCAGGCCTGCATAAATTTTAAATGCATAACATATACATTTGAATTAGTTTGACTTAAATGTTCGATATTTATATAAATTGATCGACCAGGAAAATGTAATCGGGGAATGTCGGTGGGTAATGTCGGCGGGTAATTTGTTTGACCGCAGAATGTCGTTGGCTGGTAAATTGTTTGACCGGGAAAATGAAGGTCGGGATATTAGTAGCGGTAAAGAGCTGTCAGGAAAATGCAACTGGAATTATTTTGGAACCCCCTGACAACTAATGAACGGTGCCGTTGTTTTCTCGGTGACTTTAAAGTAGTGCAAACGGTGTAACTTCACAGGGACCCAAGATTTTAGCCCCCCCCCAAGTAGTATGTCTTTGAAATATTTTTGTATTTTTGTGGGTAAATTGCCCCAGGTAGACTTTGTTTAGGGTTTATTATGTTATTACTGATCCATAACGGATTTTACGCTAAATTAAATGTAATAATTTCATTTATATTTCATTCTTGTTTTGATTTGTTTGAAATTAATTGGTAAATACAAAAATAGGAAGGCCCCGAAGAAATGTTTTGCTCTGAACTCGTCAATGTTAAATCCGGCAATGTCAGTTGCATAGGATTATTGAAAGAAAAAAGGTCAACTTGGATTATCAGCTTACTGCAATGATTCTCAAACTTTTATAACGGCACAGTAAGAAATATCAAACTGTATCGAACAAAATCTGGTGACTCTGTGATGGAGGTGGGACAGACATAATACAAGTACAGGGCACGGTGAAGGCTCGAAATATATGTCCCTGTATCTAAATACGTTTAAGTTGATTTGCGAGATAGTTGCAGCACACTATCGTGCTGCAGCACAGAGTTTGAGAACGACTAGTCTACTGACTAGACACCGGGTGACACCACCTTTAGACTGACCGGTTTACCGGAATTTCGCCCGATTATCCGGTAGACAATTCCGTCCCTGGATTTACTCAACCATCTTAGTTTTATTTATTTCTTCGTTTCGTTCATAAAACGTTAATCCAATGAAGATATAATTCTCTATATATAATACGCTCTTCTTATATTTATCGGTAATATTCACACTCAAACTGTATCGTTTGGAAATCATTTCTCTTCTTTTTATTTGAATTTTAACCAAAAAATCAGGACTTCGACTTCATTGTAAAACGATTGTTGACAAACCTATTTCGCAGTCCATTTGATTGAGTGGTGAGATTGATCCTCACTCGGTGCCTTCCAAGTGTTGGCTCCGTGTTATTGAGGGTTTGATTTTTCACCTGGCGATCCGTTATGATGTCCCTGTGCCAGACCAGCGTAACTTGGTAATTATCTGGTCGCTTATTGTCTAGCAGTTGTTAGCGAACTAGCCTTGCCGACAACTCACTCGAAAGTGAGATCGATTTTGCTTCAGCACTATGCAATAATGGCCCTGTGCCAGACTAAACAGAATTTTGTTAATACCCACCTGCTTGTCTTAAACGAATTTTAGGGAGCCAGTTCTGTCAATAGTGTAGTGAGTTTGATCCTAACTTTGTAAATACAACTGTGCAACGCCTCCAATTACATCCTGTAAAATGTAAACATCCAGAAAGTTTCTTCCTGTGCCACATGCTTGTGTTCACAGGGGAGAAAATCAAGGGGAGTAACAAAGGTAAAGCGGTTGACGGGCGACGCAGCAACTTCTCACCTGATTTAAGAAAAAAAAAAGAAAGAACCCTGAAGATGGCAGAAATCGTCGTCTAATGATGAAAGTAAGAATAGAAAAGCTTGACTGCGTCAGGGTCAAATTCCCTTGTGCCATTGAAATTTGGAAAGTAAACACAACAGAATTAATGTCTTCATACAATATTATTGCAAAACTACGGGTCCAATTTCAACTTCTGTAGAGGTTGGAATTAATTCATCATCACTTTTTGCGTACGTCACTGTGACGATTTTATTCTGATTTTTGGTTGAGACATTATCATTATTGGTACATACGAAAATAAAGTAAAAACTCAGAAATAAAAGTTGGACAATATTTACCGAGCTGAGCTTAGTCTAACAGATGGCCGAAAGAATGGGACACACCATGAGGATCGAATTCACTAGCAACGGCTTAGTGAGGCTGACCTGCTAACCATCGTTCTGGGGTTGGTGTTTCCATGAGATTTACTAAACTGAGCTTAGGTTAACACAGGAATCCTACAGAAATGGAAAATTAAAATACTAACCATTTCTCTTCATCTGGTACCTTGGGTAGATATTTAGGAAGCTTAACTTAGTTTTGGGCAACAGTGAAGCATATAGCGAGTATGTAACTCACTTCCGATAGCCTTGTGTGAGTACGGCGGTGATGCCCGCTCTGTAACTAGCTTCACGAGTAGAATTTAACCAACGTTATCTTGTTCTGACTCTAGGCCACAATAATGGGGTAATCATTGAGAACTTAACTTGCTAGCAATGCTTTCTCAGTATCACCTGTTACCTTTCACTCTCGATACCCGACAAGTGTAATAGTGAACTCACAAGGTGGGCAAATAGCATTGGTTTTGTCAGCTGTAACTCCAGAGGTTTCAAGACGCCCGAGGAAAGCTTTTCACTGAGCGCTGAAGGCTTATATCTTCTACAAAGTATATAGAGTCGCTGTGGTGACGTGTTTTCCCTAATGGTTAAAGTTCAAGGAATGGTGCTTTCACTAATGGTTTTATGAACCCTCTGAACTTCCTTGATACAATGAAAGAAGATGTCAAGACGATCATATCCATTAGTTTCCTAACGATATTGGATGTTTGAAAGTTTCGGACATTTTCCAAAATGAAACTCAAACATTGAGAGAAATATGACAATCTATTCATAGAGATAGAATAGAAAAAAATATATCCTTTAAGAAAAAATATTTCGCGTTATTATTTAGAAGGCAAGAAACGAATGAAAGAAGTGATATAATGAAAAGAATTCGTAAAGTTTGGTCAATCAGTCATTAGGAACCATCCCGAGACTAACGTCTTTTGTCAGAATGTCGTGATGGAGGGTGAACAATTAAAAAATCGGAAAAGGGGGTGATCAATGAGTAAGTTACTTCTCTCGCTGTTTGTTGGGTAATGATCACTAAAAATCAGACTTTTCAAAAAACAATATATATATATATATATATGTGTGTGTGTGTGTGTATGTGTGTATGTGCACGCGTGTATGTGTGTGTGTATTCGTGGAAGAAGAATCTGGACACCTGCAAAATACTCATTTAATATTCTTTCGATGATTTACTTTGAATTCATACCAGTGATGTAATTTGATATAAAATCAATAATTACCGAGAGAAAAAAATATCCATTTCCAAGATTACGAAATAGGATGAAATATAAACAATAATAATGGTGGGGGAAATTATTCAGTCTCTATTCCAAAAAATTCCGTAGAAATATCATTTAAGAATGAAATGACTCCGAGGTCTTTCTACACATGCATATAAACTTTCGGAATGTTCCAACCGAACTTGACTATAATGATGTCATCTCCGTCACCGTTCACTACTTCACTGTCCTGGTCAAAGGGGAAAAAGTCCTCAACCGAACAAAAAATAATTATGTAATTAAGCTATATAATGAAGTTTTGAGCCACAGGTCAATTGACAAGATCATAAATGTCCATGTCAGTACTATTGATTTGATTATTTTGAAGTTGAAGAAATTTGGCATTACCTAAAAACTTCCTTTAACTTTTACTCTACGGAAGATTGATTCACAAGCAACTCGAAAAAGACAAAGCAAACTCAAATTGAATTAATCGGTAACTTGAAATGATACCCAAAATGATTTAAGAGCAAGTGAATTTAGATCGTGAAATATTTTAAAGAAGCTTGAAGGACTTACTTTGGTCGGATGAAACAAAGATGAAAGTTTTAGATCACGACCCTGCTCGCCATGTAGAGATAAAAGACGTGTGCCAACGATCGAAAATGCACCATCCCACAAGAAAGCATGGAAGTTGGAGTATCATGATTCTGGGACATTCCCATCCAATGATACGAGGGGCACATCACACGATTGCAGTAACCATGAATGGTGCGATGTTTCGGGGGGTATTTTGGAAGCTGATTTAATCCCTTGGCTGCAACAGTTGGAGCTTGAAGAGGATTAGATCTTTCTACACGACCCAAAGCATAAAGCTAAAATAAGTTGCAAATGGTTTGTTCAGAACAATATTGGATGTTTCTGAAGCATAGTCAATCCTTGAACTTGAATCCAATTAGAAACTTGAAGCTAATCTTGAAAGATCAAATTCATCAGAGGGATCCCAGGAACATTGATGATTTGAAAGTCGTTAGCCCCGAAGAGTGGGCCAAGATTTCAAAAGGATGTCACGAAAGGCTCGCGAAGGGTTACGGAAGCAGTAATTGCAAATCAGGACTACGAAACCCGGTATCAAAATATGAAATCAATGTGTCCGAATACATTTTTTCGCTTTTACTTTTCTTCATGTTTAATTATGCATCGTATGTCTGGAAATATGTATCTTTTCCTTCATTATTGTTGTATTTCATATCAGAATACATCAACTGTGTGAATGTAAAGTAAATGTAAACATTGGAAATATTTCAAATGAATATTTTTCTAAGTGTTCAAATACTTCTTCCCACACTCTGTAATGTATAACGCTTTCCAATGAACACAGAAATACTGAACTCAGATCCATATTTACTCTCTCCCCCACGAGAGCAAGATGTGACATAAAGTTGGTTCAATATAAGGTTCCGTATACGGAAAATCTTTAAAAAAATTGCTCCAGTCCCCGTAACTGGTGTTGTGAAGGCGTCAAGGTTAGCCCAACCTATTCCTTTTAGTGCAATGGGACGGTATTGCCCCCCCCCCCAAAAAAAAAATTGGCTGAGTAAATTTTTGAGGCCCTAGGACGAATCATAAGCCTCTTGCACTTAGCAATACCAAGCTTCAGTAAACCATCATCGGTCATGTCATTGCACCGGTGCAAAGCCACCAAAGAATGTACTGCTAGCAGATATTAAACCCTGATCCGAGACAGAGGGCCGGGGAGCAACACTCTGACTCTAGGCAAAACATATAGATACACGGATCCTAGGCGGTACCGATCCATGTGTAAATAATCCCAGTCCAACCCAGGAATGATTATAGATAAAATAAAATATGAATAAAACGAAATCAAGTAAATAAAATGCAATAAAAGCGAACGCTGTCATAAAAAACAACAACTCCAAATCAGACTAAGTTAACCCTACCAGCCCGACCAACTCAACTGATTGACCTGACCCAATTGACGAACCCTACCAACTCGAGGAACCTGATTGTTTTATCAATTCAAAATCAAGGGAACCCATTTTCTTCCAAACGTAAAAAAACACAAAAATGCTTTGATTTTTTTTTGTTGAATAAAAATGAGCAACAAAAAAACAAACAAACAAACCAAAAAACATTAAAAAAAAACATGTTCATGATTTGAATGGATAATACAGTGTATGCTTAAAATCATTTACCATTGTATTTTCAATTGACTGCGGACTCCGGCAGATGAATAGCCTTAATTGATCTTCTTTCATCAAAATAGACTCAGAAATCCAGATGGCGCTGCGACGTTCTGGGAAGAAGGAGGGGAATATAAAAGGGTGGGAGCCAGTTGTCAAGTAGTTATCGTTCCAGAGATCCATCCATCAGAATGAAGGTTGTAATTCTTCTCGCTCTTCTGATTGCCGGTTGCAGTGGATCAGATAATGGTAATGATGAAATCTGATATTATAATTTTTTTTCTAAACCAGTGGTTCTTGATCCTTTTACCACTACACCCAACTTTTGTAGTGTGGCCTTGCTCCCTCGTCCCCCTTCATGGTTTTAAAAGGGTTTGAAAAAGGTAATGCTAATCTGTGAAAAAAAATAACATATCACGTACATTGATATTTCTATTATTATTCGGACCATCCTCATCTTGGTTGTTTTCCATACAACGTTTCGGCCGTTGTACTCTACGGCCTTCATCAGGTATCATCTGCGGGGAAGTAACGAACCGAACCCTTTATTTAACCGACAGGGGTATATTGACTGCACTTCCCTCTTAGCATTAGTAGTATTATTATTTTATCACACTGGGATTGAACCTAGAACAATCAGATTACTTGCAGTAATTTTGTCTGATTCTGTAACCACTACGCTATGTGTCCAGAAGATACCTGATGAAGTCTGTAGAGTACAATGACTGAAACGTTGTAAGAAAAACAACCAAGATGAGGATGGTCCGAATTATAATAGAACTAATAATAGCACCTCATCTCAAAAATTCAGAGATATAATGTACATTGATATTATGTACATCACGATATCACGTAAAACCTTGTTGAGAGAATCCCCAAAGTAATAAGAGAAACTCTAACTTTTTCCTCCAGGCTCGCACCCCTCCTATGATAACTCAGGCACCTCATAGAAGGCGTGGCCCCTGATTGAGAACCACTGTTCTGGACTATTCTTATTCGGTTTATACCAATTTTTCGTAATTCGTTCAATTTTTTGTTTTCATTCATCTTTTAAATTAATTCCTTCTCACGTCATTCATTTCTCACTTTCTTTCTCGATAATATTTAGAAACGTTTTATTTTATGAAAAAGATGGGGTCGTCTTATAGACGATCAATCACGAAGAGATCGAATCAAATGAATCATTTACAAGAATCAGCTGTAGTGCGCTCGAGGGACTTTGTCACAAACACTGGAGTCCCGAAGAGGGTCAGCACCTCCAGCAATGGGGCTATGATAGGCCAAGTATTGGGGATGAAAGACAATCAACCCCCGAAGACTCAATTGTTCTGTAAGCTGGCTTCTGGACAACGAAACTGGGGGAGGGGCGTCACCAAACTGATGTAAGGATTCCCTAAACAATACCCTCGTCAACAACTGCAATTTGGAAGGAAAGTTGCTGACCAGCATATGTGACACCGTCGGCGATTTCAGATGATCTCCCGTACTGAGTCCAACTACAGAATTGGAGCTTAGGGCGTAAAACTGCTAACTTGATGTTTCTTTAACCCAACAGTTCTGCAGTTGCGGTCCTGCGACAGGAGTCCCTCCAGAATCTCTCGTTCATGGGGCCAAGTAATCACACACACGCGCACACACACACGCACACACACACACACACACACACATGCACACACACGCATACATGCATAAGTATATCAATTAGTCCCTTGCCTGATTTTACACAACAGATATTTGTGCGTAAACCTTCGGTTATTCATCTGTTTTGATAGTTTCCCTAACGTCGGTATCATCACTTTTAAACCGCATGTTTATTAATTTTGGATCAGTATTTCTTTCATTTTTATTTCAGTTGCTTTTCATTGCAACTACTCAGACCCTTATTCTATATCGTTATCACTTTGCAGTATAGACTGGAATCAAAGGATAAGCTCTCGGTGAGACTCGAACTGGCATAGGAGCCGTTGGCACGGTGTTTGATTTTTTTTCCCGCTCCAGAAATTTACTCAACGAAGGTCGGTGACACGATCATCATCTCTGCATAAAAATGTACTCGTTTCATGCGTTTTCTTTATATATTCGTATAGGAGAGATCGAGAAGCAGATTGTAAGCGGGACCGCTGCTGGCAATTGTGAATTCCCTCACATGGCATACCTGTTAATGAAACATTCGGACGGTAGTTATACAACCTGTGGAGGTTCTCTCATCGATCCTTATCACATCTTGACCGCTGCCCACTGCATGTAAGTTGACCATCGCATTTGCGTGCAGTGTATTCATCTGTTTACCTCTCAATACCCCCATGGGGCAAAACTTGTAATTAATGAAACTATTTGGTTCTGAGATTCGATACTTGGGGAAAATTCCTAAAAGATAACAATCTCTTATACACGAATGATGTGACACGACAAAATCGTACCTGAGCAATAGACATAGTCCCTGCAAGCTTAATCTGATCACGGATTTCAAGTCGACTAATTATCTTGGTACTGAAGCTACTTAATTTGGTACCAAGACCATGCAAATTTGATTTTGTACAGTAAGGGACATCTGGCAACGCTTTTCCTGCGTAGATCTCTGTGGTTCACTATATATGTGAATGTATACGTGTATGTGTATATGTGGGTGCATGCGTCCTTATGCGTTTATGCATATGTATGTGTGTAAGTATGCGTGGATATGAGTGTTTATGGAAGCGTTTGTGTGTATATTTGTGCATGTATTAGTATACGTGTGCGTGAGGGTGTTTATATCAGCTAGAGTAGAACCATAAAACCTTGAAAATGAATAAAATCCTCGTAAAAAATAGAGAAATCGGAGATCCGGGAAAGAATTGAGATACTGGGGATGTTTGCTGTCACGATCTTCGCTGGAAACCACCAGATATAGTTTTCAAGGTACACGTTTAGACACACATATATGTATAGACACACACACACACATATATATATATATATATAGACACACACACGCACACGCACACACACACACACACACACATATATATATATATATATATATATATATATATATATATATATATATATATATATATATATATATATATATATATATATATATATATTGAGACAATTGAGTGTCAGACAATGTAAATAAAAACGGATAGTTTGGGAACTACATCTTTCCTTGGACCAAAACAATGACGGTGATTGGGAAAAAATGAAATGAGACCCAGGCAGGATTCGAACCCACTCATTCCCTCATGGGAGCGCCTATGTAGCCCCAGATCTGCTCTAACCAGTTTAGCCACCAAGACCCTTATGGTGAGCAGAGGTATTATTCTATTTTCGAGAATTTCTACGTATATTCCATCTCGGCAGTATAATAAGTAATGGTTATTAGTATTCGATAAGATGAATAAAGAAAGACAATGAAGGAACTAAATTTTTACTCTGACCGAATTATTTGCGGTAGTGAGCGAAATAACGTCGATGATACCACAGCAACAACAATAACAACAGCAATAATAATAATAATAATAATAATAATAATAATAATAATAATAATAATAATAATAATAGAAAAAATTCTCTCAAGCTCAAAAGGCTAGCTTCTCGTTGCTCGATGAAATTAGTTGTAAGAAGAAGCATCAAGATTAGAAAACACTATAAAAAAGCGCTAAGTTTATGCTTGGGATATTTTTTCTTTTATTGAAACTATCACTGTCAGGATCACTTCTTTTTTTTTTTTTTTTCTTACTTAAACATCACAGAGCGTAGCCAGGGAACAAGTCAGAAGTAAGTGAAAAAATCCTCTTATGCAAAATTAAGGACTAAAAGAGACCATTTTTACACGTTAATTCCTTACAGAAGAATTGCTAAAAGTTGAGTCTGTTTCAATTTTGCTTGTACTTTTATTTACTGGTTATCTTAAACTCCGCAGTACGTTGAAATTTCTATTTAAAGGTGAAAGAAAAGGTGGGGATAGGAATCATTGTATCTCTTAAACTTTAAAGGTTAATTTCTCATGGGACTCTTCCCAAGTCAAGACTTGACAGAAATGAAGGAGAGGTAAGGCCATCCCAATAACACTTACGTAGTTACAAGTTAATCAAAAGAAACCAGACAACGCGGGGGAAAGTAGCTAATTCTAGCAAGATTAGTGACACAGGTTTTGAGTAATTGGTGAAAGACAATCACCCTGTCATCTTGTTAAGTGCAGCGCACGCCCATATGCTCCCTCATAGTGAGAGAATACTATGGGTGCTAAAAGCTTGTAGAGCTCTGGGGTGATACTGGATGACATCAGTTCTAACCGATCCACCAAGATCTGGTGCTACCACTAAGCACCATAAACCAAACAAACAGGGTAGGAGACAAACTCAAGATCTGTGTCTTAAAACCGGGTGGTGCTCCCTTGCTAGCCACCAGGAAGGACCCATCGTCATCCTGCGACTGCTGGTAAAAACTCGAAATCATCATCATCATCATCATCATCATCATCATCATCATCAATCTCTTAACGTCTGTCGTTGGTCATAGACCTTCACCAGGATTCGCCAAACTTCTTTATCGTGGGTATTGCTGAGCCAGTACTTTCTGAATTTGCCTAGCTCGTCTCTCCGTCCAGTACTCTGCCGGCCTTGTAGCAGGTTTCTTAATTTGTAGGCCTGTCTCTTGGTTAGGTTTTACGTTTCAGCTCCATAAATGACTATTGGGAGGATGCATCGCTTTTATGATTCACGGGATCTTCTTGTTTTTGAAGATTGAGCTTGCCCTGCCAAAGGCTTGCCATCCTAGGGTGATTCTTCGCTTGATCTCTTCTTCTTTTGAGGGTCTCATGGAGATTCGTTGCCCTAGGTAGATGTAGTGGTCTATTTTCTCCAGTTCTGTGTTCTCGATTTTGATCTTAGTGTTCTTATTTCTGACGTGGTTCTTGCACATGGTCTTCGTCTTACTGAAGTTGTGCTCCCTTAATAGCGATTAGGAGGGACACAACCATCACAATACAGCTGTTAACCAGAAAGAGAAAAGACCATGGACGAAGGAGGACAATAAACTAGTAATGTGTTGTTATTTTAAAAGCAAACTATCTGAGTGGTGTTATAAAGAACGCGTGTTCAAAACATGGAGGAAAAATCCACTGTGGAGGCATTAAATCAGTGCCTGGCTGATCAAGTGAAACAAACTCTGAGAAATAAACTGCTATCAGGAATTCTGCAATGAAATAGAAAAAGAAGAACGTGGCTTACCCGTAGAGGAACCCCCAAAGCAACCAAGAAAATTAATGGCGAAATGGAATCAAATTCAAACAAAAATGAGACGTCGACACCCCAGCAAAAGGAGAAAACCCCAGATACAAACTCTTAATGAAATGATGCAAGAAGACACCATAACCTCTTAGGGGGCAAGCACTGGGGGAAAAGTATAAGAGTCAGCTGGACATGTCAACTACAGCATGTTGAGACTAACGACGTAACAGAGTTGAACAACTTGATCTACGCCGGTGCAAAAATGGTAACGGACCTCTTTACAGCACAAGGAGAAACCTCGAATAACACGAAGAAAAACACTACCTGGGAAGAAAGACTAGATTCGTGAAAGGTGACGACACTCCAAATAAAATTGAATATGAGAGTAAATTTAAATAAAAACCGTCACTCTTCCTCTTTACCCATCTCTCTCAGACACTATCAGTCCGTCTGCTTGTTTCTGTCTATCGATTTGTCTGTCTGGCTGTCTGTCTGTCTCTATATATTTATGAGAAGTGTCTGTTAGGCCTTCACTCTGAAAAAATTGCCTAATCCTTGGTGCAGTCTCACCAAATCTGACATGCCAGGTCAATCTTTTTAGAGAAACATATTTTCGGAAGGGGTTTTGAGGTAGATTCTATTTGCCATGTAACTATGATGCCAAAGTGAGACCTAATTTCCCCTCCACATACATATCTTCTAATTTTATGATTTCATATGATTATTTAGGGGTGTAAAGTGAACGGAAATCCTCCATTAACCGATCAAAAGTGAAGGGAAACTTTTTTTTTAAATCTCTGAATAGGGTGAAAAGGGATGCCATACTTTTCCCTCTCTCAAGGTGTCAAAATTGAAAGGAGAATTTTCCTTATCCACTGGAGTCAGCGACAGAGGGAGACTCTTCTCTCTCTAAGTGGTCAAAAGTGAAGGGAAACTTTGAGGGGCCAAATAGGAGGGAGACCATTCCGCTGTGTAAAGGGTCAAAATTGACGATAGACTTCTCCTATAAGGTGACAAAAGTGAAAAAAGGGGTTGTCTCCATCTTGAAGGTATCAAAAGTGAAAGAGACTCCCTCCTAAATTGGAATTAAATTAAATGATTTTAGAAAAAAAATCATTCTTAAACGTTTTGGAAGGGGTCTCTAAATATGATCAGACCATCATGCAAAACTGGATCCTCTTTCCATGTCCGTGGGGTGGGTATTTAGCTACTGTATATTTATATATGGTAATAGTAATTTGATGTGGAATTATAAGAAGAAAGATTGAGAAAAACGTGGGTTACATCACAAAATCTATTATGATAAAACTTGTGCATTTCGACTAATTTCAGGCGTTGTCAAAAGTTGATGCTGTACAGTAATTGGAGTGCAGCCCGGTACATGTTGAGAAATTAAAATAAATAAACGAAAACCAGCATTAGTAGTTTGCGCCATAATGAGAGTGAAAACTTCGAAGAACCCGGATGGAGGCCAAGGGATCAGTTCTTTCGAGAACAAACGACGGGTGATTTGATGTATTTAAGTTCCCATGTAGGTGTATGATGTGGGGGTGTTTAAGTAAACTAGATTGATGTGTTTTTGCTTTAGTTTTTAAGTGGATATGATGCATGCTTATATAAATAAGATGTCTCTTTCTCTTATCTCTTTCTCTCCCCCCCCTCTCTCTCCATTCATCTATCTATCTATCTCTCTCTCTCTCTCTCTCTCTCTCTATATATATATATATATATATATATGAGAAATATATTGTATTATTTTTTTTCCATTTACAGAAATGATGTTGTCAAAGTAATTGCTCATATGGGACATGCTAACAACAGAGCATCCCCTCAGGTGATTGAGGCCTATCGATGGAAATCACATGAAGGTTATGCTAAGGGTCGTAATATAGGTAAGTTCTTTGAGAAAAAAATCCTCAGTTGTTTTATACTCCCACATGATGTGCTTGTATTGATTGAAAATATAAAACGTCTATCTATGCACGTATGTGTCTTCCTTTCTTTCTTTCTTCCTTTCTTTCTTTCTTCCTTTCTTTCTTTCTTCCTTTTTTTTCTTTCTTCAAAGGGTTAAAGCAATGCCAGAGATAACTCTAAAAGAGAAAGATCATCATGGATCCGTGGGGAGCCTAGGATAAATTATATTATATGTATAATTAAGCAACAGAAACAGAAACAGAAACAGAAAAACAGAGATTGGCTGGACACTTTCGAGAAGATATAGCAACAGATGGAGCAAAAGTTTAACCGGTTGGTGCCCATGGAACAGTGAACGAAGTAGGAAAAGACTAGACACGAGAAAGGTTTACCAGCAAGATATGACAGCGGTTAGAGTGGTTATGGTCGTCATGGAAGGAGATAGGGAAGGCCTTCGTTCATCAGTGGACTTATAATGGCTGATGATGATGCTGTATATAATCGAAATTATTTTTCAATTTTTTTCAGTTAATGATCTTGGTATGATTCAACTGGAGAGGCCTGTGAGACTCGGCCGATGCGTCAAGCCTATTTCACTCCCCAAAAAGAACCAAGTATTTTCTGGAACATGCATCGCTGCTGGTTGGGGTAGATTAAGCAGTAAGTATTATCCGTTGTGTAATTATTGTTGTATAATGTATTATTTGTTGTATAATGCGTCCCTTGAAAGATTCTCAACTGTGAAAGGCTTCAGTGTAAAGCTTTCTGCTGTATATAAATACACCAACTCTCGCGTATAGGCTGTTTCATTTGACGTCCTCTCGTTATTACGTCTCTGTGAAATAAAGACATAAATGTACTATAAGATATAATAATGTTGAATATTGTGTATAACATAGGTGAGATATAATTAAATATACGACAATATAAAAAAATCATATTTAGCAATGCACTAATGTCAACTGTTACGCTTACGTCATCAATGACTCTTGATGACGTAAGCAGTAAATAGTATTAGAATTGTATGAATAGAATTGTATATCAAATTGAACTTGATAAATTTTATCTTTACTCAATTTTATCTTCCGATTAGTTTAATATTCAGGAAATATTGAGCATAATCAAGAAAATGCTTCGCAACATAACTTTTTGGTGTTTCATCAGTAAAATGAATCTTCTGAAATTATTGCCATCAATTTTTAGTAGCCAAGGGTAAACGAATATGAAGTATTATTGCCGTCAGAATTGAGTGATTTCTCAGAGTCGGCAGAAGTTGGTTATTATTTCGTTCTCTACAATGATCCAATATACTTAGATTCCTATAATTGTGTCTATAGTCTCGGTTTACGTTATTTTAATTAAAGTCTTTAGTTTTAAGGATTTTGCGTTTTAGATAAAACATTTTTGTCAAACTTGAGTAGTAGATTTTATCTTTCTACCGTAACTAACCACAAGAACAAGAACATGAACGATAAGAACAATCTTCACCAAAATTAAGGGTGTAAACCGATGTATGAAAATTCACATTCCCCTACCGTGATTTGAACTCATGACCAACAGATTGCTGAGCTAAATTGACGAGTCTTAGATATTAATGAAAATTTAATGAAATGTAATTATTAACTCGATGTTCAAATAGATTTGGTTAGCCAGTTTTGCATTCAAAATGAGTGGTTAATGTTATCTTCAATGTCTTTTGTATTAGATTTCATCGTTAAAATATAAATACACATCTACACGTACAGATACACACATATACGCATATACATGCACACATATACATATAAGCACAAAACACAGATCTGCACACACACACACACACACACACACACACACATATATATATATATATACATACATATATATATATATATATATATATATATATATATATATATATATATATATATATATATATGAATATAAGTGGGATTGAATCTAAGCTCCGGTTACTTGTGTTCACTCAACGCAAAGGCTCAAAGGGAAGGCATGATTCTACATACCTGCATTCAATTCTATCGGGGGATATCTTGGTAAAAAAAATACCCTGTTGACAGCATGTCACGATGTTTGAAATAGAAGATAGTCGGTGAGTGAACACATGCGCAAACCATTCTCCCATGACCATCGTCACATTTATCTTCCTTTTCTTACGCAATTCACCCCACCGAGATTATAAGGCCGTCGACAGGAGATCAAAGTTCAGTTGTTAGTCAACAAATATCTCGTCACTGTCATACCACGGTGTCTGAATCGAAAGGAAGCAGGTAGGCGAATCACTGTCTCATTACTTCTTCCCACTCAGACAGTTTCGCTTTTCATTCTACCCGACGAGATGAGGCCGCTGACGAGAGATCAGGATTGAGTAATTAGTTGATCGTTTGTAGTGTGTGGAGGGGGGGGGGGTTACCGGGTGGATGTACTAACCACACATCCAGTACTCTCCTTCCCTGGGCTTAGTACCAGTATTGGTGGAGTTCGAAGATTTAAGGTTTTCTTATATTTTGTGCCACGACGAAGATCGAGATAGGAATGCTTGCAATCTACCTCAGCTGATATATGATTCACAGATATTCATCTACTTCAATCAAGGGTGATACAAGGCTATGCTTTTTCGGGAGATTGTGCTGCGTCAAGGTTCATGGAATCATCATCATCATCATCATCATTAGTCTTTTAACACTCACTTTTAACGATCACTGTCATGGAGCATTTCATTCCGTTCATGGTGGAATCAATTTTTGTAATTTCAAAACCTTTCTTTTCGTATCGCCATGACGGGATATAGTCGCTGTTGAAGTTCTAACATCTTTCAAAATTGCTTGAGCTGTTGTTCGTTGATCGATGGCCTGCGATATCGACAATTCTTCACCAGTAAGAACATATATCGGCCTCCCCGACTTAAAAAGAAGTTGGTATTCATATTTCTAATCCTAAACCTACTGAAAAAACGTTGAACATTTCGCATCGTAGTGGTTTTAACTCCAAATGCTCTGTTGAGATTATTAATAGCTTGACCAGCAGTATGTCCTGATTCTGAATCGTACTCGAAATTGAGTCTAAATTCTTAGGTTGACACCATTGCATTTGAGGGCTCAAGAACCTCGAATCTCGAATAATAACGAACTCTATTTATATCTATGTTTAACCTTCAAAAATGTGAAAAAGAAAATGATTTATCAATTTTTAGAAACCTAATAGAAAGACAATCGGGTTTCACTTCCCAATCTTCGTTTTTCGTTTACAGATAGTAGAACTGGACCTGATCACATGAGAAAAGCACATATTAAAGTAATTCCTACAGCAGCATGTCAAAAATTTGCTTATAAAATCGCCTATGATCAGCATATCTGTGTGGGTGACGGATCTAAAATGGGTAAAAACATCTGCAAGGTAAGTTCATATTTTTGATTTTGAGAAAACATCCCAAGTTCCATCGTTCGCATCCAAACAGACGGCAGACCTCTACAGCTGACTCGGGCATCTGCTTACTTGAGTCTGTCATGGATATGAGTCTCAGTCTACCCAGATAATCCATATTGTTGAAATAATACCCTGAAAGGGTAGTAAGCCTCAACAGCCATCTTGAAGGCATCTTGAAGAAACTCCAACAAAACTCCCAAACTAGGGGCACTGCGCCCATTATCCCATCTTGGTGAGGTATAGCATATAAACCCATGGTTTAAAAGGTAGAGTCACTTGCCCACTGCTTCTAAACTAAAGCAGCCTTTCATTTGAAGGTTTTAAAGTCGCTGAATACCAATTCAAATTTTCGTTTGCAGAGCCATAACGATGATATATATATATATATATATATATATATATATATATATATATATATATATATATATATATATATATATATATATATATATATATATATATATATAATTTTCCTATCACCCCATTATTTCTCTTCGACCCAGTACAGAATAAGGCAAATCATAGTGAATAGTAAATATTTTGATAATTGTTATTAAACCTGCGTTATTGTGCTGGTGCCATAGTATAGCCTCGTAGGAATTTATAAGTTGGACATTCCAGAGGTACCTTCAGTGGGTAAGAATATATTGGGTAGACAGTCCATTTCAGTCGCAGGAATATTTTGGCGCTATTTTTTTGTGTCCCAGTCTGGAAAAAAACAGCAACTTTTTGTCAAATATAGCAAATAGCTGGAAAGGAAATTTTACTAAAGAACCATATGCTCCACAGTAAGTTCCTTTGATTATGTTCAGCCAATTCAAGGCATTTTCTTGGTTCTTCTCTAGATGCACATTGATACAATTAAGAAAATTTTAAGTTTAAAAGTCAATGAATTTCAATTAAATTTTATTGGAAAAAGGTCAACAAATTTCGGAGCGGATCATTGCAGGATTATCTCCCCTACGTATCGAAAACTTGAAAATATATCCAAGAATTCTCTGTCTGTCCACACAATATCTGTGCAAAATATTGGAAAAGTGGGATATCCAGGATATACATTAACAGTGAAACGGTTAAATTTAGATCGGTGCACAATTATCTCTCCTACATCGTTGCTATCTGTCCACAACAAACAATATCATCAAAATTCCTCACTGTACACTGCATATCTCAAGAAGCTCTCAATGAATTTCAAAAACATTTCGTGGAAGAATGTACAAGAGGCTATGAAAGAATTTACAATATTTCGGAGAAGATCCATGCACAATTACCTCCTGTCGTAGTTAATTATCTGTACCACAATCGCTCCAATCGTTTTAAGGTTGTCCACAAGGTATTTCCAAAGTTTCTCTATGAATTCCAATAGAATTAGGTGGAAGGTTGGGCAATAAGCTACGGAAGACGTGACTGAATCTTATAGCAGATCCCTCAACAATTATAATCCCTAGGCTTTCGGGTATATGTGTATCATTTAAAGACAAGGGTTCATGATCTATGTCAGTTGCCGAAGGGATTCGCTCTGAGATGTATGTATCATCTGTGAACATTGTTAAGAAAATTCCCTTACCAACAATTTTCAATATGCCGACATTTGACGGGAAGATTTTTCTCAGACTTAGGCACCAGAGTAAAATTCTGCAATTATGAAACATTGTGCTAAAATTCTTTTGCAACCGATCATGACTGCCTCTCCAAGATATTTTCATTTAAAAATCCAATTGGTTTCATTGCTCAAAAAATCTCACTGGGCTCTACTACAGACTCTATTATTAGAATTAACACAGGTTTTATAGCAATTTCCATAATATGTACAATAGCTTTTCAGAACATATAATTACAATCATACGCTGATTTTTTCCCCAGTTTCTTTAAAATCTTGTCGAAAATTTAAAAAAATATATAAGTTTCACGGCTTATCTTATTTCACTTGATGTTTTTTCTTACTTTCAAACCAGGGTGATTCTGGCGGTCCCTTGATGTGCAAATCCGGGGATGAATACGTCGTCGCTGGTGTTGCTTCCTACATCTACAACTGTGAAAAAGGATTTGGTGTTTACGCCAATGTCGCTGGTCTTCTTGACTGGGTGGAAAATGCCCAGAGAACTGTATAACTAAAAAACACAGCCAATGTAAGGCACCTTCTTGGATCCTTACAAGATGCTCATTGGTACAATAAAGATTAGTTCCTACAGATGTACTCCATCATGTTTGTTTTATTAATTCATTCGTTTTATCCGCAAAACGTCGTTGGAATTATTCAACAGATAAGCTCCACCATCTTTGTTTTCTCTATTACTTCGTTTATTTGTAAAACGTCGGTACAACGAACATATTATTCTACAGATGTACTCCACTATGTTTGTACTATTCATCACTCCATTTATTTATATAACATCGATACAACGAAGATATGATTCTACGGGTGTACTTCACTATGTTTGTTGTATTTTTTCACTTCGTTTATTTGTAAAACGTCGATACAATAAATATATGATTCTACAAATGTATTTCACTATGTTTGTTTAATCTATTCTTTCGTTTAATCCACTCTAAAACGTCAAGCCGATGATTCTTCGTTCCTTTTCTTCTATTTATTCCTTGATTTTATCTACACTTGGGTTGTATCATTCGGGAATTATTTCCTTCATGTAGGGCAATCGTTAACAAACCTATCCTGCAGACCATTCGATGTAGTTGTGAGATTGATTCTCGCTCGGTTCCACGAAAATACACGTCTTTTTTTTAACAATTAAAAGCTCAATAAATTTTACGGATATATTTAATTTTAAATGAATTTTCCTGGGAGTAGGTTATTTTGTAAGAAAATGTCATGGATTTTTTCAAATCTTCCTCCCCCATTTTTACTCAATGAATATTCGACCCTACATCTATTATTCGGAATAAAACTAATGGAAAATGAATAGATAATTTCAAGTTTTTTAAATTAAATTTGTGTTGGTAATGTTACTTTTGATCTAACGAGCGGATTTTGGTCAAATAAAGTTCTTTGTGCTCTTCAAAATGCCCCTTTTATCTTTTACAATAACGCTCAACAACACTGCTCTCACAAATCTGAGATTTAGAAAATAACCTTCTCTTGTGAAAATCCATTCAAAATTTTCCATTTTACACAGAAATAAAAATGTATATTAAAATAATCAGTTGATCTTCTCGTTGAACGAGGCATAGAAAAAAATCAGCCAGTTTTGTTTTTTTTATAACAAAAAAAAAATACACCAGTTATCAATCGGCCAAACGTCCTTACCTCAGCTACAAAAAATCCCATGAAGTCTAAAAGCATTTTATCGGCAAATTCAAGGCCTCAATTCCCGACTCAATGAAAATCATTGTTGACTGATTAGAGGCATCAACCTTTCTGCCCTCAAATGATTAAGAAATAATTAAGGTCACTGGGATATTAATTTAGTACGAGTGCACTTTAAGTACCAAATTGATTTCCACAAAAAACTTCGATAAAACATCGATTATACCTAAGATAAATTATACACTTGTGACATTAGACGGAAACGTTGTACACGAAAATGATTTTTGCAAGATTAAAATAGACAAGTCTACACGAAAATCCCACTGAAAGTTAAAATCACTAAGGATGACCCCAGGAAACTCAACAACAAACCATTGCTCTATAGCTGGCGCACAAGGTAGCCTGGTACGACAGTAGGGGTAAGAGTGAGAATGAGACTCACTAGTAATGGCCTAGCGTGACTACAGCGCTAATATTCTTAATAGAGTAGGTCCCCTTAGCACTTTCAACACCAACGTTTTGCCGCTGACCTATGTTTTCCAAGATCTGACATTCACCATCAGGGGTCCGAAATTAATGAAAGCGTTATTGACTTTAAGTATAGTGCTATATCATACGTATAATGTCAATGCATTGCTAAAGACTTCACGATAGAAATGCACTGTAAACGAAGATACGTGGATTGTCACTGATAAAGGTGCGTGTTTCTGAATGAAGCTTATAAAGAAAAGAACACCTAACCCCAAATTAAGCATGGTTGAGGATCCATAATGTCATGGGACTTCTTTGCTGCCCCTGGTTCTGGATACCTCGATCATATCAAAGGAATCGTGAAATAAAAAGATGACCAAGGGATGTTTAGAAGAAAATGCACGACCCGGTGTAAGAAAACTTGATCATGAGTTTGCGACATAAACCTGAACAGTACACCCGAAGGGACACAAGAATTGTTGAAAAGGAGAAGATGAACTGTTTTAAACTGGCCAGCAATGAGTTCTAATCTTTATCTCATTGCAAAATACTGTCCTGGTCTTGTTTTCGATTTGTTCTTTGAAATTACTTTATTTAAATTGAAAAAAAAAATCCTTTCTTCCATTACTTTGGATATCCAATGAAAATATTTTGGTCATGATAATTTGAAAGATTTTCATTTATTTCTGGATATATTGTACAGGTTATACTAAGAATCCAAAATGTATCAATGATCCCTGGCAGAACTGATGGTAAAATATGTGAACATTTATTCCAGACATGCAATGCAAATGAGAGAACAGGGAGCGTCAGGAATAAATGCAAACATTATTGAGAGAATATGTATATAAATGCATAATATTTACTCTAGAAATGCGTTGCAATAGATTTTAGGATATAAATCCATTGCAATTGAAAAAGAAAAGGAACTTTCAGAGGTGATTAAATAACGAAAACATTTGTGATAGTGTATGACTATTACATGTGTAATATAAAGTATTGGACAAAATAGGAGAAGGGTCTATTCTAATGTTGTTGTTTTTATTAGTAGTAATTGTGACAGGATCTTGAAATTCATAGAAATCGTAGCTCTTAGTTCATACCTTATATACAAACAAGCTTTTATCGAAAGTGGTTTTGGAGAAAAGATATTAGAGAAAAAACTTTTTTTTTGTAAAGAATACAGTGGACAAATTAAAGAAACGGCTATACAATATCATTTTTATGATAAACTTTACAAAAAATGTAAATAATTCAACTAAGAACAATTAGTATGAGGCATAGAGACCTGTATTAGCAAAAGCGTCGGCACACTGGCCACTACAGGACATGATAAGTTTCTTACTTAGACCTGGTGTTATTCTTTTCATTCATCATCCAGTTTTATCTATAAATACATTACATTCCCTCAAGTGTGTCTCATGTTAACCGTAAGTTCTTGATGGGATTTAAGTCGGGACATTATGCAAACCATCTCATAACTTCAGGATCCTGCATGAAACGACTGGCTGGTTGGAAGATGCCCGTAGGGAAGGAATGAC
Source organism: Thysanoteuthis rhombus (assembly GCA_963457665.1). NCBI lineage: Eukaryota > Metazoa > Mollusca > Cephalopoda > Oegopsida > Thysanoteuthidae > Thysanoteuthis > Thysanoteuthis major. Next base: position 17,079,247 of record OY735214.1, on the reverse strand, counting down.
ATGTTATTTCACTAAATTTAGATAAGCATTAGCATTTACTGTCCATTTAATCTCCCAATAGGTTAAACACATTCTTAGGACGACATCTCTTATACCATGACATTTCCTCTTCCAAATCCGGACTTTTTGACACATTTTGGTTCAAGTCTGTCGCCTGTACGACGTCAAAAACTGCCATCAGATACAACTAAACTGAATTGACTATCATCGCTGCAATGAAATTTAGACCAATTTTTATCCTTCCAAACAACGCATTTTCCTCCATATTCAAATCTAACCTTCTTATTGTTTTTATTTATAATAGGTTTAGTAGCTAGAGAACAAGATTTCAATCTAAATTCTTCAATCGTCTGGTCACCGTACAACGGCTCACCCTTTTGTGGAGATCAGCTTTGTTTTGCCCGGAAGTTCCCGTTCCCATGATGACGGGATCATTCACGACATGTCTTTTTATTACTCTGTCCTCCCTAAAGCTTGTCTTACGAAGTCGTTCGGCTATTTTGGTTGAACAAAAGATCATAAAATTTAAAATTCTCGAAATGATAGTCTTGGATCGGCCCAGCTCTCTCTTGAAACTGCAGAGAGAGAGGGGGATCATCAATTTTCATCCTCATTTGTTGTCTCTTTGACGTGTTCTGGCACGTCTGGCAGCTGATGCAACATTTCCACATCCTTTGGAGAAGTCAATATTGCCATGATGTCTGAGATAAATTTCTAGAACTTGAGAAAAAACAAAATTGTTCTTTTTTTTTACCGGTGTTGTATCAATATCTACTATAGAAATACATTGTAAATCATTTTATTATAAAAATGCATAGCAAATCATTTTATGGTAGAAATATTTTGCAATTGAAGAATAGAAAGAACTGTAAGAGGTCATGAAATACTGAAAGCATTTCTAATAGTCTAGAACTGTTATGTGTAGTATATATTAACATTTATCATAGAAATGCATGGTAAATAATTTTATTGCATAAATACACTGCGAATAATTTTGTGGTACAAATGTTTTGCAAGTAAGATAAAATGGATTTTCAATGGTCAGGAAATAGGACAGTAACAATAGAAAAGGGCTAATATCGGTATGATGTATAAACCAGTGAATTCCCATGAAAGAAATTCACTGATAACTTGAATTTCAATGAGATGTTTTTCAAGAAACGAAACCACTGGATTCGCTCAAGTGGAAGAATCCATTGTCCTAAATGGTGGATAGGAGGTATTTTTTACTACCTAAATTGCTACTTTTAAATTCAAGGGTCTATTGTTATGGACAAAGAACCAAACTTATCACATAGTTCATTATATTGATACATTTGCTACATAAATGCATTGACTATGGTTTTCCATAGAAATACATTAAAATTGTGGAGGAAAGGATTGTCTGTGGCACACCCCAATGACAGAATAAGATTATTATATTTACATTAGTTTTTATTAGTTTTATATTAGTTTTTCTGTTTGTGGCTGATCTGCGTTACAAAGAGAGGCAGATCTCAATAGTATTGTCGGTTGTAACACCAAAAGAACAAAACATCAAAGGAGAGTGCACTTCACAGGGAAGTGTTGATTCATGTCTATAACAAAGTACATTTTATCCATATGGTAGTGTGTCTTCTTTAATGGCTGAATTCAGGTTTTGACGTTCTCTTTGATGGCTCGTATATAATAAAACCGACTGTTGTCGTAAAAAAGACCAAAAAAACAGACTTAACATCAAACTGACCGACCCGACCAACCAAACAGATTGACTTGACCCAACTGAGACCTAATCCACCCAATTGACCAACTCCACCGACTAGAACAATCTAATCTAGTCACTACTGACCTGATCGACCCAAATTGTTTATATTGTTACATATGATCAGTTTATTCAAAAGAGTAATGTGCATAGTTATAAATATTAGTATACCAATAACAATTGCATTTAGAATAGAAACCGTTAGAAATGTGTCAACATAACCTTCTGACGACAAAATCATGGAATATGGACAGAAGACGTACAAAGGTATGCAAAGGATATACAATTATAAATAAACATTTACGTGAGTTGATTAATGATTGTCAATAAGGAACATCAAAAGAGGTGAAATAACAGAGTGATATTATTAAATAGAACAAATGAAGCCATTCCTGCAGACAGTGAGATAAGAAAACGTCTGCATGCATAAAAGACAGAAAATGGCAGGTCTTCGTTATAACAAGCTATAGACATATCAAAGTACCATGATTTCATGTTTATGTTCCTTAAGTATGGGGAAAAATACAATAGGGGTAAATGGGGGAGAATACTTTATGGCTTCGAGCTTGCTTATTAATCATATTTGCATAATGACCCGCTATCATTTGGCGAAACCCCATTAAGTATGAGTCCAAGAGACACATAAATGCGCTGATGAGTATATCTTGGGCCCATCATCAAACTGACCTCCCCATAAAACTTTTAAATTGTATCAAAAAGATATTTTCCCCAAACCAAAAATCAAAGGGAAGCAAGTTTTCTCTCAACCACACATTCTATTTGGCTATTATTTCGATAAAGAATAGATTGAAATCATCCAAAAGAGTGGTAATTCTTGGAACTTTTTATCATATTTCTGAAATTCACTATTTGAAACACCGTATTATACGGATGCAGTTGTGTAATAGTCAATGGAATGGTTTGTCGTCCACTTATGTTTCAAAAAACAATATTGTTACCATAAAAACTGATCAAATGAAAGATTGTATGAAGATATTTCCCAGACATTCCTACCATTACTGACTGTTCGAAGGCAAAGTGTCAAACTTCACTCTGACTCCATTGGTGAAGTCTGTAAACATGACTCATACATAAATGGTGAACGGGACTATTTCACCCATTAGGCAATTTTTACAAATGAAAAGAACTTTCCCCAACTCACTGAAGGTATGTGTGTGTGTACAAAGTTTCAAGTTTCTACTATTGTGTATGTAGACGAAACATATACATAGACAGAAATTCAATCACAGAAAAAAATGAAAATCCATTTCCCTCCTAACCATGAAAAGCAAAACAACAAAGCACAACAAGAAACAAAATAAACAAAAACAGAAATAATAATAATAATAACTTTCAAACTGTCCCCAGAAAATGCCGAAACGTTCATATCCATGAATTTCTAAGCAACATCGAATGTTTCATTGTTCTGAGATTTTTCAAAACGAAAACCAATTATGGAGAGAAATATGACAATTTATTTATATCGACAAAAGAGGAGAAAGATATTTAAAATTTCCAATAGTTTTGTTAAATTTATTTAGTACATTTTCCAATGAATTATCCAGTGGATTTATGAATTTTCTTTAGTATACTTTCGAGTGAGTTTATCAAAATAGTTTAGTATAATATCCAATGAGCTTTCCTATGGATTTAATAATCAGTTTATTATATTTTTATGAATTTTCCGATATTTTCACTATTTTAAAAAGTTTATTTTCCAATGAATTCATTACAATAGTCAAGAATATTTTCAAAAAAATTCATAATCTAATATATTTGTATGAACTTCCAAATGATTTTATTGACTCTGTTTGGTATATTTTCCAAAGAATTTTCCAAGTACGGGAAGTTATATTGAATTTATATCAACAAAAAAATCCTTGATGAATAAACTGTCAAAGAATGGATATATCATTTAAAAAATATCCTGCATTCTTATTCTATTTCAAATTGTTGTGTTGGATACAAAAGGCAAAAAACGAATGAAAGAAATGATATAATGAAAAGAAGTAGAATAAAAACACGCAAAATATCTCTCTATCTATTGCATTTTTTAGTATATATACATATATATATATATATATATATATATATATATATATATATATATATATATATATATATATATATATATATATATATATATATGTGAATGATTGCAATTAAGACATCCACAGACAGCTGTTTCATAGTATTACAACTCTTCAGTGTGGCTATAGACTATCCGTTGTCCATTCAGTAGCACGAGGCAGGGATCGAAACCTTTGCTTCAGACCCAGAGGTTGGCATTTAACCCCTACCCTAAGCAGACCTGGATGGTCGGTATAGCTGAATTTAAGTGATATATTCATTTACGCACGGTTACCCATCCACCAGAGTGCTCTATTCCAGAGTTGGAAGAACATTGCTATATAGCTTATAATGAACGAGTTACCTTACTTTAAGACTGCTCAACCTTGAATTAAGAGAGCGTTAATAATAATAATAACACACACACACACACACACACACACACACATATATATATATATATATATATATATATATATATATATATATATATATATATATATATATATAAGAGCACTGATACCACTCTGATCCCGGGTAATCATTCAGAGAGCGAACAGATACCCTGATCCTAGACAGAAGACCCAATCTATCCGTAAATAACCCCATCACTCATGACGATCACTATGCCATCCGTATAATAACAAATATAATAGAAAGCAAAATAAATGATGAATAACGTAAATTAGAATGAATAACAAAAAAAAACAACATTGATAAATAAAAGAATCGAAAAATCCGAATAATTTCTGCTTAAATTCCAAAATACGAAATTCTGCTGGTCCAACAATTGACGGAGGGGGGGGGGACACAGCAGCAAGAATCATGGTTTGCAAATAATTTTTCGACAAGATGAATGAAAATCCAGTCATGATTGATTCTCTCTTGATGTCGGATGGGACTCGTTTTCGTTCGATTAGATTTTTAAACAAGCAAAACTGTTGTTACCGAACTAAGAACAACCTTAATGAGCTTCACCAGGAACCACGTCACAGTGGATTCCCGTACCTACAATAAAACAGTGTTTTGTGAGTTAGAATGTTTTCTAAACGTCAGCTATGTAGCTTCAACGGAATTCGTTTTATGGGCATTTCTACTTTAAAGATACACCGTTTGCTGTACCGACCAACGAGCCATGCTGATTAACATGCCAGCAGTGTACTATTAGATCAAGGGTTCTCAACCTTTTTCAGGTCCAATGCCCCCAGCGCACCCGATCATTTTCATCACCGTCTTTCTGTTGAAAAAAACACAATGGAACAATACAAACAAATGAATCACAAACTTACAAATCTTGCCGTGCTTACTTTCAGTGAGATTTTTGGTTTGGTTTTCCTGCGGTCAAAATATGGAATCTTGGCAGTTTTCAATTATGCTACAAGCAGGCTGGCAGAAACATCAAGTCGGTTTCTCTATTTTGATTTGGCATTCAATGATACAGAGAACTCCAATTTGTACAAATTAGTATTTGTGAAAAGAGACATAACTTTCATTGGCTTCAACGCCAAAATTAAGGTAGGGTGAAATCTCATCATTATCATCAGTCTTTTAACGTCCGTCGTTGGACATAGACCTTCCCCAGATTTGACACACTTCTCTATCATGGGGGTCACGGAGCCAGTACTTTCTGAATTTGTCTTGCTCGTCTCTCCATCTAATATTCTGCCGGCCACAGTTGAGCATGTGATCTCTGGGGATCCATGTCGTGAGTCGTGACGTCCATCGGTTGTCTGTCATTCTTGCAACATGGCCAGCCCGTCGCCATTCGAGATTTTTAATGGATTCTATGATGTCCCTGACTCTTGTCTTTTCTCGGATGTACTGTGCTGTCTTGTGGTCTCTCCATGTGAGGCCCAGCATAATTCTTTCATGTGCACGTTGCATGGTTCTCAATTTGCAGATCTGTCTCTTGGTTAGGTTCCATGTTTCAGCTCCATAATTGACTATTGGGAGGATGCATTGGTTATACACCCTTCTTTTTAGGATTAATGGGATCTTCTTATTTTTGAAGATTAAGCTTGCTCTGCCAATAGCTTGGGTCTTATTGGATGTCAATATCTGAGAAGTAGCAATGAAAATTGGTAATTTAAACTGCGAAACATTCCTTGGTTTCATTGAGTATATCAGTAGGTGATGTTTTGTCATTATCAATGAGAATATCATCAAGAGTTTAAAAGTTTACAAGGTTTCGCTCTCCAAACTGTGGCACCGAACAGGTAATTTCCTTAAAAATACCACGATTTTCCCTTGCTTTGAATGATGTCCACATCTCTCCCCTGAATTGACATGTTCAGATCGATCAGGGCATGGAAAATATTGGCCATATACCTGAGACAGACAATAAAATTTTCATCTTCAAACTGACTTGCCAGAGGCGACTGGAGCAGCAGAAAAAAAAAAACTCGCAAATTTCATCCGGAGTTTTGACTACACATGCTAAGAACCGATAACAATTTAACCGGTGTACTTCTGTGAGATGTAATGAAACTGAATTTTCTGCGTTAAATTCATCAAAGAATCTTTTAAACAATCAATGAGTCAATTACTCGTCCATGAATAAAGTTAATTGTCTCTACAGCTATTCCCATCGCCTCTTTGATAATTTCTTAGACGCCAATGGTTGGCGATGTGGGACGCATAGTGTGGTCAAAAATTATGGTCAGAAATGCAAAAATTTCTCCTCGACTAGAACGATGAATCCAATCATATTCCATTCTAACTCACAGAGATCAGAAAGAAGATTGGCTCAACTGGAATACATCTTTTGCTTTGTTTGTAGTTTCAACAAAATCAGAGAAGTAAAAGATCTTCCTTGATTTTCTTTCCATGGACATATCGAAAAAAAAATATCAGTAGTTTACTGTGGTTTGATACGTCAGTTGATTTCTTGTGCTATTTAACGATTTTTGCTAGACTTCTTGATTTCGCTGGCTACTTTCAGCTCTCTATTGTGACTCATTTCTTTGATTCTATTGTATCGAGAGTCATTGGGAAAGGACATCTCGCGGTTCTTTTTTCTCAGTATCATCTTAAAATGATCAATTTTGGTACCAACATCTTTTCTCTGCTCGGATTCGAAATAGTCTCTCAGTCCTGATGGCTTCAAATTTCCATTGCTCACAATCTAATCACAGATGATACATTGTGGTCTTTCGATTTCACCCCAGTCTCTAACAGGTAAGGCCAAAAGCAACACAATCGTCATTCCACTTTCTTTTACATGGCAAAAAATCATGTAAACTATCATGAAATACGATTACGAAGACACCTATTGAGCACCAAGACGTGTTTGTTAAGGTTAGACACGAGATCTAAAAAAAAATAAGACTTCAAATCATGAATCTCGTTGGAAATTTTGTTATCTAAAATGAGAATAGCACAAAGACACCTGTAAACTATCTCGAAATACGATCAAAAAAGACATTTTCAAAAAATCAGGAAAAATTCAATTCCTGTAATTCTAGATTCTTTTTATCGTACATCCTGAAATGTTAATTTTTCTTACATCTCAGGTGTAACCTTAAAAGAAAAAGACTTGATTAGAACCACTTGTATAGTCACGAGGATGAGATTCACTGTTAGAATTAGCAACTTCAATAAACAACAGAATATTACTTACAAAAAATCATTTTTCGTCACGTAAAAAAAGAAGTTTGTCGTTACCAAGCCCCCGTGTGAACAGAATGGGGCACAGGTTTACAACCACAGGTCAAGAACAAAGGAGATACATTTTTCAATTTCCTCCCATCTGCATCTCATACCCCCCCCCCCGCTAATTTGTCTCTCATACCCCGGGGGGGGTATGGATACACCATGTTAAGAACTTCTGTGTTTGATGATCAGGAAGCCATCAGCGAACTCAATTTATAACGAAAAAAACAAGAATTTAAAAAGTGTCAGGTGTTTCTGCTCTGAACTATATATTTGTCTTTGTTACAGACGACGTTATGTAGTCAGGATTCGAACTGATAATACTGTGCATGCATAAAATCATTCATCATTGTATACGCACTTGTCTGCGGGCTCAAGCAGAATAATAGCGTGAATTATGGCCCTTTCATCGAAATAGATACAGAATTCTAGGTGGCGCTGCGATATACTTGGGGACAAGAAAGACAATATAAGACGTGTTCAAGCCAGCTGTTGAGTAGATATCGTTCCGAAAATCCATCCACCTGTTTCCAGAATGAAGGCTGTACTCATTCTCGCTCTTCTCATTGCCAACTGTAATGGATCACTAATTGATAAAAACGGTGACTGATATTATTATTATTATTATTATTATTATTATTATTATTATTATTATTATTATTATTATTATTATTGTTGTTGTTGTTGTTGTTATTATTTGACTATGTTCAATCGGTCTTAATTGATTTTCGCCATTTGTTCTTTTCTGGTCGTTCATTCATCTTTCAGATCTGTTCCTTTTTTCTATTTAATTCCTCGTTGTTTTGCTGCAATATCAAGAAATTCTCTCTCGCGAAAACAAGCGTGAGCATCTTAAAGGTTGTCAAATACGGTAAAGCATCCATCCAACCCAATAAAGCTCGAAAACACCCTACGAATGGATCACATACAAGAATCAGCTGTAGTACGCTGGAGTGACTTTATTACTAAACACTGAATTCCCTCAAGTGCTTCCAGCGCTGAGGCTATGCCACAAACAACACGTCTTGATAGGCCACGTATTGAAGATGAAAGACAATTAACTTCCAAAGACTCTGCTGTTTGTTGAGCTGGCTCCCAGGGAGCCACAGAGCAGATGCAGGGATTCCCTCAACAATTACAAAAAAGGGAGCGGAGGCTGACAACTGCCAGACTTGGCACCAACGAGATCTTCCGGGTGGCCTCCTTCACTTGAACCAACCACAGACTCAGACGAGAGGACACAGTGCCGTTAACTTGGTGTTCCCTCCAGCCAACGGTTATTTTCCTGCACAGCTGTAGAAGATCTTGTCTGTCCTGCCTGGGGCTCGCCATCCATAGGCTCTCCCCTTGGCAGGAGAGGAGTCCCCGCCGAAATCCTCATCATGACGTGACAACACAACTCAAAGCACGTATGCATGCACGAGTACATCAATAGGTCTGAAGCCAGATCAGGAAAATTGCATTTATTTTACACAACAAATACTTTGGATCAAAACTCAGAATTCGGCTACGAATTTGTTGATAAACCCTATTATATATATATACATATATATATATATATATATATATATATATATATATATATATATATATACATATATATATATATATATATATGTGTGTGTATAGTCATCTACACCAACCTTTTTGCTTAGGTCAAAAATATCTCTTTCAGTCATAACTTAGGTCGGATCCATTGAACTCACAACAGAAATAATAGTCGATGATACTACATTGTTAATCATTGCTCTATAGTAGACGCCCATATTATGGTTATTTACAAATTTCTGTTCATTATGACACAAGGTCATGATTTGTAACGGTTTGCCAAACTAGTTTGTTAAGCATTGTTCCACAGTGAGGTGACTAATATTCATTGAGTCTAGCTTACATAATAGCGGGATACTCAGTGAGGAACGAACTCACTATAGTTTTGGTAGTCTGACGAGCTTGTTCCACGACAAATCGACCACAATTGAAGAAGTATAATCTCATCATGGCTAATATCTGTCTATTATGAGCTATCATTTGCAAAACAATAATAGTGTGTTGTCGGAATGTGTGTTTTTTCTAGCCGTGAACTCCAAAACTTAGTCTCTCCCTGGTCATGAAAGTGACAACAGATCTTCGCATTGCAAATTGTCAGTCCAGCGCCACGAAGGAGATATCTTGTCTTACGTGAATATGTTAATCTTTTTTTTTTTCGTGTATTTCACATCTATTTATATAACGAACAATGTGATTTCTTTTCTGTCTCTCTGTCCTAAACGATTGACCATTCTAACCAAAGGAAATAATTTTGATGATAAAAATATCCCTACTCGCTATTTTAAACAATAGTCTTTTCCACTGGAACGAGTTAGGTATATTTTTTTTTTCAATGTCCCTCATTGAAATTTGAATTATATGCTTGAATTTTTTTCACGGGGATTATCTAGTTTATGAGAAATTTTGATTTGTATGAAACCGTTTTGGACATGCAATGAAGATCTTTGAATTTCATAATTTTCTTTTTTTCTTTTTTTTCTCGAAAAATCTTAGTCAGGAAAAGGGATATTTTCCTGTTTCCTGATGCCCAGGGCAATCTTAGCTTCGACGACCGAAGAAGTATTCAACTGTCAGATATCTTTTAAAAATCCGATTACATCGGGAAATTTTTGTACTGTTTGATTTATTCATTAACCCATTTGTATCTAAAATGTCGCCCTGTCTCGGACACATGATAGGTAATCCCTAGGACTTGGCGCCCTGGGTGACTTCCTGTGTTGACAGTATCTAAGGTCAGGTCAGCACAAGAGTTATAGTGTTCAAAATACTCTTGGTAGCAGACAGGTTCAAGTCCTTGTTTAATGATCCGTTTTAGTAGACCTTGTCACTAACATCGCGTTCAAAACAAGTCTCATCTTTATTGATATCTAGTTAGTATTTCTTCCATCTTCATTTCAGCTGCTTTTCATCGCAGCTAAATAGATTGTGATTATATGGCCTAGAACCATCAGATTATGGACATATAGCGTAGTGGTTACAGAATCAGACTAAATTACTGCAAGTAATCTGATGATTCTTGGTTCAATCCCAGTGTGAGACAAAAATAATACTACTAATGCTAAGAGGGGAGTGTGGTCTATATACCCCCATCGGTTAAATAAAGGGTTCGGTTCGTTACTTCACCACACCTACCTGATGAGGACCGTAGAGTACAACAGCCGAAATGTTGTATGAAGAACAACCAGAAAAAAAAAGAAAAAAAAATAGTTAGAAGGGGACTAGTGGAACACTGTTACCAATTTTCAAGTCATTTTTTTTTCAATTTTCAAACGACATAATCAGAAGCACTCGAACACATCAACATATGAAGACAGAAACGTACGTGCATATATATATATATACATATATATATGTGTATATATATATATGTATATATATATATATATATATATATATGTATATATATATATATATAAATATATATATATGTATATATATATATATATATATATATATATATATATATATATATATATATATATATATATATATATAATGTGGTACAAATCAGGCTAGCAGTATAACATGATATATCAATAATGAAAAGCCACTTCTGAAATGTAATGGATTTATTTCATAGAGTGCTCGATACATACAACATTTTACTCATGAAGTTGAGTTGTTTTAGAGTTGAGCTGGGAATAAATAGTAGAATGTGAATTTGCTACACAAACTAGCTCATGTTTCTACCCTCCTAAAGAAGACAGAAACATGAGTATGTTTGTGAAGCGAATCCACATTCTACTATATATATATATATATATATATATATATATATATATATATATATATAAATATATATATATATATATATGCTCTACTGTAGGAATAGAGCACTTTGATGGACGGGGAATTTAGGAATCTAAAATAAAAATATCGCTTAAAATTCATCCTTATTGACCGTCCAGTTCCGAGGCCCAGCGGTAGGACACCGGCCTCCGGGTCTGAAGCAAAGGATTCAACCCTGCCTCGGGATACTGGATAGGGAAATGGATAATCTATAGCCACAGTGAAGATATGTAATACAACGAAACAGCTGTCTATGGATGACACAATAATATATATATATATATATATATATATATATATATATATATATATATATATATATATATATATATATATATATATATATATATATACAAAGGATAGAACCTTCTGCCATATTTACTTCATAGTACTTCATCAAATGACAAAAATCAAGATGATATCGAGGCGTATTTTCTTTTTCTATCAATGATGTTCAGTCGAGTCTTTTTGATTCCATTCGAACTTTGAACCAATGCATTTAATATCCTTTCTTTCGTGTCAGCCTCTTATAATCTTTTTTTTTTTATATTCGTATAGACCACATCGTTAAGCAGATTGTGGGCGGCATCCAATCCAGCAGATGTGAATTTCCTCATATGGCCTACCTGCTGATGGAGATGCCCGGCGGGAGACAAATATCTTGTGGGGGTGCCCTCTTAGATTCTGTTCATATCTTGACCGCTGCCCACTGCGTGTAAGTTTCCATTTGATACTTTTCAAAACCAAAAGTAGGCTAGTTTGGTACTTAACGAATATATTTGTTTCCGAAAATACAGATTTTGAACAGGAAGAAAATTTACAAAAGATAATACATTATACACGGATAATACTATACAGCATAATTCTACATGGACACTATTGTCAGGGTAATGTAATAAAGCCCCACAGGAATTTTTGAGTTGAGTAATGAAACCAACAGGACATGCTAGAAGAACCTCCAGTGAGTAAAAATATCTTGTGTAGACATTCCAGATTAGTAGCAAAAATATTTTAGCACAATTTTTCATGATAATAAAGTACTTGACATAAGATATGTATTTTAACCCATTTTCCGTCAAGTTTGGTCGGATGATGGATTTCAAGTTATTTGATTATTTTGGTAAAGAAGCTATTGAATTTGGTTCCAAGACCTTATAAGTTTGGTCTCGTACAGTAAGAGATATCCAGCTATCCTATTCCTACATGGATATCTAAGATCCAACATATATATATATATATATATATATATATATATATATATATATATGTATATATATGTGTGTGTGTGTGTGTATATTGTGTGTGTGTGCATATATTGTGTGTGTATATATATTGTGCATGTGTATGCGTGCATGGATGTGTATGTAGTGTATGTATGTGCACGTATGTGTGTATGTATGCGCATGTATATGAATATATGCATGTAGTTATTGGAGAGAGTGAGTTTGCTAATTGAATACGAGACAAACCGAAAATAGGACTCAGTTTGCCGATTTGATGTTAGTTGCTACGCTATCTCGCTATCTCTCTCTGCCTCTGTCTCTATCTTTCTCTCTCTCTCTATCTCAGACTCTCTCTCTCTCTTTCTCAGTATATATATATATATATATATATATATATATATATATATATATATATATATATATATATCAGGATACTTGAATTATTAGAAATAAACTGCCTTATAAAATAGCTCTAGGCTCTTCACTGCTGATCAATACATAAATATCCCTGTCATTTCCGATGGGTATATGCTTGTATGTTTGATAAATGCTACCCAAGACATCAATCTACTAATATAATTATGTGTAATTTTTTGTTCTCTGTCTGCAACAAAATACTCTCCCCACTTCATTTATAAATAAAGGTAATAATTTCGCTAATAAAAGCATCTGAAACTTTGGACTCTTCCAGAAATCACTATTTTTTTTCTCTCTTAAAAAATTATCAAATGGAATTTCAAATATATCTGTGATTTTTTCACAGAGATTAACTAGTTTATATATATATATATATATATATATATATATATATATATATATATATATATATATATATATATATATATGTATATGTATATGTATATATATATATATATATATATATATATGTATATGTATATATATATATATATATATATATATATATATATATATATATATATATATATATATTCATAATGTGTACTGTAAAGAATGAGACAGACTCGGGAGTAAAGTGTTTAGAGGTAAGGTTTATTAATGATTAGATGTAAATTTTCCAGACATGTTTTGGGATTCTTCCCATCTTCAGTGGTGTATATATATATATATATATATATATATATATATATATATATATATATATATATGCAATTTTCCCCCAAATCTGTTTCATACTTTTGATGTACCTCTCAATTATAATGAACTTATATTGTTTTTTTTTTCGGCGTTCTGAAATTTCGAATATGTATCTCTGGAATAGAGCACTCTGGTGGATGGGGAATTATGCGTAAGTAAATATATCGCTTAAATTCAGCATTACTGATCGTACAGTTCTTCGTAGGGTAAAGATAAAATACCAGCCTTTGGATTTGAAGCCAAGGTTTCGATCGTACTGGATAGATAATAGATAGTCAATAGCCACATTGAAGAATTGTAATACAACGAAACAGCTGTCTGTGGATGACTCAATCAATATATATATATGTATATATATACATATAGTGTCATCCACAGACAGCTGTTTTGTTGTATTACAACTTTTCAGTGTGGCTATAGACTATCCATTATCCCATCCAGTACCTCGAAGCAGGATCGAAACCTTTGCTTAAGATCCAGAGGTTAGTATCCCCTTCTCTACGGAACTGGACGGTCAGTGAGGTTGAATTCAAGCGATATATTTATCGTATGTATTCCTCATCCACTAGTGTGCTCCATTCCATGTTGGAAGAGCATTATGTATATATTTATAGATATATTCATATTCCTTTTTATTTGCAGAAAATACGCTCGCCGTATTACTGCTTATTTGGGAAATGCTAACTACGAATTAGCCTCTCAGGTAATCAAAGCCAACCGGTGGGCTACCCATGATGATTATGTCGAGGGTCATAGGGCGTGTGAGTACTTGAAAAAATTCCTTTTTTTTTTCTATACCGTATATCATGTTTTCATACTCCCATCTGAAATTGACTTTGTTTTCCAAGCGTTTTAAAAAACAAAAATAAGGGTTGTAAACCCCATATTCCTCTACCGTGATTTGAGAGCAAGACCAATATGACAGCCTGCATGGGGTCTAACTGAATGAACAAAATTGACAAGCGTTATATTATAACGAAATATTTATCATACATTCACGCACAGGCTTATTTCATCCTAATGAATAAATATATTCTTACAAAAACATATATTTCGTTTTATATTTTTCTAATTTATCATATAGACCCGCCAAAAGTTACAGTAATCAACCAGTCAGAAGAGAAGTTAGAGTGAAGTTCGACCCTACAGCAGTCAGTCTTGTTTTAATAATATTCAATTGTTGTTGTTGTTGTGTTTTTTTTGTTTTTTTTTTTTTCAGATGACGATATCGGCATGATTCGACTGGAAAAGCCTGTGAAATTTAGCAAATGCGTCCAGACTATTTCACTCCCCGGGAAGGGCCAAGTGTTTACTGGAACATGCACCGCTGCTGGTTGGGGTGCCGTGAGCAGTAAGTATCATAAAAAATACTAATTGTATCTTGATTGGTTGGTTGGTTGCTCCGTCTGTCACAGGGAAAATCGTGCATGACATTCTCAACGGCCTTGGATTCCTCCATCCCTGCGTTCCATTTCCATTGCCTCTACTATCCCCCACCCCTTACCAGCCAGTCACCGCTGCATACCGCCCTCTCCATCAGTACGCCAACCTCTAATCCACCCTATATAAAAGTTTAAATGTGACGGGTGACACTTTTCAAATAAGAATATTTTGTTTGTTGGAAAGTAAGACTGTTTATGATCAATACTCTGTGATTGACAAAACAGTCGTCATTTTTAACGACACGGGGACACTAGTTCATTGTATAATAAGCCCCAGCGAGATTCTCGCCTATGAATGGGCTTAGAATAGCGCAATTCTGAGGTAAATAAAAAGATACTGCTTGGACAATTGTAAGCGTTTTTGGAGAATACAGTCAGCGAAAATTTGCTTCAAAAAGTGTTTTCTTTATTGTCCAATCTGACTTGCGTCGGCGAGTTTTGTAGCTTTTATTAAACAATCGAATTAGACGTCTACACAAGTTATTTATTCAGAATTTTCAGATGATTATTTTTCGTTCTTATCATCCTATTAGTTTACACATGCCGTCAAAAATGATGACATATATGAAATATATGGATACATTGCATCTTACATATATATATACGGAGATAATAGAGGTTAATAAGCGTGGAGATATTTATTTAATGATTTTTTTTTTTGGTCTTTGAATTAAGCATTTTATTACGTCATCAGAACATGAATTAAATTCTTTTTTACTGCATCAGTTGTGTGCCCCAACGTGAAAGATGTCTGCACATTGGTAATCATTATAGGTATGGCGTGTTAGTTGTACTCCATCTTATTATTGTTGCCTTTTCGACGGAGAATTTTTCATGGTTACTATTTTATCACTATTAGTAGCAGCTAGTGAACACACTAAAACACGCAGAGCGAACACTGCTAATTGCATTGCATTCCTATGAATTGAATTACCCACTTCCTCTTTATCGACAGACAGAGAGACGCGTCGTAAATTATGATATCGATTATTTTTATCCGAATTCCAGCCGAGAATACTTTTGTTCAAAAGGCATGAACCCACACCACCCTGCATTTTATAGAATTACTGAATTAAGATTACAAGACTGTAACGTTTATCAGCAGGGGAAAAAAGTGTACTCAGTGAATTGAATCCGAATTTCAGCCCCGGCTGTTTAAAGGCCTTTCCCATTTCCTTCCATGGCGACCGTGATTGTACTAACGTCTGTCATGTCTAATTGATAGATCTCTCTAACTTATCCCTTGAACTTATGTCCGGTCTTTTCATACTCAGTAAATAGTTTCTCTCTATCTGCAGTCATACCATCTGGCTAAGTGACCAGCCCATCTCTATTTTTGTCTTTTAATTGCTTGCATGGTATCCTTCATCCTGATTTCCTCTCAGATAAATAATATTTTCCTATCTTATATTTACTGGAAGGAGTGCCCTTCCTTCTGTGTGATTTTGAGTTCGTTTTCAAAGTGGTTTGTCAGTTTTAATGTTATTTATCCCTAGGTCATAGCTAGAAGTGTGCATTCATTTTACTCTTTACGTTTGAAGCATATTGATAAGGTTTCTTTGAATACATTTTCTTATATTTTATACAACGAATAAGACTTGAGTTCAGATACTTGATCGTGGAGCAGTGATTAGCAAACCATCTATTTCAGCTAATGTGATCAATTTCACAGATATTTACATACTTCAATCAAGGCTGGTGCAAGGCTATGTCCCTTTGAAGGATTGTGCTTTGTCTAACTGCATGGGTTTAGTCAAGCTCTTGGAAATTCTTTAGGTTTAGTGGTAACAAATTCAGTAGGGCACGAACCATGGCTTTCTTATTATTGCACTTTTAATTCATAACGTGATATGGTTGGAAAGATAGTCCAGAAAGTGCCCTAACTACTATCCATAGGCCGTTGGCCACTGATGACGATTATTCTTCGTTATCGTCATTAAGAATCAGTTTCGGTTTGCCTCTAAGTTTTTATTGTTGTCCATATTTCCAGACCTGCGCCCATTGAACCAACGCTGGACAGTTCAAAGTTTCATAGTATTCACCCCTGATACTTTGTTGACAGTTTCAGCATTGTATTAATTTGAATCCGTGCTTGAAAATCCGTCAAACCTTTTGGATGGGTATCATTTGTGTTAAGGGGACGAAAACCTCCCATAATTATGAATTTATATATATATATATATATATATATATATATATATATATATATATATATATATATATATATATATATATATATATATGTGTGTGTGTGTGTGTGTGTGTGTGTGTGCATGTGTGTGTGTGTGTGGTACAAATCAGGCTAGTAATATAACATAATATAATAATATGTCAATAATATATAGCCACTTCTGAAATGTAATGGATTTATAGGTCAAGATAGAAAATACTCCCAGACCACTACCAAGCATCCTTGCAAAGATGACCCCTATATGGAGTTCAAACCCCTTGACAAAATGAATATCCCCATTCCACCCACTACCACACTCACAACATTCTCACTAAATTCCCAATAAATAGACCCCAAAAAACATAGACAATCATTCGCCGGATGAGGCCCGAAGAGGGCAGAAACATGAGCTACTGTGTGTAGCGAATCCACAATCTACTATATATATATATATATATATATATATATATATATATAATGTCGGAACTGCAAAAAATATGATTACAATAGAAAAATCTTTCTCTTCGAGCATTATCTTCTATGATGTGAAATAATGAACCAACGCTGAACAGTTAAGAAATGAACAGGTTTCTTTTCTCATGCTTCATTTTTCGTTGACAGGTACTGAATCAGGATCCGCCCACATGAGGAGGACACAAATCAACATTATCCCTACCCGAAAATGTCAAAAGCTTTATTACGAAATCTCCCCGAATCAACATATATGCGTCGGTGACAGGACTCACATGGGCGGAAACATCTGTTCGGTGAGTTCAGGTTTCTGTTTCGAGTGATGATCCACACGGAGGCATGGATGAGGAGAGGACTGGGGTTATTTGAAAACATCCCCCAAAACTCCATAAATATTATTTCACCTATTCAAGGGTATATCGAAGCATTCATCTCCAGCGTAAATGATTATTCAGTCTTAAGGGTTGGTTTTCGCCAATTAAGTGATAATGCCTGTCTATCAATTGCAAATCATTGTTATCAAATTTCACTAAATGATGGAATGGACCAAGATATCTGTGCCTTGAATCTGTCGCTACGTCCCTGAATTTCCTCTTCTATGGTCTGTCAATGTCCCTTATCCCTAGGTCATAGCTAGAAGTAAACATTCACTGTACAATTAAGTGATAATGCCTATCTATTAATTGCAAATCATTTTTATCTAATTTCGCTTAAGGTTGAGAGGGGTCAAGTTATCTGTGTCTTAAATCTATCGCTGAATTTCCACTTCCATTGTCTGGACCCTGACTCTTGAATACGCTATGGAACAATGGTTAGCAAGTCTATCTCGCATACCATTGATAGTTCATGCTGTGTCCCGTTCCTGTGACTTTGAGTGAAATCCAGTAGAACCCAATACGTAGAATACTTCGAGATGGAACAATGGTTAGCAAGCCAATCTCGCAGACCATTGATAGTTGATAGAGATCAAGCTTCGTGAGGTAACCCACAACTCTGGATTTTTGCGATTGATAAATATTTAGAGTGCCTTGCCATAGAACTATGGCCAACAAGCCAAACTTGCAGACCATTGATCGTGCATCAAGTTCGAGTTTCATGTGATTGCCACTATTGTGTATCTTAGTATATTTTTAGTGCCCTGCTATTGAACTGCGCTTCTCACAGACCATTGATAGTGAAGTTCAATCCTCAAAATGTGCCCAGTGGTAGCCGGCAGATTTACCAACAAAGATTCAAGGACAATACTTTAGCAATAACAATTTACCGATAACAGTTTAATGTGATGTACAATTTATCGCGATGTACAGAATAACGAGAGGGTCAAAATGAAATAAATTATAAAACAAAAAATAAATTTTATAAACAAGCACTTTTTAAAAAATTTATCCTAAAAAAAGTTCAAATTCAGATGGCATCTTGCAATTTAAGCTGGTTTTCGTCAGCTGATTTTTCAGGTCGTAGCTCAGAGTCATTTCAATATCTAAATGTTTTAATTTGATTTTTAGATATTTAGTTTTGCTTTTTAGATGATAAAATAGTGTAAATCATTTTTAAAATCTTACTATTGACTTTTTACACCCATCTTAATTTTTCAGTTCCTTTCAAGATAGTGGTAAATTATTTCTTATTTATTCAAATATAGCCAATTCCATTCTTCAAAATTCACAAAGAAATATTACAAATATTAAGATACGTATAATTTAAACTTCAGGTGTAAGTTATATAAATAATAGTAAATGGTTTTAAAATGAATTTCATGAAAAAAACTCTTTTATTTTCATTAAAAGTCAAGATACATAAAATCTAGGTTTCAGATGTAAGTTATGGATAAAACTTTTACAAAAATCAAAAAGAAACAATTTTACTCGAACTGGAAAAGTTAGGAAGACTTTAATTTTAGTTATAGGTGTAAGTTGTAAATAATAATAAAGGTTTGAAAAGAGATTTCACAAAACACCAATTTTATTTACAGAACACAAAAATGTTAAAAAGACTTGAAATTTGAATACAGATGTAAGGTTTTGAAAAGAAATTCACAAACCCGTAATTTCATTTCAACTGGATAATCAAAAATACTCAAAATTCAAAATACAGGTCTGGTATTTGTTTACTTGAAAAGCAAGTTTATGTGAAATCGCACGCAAATATTCAGTTATATTTTCAAAAGAATAAAGCGTTTGACAATTCTTTTGATGTGGTCAGCAGAGTCACGGTGTTTTTTTCTTTTCAGGTTAGATTGGCAGATTCTTTTATTTCGAATGGAATAAATATTTCTGACAATAAAAGTAATTATTATGCAATTTGTTAACTTCTTGTTAGGTATCGCTTTTTCATCAAAGGTTATGGAAGCACCTAAATAGCTGCAAACAGCCTGAACTTTATGCCGAGCGATTGCCAAATCTTGCCATGTGCAATAATCATGTTGAGAATAAGAACATAACTGTCAAGATAGAAAATGCAAAACTCGGCAAGGTAGACCACTACATCTACCTAGGACAACGAATCTCCATGAGACCCTCAAAAGAGGAGGAAGTCAAGCGAAGAATCACCCAAGGATGGCAAGCCTTCGGCAGAGCAAGCTCAACTTTCAAGAACCAGATGATCCCAATAATCCTAAAAAGAAGAGCATACAACCAATGCATTCTCCTGATAGTCACTTATGGAGCTGAAACATCGAACCTGACCAAGAGACAGACCTGCAAACTGAGATGTATGCAACGCGCGCATGAGAGAATCATGCTCATCCTTAAATGGAGAGATCACAAGACAGCACAGCATATAAGGAAGAAAACAGGTGTTCGTGACATCATAGAAACTATTAAAAAACTCAAATGGCAATGGGCAGGCCATGTTGCAAGAATGAAAGACAACCGATGGACATCATGTCTCACAACATGGATCCCCAGAGATCACATGAGAAACCGAGGCTGACAGAACACAAGATGAAGAACTTGATAAATTCAGAAAATACTGGCTCAGCATTGCCCATGATAGGGAATAGTGACGAATCCTGGGGAAGGTCTATGTCCAACAACGGACGTTAAAAGACTACTGATGATGATGATGATGATGATGATGATGATGATGATGATGATGATGATGATGATGAAAAAATTCTTTTATTTCTTAACCTTCTTGTAATTTTAAAGATCTCGGTAAAATGTATATTTCGGTAAATTGTATCTCGATAAATTTTACATTTCAAATGCCGGTTATTTGCTGTCGGTAACTTGTCGGCGAATCTTCCGGGACCAGTGCCTAACCATTATATCTCTGCGATATACTGAGCTGATCTCATAAGATATTCAGAGTACCCTGCCATGGGAATATGGTTAGCAAGTTAATCTCGTAGACGATTGATCGTATAATGAGGCTGAGCATCGTGGATACCCCAGTGATACATCCTGTGACATACCAGGCATATTTTAGCAAATTAGTTTTTCAAAAAAAAAAAAAAACAACAACATATAAAGGTGGTATTTGTGTTCGCACTCAACCAAAGAATAATAATTTGCTTTCTGTCTGTCTAGCTGTATAATTCAAAAAGTTTGACTCTGTTTATTTGCACGTGATCTCTTAGTAGCCAAAACAGTGCATTACATCCAGGGATATTGCATTTTGATATCAACAGAATGAATTAACCTGAAGATTAAGGAAAAGTCCGGGTAATTAGCAACTGAAAAATAATGTCTTGGGGTCTGCATTCGCGCTCAACCCAAATAATAATTGCTTCATTTCTATCTATCTACTTAATATCAAAAGTCTGGTTCTGTCCATCTGTGTATGACCTCCAAGTAGCCGAAACAGCTCATTGTAGTCTGGGGTATCAGATTGAAGTACCCATAAAAACAATTTCGGATGTCTTATTAGGAACTCCTATTCTTTTCCCAAACATGAAGTGCTGTTTTGTGATCATTAGAGAATCATGCTCAGCATCACATGGGGTGATCACAGAAGAGCACAATATACCAGAGGAAAAGCAGGGGGTATCGTAGAATCCTTCGGAAAACATGAATGGCAATGGGAGAATCAAATATAAAATAGCGTGACGAACTAGACAAGTTCAGAACGTATTGGCTCCGCAACGCCCATGAAAGAGAGGTCTGGCGAATCTCTGGGGAAAGTCTATGTCTAACGAGATAAAAGGCTGATGATGATAGGTTGTGAAATTCCATTTAAAATGTAATTATGTTGCTCGACTGATTATCTATTCTAGTTAAATGTAATTATAATGCTAGACTGATTATCTATTCTATTTAAAAAGTGACTATGATGCGAAGCTGATGCGTACAATGCCATAAATTTCCGTTCAATATATACACTAGCTAAAACCGCCTGATAGGGCGGTTCTTCTGCTTGTAAACAATAAATATGATGAATAAGAACGCACATAATATAAGTTTCTGTCATTTGCTGAACCTTTTAAATTACTAAAGATTTTCTGGCCTGCAAGCATTGACCATTGTTTTTCGTCGGAGTGGGCAAAATTCAAATAAATTCCAATTCAATTATCGATTAAAAAAATTAGCGAATAAAACCTGCAAAATTCAAGCCAACACAACTGGGGGATCGCTTGTATATAGAAAGCGATCGTATATCGCCAGTTTCTCTTTAAATGCTGATTTTCAAAGTTGGTCGGTCCCTTCCACAATATTCCTCCTATCTTTTATCCTTGCGTCAGGCTGAACTAAGCTTAGTAAATATCTATCTGTTTATGTATTTGCATCTGTGTGTGTGTGTGTGTGTGTGTAAGAGAGAGAGAGTGAGAGTGAGTTGGTGAGTGAGTGTGGTGGCTCACGTGATTGTATATTTTTCACTGGGGCGAGAGGCAATTGTTCTAGCCCAGGAAAAAACAGGATTCCAAATGCTCATTTTCAAAGCAAGGGCTTCCAACTTGCATATCTCTGGTTGCTGTATAGAATTAGGAAAAGCTTAGCAAATCCCTATATATATATATATATATATATATATATATATATGTTGAAGTCTGTAACCAATTTCGTGCACACACGTCGGAATAATGGAAACAAGGGGTTATTTGACATTTTTAGTGTCCGACTTGAACATGCGGCTTGGATAGTAGTTGTTGAGCACTTTTCCGATTGTACCACGGAGACATACTCAAACAGGTCACTCAGGCTTTAGTGAGATTCTTGCTGTTGTCTTATCAGCAGTAGATAGGCGTCATCAGTCGTAAACCGATATTTTCAAATAACCAGATTTTTGCGAAATTAATGTATTAGAGACTAAATTTATTTAAGCCTCCTCTTTAATACCTAATCTAATTCAATAATTTAATATTTATTTTATATATAAGTAAATATAATAAATTGTGTAATGTTCTCTTACTAGCAAAAGTAAAAAAGTGTACTAAAAATTTCTTTCCTGAAGAAATTTGTATGCTTTCAATCAATACTACCTCTGTTATCTTTGGATAAGTGTCAGCTTTAAGGAGATTTTTTAGTGTTTGGGCTGGGGGCAATTCATGATGAAACTATAATGCTGAACTAGGAACTTAATTTCCTCCTGTAATACGACCATCCTAAATCATTTTTCAAAAGCAGAAAAATTTTATGAATATAGTCAAGAATAAAGAAATTACCGAAATAAGTTTATTTCACATCGTCAGTAACGCATATACTTTCGTATAACTGACGTAAAGTTAGGGTTCGGGTCAACACTTAGTTTAGAACGAAAATATAATCCCCCCCCCGAAAAAAACCCCTTAAAATGTGTCTTCTTCCAAAACTGGTACTTATCCATAACTTTATGAAAGTTTTATAGATTGGAAGCACCGAAATTTTCTTTAAAAAAAAAAACCTGTACAGTTTTCCGGTTTTAGTGGTTGAATGAATGCAAAATGTTTTTAATCACAATTCAACTCAGCTGAGAATCTACAACATTCAGGAAACAGCGCAGATCAGAAGTGAAGAATAAGCTGAGTAAATAATCTTTTTTTCCCGTTTGTTGTGTTTGCACAAAAAAATATATAAAAGAACATATTTTCCGCTGTGTCGTCACATTTCTTCCCGGGCAACGCCGGGTACCCCCGCTAACAGCATATATTCTGGTAACTGCTGTAAAACCTTCCAGTAATATGTGGTAGCTCTTCAGTGCGTATAAATGGAACGCTCATTATTTTCTTCTGTTTCTTCGTGATCTTCTCCAAAATAAATACATATATGAATTTCACGTTATTTCGATTGATTTTTATAATATTTTCGAACCCTATCATTTTTTTTTTTGCAGGGTGATTCCGGAAGTCCTTTGATGTGTATGTCCGAAAGTGGATACGTCGTTGCAGGAGTTGCTTCCAATAACTTCAGTTGTGACGACGGATTCGGTGTTTATGTTAACGTTGCTGGTCTTCTTGAATGGGTGGAGGTAGCTCTAAAAACTTTATAACTAGAAAGGATTTCTCCAGTCCCTGTTAGTTCCGCATTGATAAAATAAATATATGATTCTACAGTTGTACTCCATCTTTATTTCATTCATTTGTTTGTTTCATTTGTAAGACATCGTTAAAGAAATATATTTGATTCTACAGATGTATTCCACCATTTTGGTTTTATTCATTCGTTTGTTTTATTTGCAAAGCGTCAGTACAACAAAGATGATTTTACAGGAGTACACAACCATGTTTTTATTTATTCTCTCGTTTCATTTGTTGAAAAAATTGCATTGCAAGGGAGGAAAAACTGCTAAGAAATTGATTTAAGCATTATTTACATAATAGAGTCAATATACGAATAATATATAGATATTTACACAGGAAATACATCGAAGATGAAGAAGATGACAGGGATTGTTAGTGGTCAGGAATAATTCGAACATCATTGACAGAATAGAGCCATTATAGGTAAAATATATGAAAAATTTCAACATAAATGGAATGCAAATAAGGGAAAGGGATTGTTAGTGGTCAGGAATGAATGCAACCATTACATCGATAGAATAAGGCTGTTATATGAATAAAATATAAACATTTACAATAGAAATAGTGAAAATGAAGAAAAAGATTGTCGGTGTTCAGGAATCAAAGCAAGCTTTATTGACAGTATATATATATATATATATATATTGACTTTAGAAATGTGTTGCGAATGATTTTAGCATATTTGCGAATGATTTTAGCAGTTGAAGAAGAGAAAGGAATTGTCAGCGGTCATGAATCAATGAAAGCATTTCCGGTAGGATAGGGTATTTTATGTGCGATATATAAGCATTTATTATATAAAATTCGTTGCATACAAAGAATTTTTAGAGATGAAAAAAAAACTCAACGTGGTTTGTTTGAATTCAAAAAGATTTTGTTTTTGTTGTTGAGAAAGTTCGTGTTCAAAATAGATAAATAAATAAATAAATATATATATATAATTAATGCTCCTCTATTCAGGGTTGAGCACTTTTTAAGTGAAGTAACTCATCCATTGTAAGCTTATGCAATGCTCTTCCATAGGAATAGAGCACTCTGGTGGATGAGAAGTTTCTGTGTAAATGGATATATCGCTTAAATTCAACCGTACTGACCACCCAGTTCCCTAGTCCAGAGGTAGAACATCGGCCTCGAGGTCCGAGGTGAGGGTCTCAATTCTGCCTTGCGGTACTGGATGGGTTAAAGTCTATAGCCACACTGAAGAGATGTAATACATCGAAACAGCTGTCTGTGGATGACACTATATATATATATATATATATATATATATATATATATATATGCATGTCTGGCGGTATTAGTCTATTTACCATTGTATTTCACTTACGGCAGAAGAATAGAGTATATTGTTACCCTTTCATCAATCCAGATGGCCTCGATAAAGCATGTGACAGAAAGGAAATATAAAAAGGTCGGAGCTCACTACTGACTCGAGTTAATTCCAGGTTTCCACCTACTTGATTCCATAATGAAGGTTGCAATTCTCTTCGCTCTTCTCGTTGCTGGTTCTTATGGGTTTCCGACGGGTAAAGACGGAATTTGATAATATTTTTCTTTTTTAACACTTCTTATCAATTGGGTATCTATCACTCATTTTTTACACTTGGAAATTTATATATATATATATATATATATATCAGGCGAATCTCTCTCTCTCTCTCTCTCTCTCTCACTCTCACTCTCTCTGTATATATATAGATTGGGTTGATACAAAAATAATTCTAGTTTTTCACCATCTACTTTTGAAAACTGAACATTCTCCAAACCGAATAAGTACTACTTGATCTTTATTTTTAAATTGTATTTTGCAAAAATTTAACTTCAGATTCAATGGATAATCTCTCCCTGTCTTCCTGTCGCCGCTTCTGTCTGTCTGTCTGTCTGTCTCTCTCTCTCCAACCCACCTGAAGAGATTGGAAATTTCTTTGTGTTTATCGCTGTAAATTTGAAACAACACGTAACAAGACAAAACGAAACAGAAAGAAAGAGGGCAATCGATGGACATCGCCACTCACGACATGGACCCCCCAGAGATCATGTGCGTAACCAAGGACGGCAGAATACAAGATGGAGAGACGAGCTAGACAAATTAAGAAAGTACTGGCTCCGCAACGCCCATGATAGAGAAGTGTGACGAATCCTGGGGAAGGTCTATGTCAACGACGGACGTTGAAAGACTGATGATGATGATGATGATGATGATGATGATGATGATGTAGACGCCCATCTCCTGCTTCCCAGCAGAAAGGACTTTATAGATAGTCATCTCGGGACAACTGATGAAAAAGTCCTCAGACCATCCAAGTAAGCTTGGAAGGCAGGGCGAAGTGCATTGACAGCCTAGAATAAAAGGCTTCTGATCCAAGTGTGAACCTTCGGTGTCTTCATATTTTTGCTAACTAGAAACCTGTCCGTTTATTCCGGAAAAAAAGAATCCTGGAGTCCTCTAATTAGTGACTTTTTCCGTGGGGCGTTTTGATCTGCTGCTTAGATGTTGGGGGTCCTTATCTTGTAGGAAGTGGTCGAATTGCTTGAAGCAGTGGTAGTTGGTCGGAGAGAGGTGTGATGAGTAAGCTGGGCGACATAGAGTTTCGTAGTGATTTTGTTCACATTCTGCAGGGTCATACGTGTGGCAAACGGTCGGTCGTTGTCATCGAGGAGATTTCGTCCTTTCTAATCGACCAATATTGACCGTGAACGTCGCAGTCCTTGGTGCATCTTGGTCAATTTCCTTGTTCTGATGGTTTCGTCAGTCCTCAAGGATTTGTAGAGGATGATTCCACTTGCCGACCACAAAGCAATGACCATGATCTTCTTTTGACGCAAGATTCTTTCGGAAGTGGATGTTTCGGTGCTTCACCTGTCACAATGTATGCTAGAAACGGATTGTTTCTACAAAAAAAGTGCAGAGGAGACTTTGTAACGGCAATTTCTTTTATCTTTGTGCTGCTCGTGTGAACCCATCTATTGAGCTTTTTGGCTTTTCCAATTCGATGCAAATGTCAAACAACAGTTGAATGGTCACCGTTTATTTCCTCTGCAATCTCTCGAGTTGTCTTGCGTGGGCCCGCCTCGATAATGGCGCTCGTTTTGATTTTTCGAATCACAGAAGGGCGTCCATGAGCCGACTCATCTTCAGGGCTCCTGTCGCCGTTTTGAGATTTTTGGAACCAACGTCGAACTGTATATCCGTTAACGATAGCCTTGGCGGAATATTTGGTTGATATCAGGAGCAATTTTCAGTGCTTTACGTCCCATTATGAACTCATACAATTATCGTTCAAATTTGCATTTTTTCCATTTTTGATTTTGCAGCCTCAAATAAATAGGGAAACAAAAGCGATCAGGTTAAACGTGAAATGGTGTATTCCATGAACATAGTTGAAAAATCATTTATTCAAAAATAAGCATCTGAGTTTAAAATAACAAAAAAAGGCGCCAACCTAATATATACAGAGTCATTGTTCACCTCAGATCACTTCAGCCTTTTGACCATTGCCAGTCCATCAGCACCGAAAGTTCCAACATGGTTATGTCTGTCCACTCTATTGCTTCGTCAGGCCACCCATTCCGTTACTGCCCTTGACTGTGGCCTCCCTCGACGGTACCTTGCATGACGGTCTTGCAAAGGTTCGAATAGTGGGCTCGGTGCGAAATTCCAAGAACTGGCACCTGGAGCAGCCGACCATCGTATAACAACCAAGATAAGACAAAGAGCTCGACATTGGAACACCAAGTGATACTATAGTTGTAATGGTCTACGAGACGAGCTGGCTAACCACTGTCCGACAACAAGACGACAATTACTAAAGAAGAATGATCTTATCTTGGTGACTGTCTTGTCATATTATGAAGTAATTTACTGAACAATATATGTTTATAGTAAGTTGTTCGTTTCTGTTACAGCCACGGGCCCCCAAATGAAAAATACTTGCTAATTCATATTTTCCATTGTTTGCTCAACGTCCCTAATATCATGTTCAAAACAAGGTTTATGTTGTTTAATTTTGGACTAGTATTTCATTAATCTTAATTTTGGTCTTTTCTCATTGCAACTTCTCAGACCGTAAGTGATGTTAGCTAACTTTATAAAATATAATTAAGATAAAAGAAATAGTTGTAAAGTTAGTAATGGTTAACAATTTTTCATCAGATGAAAAAAATCATGATAAGAGTAACTTTAATAACTTATAACTACTTGTTCTAACAATACTGTACTGAAAAGGTTTCTTTGGACTAATTTGGAAAACTTATTTTGAAAAAAGAATCAACCAAAATTTATTTGTCTTGTAGCAAATTTTTTATTATATACGATAGATATTACTTTGAGATACACTGATGAATTTAAGTGTTACAAATTTAAGTATTTTTTAAAGATTGTCTGTGTGACTCTTTTAGTGTGATTAGTCATTATAATATAGCTTTTAGACGAGTCATCTTGATTTCGTTGGAATTTGAACAAATGTATATGATAACTATGTCTTATTCTTCAACGTCAGCCTCTCATCTAACAGTCTGTTTCTTAAATTCTTCTATTTCATTTCATACAGGAAACATTACTCATCAGATTGTGAACGGCTATGAAGCTGGAGAATGTGAATTTCCACACATGGCATTTCTGTTGATGGACCACTCGGACGGTACAATGACAGCTTGCGGAGGTGCCCTCATCGATAACGTTCATATCTTAACCGCTGCCCACTGCATGTAAGTTGACCATCTCATTCCTGCATAGTTCTTTGAGATTCACTCTTCATTCAAGGTATGTCCAGGAAGTCTGGCCATTTTACGTCAAGAAAAAGGTTTGAACGTGCGCTTCGACTTGAGGGACTGAGTTCAAAATAATACACAGTTTTCTTTTTGAAGTCATGACAGGGAATCATTCTTGTAATTCTAGTCATTTTGGGCATCCTTTTTTTTTCAGTGGTTAATAATTAATTATATGGTTCAAACATTATTCATTAACTATAAAGGTATTTCCTCTGCTTTTTTTAGAAATCGCTACATGTCACTTTTTGCTTTCGGGGTAAAAAGCGAAAATACCGTTCCATTTTTTGTTTTGCAGGGAGCCTTTATAGAAGAAGCGCGCTCCCTCCTCTCTCTTCTGCGTCTCCCTCTACCGCCTACCACCCTAATCTCGGATGCTTCGGCCAAACGTATTGTTGTCCGTACTTTTTAGCGGTCTCAAAACTCTCAAAAAAAAATCTGATATAAGCTGATGGCGATTGCTTTTTTGCTTTACGCTATTTCGGTTTACACATTTTTTTCATTGGAACGCATTACCGTCGAATAGCAAAGAAACAAACACACACACGCATACATATATATATATATATATATATATATATATATATATATATATATATATAGAGAGAGAGAGAGAGAGAGAGAGAGAGAGAGAGAAGAGAGAGAGAGAGAGAGAGATTTTGCGTGTTTTTATTCTAGTTCTTTCGTTTATATCATTTCTTCCATTCGTTTTTTACCGTTTGTATCTGATAATCTAACACACACACACACACACACACACACACACACATACACACACACACATACATACACACACACACACACATATATATATATAGAGAGAGAGAGAGTGAGAGAGAGAGAGAGAGAGTAAAGCCTCAGATTGACAGACTTATAGGGTGAACAGTTGTCTGTTAATTGCGAATGTTGTTACCAGAGAAAGGGTATTTTTTTTTCATTTTTTTCATTCTTCAAATATTTCAAAGCAAAAGTAGCTGCAATATGAAAATGAATAAAAATCTATTGAATCATAATTCAGAACAAGTCAGTAAAATTCGCAAAAATCAAGTAATCGTCTGCTTATGATCATTCTAAGAGGATTTTCCAATCGCCTTTGATTTCTCTTCCACATTCATTG
>OY735214.1:16799206-17044206 GCA_963457665.1 Thysanoteuthis rhombus | reverse complement strand
CACGTCCTGACTCTACAATACGTCACGGAAGCGCGGTCAGTAAAAAAAATCTCGTAGTTTATCGATAGTGCATCAAGTTCGAACTTCGCAGGGTGACTTCGTGCTCTGGTTTGTGCTAGACTTAGCTTATCTTGATACCTTACCATGGACAAATGATTTGCAAGCTAATCTCACAGACCATTGTTAGTGAAGTCAGTTAAGTCATAACAACATACCAAAATAACGAGGCACTGAACTAGATTAAGCTGGTTTCAGTACTTATGTAGAGTAACTCACCATGAAACAATGTATTGTAACTAAAAATGAGTTTAATCTTCATAATTTAATTCCGAAAAGGAACACACACACACACACACACACACACACACACATATATATATATATATATATATATATATATATATATATATATATATATATATATATATATATATATATATATATATTCGGACTATGTTCTGGACTCGAATCGCAATCTTCAATGGTACTGTTGGTCAAGCCTAAAGGGTTTCAAAGCTTTTAAACTTGGGGATCTGCTTATTGCAGAGTGTCCAGAACCCGTCCAAATCCATCCAGGTCAGCCATAGGGTCGGAATACTCCTCCGAAGGGGCGACAGACCTCTACACTCGGCTTGGGTACCTGCTTATTGCGGAGTGTCCAGGACCAATCTAATCAAATCAGTAAAACCGTCGAAACATTCCTAGTAAGGAGTGGCTGACCTCTAGAGCCAACTCAACGATCCGCCATGGTTGACCATGGTATGCAAACCCTTGTTTTAAAAGATTGGATGAGTCACGTGCACGCCACACCTCATCTAAAACTTCATCGTTGCAGGCCTTAAACTAATTCGCCCACAGGCCCTGCTGACACCTGTGAGCTTGAAAGCCGTGAAAGACCTTCTCAGATCTTCGTGCCAAGCCATGATAATACATAAATATAGATATGATCTTTCTATTATCTAAACCCCTCCATTGGACCTCGTATATTATTAGGCAAAACTTCGTAAACAGAACATTCTGATAATTGCTATAAAACAGCTGTTAATTATGGAAATATACAATAATATTTTTGTATGTATTTTAAAAATCATATACTTATTTTTTTCCTTATTTTCTTCAAAAATTCTTCCATGTCACCATGATATTGACTATTTTTAAAAAATACTTTCAAACTATTTTTCCAGGGCGATTCCGGAAGTCCCTTGATGTGCAGATCCGGACACACATACGTTGCTGCCGGAGTTGCTTCCTACGTCTTCGACTGTGATAGTGGATTTGGTGTTTATGCCAACGTGGCTAGTCTTTTCGACTGGGTGAAGGAAGCTCAGAGATCTTTATAATTAAGGACTTCGATTATTTTTAAAGTTTTCTCTTGGATCATTTTTAGTTTCCCCGTCTATAAAATAAAGATTTGATTTTTACAGATGTGCCCATATTTGTCTTTTTATTCCTTCGTTTTATTTACGATAAATCGTTGATGCAATAAAGATATAATTCTACAGATGTACTTCGCCACCTTTGTTTTTTTATTCTTTTTGATGGTACAATAAAGACTTGATACTGCAGATGAACACGGTTATCTTTTTTAATTCATTTCCTCGTTTAATTCAAAGCTGAAGGTCGATACAATAAAAAATTTGGTTCTTTAGATATCTACCGCCATCTTTATTTTGTTCATTACTTCGTTTTATTTGTAATATGTTTACCCAATAATAAAAAAGATACTACTGCTGTACTGCACCTTCCGACAACAGCTGCATTAGAAGGTCTCTCAGTCAGATTTATTGATGACGTCTTCATCATAGCCAACTGCCTAAACGAAATTAAAAACTTGAAAACCGCCTCCGAAAGTTGAATCAGCTTCCTCAGCATTCTTTTGGGGTTCAATAACCAAATTTTTACCATCACTGTATCCAAAAAACAACAAGCAAAAACCCTTACCATCCAAAATATAGCGAATGCCTGAACCGATATAAAATAGTAATTATCAAGGATCTAATCACCATCAACATCGCATAAACGCTTGCAAACAATGCTCTCCCAAACTATATTATCGACAACCAAGTCATATTACTCCTCACCGAACTCAATAGCAAAACTATAAACCTTAACAACAGAAGCAATAAAAATACAATGAATTCATTTTATTGTACCCAAACACATAAAAATTACAGACAAAAAAGTCAGCAATAAGGCATACCAAACGACATTACACTTCCATATTTAAAAGTGACAAACAGATAAAATTAATAATGAATTATAAAAAAAAAACCTCCCACTTATCTTATTATTGTAAACAACCTTTGTTATGAAGAATTAGTCAGACTAATGCTTTATTCACTTGTCTTTTATGGGATTGCGTCCTCTGTGATAAACAACCATCTAACTCGAATATCTGACATACCAGGACAGCTTGACTTGTCATCTTTGAGAGCAGTGCGCAGTAAAAAATCATATTGGGAGACGTATAATAATTATGTCATCCACAGACAGCTATTTCGTTGTATCACTACTCTTCAGTGTTGCTATAGACTATCCGACATCCCTTCCAGTATCACAAGATAGGATCAAACCCCCGCTTCAGACCCAGAGGCAGACATTTTGCCCCTGCCATACACTGACCTAGACGGTCAGTAGGACCGAATTAAGCGATATATTTACTTACGTGTTATTCCCTATCTACCAAAGTGCTCTATTCCAGAGTAGGAAGAGCATTGCATTATAACAGCAATAGACGGACGGGTGCCGTAATTAACAGTGCTCAACCTTAAAGTAGAGAGCTTTAATTATGATAACAATATATATATATATATATATATAAATTGATTTTTATTTTAATTAACGCTCTCTTCTTCTATTTCCAGCTCTACTATAAAACAATTTGTATTTCATAGCATATAGTTGAATGTATCGAGCACTCTATGAAATAAATCCATCACATATTAGACGTTGCTTTATATATATATATATATATATATATATATATATATATATATATATATATATATATATATATATATATATATTATGCTATATTGCTTACCTGATCTGTACCATATGTATTATATATATATATATATATATATATATATATATATATATATATATATATATATATGTATGTATGTATATATATATATATATATATATATATATATACGTATATATATATATATATATATATATATATATGTGTGTATGTACCTATATATATATATATATATATATATATATATATATATATATATATATATATGTATTGCATCACTGGTCTGCTTAAACATTTGAATACCTTGACCTCAGTGTACACGGATCTAATGAAGCGCCCCATTTCGGTCATGGAAATCTCCATTAAAAATTCTGCATCCATCTGAAATTGAATACTGACCGCAAACTAAAGATTATTAAATTCACTGAATGGATCATGCTTCAAATTTCAAGATTGAAGGATTGTCACTGTTCCACAAATTATCCAAACGAGTATCCTCATCTTGGATGTTTTTATCATAACATTCCGACCAATGCAACACGTGTCAGACAAAGTCCCAAAGAAGATATAAATCGAAACGTATTGATCAAAACAACAAAGAGGATTTATAATTTGGTGGGGTGGGGTTGAGGGGTAACACTATTACGTGAGATTTGTTCAGGAAATATTCGATCATTTTAAATATTTCGAAAATCGTTTGCGCGATCTTGATATAACTTGGCAACCAAATTGTAGGGTCCCTTCCTGCCTATGCATAAAAAGTCACTCTCCAGTGATCAAGCCTGACCATTCTTCACGTTTCGTGTTTTTTTTTAAATTTTTGTTTTTTAGAAGAACATCGCTTCATCTGGGTCTTTCCAACTATTTCTACCCTAGAATCTAGATTCGGTTTCGTTCGACTTCTGGCTTTCTTCAAAAAGATTTCAGACCGCGGATGACAGAAGAGTGACGCAGTTGCTGAGGGTGATCCCCAAAGAGGATTTTGCACACTGTTTCGGAAAGTCGAAGTGATGCTAGGATAAGTGTAGGAGCACTTTGAAGTAGACTCTGACGCCACTGCTCCAGGCAGATTATTAATACTAATATTGAATGGTCAGATAATTTCTAGACATTCTTCGTTCATTAAAGTATCCGTAAAAACGAAAAGTCTGATTCCAATCTAAACTTGAATATCGATGGATCAGTCAACCCCATTTGGTCATTTGGGAAAAATGGTCATTCACTTAACGTAGTAGTTACTCAGTGAAATAATCATTTCCAGAATTAGTATGCAAAGAAATCAAAGACAAAGAGAAAATTGGTCATGCCCGGTGGGTGACCAATCAACCATTTCATCCGTCAGTGACTTTGCTGGGTAGCCAATAAACCAAGTGGCCGGCCAGATTATAGCCCTTGTGGGCAATAGTCAGTCAGCCAGTTAATCATCGAACGGTTTTAGGGGTAGCTAGAATTACTTGCGGTCAGTCATCAAAGCGATTAATGACTAACTTTGTCAGTTAAGTCTATCAAAGAAACGATTAGTCAGTTAGTGGTCACTTGGAAATTTGGTCAGCCAACCAATTACCAGGATTGTCATTTCAAGACCGAAACTTTGCATATTCAGTATCGATCAAAGCTATTTAGTTCTTAAAATAAAGTTTTGGTGCTGAAGCAAATATTTGGTATATCACACGAATGGTATGACAAATAGACATGAAAATAAAAAAAGCAATATGAGAATATGTATTCTAATATATATTTCTGGAAAAGCTTGGTCTATGATGGATATTAAGTTATTTGATCATTTCGGTATAAATGCTGCTTAATTTGGTTCTAAGACCATTCAAATTCAGAACTGGGCAGCAAAAGACATCTGGCCATCCAGCAAATTAATTGTTCGGTTAATAAGCTGAGAAGTCCATGTAAAATTATCTGTCCACCTTACGAGTTCTCCGGCCATACAAGAAGCTAGTTGGCCAGCAGATTTCTTGTCAGACAGCCAAGCCATTCGAACTAGTTGTTAAGCCAGACAGATGTTTGGTGCGTCACCCTGCTGAGCAGATATTCAGTGAATTACATGGTCAGTCAAGTTATTGGTCAGTAAAAGCAGCCGTCAGTCAGCAAAATGTCGGATCTGCCAATCATTTAGTTATCTTGAAGATAAATCAACAATTCTACTAAATGGTGAATTAAATAAACTTGTCAATCGTTTGTCCAGTCATTTTGATGGGGAGTCATTCAAAAAGCCATTGGTGTTTGATCCAGCATCGTGTTGACTGACCAGTCAGTTAATAGTTAGTATGTTGACCAATTTCACCAACGAGCAGAGAATGATATAAAAGTTTCAAGTTGATAATCTTCATTGTGACGGCGTTAACGGCGGTTACGAGGCCTTGTCAGTTCATCTGATGGTTTCCATTGTGGAGAGTTCAACAAAGATCAAAATTATGATCCCAATAATCCTGAAAAGAAGAGTATACAACCAATGCATTCTCTCGATTGTCACTTATGGAGCTGAAACATCGAACCTAACCAAGAGACAGACCTGCAAACTGAGAAGTATGCAACGTGCGCATGAGAGAATCATACTCAACCTTACATGGAGAGATCACAAGACAGTACAGTATATAAGGAAGGAAACAGGAGTCAGAGACATCATAGAAACTATTGAAAAAACTCAAATGGCAATAGGCAGGCCATGTTGCAAGAATGAAAGACAACCGATGAACATCACGTCTCACAACATGGATCTCCGGAGATCAATTAAAAAACCGAGGCCGACAGAACACAAGATGGAGAGATGAAGTAGACAGATTCGGGAAATACTGGCTCGGCGACGCCCATGATAGAGAATTGTGGCGAATCCTGGGGAAGGTTCATGTCCAACGACGGACGTTAAAAGACTGATTATGATTATGATGATTGTCTAACAGGCGTTACATGACTACTGCGATGGCAAATGTTTACTGAACCTAGCTGGGTTTCGCAGAAGTCTTCAATAATAGAGCGTCGATCAACGATGAAAATTACTAGCAACGGCTAGCAAGTTTGATTTAATAAACATTGCTCTACGGCGAGAATTATTTTGCAGACGTCCTCATTTAAAATTGGACAAGGCTCAAAGCGGCAACAGAACGATATCAACTTCCAGAAGCGTTTCGTTGCTTTAATATCTAATTGGATTATCCTGTGTATAGGCGTATATTACATATTCTTCTCATAAATCACGGGTTGACTCGATCATAAAATAATTTTTAACGATCTTGGACCGAACTAAAAATATCTGGCGTCCTGTTACGTTTTTGAGTAAGAATGTGATCTATCATCCGATTGCACCAATTTCGCGCGATCAGTGGCGACAATCGGGATTGTGACAGTGCTATTTCTCAGCTAAATGAGGAGTTTTTATGGCTGTCATAGAGCCGAAACTTTTTATTCTCAACTTGTGAGCAAGTATTTTAGCGACATAAATAAATATGCATATTGTAAATATATATATGTACATATTTGTATTTAGCAATATTCTTGCTTTGGGGATGAATGGAGTATTTGGAGATTTTCATAGGCTGTGTATGTTCATAGGAAAAGAGTCGTGTGAAAGCAACAAAAACAGCAACATATTTTCACGCTTTCCATATTATATTCTCTTAATTTATAAAAAGAGAAAATGCTCCAAAATAAAATGTGGAATGAAGAGATTGGCCAAGTAAATATAAACGTCTCAGCTACAAAGGTAATGTGCGGCACTTGCGGTACTTGTATAACATTAAATAAGACGATAAAAGAAAAGTAAATTTACTACTTCCATCATAAGGGAGTAAAAAATCAGAAATCAAATTCTATTTCACTTCACTCCCCTCAGGCCGTATGACAGGAGTTTTAGTTAGCAAAGGTTGATCAGTGTATAATTTGAGGGTGCTATTTGTGGGAGAATAAAATTTATACCGGTGTTCTAGTTTTGCTTTGGTCAATATGATTATTCTAGAATTCACCTAGATTTGAGGCTTGTGCCAGACAGGTAGATAGAAGTCTTGATAGGAATATTATTTTCAATTCATCATAAGATGAAGTAGTGTCAATTGTTATCAATTTTTGACCAGTATTTCTATCATCTTATTTTTGCTGCTTTATTTTATTACACTAGTTGTCAGTAAGTCAGAGTTTAACCAACGTAGCCATCAAAGGTGGCAAAGGTTTATATCGAACAAACGTTGACATCAAATGTGGCCAAGAGTTCAAACTATAGTCTATAGCCACACTGAAGAGTTGTTATACAACGGAACAACTGTCCATGGATGACACAATTATCAATTATATATATATATATATATATATATATATATATATATATATATGTGTGTGTGTGTGTGTGTGTGTGTGTGTGTGTGTGTGCATTTGGCTTGTGTTTGTGTGTTTATTTGTGTGTTCCCGCATCCCTGGTCATATGGTTTCATCTACAGACTAAAATAATGGCATCAGTACACCAGTACACCTTGTTCAAAAAGGTCATAACATTTTGACGATACGATTGTTAAATCATTGACTTGCAGGTTGTCGTTGAAATGCTTGAAAGTGGTTGTTGATTGAAAAGAAGCCTAATGAATACGCTGGGTGAAGTGAAGTTTTGTAGCAAATTTCGTTCAATTTCTGTAGGGTCATTCGCACGACATGTGACCTATTTTTTTTTTTTTTGCTTTTCATTAAGGATAATTCGTGTGACATATCGAGTTTTCTTGCTTTTTCAATTTGATTAGAATGTCCATCAACTGTTGAATGGTCAACGAAATGATTAAACTAAATGAAAACTTTACCTGGTAAGTTACAATGGTTGCTGATGATAAAAAAATCTCTTTGCCACCGTTCATTTTTTTTGTCATTTCCAAAAGTGCTCCTTTTTAAATACAGATAGTACAATTGAGTAAGGCTGGAGAATAGATCACCCGAAAAGTTGCGGGAACAACAAAAATGATAAAACGGATGAGTTCAATTGTCCAAAAAATCATTCCGAATGTCAACGACTCTTCTTCAAATTATTGATAACAGCACAAAGCACACCCATTCATCATCTAGTCGTTTGATAAAAGAGAAACAATTCCTTCTTTGAGAACAAGTACAATGGTTGTAATTTTCTCGATCCCATTTCAACCAGACTGAACAATATAAGCTTAAGGTAATTCAAGCATTTTTTTAGACAGCAGTCTAGTCCCTTGGCTCCCAGGTTGCCACAAGGCATTTTTCATAACTGAAATTGAACTAATGTGCTACTGGATAAAGGTTACCAAAATAAAGATATGGTACTGAGAAATATTGACAAAAGATAACAATCCACACTCGTGATATGATACGACATAAATATTCATCAACAATAATTAAATTATTAGTATTTCTATTCATTCTTCCTGCAACTTTAGTCTGGTGATAGATTTGGGGTTATTAGGTCGGTGCAAAAATAACTGCAGTTTTTCACCATCAACTTCAAAGCAGTATATCTTAGCCGGGAATAAAAGTTATCAACTGAAATAAGAACCTTCACAATCTACAAACTTTTGCCAACTAGGAGCGAGTCCATTTATTCCAGAAACATAGGATTCTGGGGTCCGGGAACCAATGAATTCTTCGAAAGCATTTTGAGCTGCTACTTGGTTGTTGGAGACCTTCCCTTGCAGGAAGTCATCGAAATACTTGAAAGTGATACTTGGTTGGAAAGATACCTGGTGAACATGCTAGGTGAAGTGAAGTTTTGTAGCATATTTCGCTCAATTTCTGTTGGGTCATTCGCACGACATGTGAGCTATTTTTTTGCTTTTAAGGATAATTCGTGTGACATATCGAGCTTTCTTGCTTTTTCCAATTTGATTAAGATATCTATCAACTGTTGAATGGTCAACGTCTAGCTACTCTGCAACCTCTCGGTTTGTTTTGAGTGGGTTTCCCTCAATAATAACCCCAAATCAGATGTTGTCAATGACAGAAGGTCGTCCATGTCTCTAAGGCCCTCGTCTGGGTTTTGAAATTTCGGGAGCCAATGTTGAGCTGCACGTTTTTTGGAAGGTACTGTGGCAAAATCAGATTTCGCTGATTTACGTTCCATTTTTAAGTGATACAACAAACTGCTTTAATTTGCTCTTCTTCCAGCTTTGATCTGACGATCTCAAAAGAACCAGAATAAATAGTGACAAAAAACGTTAAATAAACAGAGCAACATTCACACTTCAAAATGGTGTATTACATGAACATAATTTATTCCAAAAATAAGGATCAAAATTTAAAATAACAAAAAATGCAATTATCTCTCCACTGACTTGATATCTGATTACTTCTGATCCTGGAACTACCTAATTTGGTGCCACGGCCATAGGACATTGATTTTTCGCAGCAAAAAAAAAATCTGACAACCCTGCTCCGCTCTGGCTGACAGAAAACCGGAACAGTGCCTGGCAATAGAAATCTGTAAATGGTAATTAACATTTGTGTAAGGACTTGGAGTAACCTGTGAAGAAGGAGTTCTCTAGCAATGACTTGAGACGCCATCACGTTCGATGGCAGATGGTTAGGGGAATCGATATTTCTTGGAATAAGCCAGCATTGGGACAAGGCCGAGTTCATTGAGTACAACAATATACGAAATCATTATGCTCTATTTTTTTCTTTATTTCGCTACCAGTAATTTCCTAATCAGGGGAAGATAAAACATAGGTTTTTTTAGTCATTGAAATTAGTATACAATGATTTAAAACACAGTATGCAAACCAAGAAACGTTCTTTTAACGAAAGTTATGTGTAATTCGATCAAAAAAATATGCCTACTTCCTTTTGCAGTAAATGTTGAGCTGTACGTTCGTTGACGGTCCCGTGGCCAAATCAGTTCGTTGACGATCCCGTGGCCAGATCATTTCGATGACGATCCTGTGGCCAAATCATTTCGATGACGGTCCTGTGGCCAAATCATGTCGTTGACGGTCCTGTGGCCAAATCATTTTGATGACGGTCCTGTGGCCAAATCAGTTCGTTGACGGTCCTGTGGCCAAATCATTTCGATGACGGTTGCGCGGCCAAAAGAATGAGAAAAGAACAGATTCAAAATATGTTCAAACTATGTGACGTTGGTCACTCAATTTTTTAAATAGTATTCGGCTACATTCGTTTGTTTAATGAAATTATTTTTTTCCTGAAAAAGACATTATGTAAAGCTGTTGAGAGATTAAAACAGACTACGAAATAATAAGAAATAAATATGGTATCATTGGTTTTGTTATATATCTATTTTTTGATAAAAAAAAAGAAATCTACGGTTGACGGCTTTGGTTTCTTCCAACGAGCCTCCAATCCTTCCCAATAATAATTCAACCCTACCATCACAGATTTCTTTTAACTTTCATGATTTTCTGAACGTCGTCTCTAAAGCATGAGTTGAGCTTCGTTATAATGAGATTTCGTTCACAGAGGATAAGTAAAACGAGGTAATTGTGTACTCAGTAAGGAACTAATGGAGAACAAACTCAATATATGTTCAAAATATGCGACGTTATTCACTCAATTTTTTTTACAGCATTTGACAACAATTGTTTGTTTAATAAAACTAATTGTTTCCAATCGATAAAAGAATAAACTGTTGAAAGATTGAAACGGCCTTTCTGAAAATGGATACCGACTAATTTTCTCAAACCTTGCTTTCTATAAGGTGTACGCTTAGATTATGAGATATTTAAAAAAATTTTAGCCTCTTTTTCACGAATGCGTTCTCTTTAACGACACATTTTTTTTTCTAAATTTTGAGAATTGATTTTTGAAAAATGTATTTTAAAACGTAGTGTGACGTAAAAAAAAAGAAAAAGAAAACATATTCCTCTTTTTTTTGCCTACTCTCTCTATCTTTATTTTCTAATGAACCCAATGAACCAATTCAAATTTGGTCTAAACGGGAAGTATTTCGTTGCAGTTAGAGAAGATTCACTAGCAATGACTTGCAAGACTCATCATCATCATCAGTCTTTTAACGTCCGTCGTTGGACATAGACCTTTCTCAGGATCCACCACATTTCTCTATCATGGGCGTTGCAGAGCCAGTATTTTCTGAATTGCAAGACTACCACGTTTTTTAATCAAGGATATTTTGGACTACTATTCTACTCTCCCCGATCCTTGGTTTTACAGGTCAAGCCTTCAGTTATAGAATTTTGATCCATTGTATCAGTGCAGTGAATCCATTGTATACCTATTGTATTTAGAATGATTTTCTGCCCCACTATTATTTGCTGTTCGCTGGATTCTTTCCTGTTCTTGGCACCATAAAATCCAGTATGACCTGCTACATGACATTTGGTATGGAGATGTGCACCACTAAGTAATCTCCTTTACGACAAGGAATATCACGATGGACAAGCACTCAGTCCTTGATAACCCAATCCAGCACAACACTTACTTGCTGCATTTCCTTATATTATGACGAGCTAAAAGTACCCATCAAACCCGGGTTGAATATTTAAGGAATTCCTCTTAACCTTCCTGACCTGCGAAAAGAAGTTTCAAAGTGAAAAGTTTCCCTTCATTTTTAACCATTGAAAGTAAAAAAAATCTTCACCTTCACGGTTGACTCCTTGCAGAAGGCAAAAAGATTCTCTTCACTATGGACTCCTCAAAGGGGGGAATCTTTCTCCACATTTCACCCCTTAAATGATGGAAAAATTTCTTTCCACTTTTTCTGGCTTAAAGGAGGAGAGCCTCCCCATCGTTATTGACATCTTGAGGAATTATATATAAATATATGAAATAAGAAGATACGTGTTTGTTTGTAGTATGGATGTTGGGTGATCTGACAGAATGCTGGAGAAGATGACGACTAGAAAGTGAAGAAAAAATGAGAGAAAAGTAGGTGTTACTTCTCGAATTCTTTTTATAATCACATGGGCATGTTCCAATGCATTTTGATGGTTGCCAGCCATCTTTTTCATTGGAACTTGCAACGATGCAGAGAAAAACTATGTGATGTTTGTATGTTTGAGATGTTTTTTTTTTCTTACTGTCCTTTCTTATCTCCCCTCCCACTCCTACTAAACAAACCACAACACACGAAGATCCCCTTTTCTTCCCTTAGATCTCCACCAAGTAAACAGCATACAGTTTTTTCTCGATGCTACTGCAAGCTTCAACAAGATATGTATATGTATACGTGTATATTGAACGGAAAGTAAGGGTCCGGCTCAGCATTATAGTTACATCGTAAATAGAAACTCTGTCCGAAACCTCAAAAAACCTTCCACTAGGTTCATTGCGTATGCATGGCAAATTTGGTTGAATTGCGTCCATGTTTAGGAGGTTTCTTAAACGTGACTCACAAACAGACAGACAGACAGACAGTGTGACACCCCTACGTATACATACAGGCTAACAGTCTAATCTCTACTTTGCATAGTCTGAATTTCTTATTTTACTGTGAACTACCGAACTTGACATTACTATTATTACCACTTCGATTATTACTAATATTTTTACAACTCACAACTCTCCATTAGATAGAAGGTGCAGCTTTAATATTCATAAATCTTGTTCACTCATAAATGCGAAAAAGTACTTTTCAAAATCGAAGAAAGCTGAATAAAAAAAACACACAAGCAAAGACGTGAAAAGAGAGAAAAAGATTAAAATGTCTGCTTACAAAAACCTTACAAAACATAAGTCAAACTTAGTCATCCACAACAATGGAATCCATTTTATATGACATTCAATAACGTCATTATTTAGATTCTTTATTCTTTTGTTCTATAAGAAAGGGCAATACAGGCATTAAAGTGGTCTTTATTGAACGTTTATTGTTTTCCTTTCCGTCATCCACTTTGTCGTCTGTTTTTCCAGCTGTCATTTTCATCTTCAAAGTAACCTTTTTTTTTCTTGTTGAATCCCATCCGCGATTAACATACACAGCAAAAGAAAACGCACCTCGCTGTTATTGTGAACGCTAGATCTTAGATCTTTTAGAAGTAAGAATTAAGTTGCAGAATTTTAGGTATAATTCACGGAATATTGTTTAAATTCGAATCGATAAAATCGATTTTTTCTTTTAGTGAGAAGTCAGCAAATTTCGGTATCTCTTGTTCATTATCAGCCAATACACTAACGCCTCGTAGTTTGGGTTTCAACCAATCAGAGTCCTTAGAGACACCTTTTTCGACCAATCAGTGTACTTGGAGGCCCCCTTTTTCGAATGGCTCGAGTTCTTGGATGCTCTATAAATACGATGGATCTATGTTCGGGTCTCAGATTGTTCAAAGAAATTCTATCGGTATGATGGGACACCGTTTCGCTTTGATGACCTTATTTTTGCTGGGCGCTGCTCTGGCAGGTACGTTCATTAAGTATACAGATTAATGCACACACACACACACACACACACACACACACACACACACACACACACACACACACACACACACATTATCTTAGGGCTCCCTGCACAAAATGTATTCACACTTTTGTTATGATTGTTAATGTTTCTAACTGTTCAGGTGTCTCTTAGATTTGTAGAATTAGAATTGTAACATAATTATTAGTTGAAAAAATTGTTACAGGGTTAATTGCTAAGCTTAGCTTAGTCTGGCTGAAGGCCACTACTATAGGTCACTCAGTAAGTTTATTTAACGAGCTTAGCATCATCGTCAGCAGACCTCTCTATCATGGGCGTCGCAGAGTCAGTACTCTCTGGACTTGTGAAGTTCTCTGGGGATCCACGTTACGTGTCGTGATTCTGTCACGAAACCACAATTGTAATGTACTCAGTGAAGTTATTTACTAGACATGGCTCAGTCTAGTATGAAGCCATAATTGTAGGACTGACAGTGAAGTTGTTTGCTAACTTTCTTTAGTCTAACATAAAGCTACAGCTACAGGGTACCAACTGAAGTCATTTACTAAACCTACTTTGATCTAGCATAGAGTCGTTTTACAAGTTTTGGGGGTTTTTTTTTACCAAGTTTAGCTTAGTCTTGTACAAAGGTGAAGTATTAGCACGGTCAGTGAGGATAATTACTAAGCTTAGCTAAGTGGGGCTCCTGTTAGGGACGAACTACCAGATATCGAATACGGTGGCCAATTAATTAATTTATACATCAAGTTTGGCAGAAGGCCTCAGTAACAGAGCACCAAGTGCAGATCAGACTCTCAAAACAAGCTAATTGACCTACAAGACGATGTTACCACATTTTCCAGCCTGTAAGACGCATGGTTAACAACTGTGAGAAACTCCCACAAATGCAAAACAGGTCTGGTTAGTCATTCGATAGAAACCGTCTCGTAACCAACGTCTATTGGTATACTTATCAGCTTTTGTTGGACAGCCTGACACAAACTGGTGATCAATTAAACATACATTCAACATACATTTTCAATTGAACCTCCTGTGAGGAGGGGGGGTAAAATAAACAATAGAAAGCTTTTTTTAGGCATAATGAGTAAATCTTTGATCTTTCAGCCCTATAACTCCATTAATGCGGTCCATACGCGTCATACATGCATACATACACTCATACATACATAAACACACACTTAAACACATAGCCAGTCAGCCAGGTCAGAAGAAACCTATGTTGACAGTTTTGGTTGACGGTTTCTAATCAAATATGAATTATATGGTTGAATGCAATATATTGATATGGATCCCACAGTATATCTATATAAAAGAAACAGGTATATAAACAAATACAAATATTATACGCAGTTGATGGGCCAATAGCATATGTCTCA
Source organism: Thysanoteuthis rhombus (assembly GCA_963457665.1). Taxonomy (NCBI): domain Eukaryota; kingdom Metazoa; phylum Mollusca; class Cephalopoda; order Oegopsida; family Thysanoteuthidae; genus Thysanoteuthis; species Thysanoteuthis major. Next base: position 17,029,502 of record OY735214.1, on the reverse strand, counting down.
CACAGCTTCTGTACCGCAGTTGAGTTTTCTCAGCACTTCTATCAATTCTTGAATCGATGTGGACTTGTATTGGCACTTTCTACTACAACTGTCACCTTCAATTTGCTTTGAAGCCAATAACAAGAGCAAATGTTAGAAAATTAGACGTGGAATTTTACAAAATTGATGGAGCAGTAACAACCACCGTAATATAAAAAAAGATAAGAGGTGGCTCCTCATATACCATTAACTGTAGCCACTCAGTGAACTAGTACAGGAGAAATTCAAGAGTACCCTCGTTATTTCGCACGGGTTAAATAAGATGCCGGACCACCGGTGGCGTGTACGTACTTCGTGTCAAAAGTGTGCGTAGTGCTTTTATCCGAACACAATTAGTTATTATATTGATTGGAACGAAGCTCTAAATGTGTTTTGTCTTCGTTACCTTTTTGGACAACCTTTTTTGAATTTGTTTTTATCATCTTCGTTCAGCTGTCTCTATTTTTCGTCACTTTCTCTATTTGTATTGATTTTCTGTCAGTTGGCTCTCTTACTATCCTGCGATTTTGATCATTTGGTTTCACTTCCAGTCATTTTATAAGCCAGTCTCGTCAGACCGACTCCGTAATAAGTCACCATCTTGTTTTCCGCGTTTCTCTTTATCTGATTCGTCTCCATTGGATGAAGAGATCACCATCATAGCAGGACTTGGAAGTGAAGGTTTTCCAGTTAGAAAAAAAAAAAAGAAAAAAGATCCATCGGTAATTGATTTCAGTTCTTTTGCTTTAGACCAGTAATTTTGAACCCAGGGCATCCACCCTACAAGGGAGCGATTTGAATATATTGGAAGGCTATTTGGGATTTGGGTGTGAAGAGTGAATAGTGTTACGAGGCTAGAAACTGAGTCGTGTTAAGGCTTGAGTGATTAACTGTGAATCGCGTAAATATTATAGGGTTTTGGTGAAATACTAAGATTGATTATGTAACCAGAGGTTTTTTTCAATCTCTACGCAGATATTTACTCCTGAAGGCCTTATTGTGATATAACTCAATGTTATTGAAAAAAATTATAAATACACATTCCTCTTCTGTTACATTTTAGTACTAATATACAGTAAACACCGTGATTAATATTTTGCATTTTTGGGGGATGGGATTAATTTGTTTCTAGTTAAGTTAAAGTAAGATTACGACTAAAGATTATTTATATTTGTGCCTTGTGTTTTTGTTACACTGGGTGTATTCGTGAAAACACTCGTCACGTCGGTTGCAAATACAGATAGTCCTGTTATAAACCTTTATTATTCATTTTTGACAATTATTTACCTTTATCTTAATTTTTTAGTTGATTTCAAGATTATGATTCCTCTTACCGGTAAAAGCAAAAAAGTAACGAAAATTTCTTTTCTGAAGGTTTTTTTTTTTGTTTTCAATCAATAACACCTCTATCACCGTTGGATAAGTGTCATTTGTTGAAAAAAACTTTGGTTCTATTAACTATTTACGATGTAACTAAAATGCTTAACTGGAAACTTACTTTCCGTCTATCGTAAAACCGTCCGAAATCATTTTTCAAAAACACAGCAATTTTTCCCTGAAGTAATATAAATACTTCAAGGCCGTGCTTTCGTACAACTAAGGTAAAGTAAGGTCAGCATAATAGTTAGAACATAAATGAAATCCGTCCCCGGTAAAATACTAAAAATTTGTCTTCTTCGAAGATTGACACTTTCTAAAACAAAATGGAAATCTGATCGATGGAAAGCACCAGATATTTATTCTGAAAAACACAAAGCGAAAAAAATCAAGACAAACGAATCTTATACAGTTTTCCGGTTTTAGTGGTTCAATGAATATATATAATCACAACTTGTAAAAATGCTATGAATCTACGACATTCAGTAAACAGCGTAGATTGGAATTGAAGATGAAGCTCTCTGTGTAAATAATCTTTTTTTTAATTTTCAATTTGTTGTGTTGTGTACGAAGAGATATATCAAAGAACATAATATCCACAACACACACACACACACACACATATATATATACATGTATATATATATATATATATATATATATATATATATATATATATATATGCATGCTTTGGACTGTTCACTTTTACAAAAAACTACATCAGCATGTATTTCCCTTACTATTCTACATGGCGTAAAGCAAAGAATCGATCACCATCAATTCATATTGGAATAGCCAAAAGAGGAGTTTCAAAAAGAAGATGAAACCAATTTTTCAAAATAACCCTTAATCCAATATTTCTCTATTAATCACATAGATCAAGTATTATACTGTGAAAATATCATATCAAAATCCAGCTAATAACTATGGGTCCACATTCGTACTTGATATACTTGATCTTTAAATTGATTTAGATATAACACGTTATGTACAGCTCTGTGTGTGTGTGTGTTTTACATATATATATACATATATATGTATATATTCATACACGCGTGCACGCGTTTATATGTGTATATATGTGTGGACGTGTCTATATTTGAGCGGTACTTACATGTATTATTATGTATTATTATGTGTATACGTATTTACGTGTGGATGTATGTGCAGGTACATTTACATGGCCACACACATACACACACACACACACACACATATATATATATATATATATATATATATATATATGAGTGTGTGTGTGAGTGTATGTGTGTGTTGTTGTATTTACTTATTTAGATACTGTAGAAATGTATGCGTCCTTATGAAAACGTGTGTGTGTGTGTGTGTGTACACAATTCTAAGTTTTATCATTTATTGAAACATACATATATACATATATACTCACTTGGTGGATGAGTTGGTTGCGTATTTTTCAAATTGATTTCACTGCTAAACAATAGATCGCCTGCAAACATCGAGTGAAGCTGGTTTAAAACTGAAAAAAAGATGCATACCTATTAACTGCTCGATAACGCCCGACATTAGTCAAAAATTACGATAATGTTACGAATGACCACTTGACAAAACACTATACTAATTACCGTCTGATAGTTCACTCAATCCGTTAACACCCGACATAACAGTTTTTGGGCGTTTTTTTTTTTTTTTTACTAATTACTGCGCTACAAAACATTTTACTAATTATTGCTCGACAGATCATTTTGCTTATTACCACCTGTCAGATCCTCTTGCCTATTACTGCTGGGGCAAACTACTCCTTCCGCGCTACGGTGATATTAGGAAGCAGGGTGACTTTGAGATATATCAGGTGGTAATTAGGACCACCTGGGTTGACTGCAAACTGTTGGCTGAATTTTTTATACTCATTCATAGAAGATTCTTTTCAGTTTATTTTTGTTCCTCTTATACACGCACACCTAAACATACGTGTACACACATATCTTTCCCTTGTTCCACTTGTACGTGTACACATACATACGCGCATTTACATTTCTGAGACATATCTTATTCTTGTTCCTTTTGAACACGTACACACACATACATTTTTCCCCTTTCCTTTGTATTCTTCCGCCGCTCGCATACAGATATTTGGTAACCTGGGTCAAGTTATAGGGAACGAGGCTTAGGGATATTATTGCACCAATTTTAAACGTAGGGTAGGGCAGTACGTTTTGTTAATCAGAATTATTTTTCTTAGTATGAGAGGCAAAATCAAAGGATAACATTTTTTCGGCATTCCGCTTTATATAGTTCATAAATTCGAGCGACATAAATTTGTTGTATCCCCTATTTTTTTTATGGTTGTTTTCTCTTGTGAAAACTGAGATGTCTAGTCTTTCCATACTGTAGACGGAAATAATCCATTCATGAAAAAAAAATGAGGGGGGGTTTCAAATCCTTCCGCTGAAGAAGGTTCCATGACAATGAGCATGTCGAATCCTGGCCATTTTTTAATACTAGGGCTCAAACACTGACCACCAGTGCCGATGGGGATAACGCAACTATCTCAGCCACCAAGCAGGCTATGCACTGTCCTTCTTTTGAGAAGAAGACTCTAAGACGAAGCGTTATTTATCTTCCAGGTAAGCCCGTTGATGTCTTCGAGCTGCCATTTGAAAATGACATCTTCCTTCACGATATATTCGACTTAGGTAAAATGTTTGCTAACTCTTTGTATATCCCCTTGCCCATAGACTCACGTTCTGTCCTCTCAAAGTCAGTGTTGAGTAGGGGGGTTAGTGCAAGGATCTGTGGCAATACCCAAAGCCACCATCTTTTTTGATCCCTTAAAAGAAGGCTTTTATCCAATGCCCCCGTTAATAAACAGGAACTGACTTGAATCTTTCGGACTTTTCTACTAATTATATTCGGAAATTGGTCTGGCGCTGGGCCAAATTAATAGAGTACCCTGTGGAGATCGATATAACAACACAAGAGAATTGGTCTGAACGGTGAGCTTATTACCACCTTATAGTAAGTGCCCTAAGTTGTTTACTGAGCTAAGTCTGGCTCAAAGCCAAAGGGCTAGTCCACTTATGTAATATCGCACTCAAGCTTGGTGGCTGTCATTCATGTTTGTCCCATTGGCATCTGTAGACGGGGTTTGAATTCATATAAAAGCCCGAGTTTTTATTTGATTGGTGCGATACAATCTTCAACCACATATTATCCCTCATTTGGCCCAACTTGGCTAAGCTCGGAAGCTCGGTTACATTCTGACATCATTATCATAATCGGTTTATTTGGAAATGAATTCTGAAACGTTTTTGCCAACTTAGTAGAACTGTTTGGAAGCATACATTAGAGATAGTCATCAATGTCTCTAACAAATCTGTACACGTATACACACACACATGCAAACACACAAACACACAGACACACATCTCTCTCTCTCTCTTTCTCTCTCTCTCTCTCTCTCTCTATATATATATATATATATATATATATATCACCCGAAAGAACATTTTATTTTTCACTATTATCGCCCAACGGATCATTTTGCTACTTACCACCCGATAGAACTCCACATGTATCACCGTCTTACAGATCGTTTCACTTATTACCAATTGATAAAAGCATTTGACTTATCACCGCCCAAAACAACATGTGACCACCAAACAGATAATTTTGCTTATTACAACCCAGTCAAAACGTTTTGCTTATAACTATTATATATATATATATATATATATATATATATATGTGTGTGTGTGTGTGTGTGTGTGTGTGTGTGTGTAATTATATCTTTTATAATTTTACAATTTTTTTAAAAACTTTGGACTTTATGTAGAGCTTAAAAAGGTTGAAGTAGGCGCTAAAAAAGCTGTATATATGTGCAAAATTTACATACGATTTTCCCTTTTAGAGATAAATGTGGGGTCTTCGTGCGCTCCTACCTCAATAATAATGATCTGATTTCCATCTATTTCTGTATCATACAAAATGTCTGATTCGCCCAACCATATCTGGTACGACCATTCAATGGACGTAGGGGAAAGATTTTAAAGTAAAATATATATATAACAACGCATGACCAACAAGTCATGATAATTGAGATTCGATATCGCAGGATATTGCACACTATTTCATGTAGAGCGTCTTACTATCGGACTGCGAAAACCATGATGCTGGGTAGAGCTACTTCGATGTCTCTTGTTTCTCTTGCCGTTATTGAATGTTGTAACCCAGAAGCTTCAAGCAAGATTCGAAGTCGCACCCCGTTTCCAAGGGAGCTTTTTACTTCATGCATGAACACCTTACCAATTGGCTTCAAAAAGTCAAAATAAAAAAAGAAGATATTCAGATGTAGTTAATTTGATTCCTGTATATGTATTCTATAACTGTTTATGATTTTACCTATCCTGCATTATTCATTAGTGCATTTATGTTTGCGTATCTATGTAAGACTAAAACTTAAGAAGGTTCTTCCAGACCGGGTGGCACTTGACTTCCAGTTTTTGCCAGTAAGATAATTCTGATTTAAAAAAAACAAAAAAACAGCAGTAACAATTAACATACAAAAATACTTTTGACACTTACATACATATATATGTCTGCGTAATATTCTTCATTTAGCGTTCAGATACGACATTCTGTTCTCGGGGAGATAATTATTTGAGAGAGTTCTGAATTATCGAGGAGACATACTGACGCGTAATCTCCAGTGGAAGCCGCCAGTTACTCCGTGTAAACGCTTCATATTAGCCTAGAATGAGTACAATAACATACACGACGGGTTGGGAAGGGCAATCAACTGGAAATTGTGCAAACGAAAGAAATCTAAAAACCTCTGGGACTTTGAGATTCGGACGGGTCACTCAATCTAGGTCAGAAAACCAGATCTAGTTATAGTGAACAAGAAAAGATAACGGTATTCGCAGACCTTAGGGTAAAGCTGGAAAAAATGTGAAAAACTAGATAGGTATTCTAACTTTTCCACAGAATTGAAAAAATATGGAACTATGAAGGTGATCGTGGTACTAATAATGGTCGGAGTCTTTGAAACACTCTCGAAGAGCTTAGCAGAGATAGAAGGAGCTATGAATCCGTATAAGAGCTACTGAAATCAGCTAGAATACTGAAGAGAGTCCTGGAGTAATGATGAGACTTGCTATCAGTTGATCTCCAATGAAAGCTTTCAGTCACTACTGGCGTAAAATCCCAACGAGTACAAATAATAAAGAATAGGAAATCAGAAGAAGAATCAAAATCGTCTCATGACCAACGTCTTTTGGCAGCATGTTGTGTTGGGGGTGATCAGTTCATATAGCCGAACAGCCAGCGAGGTAAATTTGAAAACTGAAGAAAAACAATGTTGATTTCGGTTGGCAGTCTCAAACAATGAACGGAAAGTCTCAGTCCATTGTTACTATTGTGACTAGAGTACATAATCTATCTTTCCTCTTTTCCCTCGACTAATGATAAAATCGATACGGCAATAATTTAATAAATGTGGAACAATACTTCTTTTTATTTTCATTGTTACAATATTGATTATGAGGTCCTGAAAGACGGGTATTTGATTGTTAGTCCAAACAGTTTTAATGTAACTCTTGTTTCTCAGAAGACGAGCCTGCACCTCGTGAGTAGATATGATCATTTGTTTGTAACACGATCGTGATAGAATAGGTGTCACAATGTGTGACGTGATGTAATGCAGTGGTTTTCACGTGCCCGTTTTTAAGAGTAGAATCAAACTGCACAAAAGCATTAGATTCTTAGAAATGATAACTGGACAACATTGTCTTTCCATAGAAAACTTGACAGAATTCCATCCTAATTTAGAGATTTAAAAAAACAAACCCTGATAAACGATGCTGAGCAATTGTTAGCAAACCATTATAAAAATCATAATAATGCCTGTAAGTGTGTAACAGCTACCCTCAAAATGGAATGATGTCACGTCTAAGGTACTTCGATAAGAGCTGGGAGCTATAAAAAGATGTGCCAGCTGGATATACCCGACAGGCTAGGTAGAAGGAGTATGAAAAACAAAAAAAGATACGAGCTGGTTGCAATGCAAAAACGAAGTGAAGGGTGGGGGAGAGGTGTGGGATCTGAGTTGCCAAATCAGATATTTTTCGGCTAGATCTGGCCCATTTTTTCAGATTTAGCCATTGAAAATCTGCCATAGCTGATTAAATCTGATAAATGCTATGATGGTAAATGTATCATTTATTAATTTTTTCTGTAGTATATTGTTATTTTCTCTGATAACTTAGCAGGAAATGTAAAAGTCTAGCTGATTTTAGCCATTCTTGAAGACAGTTTAGCTAAATGAATAATAAACCATACTTGGCAACATTGGGTACGATGGGAAGGGAGTTTTTATTCTGTGACAAATTTTGATGAAAATAAAGTTAAGTATTAAATCAGATTTTATCGATTTAAATTTTTTTCAAACCGAGGAATTTTCTCGGGTTACTGATAGTTAATAGAAAAGTGCCAGGACCCTATTCGGGAATTAAGGAAGCTCTAAAACCTTAAGTTTAGGATCGGGTCGGTAAAAATTGTTGCAATTAATACCGTGCAAAAACAAGGGGTGATTTTGGAGGGACTAAAAATTCTTGGTAAGTTCAAGACTGTTTATACTCTGTCAGTTCTGGGGCTGAGTAAAATGCTATATATATGAGAGGACTTGCTGTCACTCCGTCCCCAACGAAGACATCCTGACGTGAGCATGCAGATTCATGAAATATCGAATATTTCATGATTTCTTAATTTTGTCTTTATTAGTTTTGTCGGACTATTTCGATAAATATTGGATATTGGATTAGTCGGAGAAACCAGGGAAAATCGTCTTTTTCTTTCTTTCTTTTCCGCTTGTTTTTTTCTTTCTGTAACAATGAACTCTTCCACTTGAATGTTGTTAGGGAAAATAACTTTATTTTCCTATAAACTAGGAGGAATTAGAATGAATGGCCTCCGTATAGATCCCTCGAATTGTATTGAGTACCTCGCAGTATACCTTGAGAAACATTGTGGCAATCATGATTGAGATATATCAATACAAAGATTAGGAAGAGCAAGTGGAATGTTTCTGAATAGGAGCTAAATTAAGCTTATCATGATGTCCTTTCATTCCATATGGCGTAAGTGTGCCAAATCATGGTCCAACGTATCAATGTTCACACTAAAAAGGTTTCCCAACTCCAAAATAGTGCTCGAAGACTAATCAACTTTGCAGACTTCAGAGATAATGTAGATCATTCGTTAAAGAAGACTTGAAGCATCAAACAATTCCACTAAATTGTCTTTTTGTTCATAACTGTTCGGGAACTAAATTACCAATTTGTTTCACAGGTTATGTCAACTTATTACAAGGTGTCCATTCCATCAGCACAAAAAGCGCTGATCCAGTTTGTCTGTATATTCAATTCCTTTCAGCCATTAATTACAGCTTAAACTCTATAAGAAGAGGATGCATTGATGACTGGAATTTATTCTCTAAATTATTTAATTGCAACCTCGATAACTGCTCTCCATACGAGCTTAAACGGAAAATTATCTCTCACTTTATAGATTCTTACTGAAGTCTGATAATTTATAACCTCGTTGAATTATACAGTTGATAACATAGTTTACCTAAAACATGGTTATTGCAATTGAATCATTTTCTCCTTCTCTTCTTCGTCATCATCTTTCTTTTTCTTTTCTATTTTATCTTATTTCCACTCTTATTTATCTTACACAATGAAAAAAAATTAGTTTGTTTCCAATGCTATACGGAGGATAATCGTTGAACGAATGGCCTTTAAATTGGTGACAAATCCCCAGATAAAATAATTTAATATAGATTACCATATTGATTGACTCTATCTAATTTTAAGAAATCTAGTTATGACTATGGCCATCGAATATTACTACAATATTTGATTATATTTGTACAAAAAAATGTTTATTTTATTTGTCGTTATAGTTGAATTTTAATGGGCGATTGAATACCTCTTGTCTTTCTTTCTTTCTTTAAAAAAAGAAAAACAGAAAGATTCTGTTGTATTCTGAGTTCCCTTCGAGTGTGTTCCAAGTTATCGAATATCTGTCTGCGCATGCGCACATGAATGTATGTAGAGAGCTAAAAAGAAATATTAGTGGAAATCAGATGTAAAGACTAGCCAGGTATCCGTCCCACGGACGGGTTATTCGGCTAGTATATATAATGGACAGCACTTTTTTTTTCTTTTTCTTTTTCTGTCTGTAACAATGAACTCTTCCACTTGGAAGCAAAAATGTTGCTGATGAAAATATCTCCTTCCCACAATTTGAAACAATGGTTTGTTTGAATATCTCATATTACTTTTTGAATGAATTTAATTCTATTAAACCTTTCTTTCTTATCTTTCCCACAGAAGCCCATAAAGAGGATACCGTCAGTAAGTAATCACATCTTTACATTTCTGGTACATTTTACAAACTGTTCTTAGTTGTAAATAAAACCAATAAAATTCCATTTTCTGCTTGGCTTCGTGGGTGGTCAGGGCTCGACAAACTAGGGTCTGCAGTCTCATTTCTTCCGGCCCTTCGATTCCATTGGATAATGGAACGTTGGATTAAAAAATCGTTTTCCTTATCTGTCTTTTGTTAGCGAATGATAAAATTCAGTTCCGAAGAATTGTGCAAAAGTCTTATTTTTGCAGTGGTCTGAAATCGATCAATGTGTTATAGATAAAAAAAATATTTCAACGCAACGCATTACTGCTGTTTTATTGATAAATACAAAATCTGAAGCAAAATTTGACAATATTTTGTGCTCCCAATCAAATAATTAATAATTCTCATTGATTGATACTTCATGGACGTTTATGTTGGTATATTCTCCAACAATTATAAAAAGAAATAAAGTTATTAAAAAAAAGTATTTAAAAAAGCAAACTGTTCTTATGGCCTCGTATCCACTTTTCATTTTTCCGCAAGATATAGAAACATTTCTTACCTGGCCCGTCTCCAAAAGAATTTGCCAACCGTGATAGTTGTGATCTTCCAAGATGTTATACCCTCCCCAGTTGAAAGATTTGTATAGCACTCCTACTTCTCTTATTTGGCCCTGTGTGATACCAAGTTACGTAAGCTTACTTAATAGTGATTCTTATCTGTAATTTTATCCTTACAATCTACCATACAATAAAAAGGAGTAATTTTTTCAGTAGAATGTGTAACGCTATGGTGGAATACCTGAGCACAAACAGTCTGTATTTATTCAATCTAAATAGCCTTGAAATATCTACAATTCAACTGATGTTATTGATTTTCTCATACATTCTAAAGTTGGTGAATCGTAATGCTAGTCTCTTTCTTTTTATTTTAAGAAAAAGAAAAAAAAAACGTCGGATTTAAAAGAAATATTTTTGGTCGAATGTGGCGCTGAGGAGAAAGGTGGAATTTATTAAAGTATATTGTGATCGAATTCATAGCAGATATCGACAGCTCCTGGTGCAAAACAATCTTCTTAAACCTTTTATTTATCCCTACGTGGCCTTGTACCAGACTTGAGCTTCTTTTAGTTGGTATCATCAGCACGTGGCACAACATAATTTTCCCAAGCTATTATTTACATCTTATTCACATCCATACGTCTTTGCGTCTGATTAAGCTAAGCTTAGCAGATATCAACAGATGGGGCGCTACGCAGTCTTTTTTTCCTCAATGTGGCCTTGTGCCAGACTAAGCTAAGCTCAGTAGATATCAATAGTATGTGGTGCAGCACAATCTTCTTACGCTCTTATCTACTTCCATTTGTCCTTGTGTCTGATTGAGCTAAGCTTGATCGACATCAGCAGTATATGGCGCAACACAGTCTTACGCTCTTATTTGACCTTAAATCTGATCAGACTTTGCTTGTAGATATGTGGCGCAACACAATCATCTCAAACTCTTATTTACCCTTATATGGCCTCGCTCTAGACTAAACTTAGTTCCGTAGATTTCATCAGCCTGTGACGTAACATAATCTTTTTACTCTCTTATTTACTGTCATTTGGCCTTGAAAATATCATAAACAAGTGGCATAACACAATCTTTTCACCAACTTGTTTATCCCTATTTTGTCCCAATACCTGTCTAACCTATTCTTTGAAGATATCACGAGAATACGGCGCGACACAATCTTCTTACACTCTTATTTGTCTCAGTTCGTCCCTGTGTCGTACTAAGCTAATTTCTGCAGATATCAATAAAATTCCACGTCCTGATTTCCTGCAGATTTGTGTGTTCGATTCTCAGACAGATAAAACTTTTCAACTGTTACCTAAAACCAACATTATTCATCACGCTACGCTGTAATTATCTCGTGATAAGATATATTTAATTCTTGTCGCCGGCTTCCGGCGTCTTAGCGGGCCAATTACACCACAAATCAATAACAATTGGTTTACTTCGGCCTCGTTTTCATTTGTCGCAGAAATTAATAAACTTAAACACGATAATGATGATTAAGCCTCCTTTATTGTCAGACGCCTATTTCATATTATTCGAAGAAACAATGAATTTAGCCATAAATTAGATACTCGAAAATAATTGGATAAAACTGAATAGAGACGAGCCCTACGTCTAATTCAGATCCACAATGTTATTTTCCCTTCAACTAAGAAAAAAAGAAAAAATAGAATGTCGTCGTTATTGTCTTGTATGTATTCTCCTCTGTTTTTTTCTTGTTTTTTTTTTTTTTTTTGACGATATAAAATAGATCTATATAATACTTGGACTCTTCTTCTGTTTATCTATTTGTGACCTTTAATTAGCAGGGACAGTGTATTGTTAATCGTCGCTACGCACAGCAGACGGGTTTAAACACAGTTGCTAGGTTTAGGTTATTCATAGGTTAGGTTATTCATTTATACGCATCTATATATCTATATGCTCATGTCTCTCTACGTGTCCATGGATCTATGTATCCGGACTTCGCCCGATTGTAGACGTCCATTGTAGAAACGTGAAATTTTGCACACACACTCTCCCCTCAACGAATGAGGAAAATGGTGTTTTTGTTTTTTGACCCCCCCCCCCCGGTTGAATAGAATTTCAGTGGGGGGTTTCAATTTGCAATGTGGGTTAATATAGAATTGATCCCTTAGTTTGTGTCCGGTAGCATTCACACTTGTTTTTTCTCGAAGATTCAACGTTTTTTTAGTTATCATTACGCAACAAAATACGAGAGAAGAGCCTTGTTCACTGATCGTCTTTTTCATCCAGTTTTTTTATGGTCTGCGAGATTAACTCATTAACCACTGTTCCAGGAACATGCTCTTTTGGATAAATTAACATGTTTAATAACTACAGTAGACTCCCCTAATTACGACATCTTCGGTGAGTGTCGTAGTAAACAAATCAGTTGTTAAACCGGGTAGTTTTTATACGAAGTGTGTCAATAACGAGAAACTCAAAGATTACAGACGAAACTGATTTTTTTATTATCCTTTCACGGGATTCCTGATGTCAATAAATTTTGTTCTGGATCTTTTTTAAATCGAGCAGTTTTGAAGGTTCGATGTTACATTCAGGAATAATTGCATTTTTTAATTTATACCTCACGCCATTTTCTCAATTATTTCAAACTTATCATTCATTGATAAGGCATTTCTTCTGAATTTTCAGATTTCTGTGTTGTTTTAGGCGTCATTATTTAACGAGTTTACTAATTTCAGTTATTCAAATAATGCACTGAAATCTTAATGTACTGCTGTTGCTGCAAACTAATCTCCGACAATAGTCTTGCGAGAACATAAGAAATGTACCGTTAAAATGAATATATCATTAAATAGTGCCGCGAAAATGTGTGCAGTTAAAAGGAGAATTTAACTTGAAAAAAGAAATGAAACATTTTGCATAATGCATTCAATTAATTCTTTTTCTCATTTTATAGTTAACTTACAGCAAGAGCCAATCAAGTTTGATTTTGAAAATATAATTCCAGCAGGAGTGAACAAAAGTAAGCATTTTCGTTACTATTTTCACAATGTTGTGTCATTTACTTGAAATGTTATCCAACCTTCCGTAAAAGATCAACTCATAGTATCAGTTCTTGGGTCTTCCATTGACAATTCCTAAAATCATTGCATTGTTTTTTTAATCTATTTTTTGACTAGATTTTCCTTGAACTTTTTTGTTGTTGCTTATTTACACTAAATTGTAGCAATAAACGTTATAGTCCGAATTTCTGAGAGTATATATTATACGTGTTTGACAAGTTTTTCTTTCATTTTTGTTATTTATTGATAACTACTTGTAATATATCTGATATGTCAGTTATAGGTTGTCTGAATTTCTTATATGAAGTATCATCATCATTCATTTTGGACTATTTTCTTTTCCATCTTATTTCTATTGCTGGTTTAAACAGATTAGTTGCAATAGACGTAATACTTTGACAGCAATAGACGGAATAATTTGAAACAATAGACGTAATCATCTGAAGGCAAAAGACGTAATGATTTTAAGGCAGTAGACGTAATGATCTTAAAGCAATAGACGGAATAATTTCAAGACAACAAACATAATAATTTCAAGACAATAGACGTCATCATTTTAACGCAACAGATGTAATCATTTTGATGCAATAGACGTAATAATTTTGAAGCGATAGACGGAATAATTTTTAAGACGATAGATGTTATCATTTCAACACAATAACCGTAATAATTCTAAGGCAATAGACGTAATTATTTTTACGCAATAGACGTAATAATTCTAAGACAATAAACGTGATAATTTTGAAGCAATAGACGGAATGATTTAAAGACAATAGACGTAACCATTTTAAGGCAATAGACGTAATAATTTTAAGACCATTGACGTAATAATTCTAATGCAATAGACGTGTTAATTCTAAGTCTCCTAAATTTCTTATATGAATCATCGTCATCATTAAATTTTGACTCTTTTCGAACAAAATAAATGTCTGTTCAAGACGTCTTGATGAAACTGTTTGCCAGTCAAAAATAGGATTAAAATCTCATGATATTGATTGATGAAGCCAAGGTCGGTCACCTTTCCAACCTTATCTCGCAGAATATATTCAACCATAAAAAGTTAAACAATATTAGGGTAAAAGTCAAAATGTTGCCTAATATTTCGAACAATTACGACCTTGTGGCTGGCAAAGAAAAGATTTTTTAAAAATATGGTATGATTCAAAAAATGCATAGTTCAAATCTATGATCTCTCATCTCAGATAGGAACAAGCGAAATAACATTATAGACTGTATCTGATCAGAACATGACGAGAAACTCGCTGAAAATTCTACGGACGAGATTTCAATTCGTATGTTAATAATCCCACCATTTTAGCAGTTTAAATGCCTTGTAGTTAATATTACCATTATATTTTAAAACCTTTTTTTGACTTCTTGGATATTTAGCCATGTAGCTGTGTCGAACTCAGATAAGTAGCCGGATGCATAAAAGCAAAGAAATTATCATTAATTTCAATTGATTCACGGCTGATTTGCTTTACTTGAATAATGATTAAATCATTTTTTCTTTTCGTTTTCTAGTACCACCAAAGATCTTTGCCATTAAGAATAAACTTGGTAAGAAATTTCTTTGTGTATCGTTTTTTGCTATTTAATTTAGTTCAAGATACTCACTCAGCGGCTGGCATGTCCTTCACGCAAAGTTTGTAATGTCTATAACGAAAGCTTCTAGAAATAAAAGCTGCCTAGTTACACAGAAGCCAGTTGTCCATGTTTTGGGGGGTTTTTTTTACCCTGGATAACTCTTGAAATAATTTTTATGGCAGAAAGGCTTCACCTACAATACATTTTATGATGATATCTTTACTCGTGTTATTACAGCGCTACTGACGGTATTGAGCACTCTTTTGAATTAATGATATGTATTCATTGCATATACACATGGTTTTACATTATTACTGTTGACAACTGATGGTCGTCCTCTTCTGGGTTTCAAGGGATAAGTAAACACCCTTAAAACGCCTTATCTAGTTTTGGGTTGTACAGTCAGATAGTATTGCATTTACTTACATTTTCTAAAATCTGTGAGCTTTATGGCTCAGTTGTAAAATAATGCCTCAAAATCGTCAGGATGTCGATACATAGTGTTAATTGATGATTGTTTGTATCTTAACGGTTTGTTTTTTGCCTCTGAAGATGAATTCTCCGAGAATCATTTCTTTGTAGAAGTTGAGTAATTTGGATCACCATTGAAATGAAGTGTCGTTTGTAATACAAACGATGAAAGCGTGTATCCTAGCACTGCTGGTGTAGAAACTTTAGTCACAAACAACAGTAGGATACAAGCAAAGGAAATTCTAAACAAAGATATTTTTTTATGGATACAACCATTTGATTATTAACAGAAGAGAGTGTATGAGAAATCAAAAGAGATATGCGTATCATAGAACATCGATAATACAAAATGGTTGATATAATAAATGCAGTAATGAGCACACGTCAGAGCGTGAGGAAGAATGGGGAAAGGAGATGAAAATGCTCTCAATGAGAAGTTAGCTTCAAAGCAATATCAAACGACATTAAGAAAGTAGTTGAATACCATCATCATCATCATCATCATCAGTCTCTTAACGTCTGTCGTTGGACATAAACCTTCCCCAGGATTCTCCCCACACTTCTCTACCGTGGGGCGCTGCGGAGCCAGTACTCTCTGAATTTGTCTAGCTCGTCTTTCTATCTAGTGCTCTGCCGGTTCCGATTGCGCGTGTGATCTCTGGGAATCCATGTTGTGAGTCGCAATGTCCATCGGTTGTCTGCCATTCTTGCAATATGGCCAGCCCATTGCCATTTAAGTTTTTTTAATAATGGATTCTATGATGTCCCTGACTCCTGTCTTCTCCCCCGGAAGTATTGTGCTGTCTTGTGGTCTCTTCATGTGAGGTTGAGCATAATCCTTTCTTGTGCACGTTGCATGCCTAATGCAAAATTGGTCAGTGGCCGCTTGGACATTGGTAGGCGTATATTTATTCACAAGAATCGGACGCAATAGTAGAGAAGAATGCTGAATGACTTTGAGCTGAAAAAGGCAAGTTATTTGTGTTAATTTTCTATTTTAGATCTTTCTTATTTGCTCTAACTTTTTAGAAAGGTGTGTCTATGTTTATACTAAATCTATTGTAAATTTCGTATTTCTAAACTTGATGAAAAATGCATGAAATATCATTTTACGTTCAATTTAGGCACAAAAGTGAAAGTTGTTCAAATGTGTGTCACTGTTACAATTGATTCCATCATTATAACATCTGAAACCAAATGTACAGCTGATTAGTAATGATATTGATATAATAATAATAATAATAATAATAATAATAATAATAATAATAATAATAATAATAATAATGATAATAATAATAGAGAATATACATGTCAATGGATAGAAGGGGGCTACTACCAGAAGAACAGAAAGGGTGTAGGATAGGAACCAAAGGGGCAAACGATTTACTCTACATAGACCAGATGATCTTAAAAGAAGTAAGGAAAAGGAGAAAGAATATCGCAATGGGATGGATAGATTACAAAAAGGCATACGATATGATTCCACATAGCTGGATACTCGAATGCCTTAGAATGTTCAAAATTAGCGAACCGGTGGTTAAATTTATTGGTAATTCAATGAAAGACTGGAAAGTAGATTTGACAGCCGCAGGGGACAAACTAGCCGAGGTAGGGATAAAAAGGGGAATCTTCCAAGGAGACTCGTTGTCCCCACTATTATTTGTTCTAACAATGATACCGCTTAACAGAATCCTGAGAAACAGCAAAGGATACCACTTCTCTAAAACAAAAGGAAAGGTCAACCACTTAATGTACATGGACGATATTAAATTGTTTGCAAAAAACAGGGGAGAGCTTGAGACTCTGTTCAACGAAGTAAGGGAATATAGTGAGGACATAGGAATGGAGTTTGGGATAGAAAAATGCGCAATCATGGTGATGCATAAAGGAAGGCTTTCAATGACTGAGGGAATTGAACTTCCGGACAACAACAAGATTAGGGCATTAACTGCACAAGACCGATACAAGTACCTAGGTGTCCTTGAATGTGACACGATAAAACGGGAAGAGATGAAGGAGAAAGTTAAGAGAGAATACCTCAGAAGGATAAGGAAAATATTAGAAACCAAATTAAATAGCAGAAATCTAATAAAAGGAATGAACACCTGGGCTGTGTCAGTAGTTAGGTATACAGGACCATTCCTAGGATGGACAAAGGAAGAGCTCCAATCAATGGATAGGCGAACAAGGAAACTTATGACGATGCATAAAGCATTACATCCTAGGGATGATACAGATAGGCTATACGTTAAGAGAAAAGAAGGTGGTAGGGGGCTCATCAGCATAGAAGATTGTGTCCAGAGAGCTAAAGTAGTCCTAGATAGATATGTGCAAACAAATAGTGAAGAAATCATAAAGAGCGCGAGGGATAGTGCGACAAACAATAAAGTAGAAAACAATGGAACAGTACAGCAAACTAGAAAAGAAAAGTGGGAAGGGAAAAAATTGTACGGCGAGTTTAAAAGACAGATAAAAGATATAGCAGACGAGAAATCATGGACGTGGTTACGAAAGGGAAACCTTAAGAGAGAAACAGAATCGCTCATCATGGCAGCCCAAAACAAAAGCATAAGGACAAACTACATAAAAGCAAAAATCGATAGAACACAGGCAAACAGCAAATGCCGCATGTGCGGTGAAAGAGATGAGACAGTAAACCACATAACTAGTGAATGTAGCCAACTCGCCCAGAAGGAGTATAAGCATAGACACGATAGAGTAGCAACGATGATACACTGGGAACTAAGTAAACAAATGGGATTCAACCATGGGGAAAAGTGGTATCAGCACAAGCCAGAGGCAGTTTTGGAGAATGACAACCACAAACTACTGTGGGACTTCGACATCCAAACTGACCACCTCATCCAGGCAAGAAGGCCGGACTTAGTAATAGTAGACAAAAAAAGGAGGGCCTGCCAAATAGTAGACGTTGCTGTACCTGCAGACCATAGAGTAAAGAAGAAGGAGGGTGAGAAAAGGGAAAAATACCAGGACCTAGCAAGGGAGTTAAAGAAAATGTGGAACATGAAAACCAGGGTAGTACCGGTCATAGTGGGAGCACTAGGAACTGTCCCCAAAACGCTGAGGGAGAGACTGGAGGAGATCGGGATTAGGGGGAGGATAGAGACCGTACAGACCACAGCACTGCTGGGCACTGGACGGATACTGAGGAAGGTGCTAGAGATATAAGGACTGCAACGAATCGTAGCTCTGTCATGATATGCGAAAGAGAGAGGAGACGTTAGCTGAAGACCTGAGGAGACTTATTGTCACTCAGCCTTCAGCGATAACCACTGGGCAACCGGTGTGAAACTGTAAATCGCAAAATTACTGCGATCTATGAGTACGAGGAGAGGAGGGCTGGAGACTTGAGGAGACTTGCTGTCACTCAAACTCCAGCGGTTACCACCAGGCAACTGGTGTGAGATTCCTAATAATAATAATAATGTTGGCCGAAGATCTGAGGAGACTTATTGTTACTCAGCCTTCTGCAATGACCACCGGGCAACCGGTATGAAACTGTTAACCGCAGTATTACTGTGGTCTATGAGAATCAGGAAAGGAGGGCTGGAGACTTGAGGAGACTTGCTGTCAGTCAACCTCTAGTGGTAACTACCAGGCAACTGGTGTGAGATTGTAAATAATGATGATGATGATGATGATGATGATGATGATGATGATGATGATGATGATGATGATGATGATGATGATGATGATGATAATAGAAGATAGTTTTTAGATGTGTACACGAAATAAGCTTCGGAGTGAAGGTCTGTAAAAAAACACGACTATACTTTTGATCCATCCCAATAATTTATTCTTTTCATTTCATAGTTCAATTGCAGGGTACGCCAATCAAGTTAGATTTTGAGGATGTTATTCCTGCCAGACGGAAGAGGGGTGAGCGTTTCCTTTGGCATTTTGACTAAATTGTATCATTCACTTAAAATTCATCTATCTATCCATCCAATCTTCCATAAAATGTCAAAAGATGGTATTAATCCTTGTATCTTTGAAAAAAAAATACAAATTTTATTGTCAATTCAAAAGATATTAGAACGTTGTTCTTCTTCATTATTTACTTTTGACTAGTTTTCCTTTCACCTTATTTTTGTTGTTAATTTTCACCAAGTGGTAAAAACTGACGTAATAGTCTTACATAAGCTGGATTTCGTAGTTAAAACATTGTCCCTCTTGATTTTTGACTAGTTTTTCTTGATCTCTTCCTGTTTATTTACACGTAGTAAAGGAAGCATAGCTGATTAAAAAATGTTCTCGACTTATTCGATTCAATACTTAAACAACAATTAGACACAATTTTCTTTTCGTTATTATGCAGCACTGGAGGACGATATAAGTAAGTATATGTTTATACTTAGATACATACTTATGCTTACACATAAACAGACATATGTGGAGATACACACATACACGCACACACACGTATATATATATATATATATATATATATATATATATATATTTATATATATATATATGTATAATCATAAATCGTGTTATATCATATGATTTCAACGTTTAGCTCAATGGTATGAGCAACGCTACATTAAAGTAGCCACCCGATTGGTCACAGATTTGATTACTGAAGCTGGCCCTTTGTCTTTAATTGTCTATTCTAGTTTAGACAAAATGATATATTCATCGTGTAATAACGGGAAATAATTTCAAATAAGAGTATCAATATGATATAATGCAATTTATAATCATTCTGTCGGATCATGTATCCATTTCTTAATAACACACACACACACACACACACTCACACACACACACACACACACACACACACACTCACACACACACATATATATATATATATATTTATACATAAAGTAGAATCTGGATTCGCTACACAAACTAGCTCAGGTTTCTGTCCTCTCCAGGCCTCATCAGGAGGCCTGGGGAGGGCAAAACATGAGCTAGTTTGTGTAACGAATACACATTCCACTATTTATTCCCAGCTCAACTCTAAAACAATTTAACTTTAATAGTAAAATGCTGTATGTATCGAGCACTCTATGAAATAAATCCATTACATTTCAGAAGTGGCTTCATATCATTAATATATTATCATATTATGTTATACTGGTAGTCTGATCCGTATCGCATGTACTATATATATATATATATATATATATATATATATATATATATATATATATATATATATATATATATGTATACTTGTTGGTGTACCTTTCCTATCTATAGATTCAGAATTGTTATTTCTTAATAGTTATGAAGACTTCTATTTTATCTTTATGAAATTATCAAAAACGTAAACAACGTTCTAACAGTCTGGAAATGGCCAATAGAATTCGCTTTTTATTCGAAGTCACAGGGACAGATTATACCATTAAATATTTTCACCAGAGGTTGGATGGAATTCCAACTGAATGATACTCCATAGTCAAAAAGACAAACATTGTGTTAACCCTTTTCAGTCAAGCAGCAACGACGCCTCCAAAGACCTGAAATGGAATCCTTTTCTTACTATCTTTCCAAAAAGATTTCGGCGAAAACCTTTTTTTTTTTGCAAGTATGGTGCTAATTTATAGAATTACTGGACTTGAATTTTTAATCAGGAACCTTTCTTTTTTTTTAATGAAATCGCCTCGTTTTTCCTTAAGAAAAATCTTTGGTATACATACATGCACAGTTAGCTTATTTGATGAGCTTATAGTAAAAAAAAAAACCCAAAAAACCCAAGATCGGAAAGGGAGAAATAACTGCAAATAATTACGTCGTAAATTCTGGTCCTTAAGAAACATTGTTGAAAAAATTGGCAACATTTATTTTTCACACCCACTGTACCCTTATTTTGATATTTCATGAGATATTGCTCGTAACCTGATCGACATGCTGCCCAGCACTAAAAGTATTAGCAAAAGAATATTTTCAAAACTTTTTTTTCTACTTTAAATTTGATCTAAATGTAACTCCTGAATGAACATTCCCAACTTAGTTGGAAATATCGCCCCAAATGTTTTCCTACCCTGTTAGATTCCCAAATTAAACGCGTCTGAACACCAGACCTGGACGACTGGCGGTCATCTTGGATTTGACCTCACATGATCCTCTAAGGTCAAGTTTGACTTTCCTCTTCGTCTGAAAATCGATGTTATGTTATTTACTATGTAAGAAATTTTAAGCTTTAGTGCACAACCATCTTAGTTATCTACTGCACTATTAGGAAAAAATCACTCAGCACCTTATTGAGTACACTCTAAGCTGTGTGTTTAATGTGGGAGCATCCCTTCAGTGGACTTGCATCCTACCAAGGGGTTGGTCTTAGAAAACACTTGTGAGAATAAAGTCCAGGTCTCGGCAAGATTAGAGACTTGCAAAGATCAATATAGTGGTGTATGCAACAGAATACTGGTCAGACTTGGTCAACAGTCTCTATTCTCGATTGGGGGATTTTCTTTACCTTTCCTTTATGAAACATCTTAAAATATTTCACAATATGCATATCATTAAAAAAAACTCGACTGAAAAAAATTAAACGGGTATTGTAAAATGATAATTTGAGAGAAATGATATTAAAAGAGGAAAAAAATGAAATAAAAATTTACATACTTACAGACAGAGATAAAGGAACAACATTATCATATACGAATTTGCGTGTTCTTCCGTTTTTCCTTTTTTTTTTTCAACTTTCCCCCTTCCTTAGCTTTCATTCACCCCTCTCCTATTTTCTTTCATTTTTGTCCTTCTTTCCCGCTTGACATCATCATGTAATTTTTTAACTGACTGCAATTTAGAAGAGCCGGGGATCGGCGGGATACTACACTCTGATTATAGGTAAAAACCCGTAGCGGTCGTATGATCTAATCTGGTGAGTATGTCTGTTGTAATATGCGAACTGAAAAGTTGTTTTATTAACTCAGTGCATATTTGAAAAACAACAAAGGACTGGAAAAGAATCCGATTCATTCTATAAAAAGTAACAACGAGCAATGGACTTATAAAATCTACGATGTCCGTGTAGTACCATTCTATAATGTTCTGGCGGAAGTGCTCTCCAAAAAGGAGGTGTGAAGACTATAAAGGAATAAGCATTTTGTAACATGATTGACATGCTGCCCAGCACTAAATGTATTAGCAAAAATGTTTTTTAATGTTATTTTTTTCACTTTGACCTTGATCTAAATGCATCTGCTTGGACTCCCACCAAATGATGTTTGCTTTGATATTTGAATTATAATAAAATTCCTTTTTCTTTTTGTTTTCTAACAGAACGCAGGGGACAAAGAGGTGAGTGTATATGCCTATATGCCTGTGTGATTCACGTATGTGTGTGTGTGACTGATTACAAGTAGAGGTTACCAGATAGATATGAATTGTGAATACTAACTGTAGTGTAGTGGTTGTGAACTGTTGCTGTGTTAACAACTTTACCAGAGTTTATGATTGAGTTCATGCGGAGGTCAGTTCAACAGAGAAACTCTTCGTAACACAGACCAAGACTACGTTGGCATAACACGTACAAATGAATATACGCACGGTTGTATATGACAAAATTGATATTTACTTATTTCTTTTCTTCAGTGGAACTCCAGCAACAAGCGATCCCATTCGATCTCGATTTCGTCATCCGGGATAAACGATGTAAGAAATTTCTTTTCGTATCTTTTTATTCTTGCTTTTTAATCAATTCAAATTTCAAAAAGTATTTCAAATTTCAAACGACTGATTTGCTTTAATACTTGAACTCATAATACTTATAATTAAATTCCCTTTTCTTTTCGTTTTCTAGCTGCACCTGTGGGACAAAAAGGTGAGTATATATATATATATACATATATATATATATATATATATATATATATATATGGGTGTGTGTATGTGACTTCTAACAGATCTGGGTTACCGAATAGAAATGAATAATAACCGTAGTGTAGTGGGTGTAGACTATAAGAAAACCGAATAATGAATAACTTCATTACTGTAATCTATATTTGCATTGAAAATTGTGTACACGATAGAAGAAATCTGACAAAAATGAAAAGGACAATCCTTCTAAACTGTAGGCATCAACTAGCGGAGAGATCGATGTGTCTTAATCCTCCACGGAATGGACAGGTGACTGACAAGATCAGGACCGTTCTATAATAACACATAGGATCCTAGGGCAAGCTCGTCGCAGCTGAAACTACTTGGTTAGGAATTTTTTGTTTCTATTGCGCTGAATTTTTATCGGCCATACAGGTGGTGAGTTAGGATCCACTTTAGTCGTATTTTGATGTGTTTTTAAGCTCATTTGACACTGCAAGCTGCAACAGTTGAAAAAAAACTTGTCTAGGGTGAATATTGAAACGAGACCATTTTGAAATTTATTAGTTTCCAGTATGTTATTGAGCACACCCGATCCCACAGGAAAAAAAAATGAGAAATCCTTTTTGAGGGGATAGCACCCAACCATGGGAGAAATCACTCTCGTAAATTCTGGTCTGTAAATTAAGGTTTAAAAACATTTCGAGCAGTTCGCACCTAGTATCAAATCTATGCTGCAAAGAGATCTACCATATAATGTAAAATTCATTTACAGCAGCCTGATCTTCATGATTGATCTTTCGATGAAATAACATTAGATTACAATTCATCTTTCTAAGTACCAAGAAATAAATAACCAACAAACGTCCACAGATCAATACACACATGGCTTCCTACAAAAAAAATTATTATTTATTTTTTCTTCTCAGTCGAACTCCAACAACAGGCGATTCCCTTCGATCTTGATTTCGTCATTCGCGATAGACGAGGTAAGAAATGTCTTCGTTCTTTTTTCTTGTTTGTTTGTTTTTTTAATGTTCAAGGTTCACGCTCAGTAGATGGCCACTCCCCCATGACGAACTCAGTGAGGCCAATAGCAAAAAGACTTCGCTTCACGAAAGAAAATCCTCTCTATATCCTCTTCCAATAATTTTGGTTTTATCCAAGAGCTCGATTGAAAAGGTTTTAGATAACCCTCAAGTTAACCTTCTCATAATACATAATGATAATGTCTCATCCTTATGTATTTCGCCTCATTTTTTTATCGTTTGTTCCCACCTAGTAGTAGCCGTAGACCTAGTAGTAGCCATACATCTAATGGTCTAATGTTGCTTGAATTTCTTAGATGAAGCACTGTCTTTATTAATGTTGACAAGTTTGTCTCACATTTTATTTTTGTTGTCTGTTCACACTTAATAGTTACAATGTACCTCATAGTATATAAGAATGATTTTTTCTCGAATCTGAATGTTTCTAGATATTTTTAACTCTATTTTAGACGTTTCCTTATGGTAAACACCAGTGATGTCATAAATACAATTTATTCGGACCATATTTATTCGTCGACGGAATTTTTCCCATATGACTTCAAATTTTTACGCTACGGTTGTTCAGTTATTGACTGAGATGGCAAATTATTATAAGTTTCTCTTCCATTTTATTTTCATTGTTTGTTTACAATACACCTCGTTATTGCATAGACGAAACGATCTTAAGTTGTCGAAATTTCCTTTGAGACTTTTGGGATATCTTGTTATGTACCGATGCCGAACTTGAATCAGCCAACAGTATTTACTCTTTGAACAGCCCAAATTCTAAAAAGCAAAGGAAGTATTGCTAGTTGCAGTATTTTTCCCGATTTATACTCTTTAATACTTTAATGATCATTAAATTCTTTTCGCTTTGTAGATGCACCAGAAGACCAAAAGGGTAAGTATATTACGTATCTATGTACAGATCTGATTAGTCACTCAATAGAAATCGTGAGGTGACCACTCATCTTCTGGCAGCATGCGGTGTCAGGGGTGATCAGTAAATAAATCATTCATTTCCCCCAGCGTTGAGCAGTAATCGCTAAAATGTTAGGATTTTCAATCAATAAGAAAATGTACGAATGCTCTCAGACACTAACCAAGGGACCAATTTATCATGAACTTATGTTGCAAATTGTACCTCCCCACTGAAAACCTATTGTGAGGGGATTCCGAGAAAACAAAAGGAAACGTTTTTTAGACAGCATCTTCATCATCATCATCATCAATCTCTTAAAGTCCGTTGTTGGACATAGACCTTCCCCAGGATTCGCCACACTTCTCTATCGTGGGCGTCGCTGAGCCAGTACTTTCTGAATTAGTCTAGTTTGTCTCTCTATCTTTGTACACTGCAAGCCTCGGTTGCACATGTGATCTCTTGGGATCCATATCATGAGGAGTAAACGATTAAATTTTTAGCCCTCTAGCTCCATTGGTGTGGCCTTTACGCACAATACATACTTGGCCAGCAAGCCAGCCAGCCAGCCAGCCAGCCAGCCAGCGCAACTAACGAAGTACGAATCGGATATCGAATTTTGGATTTACAGTACCGTAATGAATGTAGAAGGTAAGAAGACGGGTTTGAGAATGATACGTATTGCCTGCCTTTGACGGAGTTGTTGTGATAACATCTGTGCCAGAGTTAGCGATAGGGTTCAATTGTAGGTCTGGGCGAGGCAGTTGGTGATCGTGAGAGTTCTGGGGTAGGTCAACACTACACTGAGTAGGAGTTGTGGGTCGTCAAATCCAGATGAAAGAAATTGCGTCGGTGGTGTTTGTTTTCCTGTGTTTTTTTTTTCAATTTTTTGTTTGTTAGGATTTTTTTTTTCGAAAAATAAAGGGCCAATGTATCTAGAGTGTAGATGAGGGTGGGCAGAAATATCGGTGTGAGCTGTTCACAGGATGGACTGGCGACTGTCACCTCTGAATCTTCTCTTAATCACACACATGATCAGCGTAGTTAAAAATGGTTGGTTAGAAAGTAGTTGTTAATTCTGGCCTCAATTCCGATTGGTCAGAGCGTTGGTGTTTTAGGATCCACTTAAAATGATAAAATGTTTCGGGATTCGACACTTAATCTGAAACCTTCGAGCGGGGAGCTTCACTATATATATATATATATATATATATATATATATATATATATATATATATATATATATATATGCAGTGCTCTTCCATAGGAATAGAGCACTCTGGTGGATGAGGAGATTCTGCGTAAATGAACATATCGCTTAAATTCAGCCTTACTGACCACCCAGTTCCGCAGTCCAGAGGTAGGATATTGGCCTCCGGGGTATGTGAGGGTTTCAATTCTGCCTCGCGGATGGGATAAAAAGTCTATAGCCACACTGAAGAGATGTAATACATCGAAACAGCTGTCTGTAGATGACACAATATATATATATATATATATATATATATATATATATATATATATATATATATATATATATATATATATATATCGATAGATAGATAGATAGATAGATAGATAGTTTGGCTTAAGATCCTACTTCGTGGCAAAGAATGTTGTCCAAGGCGGAATCTCAAATATTCCCAATCAAGTAGATTGGCTTAACATAATCTCCTTACATTGTATCTCTTCCAGTTGGCGTTGTACAGACTGAACTAAGCTTAGTAATTGCAAAAAGGCAAGCTATGTTAGCAGACCATTACCATGGTAGTGAATTTGATCCTCAACGTGGGCCTTAAATTTGTGTATAACCCCTACGGGGAGAGGTGGTCTCTTTTTCTTTTTTTTCAGGTAGTGCTCACCGATATTTTTGTGTCCGTGTGATATCTATAAATACTTTTTAAATTCTCAAGATATAGATTATAAAACTTGAGAAGAAATTAAAGAATGACATTATTTTACGAGAAATTAATCAGATTCAGTTCAAGTTTTATTGTTCTCCCTCTGAACTTTATCTGAAGACTATTCAGCCATGTCCAGAAAGTCAAATAATTAACAACCGAGCACAAGTCTACTCTGGGAACTGCCGAATTCAAAACTACCCAATTTCAAAAGAATTCTTCCCTTTTTTTTTCCTGGTAATTCCGGTTTTCTGGAAACCGGATAAATGATCTGGTACTGTACTGTGAAAACATAAGACTGAAGGTTAAAAAGTCTGATATTCCTTTATAGGTGTTCGGTTTTTAATAAAGACCTGTCAATAAGATCGAACTGATTTCGATTTTTAGAGTGTATCGAGCGATAGAAAATACATGTTTTAAATTTACGTTACTCCTGTAGTAGCACGTGGGTGAATACACATACGGTTATATATTTTGATATCTACTTATTTTTCTTTTTTTTCAGTCGAACTCCAACAGCAATCGATCCCCTTCGATATCAAATTTGACTTTCTGAATAAACGAGGTGAGAATTTTTTTTTCTGCTTTTTAATTTGATCAAAAGCCTTGTTCAGTGACTGATGTCTTCTCCACAGCGAAGTTTGTGAGATTTATAAGAAAAAAAGTGGCGTAAAGCAAGGAAATTTCGGAAAGCGAGGGATACCTGTATTAGGGTTACTTACCATGAACCGATAGTAGGCCAACTAGTCTCATAGACAATAGTAGTTCTGTAGTCAGCTTGATCATCAACAATTATTCTTCTAAAATCCAGTTACCATTACTATAGTAGTTCTGTAGTCAACTTGATCATCAACAATCATTCTTCTAAAATCCAGTTACCATTACTGTAGTAGTTCTCGTGAACGCAGCGTGTTCCTCGGTTTGAGAGCCGATCCCCTGGGTGAGTTCCATGTTCCAGCTCCGTTGGTGACTATCGGGAGGACGTATTAGTTGTAGACCTTTCTTTTAAAAATCCAATTACCATTTCTATAGTAGATACAGATCAAGATCCAGATCAGATCAAGTCAGCTTGATCATGATCGCTCTGAAAATTTGAGCTACACATTCTTCCGATGATCATCATCGTCAGCCTTTCATCGTCCGTCGTTGGACATAGATCTTCATTAATATCCGTCAGTTCTCTAGTTCTTCCTGTAACTCCCGAACTTATCTAAATCATCACACCATCTTTTTTTTGGCGGCCACTAATTCGCATATGATCTCGGAGGAACTATGTTTTGAGTCGTGATGTCCAGCAGTTGCCTGATATCCTTGCAACATAGCCTGCCCATTGCCATTTGGGTTTTTTATTGGCTTTTATGATATCTCTGACCCTTGTTTGCTCTCTAACATAACGTTCCTTCGGGTAATCTGTTCGTGGGGTATTAACCATGATTCTATCTGGTGCATGTACCGTGCTTCTCAGTTTGAGAGCCGATCCCCTTGGTAAGTTCCATGTTCCAGCTCCGTTGGTGACTATCGGGAGGACGTATTAGTTGTAGACCTTTTTTTAAGATCCGATTAGATCTTCGCGTTCTTGAAAGTTTCCATGTCGATAGAAAATACTGATTTTAAGAAAAAAATGTTTTCGTCGAGACAAAACAAATCCCTGCTCATTGTTACTCCGTGAGGATTGGTAAAATTAAAAGAATATACAAGTATCCCCCGTTTTTCGAAAGTTTTACGCACCCCTTTCGCTTGTGAGGAAAAAAAAGCGGAAACGAAAATTCATAGAGGCAGCGCTTACCTCCTTCCAATCTCTTCTACAACCCAGTCTCCTGTCCTTCCTACCACCCAAACTTCTGCATGATATTTACAAAGCTGATCTCAAAAGCCAATTCACTACTGTAGTGGATTCGCCCCTCAATCTGTGCCCTTATGTCAGACAAATCGAAGCTTACTTAATTGGTAAGAGCGCTTAGGGTGATAGCTAGCAAGGTTACCTGCAGGCTTGCTCGCTTATGTAATGAGTTTGATCCTTAATGGATGTCACAGTTGAGCAACCTTATGCCAGACGAAGCGAGGTAGCATATCAGCTATCAATATGGTAAACAAACAAAGAAAAATTCAGCAAATCGAGCCCGAATTTCTGCTTCTGCTGTTCATGTTTACTTACCACTTTAGGAAAGGCATGGACTCGCGTCCCTGCGCCCTTTCCGATTGTCAGTTATCGTGACAAAAGAAGTGTCGTCGCTACAACCATTCGGCAAAAAGAGAGTGGATGAGTGAACAATGCTTAATGAAAATCATTCCCCCATGAATACCTTACCACTCAGGCAATAGTAACAGAGGAAAGCTTTTGCATCAATTCTCAGCCTTGACCGGGGTCAATCAAATGAAGCTAAGTAGATTCATGAGAGTATTTGGCATGCATATATAAACAGTGTATAATGGAGCAATAAATCAACACAAACACATTCACATACGTGTGTATATCATACATACTTTTATTTTTATTGTTTTAATGTACGACTGTTATGCTTCTCTGTCAGTGATCAAAGTGTAGTATCTGAGTCTGAATTGAAGTTTCGATACGAGAAACCTATATAATAATTGTAAGCAACAAGGAATTGGGAAAAGCGACCGGGAGGGAGAGGAAGACAGTGGACGGGAGGAAAAAGGGTGTGATATTTAGATGAAACATGGACGGGCTACAAACTTTGGAACGGATAAGAGAGAGGAAACAACAAGTCAAGGGTGAGAGAAGGGCAGAAGCATGAAATATTGGATGATCCTAGTTGTCAATGCCTGCTTCGTAAGCATTCAGAGTTCAGTTTATCTACATTATGTTTGATATGACTAAAAAACGTTCAAGTCTTCCGAACATACATTCATCTAACTAAGGCCCAAATTTCAGGAGTTGCGTCACGCGTTTTAATGTGATCAGGATACGAAGAGTTTTTTTTTCGGTTTTTATCTGAATGAAATCCGACGTCCAAGGTTGTTAGGCATATGGCTTTTCTTTTTTCTCAACTGTATACCAGACCGGAAGAAGTCGGCATCAGGAGAGCCCTGATGCCGACTTCTTCCGGTCTAGCATACGGAACAATTACCCCCATGGGACAAGTGCCTCCAAGATAAATGACTCTTGATAATTGCCTCCAGGCCAATTGCCTCATTGGCCTAAATTCCTAGAAAACTTTCACGTTGACTTTATAGTTTTGATGCTATTGTCAGGGAGCAATTATCAGTGAGCAAATATCCAGGTGTCAGTTGTCCTAGAGCCGTGCAAAAACAGAAATGAATCAGGGAAATACTTATTTTCATTTCATTCCTGCAATTTTCCAGAGTCTGCCAGACTGGAAGACGAAGCCAAAGAAGATTTTAAAAAATTGTTTGACTTCTAAATTACCGTGCGCCCGATAAAGCAGTGAATATTAGAGATTATAAATGAGCTCTGCTTCATTTCTTCTTGCACTGTTCGTATTTGAGGGTGAAAAACTCTTTTGTATCACGATTATCGCTGTTCCCGCTATGAATAACATTTCCTATCAGCCATTTTCTCTTCGGACCAATAAGATCGATGGTTTCTATCTAGCAGTTGATATGAAAACAAATACAGAAAACTCGTCATCACAGTCAATAATTGAACAATCGTAACGACAAAATTTGAAGTCATGTAAAAGAATTCTATCGAGGAATAAATAAAGTCGGAATAAATTATATTCATGACATCATTGGCGTTTTCCACAGGAAAACATCTAAAACAGAGTTTTAAAAAATCTAAAGATATCTTAATTCTTAATTAATTCAAAAGTGATGTTCAACGATCGATTCCCCCCCAAAGACCATAAGGATAGAGGGCAAGGCTCTGGAAGAGGTTGACGAATACATCATCTGCCTAGGACAGATAATAAAGTTAGAGAAAGACCATGGAAACGAAAAAAAAAAACAAAAAAAAAACGACGCATAATGATTGGCTGGAAATCATTTGGTACGAATAGAGACAATATGAAATTAACCTTGCCAATGTTCTTAAAGCATAATACAGTCAATATATAATATCAATTATAACTTATGGATGGGAAGCTTGGAAATTAACAAAACGAACAAAAAACCCACCCGGAATCAAATAGATAGCTATGGAAAGAGCAATGCCAGGGATAAATCTAAAAGACTGGAAAAGATCAACATGGATCAGAGGGAGGACTTTAGTGAAGGATATCATAGCAATCATTAAGCAGCAAAAATGTAGATGGGCTAGTCACCTAACAAGAAGAGATGACAAGAGAAAGAGCATAAGACTAAACAGTTCCGTAGTTGGAAAGGACCAGACACAAAATGGGGGTGGAGGTGAGATACGAAGGTCAGCCGACAAAGGGCAGCACAATCGTGGTCGTCATTGATTATTTTAGTCGACATTTCCTGATAATTCATTGAACAACTGTAGTCATTGAAGATTGAAAATGTTTCTATCTTTTTTATATGCACGTGTGTTTGTTTACTTGCTGTTTTGTTCCAACGCTCCTAGCCCCGCCATTTAGTCTACAGACCTGAGAATTGGCATCAGTACTCCACTATACCCCTTGTAAAACTGATTCCTTTTGGGGGGAAAAAAGCTTTCCTTGAATTTTAAGGGGTCTCATTTTGGCGGATTTTTATTACATTGTGATTTCCAGCGCCGTTGGCTGTACTGTTTTGTCTACATACTTGACCGTACTGTCTTGACAAGCCAATGATGTCTCGATAAGAATTAATTCTGACCACATTTATTCTTTCATAGAATTTTATTACATGACTCCAAATTTTGACACTACCATTCTTCAATTATTGTCTATGCTGAAGAGTTATAATTATACTTACTAAGAATGATATCTTAGCTGTGAATTGATGAGCATTATTCTTAATCATTTTATTTAACAACAAATCACCTAAAAAAATATCCATGGATGTTTTTGAGGCAATTTCAGATCGAAGTAGCGTAAAGTACGTAAATGCCCGTTTGTACCAAATATGTTAAAGAGGCATTAACTATTTTGACCATTTATGTCTCTATTTACATTAAGATACACTTAAGTACACATGATATAAGTCAATTATGAAACAAACCAAAGCAGGCAATTTGACCACTTAAAACTGTATCTTATTAAATTTGACTACAAAGGATAAAAGTTGGGATTAAGTGTTAGGGTTGAGTTTAGGGTCGATGTTTAGGGTTAGTATTGGTGTTAACATTAGTGTTAAGGTTAGATTTAAGGTCAGTGCCAGGGTAGGGCAATAATTTATCTACGAGACTGGTTTTTATACGACAAGATATGGATAGCCCAAAACAGCTAATTGGTGATATTAAAGGAATATTACATAACATCTTGTTGTTTATAGACTGGCAAAAACTGAAATCCTTTTGCTAAATAGTGGAAACATAGAAATTAAAACTTTTTCTTCTCTAGTTTTCGTAAAAGTTGTGAGAACCGAAAACAGCTGATTAGAGAGCTTAAAGAAATATCACTTAACATCTCCTTGGTGAGAGTCTGAGAAAATCTGAAATCTTTCCCCCAAATGGTGGAAAAACAGAAAATGAAAAGTCAATGATTTATCCTTGATTATTCTTTCTCCAGAAATCAACCAAGTTCATGGACATCCGATAACAAGACGCAAATTCAAAATGGACGGCAGGGTTAGGATTTTGAGGCTCTTAGACGCTTAAATGAGCTTACACCTCAAAGCGATAATGTAATAAATGTCACTTGCAAACACTCATAATTTTTCCCTTGTTTTTTTCACTCTCTCTCTCCTCACTCCTGTGCGCGCGCAAAAAGAAGCCATCATTGTCCAAAGCAGGCATAAAGATCAATCAAGTATCTTATTTTTATTGTATGGATGATGCTATGTGTAAATAGATTGCTCTGTGGTCGTCCAAGCTTTTGTTCCGTGCCCTAAATACTGAACACCATGCCAAGCTGGGCCAGACATCAACGCAATTGTAACAAAACTGGACCTCCATTTTGGTTCGATCTTTATTCTATCTGCCTCCAATAAGTAATTGTTAACGTGGCGATTGTTCCCTCAAAGGTGTGCGCCTATGAGCACGCACACTCACATTTTACAACCATCGCACAAAGAAAATTAACGAGTACCTAAAAGTTTAGTTACCAAAATAACGTAGTAATTAGTACTTATCCTTCTACTTATGATTATAAATATAATAGTAATAATAATAATGATGATGATGATGATGATCATCATCATCATCAGTCTTTCAATGTCCGTTGTTGAATATAGACCATCCCCAGAATCCGCCACACTTCTCTATCATGGGCGTCGCGGTCTGATTAATGATTCAGCAGAAACCATCACGTGACCAACGTCTTCCGGCAGCACCCTGTGTCGTAGTGATGAATTAAAAAAATTTAAAAAAAGGTGATCAATAAATAAGTTACGTACTTCCTTTAATTCTTTCTTGAGCGGTGATCACTAAAAAAAAGGGGGACTTTTAAAAAAAACAAAAACGCATAAATGCTGACCCAAAGTGAGGGGTCAAATCATCATAAACTTAAATTGTAAACTGAACCCCCAAACAAAAAACTATTCTGTAGAGTAAATACTGAAAAAAAAGACGATTTTTTTCTAGACTTCGAAAGAGATAAATGTTAAGCTCCATTTTTGTGACCTGTATGCACGACACATGCATAGGAAGATAACCAACCAGCAAGACTCACTTAAAAACTGCAGAAACGTACGTTGATTGTTTCAATGGTGGTTTTAGTTGTCATTTTCTGATAATATATTGGACAACAGCAGCCTTCAAAGATGGCAAAGGTTTCTATCGTTTTATAAGTGCATGTATTGTTTGTTTGTTCCGATACTCCTGGCCATGCTGTTTTGTCTACTGACTTGAAAATTGGCATCAGTACTCCAATACACATTTTCTCAATAATTTTTGTTTGTTTATTTTTGGGGGAAAAAAAGACTTCTTGACTTTTTGAGTGCATTATTCAGATGGGTTTATCAATACCATCTACATTCTTCAGAATCTACTCTATTTTATATGTTTTCCTGTTGTAAAAGCCAGTGATGTCTAGATAAGAATCAATTCTGACCACATTTATTCTTTCATGGAATTTCATTACATGACTCCAAATTTTTACACCATTCTTCAATTATTGTCTATGCTGAAGAGTTATGATTATACTTACTGAAAATGATATCTTAGCTGTGAATTGATGAGTATTATTCTTAATCATTTTATTTAAAAATAAATCACCTAAAAAAATATCCATGGATGTTTTTTAAGGCAATTTTAGATCGAAGTAGCGTAAACTACTTAAATGCCCGTTTGTACCAAATATGTTAAAGAGGCATTAACTATTTTGACCATTTAAGTCTTTATTTATTTACATTGAAATACACATGCACTTCAATACCCTTAAGTACACATGATATAAGTCAATTATGAAACAAACAAAAGTAGGTAACTTGACCATTTAAAACTGTATCTTATTAAATTTGACTACAAACGATAAAAGTTGGGATTAAGTGTTAGGGTTAAGTTTAGGGTCGATGTTTAGGGTTAGTATTGGTGTTAGCATTGGTGTTAAGGTTAGATTTAAGGTCAGTGCCAGGGTAGGGCAATAATTTATCTACGCTTTTCTCTTCCCCAGGGACTGGTTTTTATACAACAAGATATGGATAGCCAAAAACAGCTAACTGGAGATATTAAAGGGTTATTACATAACATCCTGTTGTTTATAGACTGGTAAAAACTGAAATCTTTTTGCTAAATAGTGGAAAAATAAAAAAATAAAAAGACAATAGTTTATCTTCTTTGTTTTTTGTACAATATTCCAAGCGCCCAAAACAGCTGATTAAAGAGTTTAAAGAAAAATCGCGTAATATCTAGTCGGTGAGAGACTGAGAAAAGCTAAAATTATTCGCCCAAATGGTGGAAAAACAGGAAATGAAAAGTTAGTGATTTACCCTCCATTTTTTTCTCTCTCTCTCTCTCCAGATGTTGGTGGAGATTTCATTCATCCAAGAGTAAGACATGCAGCCTGACGAGACAGAAGAATTAGGATTGTACGCTCTTGGATTCTCGACTGAGCTCACACCCAAAGCAATAATGTAATAAAGATTATAAGCAAAAACTAATAATTTCTCCCTTGTTTTTCCACTCTTTTTCCCTCCCTCTCTCTCTCTTTCTCTCACACACACAGACAGAAACAGACACACACACAGACACACACACACACACAACTCCTGTGCGATTAGTTTTTGTTCTGCTTTTGTTCTGCACCCTAAATACAAAACATCATGCCAAGCTGGGTCGGACTGTGAATTAACATGATGGAATACCACACCTTTGTGATTGACCAAAATGGATCTCTCTTCTTCCAAAGCAAGATCTAAACCCCCCAACTACTCCCAATAGATGTCTATTCAAATCGTAACGTAATAGGGTTGAGTTTATGGTCAATGTTTAGGGTTAGTTTTAGTATTAGCATTTTTGTTAAGGTTCGGTTTAGGATTAGTCCTAGGGCAGGGGAAACTAGGGACGGTTGCAACACTTTTTTTCATTTTCCCCAGTAACTCAGAGTCAATTTGGACGAGACGAACCAATTATTTATACATTAAACTTTAGTCTATCAACTAATTACGCATAGTACTTAAAGATTATTGTATTAAATATATCGTTCACAATATTAATTTGAATGGAAGAAATTTGATGTTGCAACAGACCCCAACCCTTGGGACAGATGTTACAGACGTGATTCAATCTCTCCATATTTCAGCATTAGGCTGGAAGAATGAAACAATTTTCTATACCACAAACTTTTATCAAGTATGTATTTATTACAAAAAAGCTGCAACTGTTTTAAAAACAGTTTTTTTTTCTGTAACACTCCAGTGAATGTGAACCGCAACCTTGGATTTCCTGAAAGGCTTTCTAAAACCTTTTATTTTTTTTCTAAAATTGATTTTTAAAAAAAGGAGATATCCAAAAATGACATAGCTATTGAAATTTTTAAAATTATCATAAAGCAACTTTTCGACAATCATCCTATCAGCCATGACAGAACGCCATGTTCTAGCTAGACACACTGACTCTGACGCAAGCAAACCATGTTACTTGGAAGTCAACAAAACAATGATTCGAACTCTGCAAGTTTTGATCAATTTATACAAGCGGCTAGGACAGTATGGCATGAATACATGTAATGAAAAACAAAATACCTTCATACCTCCAAAACACGTTTTCCCGATAAATACAGCTGCTAATATTGTTAGTATCTTACTGGTGGAGGAAGGTCTAACATTGAATATCCAGTAGGGGTGCCGTCACTCAAGCATGATTCTGATTTGACAAAAAGGATTTTTCAATCTTTTATCAATCAAACAACAAACTGAACAAACATTGTTTCAGACAATTCAAACTCTTCTTTTCATCAACGTTTAATAAATACCACCCGGGTTATCATCGGTTACCCGAACAGCTCGTTGCTTTTAGATTGGCAAAAGCTGAAATCTTTTTGCAAAATAGTGGAAAATTAGACACTGAAAAATGAATAATTAATGAATGATTTTTTCTTCAACAGGAAACTCAAATACAATAGTTTAACTACAATTTGATTATAATTACAATTATACTTAATATTCTTACTTATTTATTTCGACAACGAATCACCTAAAAAAAAAATATCCATTGTTGTTTTATCGGACGATCTTAGATCGGATTAGAGTAAACTAAGTGAATGCCTATTTCTACCTGATATGTTGAAGAGGCATAAAAAGGATAAAAGTTGGGATTAACTGTTAGGGTTGAGTTTAGGGTTAGTATTGGGGTTTGCATTAGTGTTAAGGTTAGGTTTAGGGTCAGTGTCAAGGTAGGACAATAATTTATGTACGATTTTTGTTCCCCCAGGGACTGTTTTTTTATACAAGATACGGACAGCCAAAAACAGTCAATTGAAGATATTAAACAAATATTGGATAAAATTTCGTTGTTTATAGACTGGCAAAAACTGAAATGTCTTTGTTAAATAGTGGAAAAATAGAAACTGAAAAGGCAATAGTTTATGCAAGATTTTTTCCTTCACAGATTTTTATACAAGATTCTGATATCCCAAAACAGCTGATTAGAGATTCTGAGGAAATATCACGTAATATCTCGTTGGTGAGAGACTGAGAAAAGTTCAAATCTTTCCCCCAAATGGTGGGAAAACAGGAAATAAAAAGTCTGTGATTTATCCTCCATTTCTCTCTCTCTCTCTCTCTCTCTCTCTCTCTCTCTCTCTCTCTCTCTCTCTCTCTCTCTCTCTCTCTCTCTCTCTCTCTCTCTCTCTCTCTCTCTCTCCAGATATTGACGGAGATTTCAGACATCCGCAGATAAGACGCACAACCCGACGAAACCGCAAAATAAGGATTGTGCGGTCTTAGATTCTTGAATGAACTCACAGCCAAAGCAATAATGTAATAAAGATCACTAGTAAACATCAATAATTTCTACCTCATTTTTACACTCTTTCCCTCCCCCCTCTCTCTCACACTCATACTCCTGTTCATGTACAAAATAAGCCATTATCGTCTAAAGTAGGTATAAAGATCCACCAAGTATTTTTTTTGTGAGTGTATATAAGATGTTATATCTAACAAGATTGCTCTGTGGCCATTTTAGCTTTTGTTCAGCGCCCTAAATACAGAAAATGATGCCAAACTGGGTCGGATTGTGAATTAACATGATGGAATACCACACCTTTTTGATTGATCAAAATGGATCTCTCTTCTTTCAAAGCAGGCTCTAAACCCTCTAACTACTCCCAATAGATTTCTGTTCAAATAGTAACGTAATAGGGTTGAGTTTATGGTCAATGTTTAGGGTTAGTTTTAGTATTAGCATTTTTGTTAAGGTTCGGTTAAGGATTGGCAAAAGGTGCCAAATGGTGGAAAATCAGACACTGAAAAATCGATAATTAATCAATGATTTTTTTTTTCTTCAACTGAAACTCAAATGCAATAGCTTAACTACTATTTGATTATATATATAATTATACTTACTAAAAATAATATCTTAGCTGTAAGTTGGTGGGTGTTATTTTTATTTATTCATTTATTTATATATTTGACAACAAATCGCCTAAAAAAACCTTCCATTCATCGTTTAATAAGCAATTTTTGATTGAAGTGGCCTAAACTACGTAAATGCCCATTTGTACCTAATTTGTTAAAGAGGCATTAACTATTTTGACCATTATGTCTTTATTTATTTACATTAAAATACACATACACTTCAATACACTTAACTACACATGATATAAGTCAATTACTGAACAAACAAAAGCAGGCAATTCGACTGTTTAAAACTGTATCTTTTAAAATTCGACTACAAAAGATAAAAGTTGGGATTAAGTGTTAGGATTGAGTTTAGGGTCGATGTTTAGGGTTAGTATTGGTGTTAACATTAGTGTTAAGGTTAGGTTATGGGTCAGTGCCAGGGTAGGGCAATAATTTATCTACGAGACTGGTTTTTATACGACAAGATATGGATAGCCCAAAACAGCTAATTGGTGATATTAAAGGAATATTACCCAACATCCTGTTGTTTATAGACTGGCAAAAACTGAAATCTTTTTGCTAAATAGTGGGAAAATAAAAAACTAAAAAAACAATAGTTTATCTTTCCCCAAATGGTGGAAAAACAAGAAATGAAAATCAGTGATTTATCCTCCATTTTTCTCTCTTTCTCTCTCTCTAGATACTGACGGAGATTTCAGACAGCCGCAGATAAGACGCACGCCCCGACGACACCATACAATTAGGATTGTACGGTCTTAGAATCTTGAATGAACGTACACCCAAAGTAATAATATAATAAAAAATCATTAGCAAACATAAATGATTTCTTCCTTGATTTCTCGATTTCTCTCTCTCTCTCTCTCTCTCTCACTCTCTCTCTCTCTCTCTCTCTCTCTCTCTCTCTCTCTCTCTCTCTCTCTCTCTCTCTCTCTCTCTCTCTCTTATCATCTTGGAATACCACACCTTTGTGATTGACCAAAATGGATCTCTTTTCTTTCAAAGCAAGATCTAAACCCTCCAACTACTCCCAATAGATGTCTATTCAAATCGTAACGTAACAGGTTTGAGTTTATGGTCAATGTTTAGGGTTAGTTTTAGTATTAGCATTTGTGTTAAGGTTCGGTTCAAGATTAGTCTTAGGGCAGGGGAAACTGGCCCCGGTTGCAACACTTTTTTGAGAAACTGGAAAGGCTATAGTTTATCTACGATTTTTTTCTTCCCCGGGGAGCTTGTTTTCATACAAGATTCTGAGAACCCAAAAGAGCTAATAAATGTTTTTAAAGGAATATTACGTAACATCGCGTTGGAGGGAAACTAAGAAAAAGCTAAAATCTTTCCCCCGAATACTGGAAAAACAAAATGAAAACTTATGATTTATCCTCAATTTTTTCTCTCCAGAAATTAACCAAGTTCTCGGACGTCTCAATACAAGAGAAGCAGCCCGATTTGACGGCAAAATTAGGCTTTTACACTCTAAAGTGAGCTTATAACCCGAACAATAATGTAATAAACATCATTTGCAAACATTGATAATGTTTCCCTTGTTTGTTTTTTCTCTCTCACACACATACACTCCTTGGTGCGTGCAAAAAGAAGCCACGATTGTCTAGAGAAGGTATAAAGATCAACCAAGCATTTTTTTCTTGTTCATATGATGTTATGTGTAACAAGATTGTTCCATAACTGTCCCAGCTTTTGTTTTGTGCCCTAAAAAAAGAACATCATGCCAAGCTGGGCCTAACTCTCCACCTGGTGTCTTTCTCTCTGTGGCCCTGGCCTTGGCTAAGCTTATCAAATCTTAGAAAATTGGCACTTAATGAATCTAATCTCACTAGTCCATAGACTAGTCCAATGTCGTAATATATAAGCCAAAAGAACAGACTAAAGCTGAACAATACGTGTGGGCAAGCGGTATTGTCAGTGCACTTCGATGAAAAAAGGGTATATTATATACATATACTTACTCGGTTCAAACGCAGTTGGCGATAAAAATACAACAATTATTGGTTTAATATTCTCCTCCTGCCACCAGAATTTGCCATGTCACTATAAATGAAATGGCCACAATGAATGAATGTCTTGACGTATTTATTTAACGAATACTACCCAGGATATCATAATCAGCTTAGATAGTGTAATGGTTGGTATGTCTGCCTTATACCCTGGGGGTCCTGGATTGGATTGAGCGAAGTGTGTCAGAAACTGTTCATTTGGACAATTTTCTCTGTGCACTGATTGATGACAAGTTGTGCAATCAGGGTGGAGATATCCTTTCGGTATACTTGCGTCCCTTGCCTTGGGGATGGTCATAAAACTAGCACAAAGAAAGTTCTGGTCTCGGCCCAACTTAAAACTTGTTAGAGTCACTGAGCTGACGCACACAGCAGAAACCGAGACTTCGTCACCGACCGTATATTTTGATGGCAATTGTCTCTCAAGAGTCGAACGTTTTACTTTGCTACTCGGGATATCAACAACTTTTTTTTTTGTTTTGTTTTTTCATAGACTCGTAAAGGATGAAATTTCTGTGTCAAATTGTGAAAACCCTCTGAAAATCTGTCAGTTTCGAGTAAGAAAATATCAAAAGGTTTTATAAGAAGGGGTTCTATTCACAATGTAGCAATAATGCTGAACTGCCACCTTAATTTACATTCACCATAACTGACCATGAACGCCAATTTCTTTTCCAATCGCTGCTTATGCCAGTTGGTCTTTTTGAAAGGAATCTAGCCCTAACCTGGCAATAGAATGCGTTTTTCTTAGAGCAAAAATCTTAACCGTATCTCTTTGCCTTATCCAAACCCAAACACCAAATAAATCGTGGTCAAAATTTAAATCTCATGGTCAGCTTTGATGTGCAGAGTATAAAAAGCCACACATTTTCAGTTGAGAAAAAAAAAGAATTAAGGTTTTAGGAGGGGTTACACAGGCTTACTCGAGGTTGTGCCCTGCTCTGTGTGGGTCTGTCCGAGAGTGTGCTGACCCAACCGTTCATGTTCAGATGTATGCAAGCACACCCTACATCAGCACTTATTCGAGTTCATGATATCTCTATAAAATCAATTGCTTTCCATAGTTTTTTTAGATTTATACTGTCTTCCCGGGAAATGCTGGGTCGCCCAGCTAGTCTTCATGATAAAAATATTTCTGTAAGCGTGTTTATTACCGTAACACAGTTAAAGCGTCACATATTTGGCAGAGTCTTTTTAGCAATGCATCTTCACGATGATCTAACAAATAAAACAAATCTGGATGATTTTCAAGTGTTACAATATGCTTTAGTACATAATTATTATCTGTATAATCACCTGAGCAAATGACGGTCTTGGTGTATCTATTTGATAAATCCTCCTCGGGATATCACCGGTTAAGTCAACAGATCATTGCTTATACACTGACAAAAACTGAATTTTCCGTGCCAAATAATGGAAAAAAAATAGAAACTGAATTCGCCATAATTTATCCTCGATTTTCCCTCCCAGGCATTATTCGACTTCCTGGATGTCAGACTCCGGAACGACATCAGGATTGAGAATCGTCAAACTGACTATTGGAATCAACTGGGTCATATTCTGACATGATTGGAGATGAATAATGTAATAAACATCATTTGCAAACTATTGTTACTCTCCTGTTTGTTGTCCCTTATCCCTCAAAACGGTCGACATGGAGATCTTCGAAGTATCATTTCCACATTGGTTCTCAATGGTTTTACTCACTATGCAACAGGGCCCCTGAAAGGGGGGTGGCAACCCGTGTATCTGCCCAGAGAGCTCACATCTTCAGCTTCGGTTTATACACCATTTGGCGCAAAGATTTCAATTTTCAATCGCAAAGGTGTCGTGTTCCATTAGGATTATGCACGGCCCTATACGAAGAACATAACATCTGAGAAGATTGGAGGCCACCGTTAAGAAAATATTACACACCTTTATTCTCCACATCTTGCTTCATTTGATTACCATCTATTGTGGAGTTTATTGAATCATCTTGAAGGGGTAGTTATTAACACAGATGAAAAGGTAGAAACTACCCTCTCTACGTCATTTTCCTCCTGACCAACTTTTCAAAAATTGATGAAGCTTGGAATTTTTGGAGGAAGTTATTGATAATGATGGAATCTATGTTAATGAATGAATTCTATTTAAACATGAGTTTAAGAAAATGTTTCTCTTGATTCGGACATTACATATGGGATGACTTGATATATATATATATATATATATATATATATATATATATGTATATATATATATATATATATATATATAT
Organism: Thysanoteuthis rhombus; assembly: GCA_963457665.1. Taxonomy (NCBI): domain Eukaryota; kingdom Metazoa; phylum Mollusca; class Cephalopoda; order Oegopsida; family Thysanoteuthidae; genus Thysanoteuthis; species Thysanoteuthis major. Next base: position 16,987,099 of record OY735214.1, on the reverse strand, counting down.
ATATATATATATATGTATATATATATATATATATATATATATATATATATATATGTATATATATATATATATATATATATATGTATATGTATATATATATATATATATATATATATATATATATATATATATATGTATATATATATATGCATGTATATATCATTCATTATAAGTCTGCTGCAGGACAAAGGCGTTCCCCATCTCCTCTCATAACGATCACAATTGTGCCGACCTTTGTCGGTTGACCTTTGTGTATCATTTCTCCCCCACCTCCTGTGTTGGGTCTTTTCCTTCCGCACAACCGTTTAGTCTTTTGCTCTTTCTGTCGTCATCTCTTCTTGTTAGGTAACCAGCCAATCTACATTTTTGTTGCTTAATCATTTCTATGATATCCTTCACTGAAGTCCTCCTTCTGATCCATGCTGATCTTTTCCAGTCTTTTAGACTTATCCCTAGCATTGCTCTTTCCATAGCTATCTTTATGATTCCGAGTGAGTTTTCTGTTCGTTTTGTTAATTTCCAAGTTTTCCATCCATAATTGATATTATATATTGATTGTCTCATGCTTTAAGAACATTGGTAAGGTTCTCTTCAAACTGTCTCTATTCGTACCAAATGGTTTCCAGACGATCATTATGCGTCGTTTTTTTTTGTTTTTTTTTGTTTGTTGTTTTTTTTTTTTTCGCTTCCATGGTCCTTCTCTAACTTTATTACCTGTCCTACGTAGATGTATTCGTCAACCTCTTCCAGAGCCTTGCCCTCTATCCTTATGGTCTTTGGGAGGGAATTTATCGTTGAACATTACTTTTGTCTTCGTTCTCTGAATTCTTACTAATTTTTTCTAAAAAAGAATATCGATATTTTTAGATTTTTGGGGTTTTTTTTTTCACTCTGTTTTAGATGTTTTCCTGTGGAAAACGGCAATGATGTCATAAATATAATTCATTCTGACCATATTTATTAGTTTTTAAAACACACGAAGAGGCAGAAACTACCTATTCTGCACCATTTCCTCTCGACCAACTTTTACAACAACTTAGAGCATTTGTTAGAAAATAGAACTAACAATATCAGATAATGTGTGGTGATATTGTTGTTGTACATATAACACTTACGTTAGTAGTTCGAACCCAGGCAAAAGCCTGGATTTTCGAATCTTTCTACAGTAAAATAATTTGCAATGTATTATATAGTAAAATCATCATAGATACGATTCAAAAATGTCGTTTTATCATTTGTTTCTCCCTTACTGTCTGAAAGGTTTTTGATCATGCAAAGGTCTTTGATGGTTATTGAAAAGCACTGAGCGATATATATATATGTAATGATCAGAGTGAATTAAATTCATTTATTCAATAAATCCTACCCGTGATACCACTGGTGGCATAAATTCGTTTTTATAGACTGGCAAAAGTTGATATCTTTGTGTCAAATGGTATAAAACCGAAGCTGGGGACGTAATGATTTATTCACGATTTTTTCTTCCCCAGGGATTATTCAAGTTCCCGACCGTCAAACTACAAGACCTTATCTGAATTTAAAAGAGTCGGACCTTATTAAATACCCAAATGAACTTTTCTATCGCTTACGTCCAAAGCAAAAATGTAGTAAAAGTGTATCTTTTCTAAAGCAAGAACCAAGATCTGCAATTAAAACTCAGGTAAAATTCAGGATTTTCGAATCTTTTTACCGTTAAAACTATTATCCAATACAATTCTAAAGATCTGTGTTTTATTATTAAATTTCCTTTTTTTATCGAAATAGTCTGAAAGTGCCAAAAGTCACAAAAGTTAATGACAAGTGTTGACAAGCAGTAAAGTGAGAGGGTAGCGATGAGAAAGTCCAAATATTATCTGCATATACTCACTTGGTTCAAATGCAGTTGGCGGTAAAATTCAACTATGATAGTTTTAATATTTTCTCTTACCGCCAGAATATTCTTTGTTACTATATACATAATGATCAGAGTGAATGAAAGCCTTGACGGGTTCATTCACTAAATCCAACTCGGTATTTGATAATATTGAATAAGTTGTTTTTTTAAATAACTGGCAAAAGCTGAAAGGTTTGTACCAAATAGTACAAAAAATAGAAACTGAAAAATCCAATGAATTATGCATGGTTTATTTCTTTATTCCGCAGATTGAAATTTTTTTTTCCGACAGGAGAAAGATAAGCCGAAACTGCTAATAAGAGATGTTGGAAAAATATAACAGAACATCTCTCTAAGTGACTGACAAAAACTGAATTCTTTTTGGCCAATGGCGGGGAAAAACAGAAACTTGAGACGCTGCATTTTATCCCTGACTTCTTCCCCTTGGATTATTCAAGTTCCCGATTGTCAGCGTTATCAGAATTTGAAACTGTTGGACCTTATTAAATGCCGGAATAAGCCACTTTAACGCTTACGCCCGAATCAATAACGCAATAAATATCGCTTGCAAACAATAATAATTCATCTTTTGTTCTCTTTCCCCTCTCTTTTTAAAAGGGTCTGTTTTTTTATTCAACCTGGAATCAGGATCTGCCAAAGGTTATTTACGAACTGGTTTATCCTCCCTCTCCTTATAACCGTAATCGCCACGAACGGTTCATTCCATAAGAGGAACAAAAGCAAGTGTCAACAGTTATAGTTAACAAGCTAGTTTCGTTAAATCAGCGACCAGTTTAGTGATTTCGCACCTCTCTGGGTGCCCTACTAACGTAGCCTTGGACCAAACTTAGCTAAGCTTACTACAAACAAAAAGAGCATGATAATACTTTATCCAGCAATACCATTCGCTAGTGTAAAGCTTGAAAGCTTGAGCTTTACTGGTTGCCTTACTACTCTGGCCTTGTTACATACTAAGATTGGTAAATATTACAGATTGGACACCAGGTACAGACTAATGGTTATCAAACTGGTCTTGTTACAATTTTTTCACCTTGAAAATTGGCACAACACGATTTTCCTGATTACATTTACTTCTATCGAGTCTTAAGTCATACTTAGCTAAAATGATTAAATCTCCATCAAAGCTACCTTCATGGCTGAGATAGTTGCGTGCGTATTCCCCGATGGTATTTGTGGTGTCCGACCCCGGGTCAAAAGCCAAGATTCTGTGAGCATACTAAATAGCATTACCCTGTCTTAAAAAAATATTTTTTTGTGTATTTTTAAATTTTTATTTCTGGTGGGGGCAGACTTTATGGTTTTCACAGGGAATTTTTTTTTTCGAGGGCAACAAATTTTAGAATTTTGAAAGGCATTTTCATTTACTAAAGTGAAATAAGCACCGATTCAGGAAAAAACAGTCTGTTATATCTGGCGCAACCCAACCTTCCTACCTCCATTTACTCACTTTGTGCCATACTAAACTAAAGTTAGTAACGATCTATTAAGGCCTGCCTTATGGCTAAGATAATTGCGTATATTCTACGGATGCCAGTGGTCCGTATTCGAGCAGGCGTAAAATCATAAATTGAAGGCTGATTTTCAAGGCTGTTAATAAAACTCTTGCTATTTTGAAGAATGGGACAGCACATTTTTACATGATCATTAGTCGTAGTATTTTAGTTGATATTTCAAGGTGCCAGATTTTACAAAATAAATCTCATAAATCCTCAAAATGCACCTAAGCATAGTTCCCCCTAAGTTGTGAACACGCGCAAAAGTTTTTCAAACAGTGCACAGAATATTTTAATGCACACACAAAAGTTCAATTACCTGAAATAATCCAGTAATTAATAGTCATACTCATTTTTCTAATCATAAGTATAACAGTGATAATACATCATAATTACACTTATTGAAAATAATCTCTAAGCTAACTGTTTCTGATTAGCTAATTGTTCCTAGTTGGTTGGTTTTTAAAATATTCTTATTGATTAATTCCAACATTTCATCTCGTAAAAATCAGTAATACTCATTGACGTTCTATTTTATGGGACGAGGATGTAAACAAATAGTTCAAAGGATAGAATGAAATCGTAACTAAATACGTTACTTCGTAGAACGCAATCATACTTGAATTCTATTTGAACCTGCCGATAGAGTTACATAAACCCCGAGAGGAAGGATGAGCCAGATTTGTCTTGAAACAAGTTTACAAATTTACATTCGCTTGAGCATCCAGTGCGCTCATACTTTCGATGAAGGAAATGATTTTCATAATGTAAGATTATTGCTTTCATTGACTTCAAAGAAAAAATTAGAGGGAACATTGGAAGTGCCACTTAGCACAATGAATTTTCTCAGGATGCATGCAATTCCCGAGATCGTGATGTTTAGCAGTTCCCTCGCCCAGAAAGTCTGTTCGGTTTGATAAGTTCGTACGCTGCTATCTTCAGTGTTACAATCAATAAACAAAAAGTACGCTGATTTTGACATGGGTATACAACCAATGTATTTTACCGATAGTCATATACTGAGCTGAAACATGGAACCTAACCAAAAGATTGACCCACAAACTGAGAACCATGCAACTGATTTCTGAGCGCAGAAGTGTTTCAGACTTGAAATTTTTCTGATTTGGGAATGTTTACATTCAAAATAAGATAAACATAAAATCTTTCTCATTTGTCAAACTCCGGTGCGAAGTCTGGAGTTGACTTTGTTTCCCTATCGTAACAATTCGTTTGGAGTCCGAGTTGGCGTAATAGTTAGTGGAACTCAAAACGGAATTGGGAATCTGAGTTCGAATTCCGGTTGAAACATTTCACTTAGAAAAAAATTCTTTAAGCTCTATTCCATTCAAAATTTCTGGGATGACTGTCGGAGACAGAGGGATGAAAATTATGTTCCCATAGCTACCTTACTTGCCCTGGCCATTGCAGCAAAATGTTTTTATCCACTCCTCGTCAACCTTAATTAGATGTAAGTTTGCTTTTATAGCAGTGAGCAGGAGCCGCAAAAAGTTTTGTCTCATCAAAATATGCCGCGATTGGAATAAGTTTGAGAAGGCCTAGTTACACCACTTTTTTATCGTGGAATTTCTGTCGTTTTTCTATCGCTTCAAGTTCGACGTGTGGATTACTTATAGCCACAAGTTGCTCAATAGGATGTCTCGAAGAGTTAAGCTACAGATCACGATCTGCCTTCCGGTACTGCATCACGAGGAGATGCCTGGGAGGGATAAGATACACCTGTAAGGATACGTGGGCAGCGTTCTTCAAAAATGGACGGAGAAAAGACCAAAATAGAGTTCGGAGATTTCAATCGTTTAAGAGAGACACGCCCCCAGCAGATAAAAATGCTCTCACACTTCTCCGAGAAAAAAAAAGTGACCCCGTCTTCGGGACGGTCGAAAGGGTGTTGGGGTGGGGGATTGCGAAACAAGGAGTAGGGGTCTTGGGCTAAAAAGTGGGGAGGGGCCTCAGGAAAGGAAAGTGCGAGGAAGGAAAAGGTGGGGGGTCGCAATGAACGAAAAAGTAAGGAGCCATGGTGGAAGAAAAAGGTGATGGGCATCGAGAAAGGAAAGGGAGGAGGCTGAAGTGAACGATAAATTAGGGAGGGGTGATGCGAATGGAGGAGTGATAGGGGCGAGGCAAAAAGGAGAAGTTGGGATTGAACATAAAGAAGAGAGAGAGAGAGAGAGCTTACTGGCTTCAACACGGGCCGGGTAGGAGGAGAGTGTAATCACACGCATACAATTCTTCATCACAGCGTTGTGGCCGTGAGAGGCGATGTCCATACTTTTAAGGGTAACAAAGTTCCATTCCATCGCAACCTGGTTGAGGGAAACTACCAAGCAATGTTTTATCTCCAAGAAAAGACCATCTGAAATTTGAAATGAGGTAAATCCTGCATTGAAAGGATAGAATAATTATGAGCACTTCTAAAGCGCCCGACATCTACTTTAGAGGTATATTTAACTAACATCTCGCAGACCATTGCTCATTGGGTGAGTGTTACTCATCTAGTGCCACACTATTGTCGTTATGTGCTCGAATAAGCTAAGTTTAAAATACCTATGCATCAGCCGCCCGGAAGGCGTGGGGAAGGTCACCTGTCGTCCAAAGAGGGAGACATGATAACAGACATGGTAGAAATGGCTACCTGTCGTCCAAAGAGAGACAAGTAATAACATACAAGGTAGAAATGGCTACCTGTCGTCCAAACAGAGACAAGTAATAACATAAAAGGTAGAAATGGCTACCTGTCGTCAAAAGAGAGACGAGTAATAACATACAAGGTAGAAATGGCTGCCTGTCGTCCAAAGAGAGACAAGTAATAACATATAAAAGGGTATGGGGGTTGCCTATCGTCGAAGAGGGATACTTAATAACATACAACGGAAGAGGGTCATGTGTCCATCAAAGATGGACATCTAATAACATACAAGTGATACGGGGCGATTACAAAGTAGCCTCGAAGTGTAATGGGTTCGAGCCTCACACGTAGGTCTCGCGCTGGTATCGGCTGATCTTGGTAAAAAGGCACTTTTGCTAAGCGTGGTTTCTGTCAGAAATAAAGTTTGCGTCAAAGGTAACAAATCACCAATCTGTTTAACAAACACGTTGATTGCTGCTTATGCAGTCGCAGAGAAGAATTGGATTTGGTCCGCAGATTAACACATTCAAAACATCCAATCGAATCTTCCGTTAAATCTTCTAGAGACGTCATCATCTCCCTATGAGTTGTTCTGTCCCCGTACTGTTTTTCAGCTGTTTCAAGTCAGATTTACTTGAAACTTGGTATAAAGATTTCCGTTGATAAGATGATTCTTACCTGGAAATATTTTCCGCGCAGGGTCACGTGATCTGGCAACAATGGCGTTTGAATGTTATGTTTTTAAAATCGATCTTCTTTGCTGTTTCAAGTCAGATTTTCTTGAAACTTAACCGGAAGATGTCCCTCGATAAGATGCTTCTTACTTATAAAAAATCTCTCTCGGGGTCACGTGATGTAGCAATAATGGCGTTTAAACTTAGTTTTAAAATTGGTTTTCTCAGCCGTTTTGAGTTGCATTCACTTGAAATTTGATATGAAGGTGTTGACCTTCATAAGATGCTTCTTACCACTCAGGGTCACGTGATTTATCAATAATGGCGTTTTAACTTTCTTGTGGACGCCTCAGTGAACTTTCTGTTCTTGTTTTTAAATTACCATTTTGGCAAAATTGAGTGTCACCAACAATGATAGCGACTAAATTGGTAAATAAGAGTGTGTTGGTATTATTGCCTGTTGTGTTGACTGAGGGCAAGAACACAATGCTATCTCGTCACGTGAGCTCATGAAAGCTTGCGAAGCCTCAAACCCATGAAAATCAGCAGTTGGCCTCACGTACCCTGTAAATGTGTACAGAAACAGAAAAATGTGAGACGTGGAGTCACATTAATAGACCTGCAAGGGTTTGTGATATCACATGACTTGAAGCCATTACAGCAGTGTCTTCTAGAGATAGGCATCAAACTTGCCTACACTCTAATAACGCTCACATTAAATAACATGAGCTCACGTTAGCATGATAACAACGTCTTTTCATGTTAACCATCCACGTCTTCCTTACAATACTACTACTTCTATTTCCTCGTTTAGAATTTCTTGGAAATTAGGAATCATTTTTTATGAGGAAATTTAATCACACGCAGGTCTTCCTATTCTCTATTATGAAGTGAGGAAAGATAAGCGATTTTTCAGACTGTTTCAAGTCAGATTGTTTTTCAAATCTAAGTTAGACCTTCGGGTGAATCGGGTGTACCATTCTCTCTTCCTCCTCCTCCTCTCCGGTTGCTGAAGAAATCTGCCAAGGACGTAGGACTTGATAATTTAAAGGCTCAATTCTATCTTTTTTTTTCTCCTCCCTTTTACAAGTACAAATTTTCTAAAAAAAAAAAAAAGAATGGGAAAGCTCTTCACATTTGTTGAAAAAAGAAATCTTGGATTAGCTGTAGGGAGGAAAGGAATCCAGACTGAAGGTTTATATTATTTTATTATTCATTCATCCATATTCATTGCAACCTAATATTATTCAAATATTCTTGTTAGCACGGATGATTATGTCTCATTACAAAAAATTGAATTCATGAAAAATATCAACAGTGAAAATACTACAGAAAAGAAGCTGCCGTTAAACTGCATTAAAAAAAAATACAGTATCAGTTGTGTGCAAATGATTCCATCGAGAAATGGTAATAATAATTCTAAAATATCAAGTGTATGTAAATGTTTCAATTAAAAAACTCGAAAGAGTCATTCATAAATATCACCACTTGATGATATTTAGGTATCATTATTACACTGGATAATCATAATGAAAATAATTTTTAAAAAAAGAAACTGCGGATAAACTGCAATTTTTTAAAAATAAAATGTCAGTTATGTATCTGTTTCCAGTGAGACGCAGTAATATGAAAAAAATATCAAACGTGTGTAACTGTTTCCATAGGACAAGTAAAAAAAGGGAAGAATAACACGGCGTCGGTCCAGAAGTTCCCAAAGGTTTCCAGCGCAAAACCGTTTCTTTTTTTCAAGAAAATCATGACCTGTCTACAAAACATTCCAGTGAAAAGTTGTCATGCAAAGATTTCCAAGGAAAAACTATTTTTTTATGCTTTCCGTCATTCCGTAGTTGAGTTTAGACAAAGGTTTCACCATATCAGAATTACCTCTGCCACTTCCGAAAAATCGCTATAAAATACATTTTTTTTTTTCAAATGAAAAAAAAAAATGGTAACGTTCCACCAAACCAGAGTGATGTCAACTAAAACCTCACTGAGATTCAATGCCCAAAATTATTTTCAGGTATAATACTAAATTTATCGTCTGGATTACATGTAAAATTGATTCAAAAACATATGAATGAAAATATCATTTTGAAACAAGTGACCTGAACAGCGATTTCTGGCATCTAGACGCATCTGAAAACAACTGAATCTAGATTAGAAAAAGCGAAAAAATTTAAATACAGGAATAGAATTACTTCCGTTTTTTCTAGACATAATAGGGAATAAATTATAATTTTTTTAGCGGTCTAGCTCCATTGGTGCGACCTGTACACGTATACATACTTCGGCAGCCAGCCAAGTATGAGGAGACAATTTTGATTGGCAGTTTCTAATTATTCTAATTATTATCACAACACCGAGAGAATATGCAGATTTTATATACGTAAATCATACCCAGCTAAAAATGAAGAATGCTCTTTCCAAGATTGAACAAAGGAAAATAGGAAAAAAAAACATGAGCAAAAAAATGAAAAGAGAGAAGACTATTAAAATGTATGCATGAAAAACCATACAAAACCCCAATTGAATTCTTATATGACTGGTTGGGGATGAATGTTCCGTAATCCAAGTCAAACTTAGTCGTCCACAGTAATAAAATCCATTGCATACGACGTTCAATATGGTCATTATTCACATTCTTTATTTTCTAAAGTCAATTTAGCGGTTAAAGTGGTTTTTATTGAATGCTTATTGTTTCTTTTTCCGGCCTCAACCATGTCGTCTGCTTCTCCAGTTGTCATTTTTGTCTCTGAAATAACCTTTTTCTTCCTCGTTGAATTTTATTCATGATAAAACATGCACAATAGAAGAAACCGCATCTTTATAGTTTTGTGAATGCCAGTTCTTAGATCTTTACAAAAAAAATCAGGTCGTTGAATTTTAAGGATAATTCACTGAATATTGTGTAAATTTCTAAGGGATGTTCAAATCGATACAATTTTTGTTTTGAACAATCAGAAACCTTTAAAGCTCATTTTTCGACCAATCAGAGTCCTTAGAGACACTTTTCTGACTAATCAGAATCCTTGGGGACCCATAAATAGGATGAATCAAAGTAGTTAATGAATCAGTTCAACAAGATTCTATCAGAATGAACGGACTCCACTTCCCCGGGGTTACATTATTTTTGCTAGGCATTGCTTCAGCAGATACGTTTATCACTTATACATATTAACACATACACGCACGCACGCACACTTTGAATTTTCAAATTTCCAGAAAGACTTCAGTGGAGTATTGTGTGACTCCCAAGGGATATTTGAATTAATACATTTTTGTTTCGACCAATCAGAATCCTTTGTTGACCAATCTGAATACCTTGGGGGCTACTCTTTCGAGTAATTCATGCTCTTGTGTATCTTATTCGTTTCTAACACAATTATCAGCTGAGAAAAATGTGACAGAGTTATTTACTAAGCTTAGTTTAATCTTATACAAGTTATGGTGCACTCGATAAGTTTAAATACGTTAAAATTCCCCCTGGGTTCAATAATTATGCATTCAAAATTTGGTTGTTTGACATCAAGCCGTTTGGCCTTATATAGAAGACGGACAAACAGACTATCCCTAGACATTATTATGTATTATCTAATTATGGCACTTTGTGCAAACCAGTTGAACCAAAAATTCGTTTCTCTTCCTATCTTCACATAGTTTCCTACTGCGACGAAAGTCAACTGTTCTCTGAATGCCAGAAGGTTTTTCGTGAAGACGAAATTTGGATCTGTTCATAACGTTCATGGAAAGAGGGAGAGAGAGAGAGACTGGGTGAAGAGAGGGGAATGTTTTCTTTCTTTTTTTCATTACATTATTCTTTTTTTAGATCAATTCTCTGAAAAGAAAAGAGATTGAAAGTAAAGGAAAGAAAGAAAAAAGAATGGAAGAGGGAGAGAGAAAAGGAAAGGGAAAGGAAACAGACCAAACAGTGTTCATAATTTTATATAACTTTTTCATTTCCCAATGAGTATTGTATTCCAGACGATATATTCCCTTTTATTTTTGATTCAATGATCATTTATTTTTGGTTCCGGACGTTTTGACGGGGATTGACAAGGTTGATCAATTGGACACATATAGTTATTTCTATAGAAACAAGTTTCGCCAAATGTTGCCAAAACTTGGTATACAGCATTGCAAGTTTTAAACAGAGTCTTCTTTTTTTTTGGCTTTCATATTGAATGATTTTTAGCTGCTTTTTGCTTTGCATAAAGACGGTGGTTCAGAATACAACCTTATTTGAGATTCACGTCTTGTTTACGTATAATGAACTCATGAGAAATAAATACAACCAAAAAGTTTTTATTTGTACACATGTCTGTTGAAATTTTCCAGTAACTTCCAAATCGAGTAAGTATCTAAATGAGAATTTCTATTCTTCAAAGGGCACGATTCTAAAAATAGAAAAAAAAATATCAGTGGACAATACCAATTGGTCAATTGGTCAATTACTGAACATGGTAAAAACGTTGACCAAATATAAAGCTCTACAGCTTTAAACCCTAAATATTAGGAAACTTGTCAATTTTTTTTTTGTGTTTGTGTCATTTCAGTCACTTATTTCCCCAACATTTGTCACATACACTTTGTAATTATGGCACAATGTACGAATTTTCTCTTGTTGGGATCCAAAGGGATATCGGACGAAAAAAAGCCAAATATAACCAAAAGAGGAAAACATTCTTTGATGAATTACTTCTTACTTAACGCAACAAATCAAAAAAATGATTATTAATACTATGTACACGTAAGAAAGTAGCTGTAATGGAAGAAATATTCTGGTGCACAAAAAAGAACAAATAATGTTCTCTATTAGTTTGACAAGGCTTTGAGATATACAATAGAAGTGCTGGAAAGAAAACAGAAAAAAATTCCGTCCGGAAGGGAAAATTTTTACTAAAATCCAATAAATAGTTGATATTTTGTAATTTTTAAAAAATCCAAGATAGTGTACGAGTTGGGGCTTTCGCAAATTCCCTAATACAAAATTACAACAATAGACGTTACGTTTATTTACATTTTCACAAAATTTTAGACCAGACTTATTCTTCTTTTTTTTAAATATCTTCGGTTCTACGAAGCGTACATCACTGTTTCCCCAGATTTTTCTCCAATCTTTGTTCTCGTTAATGAGATAAAGATTATGGCGATAGAATTGAATTTTTGATTTAGAAGTGGGTTTTCTTTCATGATATTGAATAAACTTGCTGTATTTCTCTCCCAAACGGCTCTAGTAAGATAACCAAAGTTGAGGAACTTAGATGAGTACCTAGATGGGTAACCGCTTGGAAATACCAGGTGCGAGAATAGTGAAGTGAGTGATGCCACCTCAGGTGCTGGTCACCTCCAAATCTATTTCACAAATCACGTGGAACCTGCTTGCTATTTTAATGGATATTGTATGAGACCGAATGTCTGCAGCAGCTACTGACGGCATTTATTGCTTTGTAGCTGGCCAATATCAATTTCATTTTTTTCTTTTTAATTTGAAAGAGTCCTCTGTTGAACTGAGTGATCAGGGGGTTTGCATAGAAGCCGGTGAGTCTCCGTTGATTCTTTCGCCATTTATCGGTATGTATTTTTTAAATTATATTTTAGTCAATTTGCAACTAGAACCAATTCCGATGGACATCGTCTTTGATGTAAACAAACGCCGTGTGTATATTTATCCATACACACACGCTAACCTATATCATCCATTTTAATTCTACTCGCGCATGTTTTATCTGCCAAGATGGCTCATCTTGAAAACCCACAAAAATGCAAGAATGCAATCCAAAGATTTACATGAATATCTTGAAAACATTTCATCGTCTTCTATTTATTCGTATCCATCTATTGTATTCTGTTTGTATCATTCTCGGATATTTTCCATCAATTTCTTTCTGTTTCTCGTGATACGATTTACGTGGAACAAGTTTTTTTTTGTTGTAACCATTAGTATAACAATTATACCAGCCCTATAGAAATATCAAGTACTGTGCCTGTAAAACCTAATCACGATATATATATATATATATATATTTAAGATTTGTTGTCTTTGAAAACGGTGCTCAATATCAATAAAATAGAGCCATATAACTAAATAGATAAAAATATGCGATGCTTGCAACGCGAAGAGAACGAATAATCACGAAGCGTACATTTTCGAAACCCCAAAGGAATGAAACGCTGATAGAGAAAAAACAATATAAAATACCAAATAGAGAAGTACATTATAAGTACAAAACAACTTTGTTTCAGGAAATATCACATTTTTTTAATCTAATTATATATATACATATATATTTCTCAGTTCATCATTATTTTCCTATATATGCATCTCAGTCTGTTTCTATCTATCACACTGTGCTCGTATCTTCGTTCATATCTATCACTGACCATATTTATCTATCGACGTATGTATCTCAGCCTTTCTGCATCTATAAATCTATCTTGGGCTGTTCATATCTGTTTAAGTTGTCCAGTAAAAGCCTAATATCAATTGATAGGAAGTTCTCTAATGAAAGCTTAGTATTAGTTGATGGAAAATTGTCTAATGAAGACCTAATATCATGGAAATTAATACAATATGAAGAAACGGTCTTGAGAGAAAAACATCAATCAAATTCTTAGTGAACTGTCGAAATCTTTTGTTCGCTTTATTCTTATTGTTTTCCCTTTTAGCATTAAGACTAAGACCAGGGTTTCGATATTTCATTGATGAATTCTTAATATCGATTGATTGAAAGTAGTCTGATATATATATATCATGTATAGTTCATTGATGGATTAGCCCATTGACGTGTTACTTCCGACTAAAAAGTGGTTTCGTTTCGTTAAAACGATATATATATATAAGGATAATTTATTTGATAATTTGAAGGAAAAAACGAATTGGTAGACGCGAGTTGGTATACGACGTGGAAAAATTAACTTTACGCTTAACAGAGAAAAAATTGTCAAATTCTTCGGTTGAATAGGTTAGTAGAAAAATTGGTAGAAGTTTTTCTTGTGTAATTATTATTCTTAAAGATGATACAATAAATTGGCTTGCACTCAGTCTGAGATCAAAACTGATACAACGGATTTAATATCCACATGGGTTAACACTCAATGGAAGTGACACGAGCAATGTGCCACATCTGTTTCAATTACTGATCCCCCGTCGTTAAATACGTTTTTGGGGTAACTTACGTAAGCCTTGTTTCAAGAAAAAATTATGTTATATTATACAACATCTATAAACAATACATTATCACAATACTCTAAGTAAAATAACAAATTATATGTATTACCTAAGCTATATATTAACAGCATAGCTGAAAGAGGTGGTGTTTGATCAACACTGCCAGGGTGCCATGTTGATATAACTGTTTTGCTTATAAATCCCCGAAACGGTTACATGGTAAACAACTGATGATCCCAACAAGAGAAAATTTATACATCTTACCATAATAAAGTGTAGATAAATAATAAATGGAAATAAGTGGCTGAAGTGACAAAAATTTTGGAAAGTTTTTTTTTTACTGTGTTTAGTCTTTAAAGCTATACAGCTTTCTATATTTGTTCATATCTATCTAAATGAACTCATACCTGACAATATCTATTGACATATCTCAGTTGTCCTGTAATTACCCGATACATACACAATATTCACTGTTCAAATCATAATAACGGTTTTTTAAGAAGAAAAAAAACGGTTCCCCCTGAATGAAAATGCTTTCCCTTCTCCATGAATTTGTGCACACATCTCAAATTCCCAAGTAGTCTCAAGGTCTCATCAAAATACTGATTCAACTTTCTATTTGACATATACAATTATTCAAGGATTTTCAATAGATAGAAAAGACATTTCCATTACAATACATTTAGAACCTGAAAATCAATTGCTGAAAAGTTGTTGAATGAAGGCCTAATGGAAGGTTGGCTTATGAAAACCAAATATATATCAACAGAAACTTATCTAATAAAGGCAAAATATCAATTGATAGCAGGCCTAATTTCGAAGGTTGAAAACTTTTCTAATGAAAGCTCAATATCAGTTGATTGAAATTGTCTAATGAAGACTTAATACCAATCCGTAAAAGGTTTTCCAAGTAGGTCTAATATCAAGTGATATGCATATGTCTGATGGATGCCTTGTTACGAAATTGTCTGATGAAAGCCTGATATAATTTGATCAAATATGTCTAGAGAAGGCGTAGTATTAATTGACAGGCGATTGTCTAATGAAGGCGTAATATCAATTGATAAAAAGTCATCTAACGAAGGCCTAATATCAATTGAAAGAAAGTTGCCAAATAAATGCGTAATATCAACGGATAGAAAGTTGTTTAATGAACGCCGAATATTGTGTATAGATACAATGAAAGAAAGATTTGAAAGAAAAAAAAATCAATTATTCCAAATTCATCTTTTAAAAATTGATGGAACTTCGTAAGACAATTTCTATGAAGTGATACTTGACCCTCATCAGACAACTTCCAGTCAACTGATATTACGCCTTCATTACACAGCGTTCTATCAATTGATATTAGATTCAGATTTTATCTACTTGACGCTCATTATTATACAAATATTGATTATTTTCATTATAGAAAAGGCATTTCCATCCTAGGCAACTGTTTTTAAATGTACTAATATCAATTGATAGATTGTCTAATGGAAGCCTGGTATAAATTGTTAAAAAGTTATCTTATCGTAAGTCTTTTAATGTTCGTCGTTGGAAATAGACCTTCCTCAGGATCCGCCACATTTCTCTATCATGGGCGCCGCGGAGTCAATGTAATTTTACTAATTCTTTCCCCCATATATATCATAGTAATAAATAGAGACATAAAACGTAATATCTATTGATAGAAAATTACTGAATACAATGAAAAGAAACACTTGAAATAAAAGATTAATTATTCAGAATTCATACTGAAATGATGAATTAAAGAAAAAGCAACTTTTGAATTCTCCGTCGAATGTTGCAATTATTTTGATCGCTCAATGCTAATTCTTTTGCTATTCAACATTTGTTGATGTCAAAATAGGAATCACTGGAACGTAAACCAAGGGAATATGTTCTGAATGACACAACAAAACGCTCTAAGTATTATCGTACATACACACATGCTAGCATATGTCATTCATTTAAGATTCAATCTACTAAGTTAGCTCATCTTGAAAACACTCGAAGACCCAAGTGTCACCCAAAAATCATTTGATTATATAACAATCATTTTATCTACTCCTGTTAATACGTATGTGTCTGTTATCATCCAACACATCCACAATATTTACCGTCCCAGATATGCTGACCAGATTTTTTCATGTGAAAAAAGCTTTGTATCAAAAGTCACGAGAGGTCATTAAGAAATAAACTGGCATCCTGTCGAAAATATTGATCATGAAAATTACATTTTTGTTCATAATTGAGACCTCACAAGATTAGGCATTAAATCTATCTATGTGTATCAAAGTTGCTCCATAACATCATGAATCCTCTATCATGTTTAACTTTGAAATTAGCAAGACAAGTGAATGAATACCATAGGAGGGAACGGACTCGGGAGAAAAGGTCAATTATTCAAACTCCATTGAATTAAATGTGAAATTTAAAATGAAACAACGTTTACAATTATTATTTTTGATTAGTTTCTACCTGCATCTAAACTCTCAACTGCTTTTTATCTTAACTGACTCGGACCATAATTCTACAGCAACGATTAAAAAGTGTAATTGGAAATAAAGAGTAAGCCCCCGGTAAGCCCCTGCACTTAGAGGGAGTCCCGTATACGCCTGGCCGCTTTAAACCTTTCGATCACGGGGACGCTATTGTTCATCAGAAACTGATTTTTCACCTAAGACTTGGCTCTCTACAACTGATATACGACAAGTGTTGATGTTTGCATTTGAGACCTAGTTGTCGGCGATATTTTTTTTCAAAATTCTTATTCAAATGTTGAAATTATTTTAATCACTCAATTCTGATTATTTTTTAGCATGAACAGACAGGAGAAGGATTCTGTATTTCATGAACAAACGCTCTATGTGTGTATAGACTAGTGAGCTTTACAATATCTGTCAATGTAATTTTACTAATCATATATATATATATATATATATATATATATATATACCGAAGAGTTGTAATACAACGGAACAGTTATTTGTGGATAACACAATTATCTAATTATCATTATAATTACGCTCCCTTATTCAGGCTTGAGCACTCTTCAAGTGAGGTAATTCGTTCATTACAAGGTTATGCAATGCTCTTCCAACTTTGGAATAGAGCATTCTGGTGGATGGGGAATTCTGCATGAATAAATATATCACTTAAATTCAACCTAACATCCAGTTCTGCGTAGAGTAGAGATAAGATGCCAGCCTCTGGGTCTGAAGTGAAGGTTTCGATCCTACCTCGTGGTACTGGATGGGATATTGTATAGTCTATAGCCACACTGAAGAGTTGTAATACAACGAAACAGCTTTCTGTAGATGACACAATTAATTATATATATGCACATAATAGCATCTATAATTCATTTTATATCTACTTGTTCAGATTCTATCTTCCAAGTCGGATCATCATGAAAACACAAAAATCTATGTATGCTGACTACAATTATTCAAAATCCAGACTGAAACGAAGGAAATTAAAGATTGGACATTTTTAATCAAATATTGAAGTCATTTTGTTAGCTTGATTCTCTTTTTAACATTAAGACCGAGGAGAGCATTTCCGTATTTTAGGGATAAACGCTGTAAGTATATACACAGCATCTATCATTCATTTTAAATGTACTTGTTCAGATTCTGTGTAACCAAGTTGGCTCATCTAGAAAAACCACCAAAATCCAAGTATGCCATCCGAAATCATTCAAAATTCGTTGACTGAAATGAAAAAATTAAAGAAAAAAAAAACACTTTTGAAATCTTAAATGTTGAAATTATTTTGATCACTTAATGCTAATCATATTCCCTTTTAGCATTAGTAGATATCAAAGCGGGTCCACTGAAAGTAAGACCAAAGGAAAACAAACGCTAAGAATAATTAATTATACATTTACACCCGCTAGCATATGTCATTCATTTTGTATCTATTTCTTCAGATTTTATTTATCAAGCTGACTCATCTCGAAAACCCGCGAAAAACCTGGTTTGCCATCCAATAATTCACATGCATGTTTTGCTATAATATTTTCTACTTCTGTTCATCCATATTTAATCTGTATCTATCCCCATCTATTTATCTATCGATCAGTATATACGTATATATCCCAAAGTGTTCTTATCACTCGTATCAATCTGACCATATCTATTTATCGACTTATCCATCTACAACGACCGGTATTTATAATTTTATTTTGATCTGTTCGTTTCTATTGCAGCTGGCCCGCTTTTCCAATATATGCACAATATTCTCTATTCAAAATATGCTGACAAAATTCAAACCCTTTCTTAAGGACGGATTTCCCTTGAATTAACATATCTTTCTATCCATATCTTTATCGATATGCTCGTATCTTAGATATTGTCAGAAAAATATGAACTATCTACTGCCATATCTTTCTTAGCCTGTCTGTGTCCATCAATCTATCTCGTTATGTTCAACACAGAGTGTACCAGAATTTACATTTAACGAGCAAAGGTTCTTGCCTTTCCAAGAACATGCTCACACATCTCAGATTCTCAAGTAATCCCACCCCCTGCCCGATCAGTGAAGCCCTCATCAATTGATAGGGAGTTGTCAAATAGAGGCCTAACATCAACTGAAATAAAGTCTTAACCCGGCCGTCACGAAAAATGTGTCATTTCTCTTAGTTCCTTTTTTAACTACCTCTTATTCTCTCAGCCTATTTATAAAGACACTAAGTCAAACCATCAGTTAAAAAATGTGTCAACTTTTTTTTTCGTTAAAAGAGAAAAAGAAATGAAGTTCAGCAAACTTTGTATCCGATTTTCTCAACTTTTTAAAAATGGTTCATTTATCACTTAGAATGCGTATCCATTAATCTTTTTATTCCCCAAATGTCTGTGACTACCTACCACAAAAAGTGAAACATAACTTCTGGAAAATTCCTATGGGTACACCTGGGAGCCCTGAGTAGATTTTTAGCATGAATGATTTTGAAAACTACCCATTATCAGAATGCAGAGAATCAAAGCTTCAAAAATAATTTTTTTTAAATCGAGCATTGTAGCTCTAAAAATAACGAAAATATTGCAAGCGAAGGTATATCAACCTTTGAATCCAATTTTCTCAATTTTTTTAAAGAAATGGCTCGTTGGGCGCTTATGCGTGTCCACACACACATATATATATATATATATAAGCTAGCAAATATCATTAATTTTAAATTTACTTGTTCAGATTCTATCCACCAAATCGGCGCTTCTTAAAAATCCAAATATGCCATCCATCAATTTACATGAATATTTAGCAAATATTTTATCTAATTCTATCTATATCCTTACCAGTTTCTGTGTGTTTGTATCATATTTCATATCTGTGATATCTAAACCAAAATCTATCTTGTCTTTTCATATCTCAGTAATCCCTGTTATTAGATACATGAACAATATTCATTGTTCCAAACATGCTAAGAAAATTGAAAGTTTTTTTTTTTTCCAGAAAATGGATTTTAGCAAAATGTACTTTAAACAAGAAAAGCTCTTCCCTTTTCCGAGACTTTGTGCATACATCTCAAGTTCTTGAATAGTCCCGACACTCATCAAAATACTGATTCAACTTTCTACCTGACGCTCAAAAAGATCAATTCTTGGATGGGCGTAATATTGATAAAAACTTCCCCCTCACGATACATTTAAAAGCTGTTGCTTATTATCAAATGATAGAAAGTGCCTAATCAAGGCCCAATGTCAAGCCAATGGACACAAGAGCAAGAAACAGGCTTGAAATAAAAGACTAATTATTCAGAATTCATTGACTGGATTAAAAAGAAGAACAAAAGAAAAAAAAAACACCTTTCAATTGTTGAAATAATTTTGATCATTTAAAAGTTAATTCTTTTCCCTTTTAGCAACTATGGATGTCGAGCCGGACAAACTGAAAGTAAAACCAAGGAGTGAGATTCAGTATTTCATGACCAAATGCTGTAAGTATAATTTCATATATAAAAGGTTGTGTAGTAAAAACTTTATATAAATTGACAGAGTTGTCTAATGGAAGCCCGGTTAAAAAAAAAATGCAAGTTTTGAAATAAAGACTAAATATCAATTGATATAAAATCGTCAAATGGACAGATCTCAATGTTCCTTTTGGGCAGAAGGCCCTAATCTTGGAGGTATTTTTTTATAGATAATTTCAGATAAGAGTTTGTTTTTTTTTTAGATAATTAGTTCTGATTGTTGCATGGGGTACAGTCAGTCATTTATACGGGGTACGTGTATTCATTTTATATCTACTCGTTTGGATCATATCCAGTGTTAGATTATCTTGAAACCCTACGAGAATGCAATCTAACAAATAGATTGCAGTCATTCTATCTACTTTACATCATTATCTATCTCATTGCTTGTATCCCTGTCCCTATCGTATGCATATCAACCGACCTTTCTATCTAAACCTACCCCCTATCAATTCACTGGTTTAGAACCATTTCAGCTATCCTCTTATTATCCGATACGTGCACAATATTCAGTTTCAAATGTGCGAACGCAGGATTAAGATATTTTTTCTTCCTCTCAAAACCAGGTCTGATAAGTCGATCGATACAAACTGTCACGTGACGAATGTCTTTTGGCTGCATGACATGTTGAGGGGCGATTAATTGAAGAAAAAAAAAAAAAGAAAATAAAAAAAGTTGTGACCAATGAATGAAAATTACTTCCCTTGCCTTTTGTTCAATCTCTAAAAAGTCAGAATTAAGAAAATACCTAGCGTGAATGCTAACGGACACAAATTCAGGAGCTGATTTAGCATTAAATTGCATTGTAGATTGAACCATCCAATGACCCCCCCCCCCCAAAGCAGAAGGAAATGTTCAGCTCTAGCTCCATCGGTGCTGATAGATAGAGAGATATAGATATACATACATACACAGGCATAGATAGATAGACATAGAGATAGATAGATCATATCTACGTACATACAAAACAAGTCAGCAAGAGAAAACTCTTGTT
This sequence comes from Thysanoteuthis rhombus, assembly GCA_963457665.1. Lineage (NCBI taxonomy): Eukaryota > Metazoa > Mollusca > Cephalopoda > Oegopsida > Thysanoteuthidae > Thysanoteuthis > Thysanoteuthis major. The sequence goes on along the minus strand of OY735214.1, from coordinate 16,966,276 downwards.
GACAGTTTTGGTTGAAAGTTTCTTCGAAAAAGAAACGAAACTTTAAAAAAAAAACAAACACACACAAAAAGCTGTACCAAAAGCTGTCAAGAGATTTGAAAAATTAACCCTCATCCTGCCGAAAATTTTGACCATATAGGTTAATCATATATATAAAAAATAATGTAAGGTTATGTAGCAACGGCACTAGACTGGGAACCGTAAGTTCAGCTAGGAAACAATACGGCAAGGTTATACATGGTGCTGATCTCGGAGGCTTCCAAGTGGATAATTCTTTTTGAACTTACCGTTCCAAGAGAGAACCCCATTGGGTAAGCCAATATATGTCAATTTTATTAGAAATTCTCTTTGAACGGACTTCCCGCTTCAACACAGGGAATATGCCAGTCGGCCTAGACAGCGTAAATCATCGAAGACAAGATTTTGGTATGCAGCCGCCTCATTTATTTTATTTATGCTGTCTGGCATATTAGCAGTGTAAAAACAGGGTGTTGGTTCAAAAAGAATTTCCAATAAGAATAAAGTAATGTATATGCATATCTAGACAGGGACACAGATTGGTCCGACCCCATTCATATGCGTTGTCAACCCAGAAATAAATAATTCATAAGTCTTAATAATGACCCAAAGGCGCAGGACATGCCAAAGAGAATCCGTAAAGTGCTTCCTTTGGTTGAAAAGATGAGTTATCTACTTAATGAGGAAAGGAAAAAGAAAAGTGTCGGCTCGGATAGCTAAGTCCCGCTGTAAGAACGATTATTCTGTCGTATGACTTATCACAGTACTAACTCAAAAAGCCAACCGTAGAGAGGATTTTCAGCTAGTAAACGCAGTCATCAGCTTGAATGAAAATCTTGACGTATTTGTTAATCAAATCCGGTCCAGGTTATCAACGATTGCATAAACAGGCCGTTCTTTATAGACTGGTCAAAGCTGAAATGTTTTTGCAAAATGGTGGAGGGAAAATAAACTTGAAATGCTATGGTTTATCCACGACTTTCTCTCTTCCAGAGTATTCCCAAACATCGGTCTCGAAGAAGCCCTCCTCGTTTTCAGCCCAGACAACATATGAATAACAACAAACGGCTAATCAAACAGATACTTTTTTTTTTTTTTTTTTTTTTTTTTTTTTTTTTTTTAAATCGTCAACGAATTTTATCTTCTTTCAGTCAATAAAACCATTTTGCTGGAGATTTGTCTGTGTGAAGACCATTTTCTTTTCTGAAAATTGAGAAATTCTGAGAAGGGAAAGTCTTATTGATTGAAAGAAATAATATTGTACTATATTTTGCTAAAATTTAACTATATTTTTTGGGTAAAGATCTCCCAGACCCCCTCCCAACGAGTCATGAGCCAGGGTGGTAGGGAATATCCTAATACTCCCCGTGGTTCGCACAATGGAAATCATACCGGGCGTTCTTGCTGGGTCCTCGGATCCAAAAGGCCCAGCCACATCACTTTCCAAGGGTGGGGCTGATGTGCTCCGAAAGCGACTACCCAAACTCTTTACCAACAAAACATCGTTCCTGTCGCGTCATCGGTCCAACAGCAACCATCCAAGCATCGCCCAGAAACCATCATTAAAAAAACCCAAAAAAACGGCATTATACATTGGCACCTACAGCGTCAGAACACTGTCAACTGACATGCACCTAACCGATCTATAAAGTGAAATCAAACATGTAAAATGGGACATTACAGGCATAAGCGAGATGAGAAGACCCGGAGAAGAACTAATCGAACTGGAGGGCCAACTTCTTTACGGCTACGGAAAAAAGAAAGTAAAACAAGGTGGAGTGAGCTTTCTCATCAATGAGGACCTCAAAGACAACTTAGCAGGCTTCAAAGCCGTCTCTGACCGAATAGCCAGCGTTACCATACAACTTTCAAAGAGGTACAGACTGAATATCATCCAACTCTCCGCTCCTACTTCGCAATCAACCCAAGAGGAAATAGACAACTTCTATGATGACGAACTCATTTATTATTTAGATAAAAAAAAAAATGCAAAACTCGGCAAGGTAGACCACTACATCTGCCTAGGACAACAAATCTCCATGAAACCTTCAAAAGAAGAAGAATCACCCTATGATGGCAATGCTTTGGCGGAGCAAGCTCAACCTTCGAAAACTTGAAGATCCTATTGGTCATAAAAAATAAGGGTATACAACTAATGCATCCTCCTATTAGTCACTTACAGATCTGAAACATGGAACTTAACCAAGAGAAAGATCTGCAAGTTGAGAACCATGCAACGTGCACATGAAAGAACAATGCTCAATCTCACATGGAGATATCTCAAGACAGCGCAATTCATCCGGGAGAAGATAGGAGTCAGAAATGTGAGAGAACCCATTAAAAATTCAAATGCAATGGCTTTGCCATGTTGTAAGAATGGCAGACAACCAATGGACATCACGACACGACATGGATCCCCAGAGATCACATGCGCAACTGAGGCCGGCGGAAATGAGCTAGACAAATTCAGAGAGAGCTGGCTCTGCGACGCCCACGATAGACCTTCCCCATGATTCACCACACCTCTCTGTCCAACGACGGACGTTGAGAGACTGATGATGAATTACTTGAGAACCGTCGGCCCTTATCAAATTCCCTAATGATCCATTTTATCACTTGCCTACAACAATAATATAATAATTCATAGTATAACAATTTATATCCTTGTTCTTGTGTCTCAAAATGGTTTGTATTTTGTGTGTAATCATGTGAAGGTATTGACGTATTTGTTCAATAATTCTACTCAGGATATCACCAATTACACAAACAGTTCGTTGTTTATAGACTGACAAAAGCTGAAATCTGGTGGAAAAAACAAACTGAAAATCCAATATTCTATCTACGATCTCTCCCTCCCCTGGAGATTCTTCAACCTAGTCATGAATGTCCAAAAGTTATGGTTAAGTTTGGTGCAAAATACGGATAACGCCAAATGACTGCTCAAGTATATAATTTTTTTTAATGATCCACTTATTTGAATCACCGAGGCCTTCGTTTCTTTGTCAGTTCTGAGAAAAAAAAAAGGTCAAAGTTTTAGGCTCTATTTACAAGGTGACTATTATGCTGTACTAGGCCCTTAATTTCCGTATGTTGTACGAAACTGGCGTCGAAGCATTCAGTTACTTTATTACCATCACCAAATCTACCCCTCGTGAAGTTTGTTATTGAAGCTTTTCTCATTTCATTAAAATGTTTTCCACAAACAACAAAAAGACAATTCTTGCTTTTATACAGCATTCAGTATTTCCAGATTGTCTATTTTGTCCCATTTGCAACTTTTTTCCCAACGAATGTTTTATTGTAGAAAATTCAAAGACTTAAAATCTAGAAAATTCTAATTTTTTAGGATTAGAATTGTGTAGATTTGGTTAAACGTTATCGATGAAGTTAGTTATGGTATGCGATGGGTCAGGGTTGATTTTAGATGATATTTTTATATCCAAATTTATTTGGACATAATTAAGCGCTAAAGGCATCTGACTAACTCAATCAGTCCATTTTTTTTAATTTGAAGAAAAATTTTCTGGAAAAAATTAAGAACGAATCTCCACGAGATCCTCAATAGAAGAGGAAATCAAGCGAAGAATCAAAAACAAGACGATCCCAATAATCCCCAAAAGAAGAGTATACAACCAATTCATTCTCTCTATAGTCACTTATGGAGCTGAAACATGGAACCTAACCAAGAGACAGACTCGCAAACTGAGAAGCATGCAACATGCGCACCAGAGAATCGCGTTCAACCTCACATGGAGATATCATGTCGGCACAGTATATCAGGAAGAAAAGGGGAGTCAGAGACATAGAATCTATTAAAAAAGCTTAAATGGCAATGGGCAGGCCATGTTGTAAGAATGGGAGACAACTGATCGACATCACGATTCACAACGTGGATCTCCAGAGATCACATAAGAAACCGAGGCCGACGGAATACAAGATGGAGAGATTAAGTAAATTCAGAAAATACTGGCTGTGCGACGCCCATGATAGAATTGTGGCGAATCCTGGGGAAGGTCTATGTCCAACGACGGACGTTAACAGACTGATGATGATTTTTGTAAAACATTGTAATGTAAGTTTCTTTGGTATTGAAATCTCCAAAGGGTGGGGAGAGTAATCGATTACTTCACATCTGCACTTTCGTACCACGAACGGAAAAGAATAGTTACATTGTAAATAAACCCCCTCCCAATCTGAAACCCTGAAAAATTTGCAAAACTTACGAATATCCGATACGAAAGACTCATTGATTGAAAACACATGGAATTAGAAAATAAATGAACAAATAAAAAGTTTTTAAGCGTCGAATTTCATTTTACTCCCTAATGGGCCATTGTATTGCTTACATCAAAGAAATCTAATTTAAATATCAGTCACTTTTTTTAGCAGAAGTTACGCTATTTAAAAAAAAAAACAAGAAAAAACCAGTCCATTAGGAGCCTCAAATGGCAATGGGCTGGTCATGTAGCCAAAAAAATGTTAGACAACCTCTAGACATCACGACTTTCAACACGGATCCCCGGAGTTCATATGCGAAACTGTGGCCGACGGAAAATAAGAGGATGTGACGAACTAGCCAAGTTCAGAAAGTACTGGCTCAGTGACGCCCACGATAGGGGGGTCTGGTGAGTCTTGCAGATGTTAAAAAAGCTGATGACTAATCATGATTCGATTGCCTGTCGTAGACCGATGACAGACCCAAGCCACTACTAAACAGTGGAAATAAGATAGGATTACAAGCCTGAGGTAGATTCATTAGTTTAGGTCGCGGGAACCGGATATCAAAGCAGCGAAAGACGCTGAAAAGATGGCCTAATTTAAAGCTTTTAAAAAGTCACCGGAAATCGTAGATCACTCTGACTAGCAAATTACGGATGGATTGAAAAATCATACAATGGGCTATAATTACGAAATAGTTATTACCGTATTCACTAGGGTTCGGAGTAACCTCAAATATAATGCGAGCCCCACATTTTGTAGCTGAAAATCAGTAATTTGTTATTCTGTTATCTCAGCAAATTTAAAAAACACTAAAAAGGGTTCCTGTTTTTGCACTGTTACTTGATTTGAACTCCTCTAAAAGATCCAAACCCTGAATATAGGTTACCGTGCAACAGCAATAGTTGGTAATATAATGAATATCACTTGTAAACAACAATGTCTCCGTTTCCCCTCTCTCAAAAGTCTGTATTTCTAAAAGATGGAAATAGCAGAAAACCAGACACTAAAAATGCAATAATTTATACATGATATTTTCTTCCAAATGGATTCCCAAAAGGCCGGTCAAGATGCCCTATTGATTGTAGGATAAGATTTGGAAAACTACAAAGTGATTTATACGAGTTTTTTTTTTTCTTCCTTCACCATACGTTCCCTTACGTCGGTCTGCAGATTGCAATTTAAAATTCAGATAAGCCCCCAAAAGCTAATCAAACACAATGGATGCCCCTAAATAGGACCAAATTTAGGATACACCCAGCCCAATAGGACCAAATTTAGAAGGACACACCCAGCTGCTTGTGTCTAAAATCATTGGTCTTGACGTGGTCCTATTGACAAGAATCCATTGTGTATAAAGAATTTTTTTTAAATTAAAACTAATTTTAAAAAAATTGAAATCACTTGAAATTAGTTGATCAATAACACATTTGTTTTTTTGTTGTTTTTTTTCTTCGGAAGCTAACCTGCTTCGAAAGAACGTTTTGTTTTTTTTCTTACACATGACAAATTTCTGGAAGAATCAAAAGTCTTATTGCCTGAAATCACATGAAATTACTTGATAAAATTCAGAAAAAAAACAGCCATAAACGAATTTCAAAAGCTTTGGACCGAATTAAAAACTTAAATAAACCATTGTTTTGCTGACACCTACAATCAAGATGGAATAAATGTCACTTGCAAATGATTGTTTTCTCGCAGGAGGGTCCGTATTTTTTTTTTAAGCGAAAAATCGAGATCAGCCAATTTTTTTTTTTTTAAATTTCGAAATGGTTCATTATTTCCCTCAATGATATTCGACGTGCAAAGTTTATTTCAGAAATAGATAATCCCTTGAAAGGACAATCATGGACATGGTGTTTTCCCGGTTATCCGAAAATCGGGCTTTTCTATAAAAACTGTTTTTTTCCCCCCGATTAAGACGTAATTTTTCAACTTTTCGATTCGGGAAGTCACTCTCAAATTTGGGGAGTGGGATTCAATTGGCAGCACTAGAAAAAGTATTAGAATCTTAATATTAACAATGGACTCACAAATTTGAAAAGAAAACGGAAAAAAATCTAAATTGACAATAAAACGAAGTGATTACCATTGATTTATGCGGGAAAATCTTTGAGCATTCCCAGACTAACAAAAAAAAGGGGGGGGGGTCTTGCCACTTGCAACATCTCATCAGCTTGGAGATACTGCATGTAGAATTAAAATTTGCGTCAATACAATCGTTATAACGGCAAATGTTAATTGCACATCCCCAGGGTGTCGTAATAATGGGAGTTTATGGTGTTATGTTTTGGTTTCATACACTCCGGGAAATAACGGAGAAGGAAAAGGCGATAATAAAAAGAGAAAGCAACTAAATAAGTACTCGCTTGTTTTTATTTCACTTCTAGTCTTGGGCGTTGTAATAGAGCCCCGTATTGAATTTTTGAGTTGAATGATTAAATCAATTGGACATGCTAGAGGAGCCTTCAAGGAGTCTCTAATTACTGTCCCACCGCAGCAATATCTGACACAAGGTCGGGCTTAACGTGGGAAGAAATAGGAGTAACCCATCAAAAAAAAAAAAAAAAAATGGCTCCAGCCGACGTTGAAAAGCTCATCGTAATGGCTAGACAACGTCACCCGCGAAAGCATCCACCAGGGGACCTGCTCCTTTAAGTGCAATGGAGCAGTGTAATGCTGGGCCGAGTAATAATGGGAGAGCCTAAGGACGAGTCGAAAGGCTCCCCAATGCGCAGCCTCATTGAAACCTCATTGCTCTCGGTCTTTGATGTCAACCCACACACAATCTCCGGCCCATTCGACGGGCAAGTGTCAGTAACTGCGCCTCGGGCAATGCCTTGGAACAGATACTGCACTTTGATCCCGAAGACAAGGCCAGAAAAGTGGGAGGTTGAGCCTTGAAAGAGTAAGAGCATCTTGGGTTAACATTCCAGATCAGTTGCGAAAAGATTTTAGCGCCATTTTTCATATTGGTAGAATTTCACGTGTACAGATTGAGAAATATCCCAAGACAGTCGTGATACGCGAATGACATTCTTTTGGACATTTGAAATTGAATAAGCCAACTGGGTCGTATACAGATTATCAATGTGAAAACCAATCGGCGATAAGAGTTTGAGTTCCAGCTGAGGTGACTTTACAGTATTCACGTCGTACTAATGTTCGTTGGGAAAGGCGTGATTCAAACTTTACCCGTGCCTGGTTCTTTCAATACATATCATGATTTTGAAAAAATAAAAGAAAAAGATAAGTCATGTCACTGGCATGCCACAATGGTGAACGGAAAAGAGGGCAGGTGAGTGACAACATTCTTCCATAATTATCTTACCTCCCCAAGCAATTGCAGCAATCAAACTGTTACGTTGCCAACCTCGCTTTCATTCTGACTATTTTTTTTTTTTTGTTTCAAAATTTTAACAGATTAAAAAAAACATGGCATGATACAATGAGCGTTCAATTTTGGTCTTATACATTTGAGGTGATTTTTTTTTTTTAAGGAAGCTGGTGGAGTTAAGAAAAGTGAATATGCAAACAAAAAATTAAAAAAAAACAAAAAAACAAACGATGGAATTGGGATCGGAAAATGTACATCTTTCACAGCAAAATGCCAAAAGCTGAAAAATGAAAAGAAAACGAAAGACTGAAGATAGATGTTTTGTAGCAGATAAAAAGTCGCTCTCGAAATGAAATCAAAACAGAAACAAAAAAACAAAAACGTCCAGGATAACAAAAATGAAATTGACTTCGCAGAAAAGACTAGAAATTCATAATCATTCTACATTATTTTACTATTGTCAAGTGTAAACATTTGGCATTGTCTGATCAATTATTTACGGTTAGCAAAGTATTTGGACGTGCATTCTCTTTCAAAACCTATACTTCATTCTGTCATTAACGCTGGAAAATGTGGATATTTCATATTCAGAATATCAGCTTGAGAGAATGAGGATAATAAACAAAATATTCTTCATCGTCGATAAGTTGAAAAATGGCGGCATTTGACATCCCACAAATATGATTTTAGATGGCGAAATTTGCAATCACTTTTCAAAATAAAAAAATACTTATTTGAAAGCTTAGAACTTAACGAATGATTTGGGTTTTCGAAATTAAATACTGTGATTTCTAATCTTAATTTAGCATTCTTTTTAAAATCTGTTAATGTATTAACATTTTTAAATATCGAGTTTTAGTAGAAAAACATCAGTAGTCTCCCTTTGAGAGATCCTTTTTCATCGAAGAATTTGATCATGTGACAAAATCAACGTCACACAATCGATATATGTATATATATATTTTTTTTTTTTTTTGCTTTTGGTTCTTTGATACCAAATACAATTTTTGATAAAGATATACTTATTTTAAATATATATATTCATAGATTTATGTTTCTTGTCAGTTCAAGTATGAGGTTTTTCTTTTTTCTGATATAAACTTATTTCCAATGCTCATTCATAAATATATATTTTCTGTCAGTTAAATGAGGTTTATTTCCTTGAAAGTTCTTAAATCCTGGATTTTTCAAAAGTGTTAATTCATGAGATTAACTAAACGAAATAGGCGAACCATCTTTTTGCTGTGCTTTTTTTTTTTCTTTTCTTGGTGTGTATTAGTACTCGGGTGGGGTGAATATATCTATATACAAACACACGGAAGTATAACAAAAAAAAAAAAAAAAAAAGTACACGAAGCTTCACCCACACAACGGTAAAATTGATACCGTGTCTTTTCATAAGCAAATTTAGTGACTCGATAGAAATAGATCAGTCTGAAGAATTCTTAGAACTAATATATTTTAACATTTTACATTCCCATACATGATGAATCCATGTATTTTAAAAAGTATATACCTACTCCTAAACAAACAAAGAAGAATTTTCTAATGTAATTTGATATGGTGACTCTTAACGCTAAAAAAATATGTATTAAAATTTTTTTCATGTGTTCAGGGAAGGCAAAAGATACATAAACTGCATTGTACAATTTAATTACACAGTTTGATAAGACACTTATATCCCCATAACTATTTTTTTCTATTTCCTCAGAGGCAGTGGTGGTGGGGGTGGTGACGGAGGAGACACCTGGAGGTATTTATGTGAAGGGGAAGTGTTTTTTCTACCAGGAATCGGCAAAGACCTGGGCGACTCGAAAGAGAATTCCAGTTCACAATCTCTCAGTGGGGAGCCCCGGAGTGCTGGGGACGTGCTCGTAGAACTCCCGCATTCTCCCCCACAGCCAGAATCGTAAGCTTCTTCCTCGTCGTCCCTTTTCTTGGTGGGTACACACAGAGAACTGCCACCCAAAAAATTCTTTTTCGGTGGACTCCAAGAATTCGGAGGAGAGACTACGTATCTGGGTAACACAGGAATGGTTAGACGAGTCGGACTTTGGATAGGCAGTGAAGAATGGTTATTGGGGCCCTGGGATAAACGGCTGGGATCTGGAATCAAATAACCGTCGGGCGTTTTGCTGTTTCTGCGGGACCGGTCCATCTCGGGCGTTTTGTTCCCTGCGGTTTCAGGACTGAAAAGAAAATATTTAGAAACTAGAATTGTGGGAAGCGGGCTCATCTGGTAAAGACCATTGAATCAAAAGACAAATATGACTTACGTTCGAATCCCCGATCCAGTATCTAAAATTTCTCTTTTTACCATCACTTACATTCCTGACCCCTAATATTCTGATTTTCAATGCCTCCCCACGGTCACGTGCGTTCGCGAATGCCGTCCGTGTTTCGGTCCGCACCTCTTCAACCTAGTTATATTCAGTTCTAGACTTCTAACTTACGTCTCTGATGAAAATCGATCTTAGTGAGAGATCCATCAGGTCACAACAGTTACCTCTTAAAAGGTGAAAAAAAAACAAAAAAAAAAACAATTTTTCATATTTTGAGCGTACTAATCATAGATTGATGAGTTCAAAGCTACTTTCAGAAATTAAGTTAGCCCCTTCTGCCGCCCCCAACCGTCACTTGCAACCGCTTCCCCATCCCTCGCGAAAACGTCACTTGCTACCGCCCATCACATCTTTTAGACACTTAAGGACTTCACTTTTTCAGTGTGAAACTAATTCCTTTTCTGTATTATCAAATAAAGATTGAGGATCCTCAATAAACGAAAGAAAACGGGAGTCAGAGACATCATAGAAACTATCTAAAAAAAAAAAAAAACTCAAATGGCAATGGGCTGTTCATGTTGCGAGAATGAAAGACAACCGATGGACCTCACAATTCACAGCATGGATCCCCCAGAGACTACATGCGAAACCGAGGCCGACAAAAGACATGGAGAGAGGAACTAGACAAGTTGGGAAAATACTGGCCCTGTGACGCTCACGATAGAAAAATGTGGCGTATCCTGGGGAAGGTTTGTCCAACGACGAACGTTAAAAGACTGATGATTATGATGATGATTAGAGGTGGGTGCAACTATACTGTATGTTTGTCTTCCCAACAAATAACACAAATCATCGAATTGAATCTCACCTCTCTTCGCATGTTGTTCTTATGATTATTCCACTGTCCATCGTGGAATTCTGCGGTTCGTCAATCGCTTCGAGTTCAAGATAAGGATTCCTTCTGGCCATTAGTTGCTCAATAGAATGTCGCAGCGTCGAAAAGTCCGGCCGTAGGTTCGAGTTAGCATTCCAACATTGCAACATAAGGAGATACCTGAAAAGGGACCAAAATACACCTGTAATTAATGAGATGTTGGCAGTGTATCTCAAATAGGTGGGAACGAATAAAAAAATTGAGATCCGAAGTTCCAGAGGCTAAGTAGAAAAAAAAAGGGTGACCCTATCTTAGACGAAGGAGAGAAAAAAAAAAAGCTCCCTTTCTCAAACAAGAGGGGGGATACGTGTCCTCGTCCTGAAGGCGAATTAGAAAATAATTCGCCTGTCCCGAAGTAATGTGGTACAATCTGTCCCCGCCCCCAAGACAGAGGGAGAAAAATGATGCTCCGAGGCTGAGAAAAGGAAGGAAGGAAGGCTGGGGCATATAAAAGGGTGGGGAGACGAAGGAAAAAAAGAGGGCAAAGACAAGACACAGAGAAGAAATTAGCGGGTGGAGAAGTTACTCAGTCTCTTTATCATAGAAAAAAAAATGAAACGTTTTTGAGTGGGACAGACAGAGGTGGGGCAAGTGAAATTGTGCACCCAGTCTTTAATTCCATAGAAGAAGCGGGTAAGAAGAGAGTGAAATTACACTTACAATTTTTCATCACAGCGTTGCGGCCGTGAGAGGCGGTGTCCGTGCTCCAAAGAGTAATAAAGTTCCATCCCATTACAGCCTGGATAAGGGCAACTACCCAGCGATGTTATCTCCCAAAGAATTACACCGAACGACCATCTGAAATCAGAAACGAGGAAGATGACAGTCTGCGTTGAAAGGATGGAGGAAGATTTATAAAAGATTAGGCAACTGTCGTCCGCTGTAGAACTAGTTCAGCAGGTTTATCTCGCAGACCATTGCTAATAGAGGAAGAGTTTCACATGGAGTGTTGTACTATTCTCGCCGTGTGCTCGACTAAGCTAAGTTTCAAAATATCTTTACGCACATTGACATGCATAATAGCGTGGATAGTGGGCGTCGCCTGACGTCCGAAGATGGGCATGTAATAACATTTACAATAGGGAGGGGCACCTGTCACCCGGAGAGGTGCACGGATTGACATTCTAGGCGGGGAGTATCGTAAAGTAAATGAGATTTCCCTGTTTTTTTGTTTTTGTTTTTTTACAATCCTAGACAATGGGGTCATAGAATGAAATTTACAGGAATTAGTCCACATTATATAACTGAACAGGAAAGATGCTACTACTTTTTATGCTATAGTTTATGATCGATTGTTCTATGAAAGTGTGAAAAAGAATAATTTATTTTATGTTTCATTCCAACAGAACAGTTTTGTTCAAGTAGACATTTTAAATTGGGTCATGGTGTCTTAATTGTCTTTTTTGTTATATAGTCTAGGGGTCCTTAGGTCCTATTTATATATTGTGTCTAAATTCGCCAGTTTTACACAAAAAAATATATTCATACGTGTTCAAAGATATGGTAAAATCTGAATACTAATAAATATATACTGGGACAAACGAGACTCATGATTTTTTTTTCAAAGTATGAAAAATTCAGGTATCAAGTACGTTAGGATGTTAGTCTTGCAATCAATGAACCAGATATTATGAAAAGATTTACTTCTAAATAGAATAAATGAAATATTCAGCGAAGATGCGAAGGAGAATGAGAAACAATTTGTTGCTTACACGTCGCTTTTTACTGTGAAAATCAAATCCTTTAGAGTCTCTAAAGCCATCCATTTGTAAGGCAGTTTCTGTCGGGTGCTGGGCAAATATAGATTGCTCTCGTACACGTCTCTTGCCAAACCAAAATCGGAAATCTTTACTAGATTTGGAGAGGCCAAAAGGATATTCCGAGCTGCAAGGTCTCTGTGCACAATCTTTTGGCCAGAGAGATATTCCTGAAAAGAATAGTATTGAATCTTTTGAGACGGAGAAACAAAAATCACGTTTTAGAATGTGGAAAAAAAAAGTAGAGTCCTCCCTCAATCTTTTCAGGTTCTTTTGTACGTTCAACGCCAAGGGACGTTCATTATATAACATCCTTTTTTGAAAATCGTATCTTGCCTTCATTTTGTCCGCAGCAAACCACTATGACTAAGATTCCTGCTTTCCAGTCTCTTGGGGATCCCCATTGTTCTATTCTCGGCCTACGCAAGTCAACGAAAAGAAAAAGAACTCTTGGTGCTGAGAGTGTAGAGATATTTCAGAGAAAAAGTTTTCCATGTGAGATAAGCCTTGAATTTTTAATAAAGTCCGTAAAAAGGAAATCATTTGAATGAATGCTGATAAGAGGCTGGGGGGGGTGCTAGCGTACTCTGAAATATTAAACCAACTAAACCTAGAGACCCTGGAGTTCAATAGGAAACGAGTTGCCCTAGTGAAAGTCTATAAAATCTGGAACAGCATACCTATAGTCGATAAAGGCATTCATTGCTCAAAATTCCCTGACAAGAAAATGCTGACTTCATCCATCAGAAATTCTGAAGCTAGAACTATGAACTTCAAATTCAAACTTCCACTGGTGTTAGAAAATATTTCTTCTCGGTAGAGAGTAACAATCGTGCGGTACAACTAGAGTTAAAAGATGGTCACAACCGAAAATATCAATATTTTCAAAAATAATTTCAATTCTGACGTTTGCCGTACCACATCTGACTGCAAGTTCCCATAATAGTTCGGTCCCACACTCAACATCAACTCAGCTGAAGTTGGTTCTATGATGCAATTAACTGTTGGCAAAAAGCCTGCCCGAAATGCACATTTGCGTGCAAGACGTTAAAACTAATGTTTGTTAGCAATGCCGTTGGTAGTTTTAGGGTTAAGTTTTAATCATTGTTTCTCGAACGATTCTAACAAGTATCATCATAATTGTTTGGGTCATTAGATTTTAATCGTCATGATCTTCGGCATGCATCAGCTTGGTATAGCCTAGTACTTTTTTATTCTCCTTGTAGAAAGAATAAAGAAGGATTTTTAAATCATTCAGTTTTCATCGGGCCATTTTTTTTCTTCATTCGATCGGACTAGCAAGATTTCTCGTAAACATTTGTTTTGATTACTCATTAGCTGTCATTTAAACATTGCTTTTATAGGCCTCATTGAAATTTAAATTCTCACCTCTTGAAGAAAGAAATCTTATCAGAAGACCTGAAAAGATCGAAGAAATTACTCAAATCTTTGCCAAAATGTTTTCTTGAATTTAAGGACATAAATTGAAAACATCGAACCGTCTAGCATTGGCAAACAAGATTATCCATTTGACGTCTCTTCTATCTTCTCTCAGACGGAACGTACATCCCTACCGAGTATTGATTCTCAGTATTTCCCTATGGTAGAAATTCAATTATGACAAACACAAAATAACCCAATGCAAAAAAGGTACAAAAACACAGACAGACTAAATAAAATACATAAATCACCCACAAAAAACAAAGAAGAAACTCACCATTCCTATTGCGATTTGTCGAGCATATGATAACATTGTTAGTGGACTTAATTCTTGTGAACCTGCATATGAAAAGAAAAAAAGAAAAGATTATTTAACCTCATTTTAAATTCTGAGTCAGAAAATAAAGATAGAAAAAAAGTTGACAGTCGAGACTGAAAGATACAGTATTTTCCAGCATATAGGACGCATCCTAAAATAAAGATGAATCGTATTGGAAAATAAATTTGAGGGGAAACTTTCTAGACCTTAGCCCGGACCCAAAGAGTCGTAAATCCCAATCTTGACTCTTTACCGTGCGGAGAGCCGGATTTCTTCAAGCGAGTCTTACATCGCGCATGATATTATGGTATATAGTTTTCTGTCCTGAAAACTAGAATTAGTTTGTGATCTTATCAAGAACATACTTGAAATCTTTGTAACTGGACTTTATCAAAGACCTCTGGTACCTATCCCGATTAGTAACCAATATGAGGACACTAAAGTCACAATGGCTTGCTGGTTGTATCATTACGACTCCAGGTGCCACTTTTTTTTCTTTTAATTTCACATTCACTTTGGGGTATTGCGTACAGGCTTGGGGTATTGCGTACAGGCTTGGGGTATTGCGTACAGGCTTGGGGTATTGCGTACAGGCTTGGGCTGAATCTCACACACTAGAGAGAAAATTTACCAGAATAATAAGTAGCATGAGAGTTTCAAGTTTTAAGGATAGACTGGAAGAGTTAGGCATTTCTACATAGTTTGAGGAGGGTAAGAAGAGAATTGAAACTAATTGAAAGATAATACCTTCAGATTTAGAAAAAAAATGATAAAGTAATTTAGACGGTTATCAGATTAAATATATATAGAATTTAAGAAAAATGGATAAAATAAAAATTTTCTGGTAAGATTGTAGATTGTTTTTTAGTCTTACATTTTTATAACTTGAATAGATATATTATGTTGAATAAGTATTTATTGATGTAAATTGTTTAAGGAGATGTCTGTAGAAGCATTTTAAATAAAAAGGTATTTGAAAGAAAAAATGAAAATATGAAAATTACTTGGTTCAGGATTATTCACCCCACTTGGCACGTTCCTGTAGCCTTCTTCAAAACTATCGTTCATGTCCTGAAAACGTCAAGAAAAAGGTTTTGATAATCACTTCATAAGAAATTCATGATTTGGACATAGACCTTCCTTAGGATTCGCTACACTTCTCTATCATGAGCGTTGCGGAGCCAGTACTTTCTGAATTCGTCTATCTTGTCTCTCAATCTAATATTCTGCCGGCCTTGTTTGTGCATGTGATCTTGGGGCATCCACGTCACGAGTTGCGATGTCCATCGGTTGACCGCCATTCTTGCAATATGGCCAGCGCACTGCCATTTGAGATTTTTAATGAATTCTATGATGTCCCTGACTCTCGTCTCATCCTGGATGTACTGTGCTGTCTTGTGGTCTTTCCATGTGAGGCCCAGCACAATTCTTTCATGTGAACGTTGCATGGTTCTCAATTTGAGGATCTGTCTCTTGGTTAGGGTGTATAAATGTATTTATTTATCAGAATGGAATAAGCCTGTAAGTATTTGTTATCAATTTCCGTTGATTTGCAAGACTCATCAGTCTGGCTTAGTCGGTGAGAGAGCCGTGATTTCAAACCACAGAAGGGAGACGTTAATTTTATATATCGATTCATTTTAACATCATGAGACAGACATATGGCGGGGGTGAGGTTTTTGTTATGGTAGAAGAGCAGAGTCAACCCCACCCTTTGACTCGGGCTGGAGTTTTGACAAAATATTTTGAATAATCCTATCAAATATCGCTAGACAAATGTCGGTGGGGTGCTTACTGTATTCGACAGTCACAGTGCAACAATGATACTGACAATGTACAAAGCAATGAGAAATAGGGTGCCCCCCCTCTTGTCACCCTCAAAAATCAGAGACATCCGAGTCTTTGAAGGTGTGTAGAGACACTTTACCAGCAGAGTCAACGGCTACATAGATATGTCCCGAGAAAGACTACGTAAACCGAACCTCTTGTCCCTACAGGGAGAATACTATATTATTGTAATGATATTCAAGACTTGCAGAGGATGTACCCAACGACCTGAACATCGTTTCTCCTCAGTGAACGAACAGGTATTCGCGCCACTATTCCAGCTCATAGTCCAGGCAGCACCACAAAAAGGTCCAATCCGAATATGTGTCGATTACAGTGTGCTTGGACCAAACATTTGGAACTGTATTCCTGTAGAAACAACCTTAACAGAACTGGTGAGTTTCAAGACTTCTTTGGGAAAATTCTTTGAGCAGGTCCCACCCAGACAACCCACCGACACCTGGATACACATCTGTAAACAACAACAGCAAACTATAGTATACTGGACGTTGCCGACATTCATGGAGATGACTTTGAGGAGCCCACCTCTGCAAAGCTAAAGCTAAGCTAAAAGCTACTTTCATTAAATCGAATCCTAACCGAATTCGGTCTAAATAATTGGTTACAAAACCTAAAATCGAAGTAGGCCATTTGAAAGATGGACATTGAAAATCGATTGTTTACCTTTGGTCGGAATGTCCGAAGATAATTCTGCAAGTCTCCCACCGGACAGTATTCCAAAATCAATGCGGGGTTCTCGTCGTCGAAATGGCAGTAACCGACCATGTTGACCACGTGGCGGTTTCGACCGATGTCTTTCATGGCTTCTATTTCCAGCAATAACATTTTTCGATCGTCTATTGAGGCATTTGCTGGGGAACAATAGAAAAGAATTAAAAATAAAAGGTTTCCATATTGTTGGTTCTCATTGATCCTTTAGAAAGATTTAGAAAAAACAATTCAACACCAAGCAAAGACTTCTCTAACTGATAGAGGCTTTACAGGAAATGTACGAAAGAAAAAAGGTCATGAGCCAATGCTTTCAGATAGTGAGGGCAACGCTACGTACACAAGTGCACAAAAACAAGTGTGCACACAATACGAAAAAAAAAATCTGATACCCACACGAGAATATCCATCCCTAAAAAAATCCCAGAGACCCACGAAAGAAAAAACAACACACACATACTTAAACATACAAAAAAAAAACACCCACGAAGAAAAACTCACGAGAAGACCCTCACACATGAGAAAAAGGAATACCCAAGAGAAAAAAAAAACAAAAAAAACAAAAAAAAAAAAACAAAGATTTACCTAAACTTGTTGCTTTGAAGTGCAAACATTGTACATCTTACTAATCTATTTAAAAGAAATAAAAAAATGGAATAAAGTAAACGCTGCTTCGTCGACCTACCTTTAAGTGTTTTTACAGCTACGGTTTTCTTGCAAAAAGTTCCAGAAGGAGTTGTGATGGCATAAGCGGCCTTTAAAACTTTTCCGAATGCCCCTTCACCGAGGACTTCGAGCAGGCGTAAATGGTCCTTATTTATCTCGAATCTGTCTTGTGGACTAAACGGTCGCGGTAGAGGGACTCTAGATTCTACGGAATTGATATCCGGTACCTGAAGTGGGGAAAAAATAGACAAAGAATACACACGTGATATCAGCATCCCTATTACAGAGAAGGGGGGGGGGCTTGAGAAAGATCTGAAAGGTGTACTATTCGGAGGAACGTTGTAATCAGGGATAGCTGATCCAATATAGAGTGAGTGGAGAGGCACACCAAATCCAGGAAAGAGAATGATATACAACAGTATTAAAAAAAATGATGCTCTGTCAAATTCGTCTGATTCCCTGGGGTCCATGGGTCCAATCTAGAGGTCTGGTAGGACGAATTATATACCCAGCGTGTAGGTGACGGTTATAAGTTCTGGAATTCCCTGGGGACAGACACCGAACTTGATAGGTAAAAGAATGATGAATTGGCTCAACACAATCTTACTTTCATTTGGACTCGTGCCCTGAGCTCAGCTGAAACATGGAAGCTAACCAAAAGATTGACCCTCGAACTGAAGACCACGCACCGTGCACAAGAGAGAATCACAAAACTGTGCACTATATTAGAAAAAAACAGGAGTTGGGAATATCAAAGAATCCGTTAGGAAACCCAAATGGCAATGGGCTGGTCATGTTGCAAGAATGGCAGACAAATACTGGACATTACGACTCACAACATGGATTCCCAGAGATCATATGCGAAACTGTGACTGGCAAAATATACGATAGCGTTACGAATTAAAAACTTTTTGAAAATATTGGTTCCGATAGAGAGGTCTGGTGAATCCTGGGGAAGACAAAGGCTGCTGCTGCTGATGAAGCTCAGTAAATAAAGTAAGGTCGAGGTTGTCTGTTATCCGAAAGAGGTCAGTGTTCGTGCTCGAATAAAGCGTTGATTTTCGAGATAAACAGGCCATCTCCACGTGGAAGATCGTATTGTGCCAATCTTATTGATGATTCCATTTAACCTTGTGCTTTGCTAACGTAAGCCCAGTAAATATCAATAAGCGTAAAGAAAAAAAAAAGCACCACAATACTTACAGTTGAAACTGGCTTGGTTTCAGAATAAGATTTCATCTTTCTCTGGTATATAACAATGAGGAGGATTATAACAAATAGGATGAACGCCAGAATCCCGATTGGAACGGCTATGACCCACACGTCAAGCGATGAATCGTAAACTGAAATTCAAATTGGAGATACAAAGCTGTGAAAAGTATGTATCTATAAAGAACCCCGTTTGTCAGACTTATTGTAACAGTCATCAGCACCCCCTCAAAATACTTTTCTACCCACTATCATTTATCAAGTTAAATAACTTGATTCCCTCTCCCTTCCTAACCTCTTTTTAAACTACCCAATGATTTCTCATATATATGCCTTCGTGCTGTGTGTAGCAGCCACCAGTCGAGCCTGTTGCACATTTATAACCGTCGGCGAAGCAACTGGTCATGTTATGATAATCACATAAGACATCTTCGGTAATAAAATTACAAATAACTGACCCCTTTGGTGCCTTGTGTTAGAAAGCTGGTCTACAGAATCGCCCATGATTTCTGCTGTTCAGAAAGTTCAAAACTAATAAGATTAGCTATAACTGACTTTTTAGGACACCACAACGTGGGCTAATGATTAGCAAGCTATTCTAGGGGTCACTTATTACTGAGTTCGTTCCTCACTGGCTGTCCAACATTAGCTTAGAAATTGCTCTTCTAGAGATGATTATCAAATCACTGTTGAAAGACTGATTTTACTTATAGATATAAGTACGTTAATGAAAACTTATATCCGGAGCGAAAGATCCTAAAAGTGTAATAAATGATGATTTAGTAGTTTATTTAACTGTACAGGGAGCTCATATCGGTCACCTAAAGTTTCGGGAGGTCGGGGCCTTAACTTATCAAAGATTTTAATCAAGTGTTCTTATTTAATCGGATGTTTGTTTTCACAGAAAATAAGTGATCTCTTGCTTAGATTCATTCAACGAAAACCGTTAAGCTGAAACGATTCGGTTCTTGAAGGTAAAGGTTGCGGCATTACAAAATGTAACTTCACAAACTCGGATTTATTGACTCAAAAAAGGGATCATATTTCATTTGTGTCGATATTTCTCTTGGGAACTTCAACCCAAATTCATAAAATCACTTTAAAAAGAAAATATATACCATCTCTACATCTAACATAACAGGGTACAGTCGAATTTCTAAAAAAAAAAAAAAAAAAAAAATGGACATCGCAGTCTTTATTGAGGGATGGGGCATAAAGTATGGAATTGAAAGGATGGGTCACGTGACGTAACGTAGGGACTTAGACCAGGGGTATTATGTACCCATTGTAAGAACTTAATCATAAAAAATGAACAGTACACAGTTATGCAAGTGCACATAGTAAATAAAGTAAGAATACGATCATTTGAGTGAAAAAAGTTCATAAATTTCTGCAAATCCTATATTATGGACCATTATATGACATGTATGGACCAGCCTTGTCCCATGTTACCATTAAGATGGTCCATATTGGGAACCCTATCAAAAAAAAAAAAAAAAAAAAACTATGTTTAAGAGGGTAGTGCTACGGACACAAAATGTACCAAATAGTAAATTTATCTCATATTTAAAAAGTTGTATTAGGCCGAGTAATTGATTCTTTTATTATTGCATGGTGAAACAGAAGAGAGCAACATGGATTACCACTCAGCTGTGGACACTGAAGAATGGTCGAGAGAGAAGCAGTAAGAATACATCATATGCCAAAGTCTTCAATAAGAAATCATTTAGGTGAGAATATTCCAAGTAAACGATACGGACCTCTTACAGTATTTACTACAGAAGAATTGATTCAAAGGATCTTCAAGTATGCAGATCATGGACTACCTGTAACCATGAAGATGCTCAGTTGATATGCTTAGTAGTTTGTCTTGAAAACAAAAAGAACAGGTTCAAGACGACTTTGAAAGGAACAGGACAACATTGGTGGACCATTTTCCTAAAAAGTAGTCCAGCAATATCATAAGATTACATTAAAGTGACATAACTGTATATACACAGGTTTTCCCCTCATATTCGTAGAGGGTTTTCAGGGAAACCTTTGTAACCCGAAGAGACGTAAAGCAAAGAAGCAGTTACAATTGATTTATATGGGGGAAATTCTTGAGCATTCTCAGACCAAAATATAACCTATCCAGTTTTATGCTAAGTGTAACACCCTCACGAGCTCTCTTAGGCTTTTCTGATACCCTGGGATACATCTTGCTAATGGATGCACAAGATAAATCAAGATGAAGCGTAGATGCTCACAGACAAACTTGAAAACTTGGATGGTTTGAGATCTTCCATCAAAAGGAAGTGTTGCAATGCGAAATTTCGAAAATCATGTATGAAAGTGGATTATCACTGTTTATGAACTACGGGAAGTAACTCTGCAGTTTCTTGTGAAGAGATATTGCAGACGACCATTAAACAAACTGGATGTCGTTTTAGTTGAATTGCCATTGTATGATAAGCCAGATTCTGCTATATGGATGAAAGCACTTCGTTTTTATCCTTTACCACCAACACAGTGTTAGGTAAACGTCTCATGGTGAAAATCTAACTGTAGTCGACTGTACAAGCGCCATTTGAAACGCAACTCCGCCAATGATAATTTTCAAAAGCAAAGAGGAAAGATTACTATACTGGAATACCAACTGGATCTGCAGTTGAATTTACTGCAAAAGGCTTTATGACACCAGAAGTCTTCATTAAATGCTTACAAAACTTCAGCCAACATGAAAATCAATGACAGCACCATCTATGGTCAACAGAACTAAGTGTTACATTACACATGTAGCTGAAGCGGAAGAATTAGACATCGTGAAATATCTTTTGAGCAATTTAACACATGAATAAGTTACGTCTCAAGTTTTGAAAAAACAACCTCACGGGAAGTGGAGAAATCAATGTTCGGAAATCCAAATTACAATTAGATCTGGGTTTCGTGTTGCCGGTATTTATCCATTCGACAGAGGTATTCAACCTGAAGCTGCATGTGCTCTAAGCGAGATGACCGACATGGATCTAGAATCTCGACCCGGTATCTTCATTCAAATCATGCCATCCCCCAAGAGCGGCTGCACCTAAGGTTACAAATTGGAAGAAAGCTGAACTACAAGGCTTGGGTGTTCACTACAGATCTACTGGGAAGTGCTCTAAAGAAGGAGTTTGATACAAAGAACATCAAGTAATGTGAGGAGCAGTCAGTTCAGTGATTCAAGTTTTAGGTTGAAGTATTATGGTTTCAAATGTTTGGTTCAAGATTTCATAAGTTACATGATTCATATATTGAAATGATTTTAGTAAGGAAAACTTCATAGCAATCTTGTAATCATGTAGTAAACACGAGTAGCTTATCGAAAACTGCCGAGCGAAAATACAGGTATTCTGTCTCATTGTTCAATGGTTAACCTTGATTGAACTGTAGATTCTGAAATATACAATTAAGCAGGCAAAACTAAGTTCCAAAAACGAATTATTTGATAAAATATTCCACATTGATATAGAATGTCTGGTACACTCAGTTCCGATCTTCGTTTGCCCAATAACAATGTAAAAAGCTGGTTCATATTGAAAAACTACCTGGTCCATATAACCTGTCACATTTTTCTCCACTAAAAATGAACATTTTCTTAAAAAGGTCCTCTGGAGAAATTTGGAATTGGCCAAAACAGAAAAGTTTTTCCTTCAGATGACTACCTAATGAAATCGGCTGTGTTTTTCAAAACTTTGAATTACATTGAATTAACTATAAGCAATTGTTCCTAGGTGGTCAATACTTAGACCCAAGACAATATGGGGGGGGGAGACCACACATCGGCATAATTTAGTTAAGGTAATATTGGCTAAGTATATATTCTTTAAAAAGCGATTTTATGAATAAGGATAAAAGCTCCTAATAAAATAAAATTTAAAAAAAACAACATGAATAAAGTATATGGGTACAAGTTTGAGTCAATGAACCAAATTTTTTAAGTTACACTTTATGATACTGAAACACTTACATCTAAAGAGGGGAAATATTATTAAGTGGCGATTAGAGATGAGTGACAACTGGCAAAGAACCACTGTACATCGTAATACTCCCGATAAATAAGGCCCCTCGACTGATAGCTTGAATAAATTCATTCTATAAAATGTTTCAAGTTTTCAAACTCCCAAGACTTCAGGTAGCTGATATTATGGAATAGGCTGATGGGAAAAACAAAACCCCTCATTTGAAGAGTTTTGATATCGACCACTTTTTTTAACGAGATTTACCGAACTGGAATCAATACTAACAACCCAAAAGCGTTTACACTTTATATTCTACTCTATTAAGTTATGGGTTTGGCGAGACTTCTAAAATCCATATATAGTAACAAATTGGCGTTATGCCAAAATGGTCCATAAGCGCCCCCGATTTGTTAATATCTAAAAGTTGTAAACGTATTAAAAACATCCAAAATTTAAAGAATGCTATTACAAGATTTTTTTTTATTGCGATTTGACACGCCAGCCATGCACGCACATCACCTCAGGTATTACCAAAATTTGAAACTGGGAGGTCAACGTTCTATATCTAAGTTTAATGAGAGATCAGATGACATTTTAAGTCAGGGTCGGAGGTCAACCTAATAAGCTATTTAGAAAGTAAACTGACCTGTAGACTGGCTGGTTACGAAAGGTTCCATTGTTTTGGTCAATTTAGTTGAAACTGTAAAGAAGAGAAAGAAAAAAGACTGAAAATACTGTATCGTTTCATGATTATCAATATTTTTCGACTATTTACCTCCATATTGAATGCTGTTGCCCAGGTCGGGTTCCCCTCAGCATCGAGTAAATAATTCAACAGTGCGGATCAAGAAAAAGGAAAAAGAAAAAAAAAATTCTGGTGAGAATCGAACACACGACCTTCTATGCCGGGGGAGGGTGGCTCGCTTTACGTACAACCGTTCTGACTAATGATTTAAAAAGCTTCATCTTGTGAAAATTAAACTCAACAACCAGTTAATCATGGCGCAGAAGAAATCGCGATGGGGAATGAATTCAAGCGTTTGATTTGGAATTGCACTTTCCAGAGAGTTCCAGTGATTCAGTAGTAAGAACAGTCGCGCGTTAAGTGATCCATCATGGGTCGTTATTTCGATTTTTACCTGAAACTTATTCTTCATCCCGACCAGGGCTGTTAATTTATTTACTCGCAGGTGGGAAAGTAGCCAGCGTTTAGTTGTGATAAGATAAGAAAAGATAAAAATTTTAAAAACAATTAAGTTGCAGGTAAATAGTAGCAGAAAATCAATGTACAGTACTTTGGTAAAAGATAAATAAAATCTGATTACTGTGTCGTTTGTACAACAATTGCAAATAATGTTTTAAGTAAGCAAAACCAAAAACTCATGTGTCGTACGACATGGGGATAACTATAGGAATGAAAGTCACCATTAGTTAATTTTAGAGAAAATTAGATATATTTGAAATTCTGGGATCATTTTTTCTTTGTCGGTTCAAATACGATATTATGATCATTAATTTAATTTTAATTTTCAACTCGTGGCGATTCGAACACTAAACAACACTCACATTTTCAATTTTTTGTTTTCAAAAAAAAAAAAAAAAAAAAAAAAAAAAAAAAGATGATCTTAAGATAATGTTTTATAATGAAATTAACCAGTGTTTCTGTAATTTCTAGATACTTGAAGGAAGCAGTTTAAAATATCTATGGGCATTGCCATCGGAGGAAGTATTTTCTAAAACGACAATATCCATTGCACTTTGCAGACAAATTGTGATGAGGCAAATTCTATAAGCTAATAGAGCAGACTCCGGTTATTGCGGCACCCTCGAGGATGTGAGGGTGCCGTTTTCACGAATTTGCAGTTTCAACAGATGGATTTCATACGAAGTGTATCAATGACGAGAAACAAAAAACAATTAATGGACAAAAATTGCTTTTTTTTTTTTTTTTTTTTTTTTTAAAATCACTGTTGCTGCAAACTAACCTCTGGAAATTGTCGTGCGAGATTATCGGGAAAAATATGAAAAACCGTGCCGTCGAAACAAAGAATATCGCTATTTTTTTTTTAATGTTCCTCTTGAAATGGGAGAGAAACCATTGTTTGTGTGTGTGTGTGTGTGTGTGTGTGTGTGTCTTACAAACAGTATATTCATTCTCGTTAGTTTGGTTTTGCCTTTACAGGAAGGCCTTGGTAAGTGCAGTTGATTTGTTCCGGAATTTCCGTAATGTTCGAAACTGCAAAGTTCAAGGTCTATTTTTATAATCTAATACGTTTTCCTTTTCAGCTTATTTGGTTAATACTTTTTCCTTCATTTTTATTTGGTTGGTGCAAAAATAAATCGCAGTTTTTCAACTTTGAAAGCGGTTTATCTCAAAAGTTATCAATCGGAATAAGAATCAATATTTTTTTGCCAACTAGAAACAAGTCCATTTATTCAGGAAGCCTAGAATCCTAAGGTTCTGGAACCGATGAATTTTTAGAGGGTATACGTTTAGGGCTACTACCTGGTTGTTGAAAACCTTCCCTTGCAGGAAGTGGTCGAAGTGCCCTAAAAAGAGGTTGTTGGAAAAAAGGTCCAGTGAGTGAGCTTGGTTCATTCAATTTCTGCAGGGACATTGACGCTCTATTTTGCTTTTAATTCAGGGTCATTCGCGCGACATACCAAAATCTCTTGCTCTTTCCAACCGATTGTACATGTCCAATAACTATTGGAGAGTCAACATTTAGCTCCTCTGCAAACTCTCGAGTTGTTTTGCATCAGTCTGCTTCGATAACGGCCTTCAGTTGGATAGATTCAATCATGAAAGGACGTCTACATCTTCAAGGCTTTTGTCTCAGTTTCGAGACTTTTGGAATCCATGTTGAGCTGTACGTTCGTTGACGGTCACTGACCAAATACTTGGATGGTATTGCTAGCAGTTTCCGATACTTTCTGTCCCGAGTTCAAATCGGGATAACAAAATTACTCAAAATTGTTTTGCTTCTTTCAATTTTCGATATGACAACCTCAAATGAACCAGAATAAATATTCAAAAGAATGTTCAGCTTGAATAGATAGAATGAAATCTACTTTAAAGGGGATATATTCAATGAACACAGTTAAATAGTTTGTACAAAAAAAAAAAAAAAAAAAAAGCATCAAAATTTAAAGTAAAAACCGTATCAACTTTTTACACTAGACTAATAGTTACATTAATCCTTACAACAATAATTTAAGAGCACTACACCAAAACTGCACTAATCAAAGTGTTCCTGAAGATGATACTAATCTTCTCCATAGATTCATTCTTTGGCAAGAGATCACATAGGAATCTTATTCTATTCCAGTGACAATTCTAGTTTTGCGCTTATCTCTAAAGGTAACACAAGAATTGTCAACTAATAGGAGTATTGATAGAATAGGGCTATAATATGAATACTGCCTTATGACCCAATGAATATGTAATGATTAAGAAAATGAGTTTAAACTTAGTTGAACATTATATAGAGAAGTAGCGAGTTTGATCCGCCCTCGGTGTCGAACTTTAACCTGACCTTGTGTAGGGATTCAGTTCAGCAAATAAATTGTTGCATCAAATTGGCTCCGTAATTTATTTTGAGTAAATAGTAATTATTCCTCTCGACCAGACATTCTCAATCATTCTTTTGGCAACGGTCCCCGTAGAAGCTCTTTCCGGATTCCAGGTGCGCCTTATCAAACAGGGAAGCAACTCCGATAGAAAATTCATATATTATTTCAGTCTCCACTGCAAATGAGCCAGGACCCTTGAGGGCCACATGACCAGTTGAAAATGGCTCCAGGCCACTGGCACTAGGCTTAGCATGGCACAAAAAACACAAATACGGGGGCGCACTGTCAGGATCTAACTCATTAACAAATGCCTCTTCAATGATGAGCCTGTCCCATAAGAAAATCTGTTCATCTCTGAAATCATTAAGTGTTTCCCCGTGTCTCGCCAGACAACCAGCACATCTCGAAATTGCTCAAAGAGATAAAAAGCCTCATTTTCGATCTTTTTTTTCCTCTTTGGGGGAACCAATTCGCCCCCATGAGTTCTCCGAATTTGAGGTTAGTATCCCTTATGTATATAATTCACCTATTCCTAACCACATAATCCTTTCCTTTGTTCAATGCACTGCGTCCAGATTGAGTATTGAAAACAGAAAAAAAAATTCATATCAGATACAGACATATTCAATCCATTAATGTATAAAAGTCTAAAGCGAAGTAGAGGGTTAGTGGAGTATTGGCAGAGTCAGTGGGCAACAATAAGTAAAGCAGAAGCCTTGGGCCACGTATACTGACTTCTAACAGTCGCTGCTAAAATATAACCGTAATAATTTCATTAGAATTTATCCATCCAAATCTCCGTTTCGACTATCAGAAGAGCAAGTTCTCTTCAAGGGAAAAAATTCTGCTGACCAACAAGCCGTCCTGGAAAATATTCAAACTAATTATTACTGATGATGGGATGATGAAAGGGAAATTTCATTTGAATTTTGCAACAGCTATTAGTCTATCATATTCCGTTTTGTTAACAAATGGTTGGATGAAATTTAACAAAAATAAAAAAAAAACAAAAAACTAATACATTTATAAATGAGCACACAGTCTTTTATAATTCTGAGGAATTCTTGAGATTTTCAAAGCCACGAAACCTGGCAGTCGAATTACCATTCTATTAACATGGGTAAAAGCTTTATAGCGTGACCTCTATTTTCCTGAGCCAAATCAGATGTTATGTAACTAGATAAGATTACGCTTTAACAACTTAGACTTATTACGCTTATCACCATTCGAGGTCCGTCTGGAAACTATTCAACCATTTAATATCAACGAAGAAGCAGCCTACGTAGGGCAAAAGGTGCCTTAGTCCCCGGTAAAGACTTCTGCTGGGATGTCACACTGATCCCAGTGTCCCTTTTATTATCCCACCCCCTCCCCAAACAGTCTGCCGAGTCTTTTTCCGGGGGAGGTCACTGTCACATTCTTAATCTTGTCCACGGCGTTTCAACGGCGATTTTTACTTTTAGGGAAAAGCCAGGAGACGCTGTGAGCGAATAAATGAAAATACAGGCTTCTTCAACAATCCGAGAACATGCACTTTTTTCCATAAGAGAAAAAAGGTAGCGTTATGCAAACTTTCCAAGAGCAGGGGGGCTACATGTAAAGCTTAGTAGTGTCCAGTAATATTTTACAAGTACCAGAATGTCTGCAGATTTGAGATTCTTCCTATCGTTACAAATAATTTGCACCACTAGATTGTCAACATTTTAGGGGGGGGGGTAAGGAGTCACATTGAATGTTATCTTTGATAGCGAAACTAAATATGAGCGTCTTCTGCACAGTACCACAATGCAGTAAGCGAGTTTTGTGCGTTACCCTAATTATTTATATCGTCTTAAATGGAATAGATGCATCAGAAGCAATACGCTAAATGCCACAAGACGCCCATGCGCGTAATGTGGCAGTGGTCGTGTTTAACCCCCAACAGGATATCATTTACTACAACTGCCATTATTCTCCATCCACAGTAAGAAAAAAAAATATGAACAAATGTTTAGGTTTATATTAATTTTTATTTAGTAAAATAATTCTGAATACATTTTGTACAAAGTGTCCACAGTGTGTTATTCATTGAAAGCTAACTCCTGTCCCAAACACAGTATTGCCATCACACGCTAAATATCTTTTAAGATTCAAAGACCTGGCATTTCTCAGGAGTCTGCCTTAAATTTGAGATTAATATTTTATAACATCAAAATAAATATAGAATCTCTCTAGAGAAAAATAGTATCACCAACTTTTTTTTAATATAAAGTTATCATATTGAAGTAAGCTTTAAAGTGAAAAAAAGATTTATAAGGCCCAACTTTTTGCTTTCCAATTCTTTTTTGAAAGCTAAAGTTTGATTTGTAGGGCATTATTACATTTACATAAAGACATCATAAAAACTTAACATAATAACGCTATGTTTGGATAAGAAGAGTTATTCTCTCCATATAACTAAAATTAAACCCCAATTGGCGATAATAAGTGCCCTATAATGTTTTCCCATTCCCTCAAGATAAAAACGGGTAGGATTTCAACATCTATGACTCCAGTCCTAAGGACCATGTTGCTCAGTGGATGGTACGAGCACTAGAACCCTTTAAAGTTTCCCCACCCCCATATTTATAAAAAGAAAAGGCCGACAGGATTTCATATGATGAAAGAATCTTTGAAGAGTTTAGCAGCCAAGAAGTGTTTAAGAGTCCTCTCCAGCACAACCGCGGATATCGGCACACCGTCTTTAGAGAATTACCCGGCTACGAAATAGACGCAAAAGAGAAAAATAAGTTAAACTAAGTTTGGGTGATGCAGACAGAATGAGGATTTGGGGTAAAATTCATACGCTTAGAAGGCAAAAGGGAAAAAAACGCAATTAACAAAAGCAAACATTTCCAAATCTGACCGACATTCAAAACGTGATCACTTAAATGTATTAGCCACCATTTTTTCAGTATATAAGACGCACACGAAAAATCTGTTGATATTTAGCTTAGTCTAGCACAAGGCCAGAAGTGTGGATAGAACGTAGAATTTTAAGGCGAGAGGAGAGCATGATGAACACTGCTCGACCGCGAGGTACCAGATCTTGCGTCTGATATCGTAAGGGTCATGAATAAAGGTTTCCCGGCTATCCAAAAATAGTTTTCCTTTAGAAAAAAAAAAAAAGTCTGAAATTACGTAAAGCGAATAAGCAATTACTTTCATTTTATATGGGGAAATATCTGAACGTTCCTATACGATCATCCTTTTGAGGGTGTGTTAGGCTGAGTCGTTGGAGGTCGGGATGTGGTTACTGGAGACGAGGTGTAGGAGAGAGGAAAAGTGTGTCTGGCGCGCAGTTGAACACTATTTCTGCAGTTTATCGTACCCCCCCCCAAAAAAAAAATGAACTTCGTAAAGTGGGTGTTACTTGTAAATATAAATGTTAAAATGGCAGCTATTTGACAATATGGAGTATAGAGCGAGAATTTAAATGGTTGATTTGTGCCCATAACTTGATATTTACTAAGCTTAGTTTAGCCTGGAACAACGACAAATAGGAGAAAAGACTGATGCAACATTATTTTCTAAGAATCGATCACTGGTTATTGGCACCGATGAAGAACTTGTTTGATTTCCGTCTCTATGAATCAAACAGGAAAAGAGGCACAGGTAAAGCAAGACTATGTAAGGGTCTACATCACTACTATTGCCGAGGTCTCAGTAGTAGCACGGAAAACAATTCCACTACATAAAAGTATCTTTTTATAGAATAGAACAGATTTTTTTTTCTCGGTAGAAATTAGTTCCCTCATTGTTAAAAAAAAAAAGCAAACTATGGAAAAAAAAAAGTTCGAGATATAAGTATATATTGCAAACAATAAACATTAAAATATGTGAATGTTTTATCCATACGTAAATAACCCAGTCGTTTTTATGGGTGCTATACTAAAAGTAAAATAAAGACTAAGATTAGAATTCAAAAACCTGATTTTCATCGGGATCGAAACACAGAAACAGCGGCAAATACGCAACTTTCTCAACCATGAAGTACGTCACTTATATCTTGAGATTTACCAAATTTGGTTTAGTGCGGCACAAGACCAGGTAGAGGTTGACGGTTACGAGGAAGATTGTATTATGCCCAGGGCCTTAACTAATTTTCCACACACGAAAAATTTCTCACCCGAATTCGTAATCTTATCAAAAAACATTTCAGGGACATTAGTGAATAAATCTGATAAATATGATTTAAAAAAAAAAAAAAAAAAAAAAAAAAAAAAAAAATGGAGCCCTTTAAATATTAAAGGAATGGGATCAAAATTGAACAACACCACATCGTTAAGTGAGTAGGTTTCGCAAATTTGTCTGGGATCAAAGGTGAAATTTCTGGTCCCCGTAACATAGACAAGTTGAATAGGATTATAAAAATTTAGTAGGGATCTCTTACCACCTTCACTGGTAGCTGCCGAAATAGAGAAAGTTGGGGAGGGGGGTACGGAAAATTATCCATACATTATGATTAAAAGACTCAAAAGTAAGTAGCATCCCAAGAGGGAATTATGAAACCCCACCACCCATATATTCTCATTTTTATCACGTAAATTTAGCTGTAATTTGAGTTCTCCCCTGGAAAAAAATAATTTTACTTATTGAGGAAAGTGTGTGAGTGCAGAATTTAGATTTCTACTCTGAAAGATTAGAGCTTGGTTAAGTATATATATATATATATATATATATATATATATATATATATATATATAGCTCGTGTGTATTTATCAGATCAGATGAAATATGTGAGTCTCTCCCCCCCCCCCCCAGCATATCGTGTTCAGGTGATCAATTGAGAAATTAGAAAAAGGGGTGATCAGTGAATGAGTTTTTGCCTTTTGTTGGGAACTGCAATATCCAAATTTAAAACAAAAAAAAAAAAAAAAACACACAAAGGGCAGGCATAAAGTAAGGGAGAAATTTAGCAAAAACTTACATCGACAATAGACACCCCCCTCCCCATCAAAACTACATTTTCGAAGGGAATTTAAAAGAAAAGAACATTTTCCTTACTCACTGAAGGTTGTGTGCAAAATCTAACGTTTCTATGTAATTCTAACAGGCTGGGTGCAGTCCGGATTCTTATGTCAGAATACATGAATAAACTGAACACAACACTGAACCCGTGTCATCACAGCAAAACAATTCGAGACACCACCTTGAGTCTTATCTGGTCTTACTCAGCAGGTGGGGAATCATTACATATTTTCCACACAGTTACAATGGACATGATCCGGGGGTGGAGCCAGAAATTTGACAGAAGGGTGTCACAAAGTTATTTTTTTTTTTCCACATTTTTCAGCCTTGGGTTCTAGCATAGAACGCTGTTTGATCTACATAATCCTAAACCTTTTTTTAAAGTCACGAAAAAATATCACCAAATTCAACATGAATATAAAAAAATTGAAAAGACAAATTCGTGACGACTCACTTTTTGATAACTTTAGACGCACACATTGCAAACACGTGTATGGTAGCCTGTCCAGTACATTAGTTGGTGAGACGACAACTAAGAGACGGAAGATGCAAAATACACACACTTCACAAGCATATGCGTACACTTGCATTCACGTCAGTGTGGTATATATATGTGTGTGCATGTGCATGACTGTACGTACGTTGCATATGCGCGCAAGTTTATGTGTGTAAAAAAAGAAAAGTGACGTTTGTGTGTGGCATGTGAGCGTATGTATGCCCCCAGGGGTCCTACAAGAATTTTCCGAGGGGGTCTGCGAAACAATGACATTTTCGCAATATACTTAACAAGCATTCGCTACGTAAACAAGTCATTAGCAATAATTTACACTTTTGAAAATCTCTTATATATATATATATATATATATATATATATATATATATATATATATATATATATAAATAACTTATTTGAAGGAGTTCCAGAATATTTAGTTATCGAAGAGGGTTCCCCGAGAAATTACAGTTTGAAACAAACTGCTCTAATTTCACCGATCCTGACTTGTTTCTTCCGCAACTTTTATTACTATTTCTCATCTGGCGGTCCACAAAATTCCATTGAAATCAATCGAGAACTCTTGGAGACATTGTGTGGGCAGACATCTGTAATCAAGTTGGGGGGGGCCTACACGATATCTCCGGAAGTTCCACATGAAATTCAATAAAATATAAATAAATAAAATAAGATTGTAGAGGTAAGCTACGGGGGTAAGAAAGTTAAATTTCGAGATGGATCTGGAAATTTGTTTTGATATCCATTCTCTCTGTATTCGTTCACTTCTGTCTACACAGTATCTGCAGAAGTTCCCAATTATTTTAAATGAAAAATAAAAAGGAAGCAATTTAATCATGGGGTGGATCCAGGTATGTTTTTAAATATGATACATTTTTTGCGTATAAAATAAAAAACAATGATTGATTTTGCTCTTGTCTACTACATCTCCAAAAGTTTTCAATGGAATTTCGGGACGAGACAGTGGATGCAGTCATTTGATTTTTATTTTAGAAAGAAATCTTGCGTTTTGATATTTCATACATTTCTGTATTCACTTGTCGGTCTATGCGATATCTCCAAGAGTTCCTTATGAATTTCCATTGTAGGAAAAAGGCATTATATTCTGGAGTGGGCCCAGGAATTCTTTTCTGATTGAGATATTTTTGCGTTTCTTTTTCATATATCTGTATTCTTCGATCCTGCATGTCAACACGATATTTCCAAAAGTTCTTTAATAAAATTTCAAGAAATGCCAAGGCGCGTGGTTGAAGAAGAAAAGATAAAAAAAGTGCGAATAAGTTTTGGTTTATGAATTCACCCCGGTCTTTGCTCGCAAAGTCTGTAAAAGTTCTCCATGAATTCCTATGAAAATTTATTGAAGGGTGAAGCACGTTTTTAAAAAAAAAAAAAAATGCAAACCCTAGTTTGTTTTCGTTTTTTTTTTTAACCTGGCTGCAACACCGCTCACATAGGCTCAATGGGAAATATGCAATAACCTCAACCACGAGGCAACCTATTTGTACATACAGTTATTAAATTAAGAAAAAGAAAAGATACTTACTCATCACTTTCGCTGGTTCGCCGATCCCACCCTCGGAAATAGCGGACACAGAAATTAGGTAGTTCGAAGCAGGGTGCGTATCTCGCAGAAGGCAGCTCAAGTTGTGCTGAAATGTAATTTTCATTTTAATAGTTTATTCCAAGAAAAGTATTTAGTAAGTCAGTTTTAGGCAATGGAATCCTATCTAATTTAATATTTGAAAGAAAGAAAAAAAAAAAAAAAGAAAAGGAAAACTGAATAAATAGACTATAAATACTCTACCAAGACTGACCGCTGCAGGGTCAGGCCCTACACCTAATTCCTTGCATATATATGAAATTTTTATCGGTATTTGAGACTTGACTGTTTGACATCTGGTCGTGACTTTAAACCGTTGTAGGAAAAATGTCTATTTTATGTATCGGTGTGGTTTAACGTAACGCTACTGATTAACAGTGAAGCGTTTACTTCCCTAAATTGCGTTGAAAGAACAAAAACAAAAAGTCAACTCGAGGCTCCGACAAGAAAAAAAAAGTGACCATCTTCCTCGTCATTATTGGAGATTCCCCGTTAAACTTACGAAGGAAATTCATCAGAAGAGATATTGTGGTTAATACATATTGGTTCTCTTGGACTAGTATCTTTGTCGCACTGAGGAGCTTGAAGCAATTTTATTAGGTGATTTATTCTTAAATCAAGTATCCAAATTTTAAGGGTTTTTTCAAGTCTCAACTCAAGCTATTTTAATGTGAGATCAGACATCAAGTTTTAAGAGTTTCTATGGATAAATCTTCACTGTTAAGTTATAGTGATATCAGGTTATTCAACCAACGAGATCATTGTTCAAACAAATAGAAAAAATTCGCATATATGTCCGTTACATGTTTCGATACATGTATGTTGTTTATATGCGTGCATGAGATTTTTTTTTTTCATCCCTATTGATTTTTCGAAACAGATGGTTACTTTTGGGACACCCTGTATATTTTGGACATTCAAGAAGTATTTTTTAACAGTACAGAAATCAGTAGATTTGCTCGGATATATTGAAAGTCTCAAAATGTGATTTTCCAAATTCTTACCTTGTCAAGTTCTATAGATCCATTTTCCGGCTCTTCGAACGGCGCTTCCAGAATAGGCACTATCTTTTTCCATTTTAGGTAATATCCTAAAATATTATTATCCGGCGATACATGAGGAGGTGATTGCCAAATGACCAAGATATTTGAAGAATTTTCTGAAATGGACATCGTCCGGTAGTCTATCTCTTGAGGAGCTTCAGGGGCTTTAAATATATGGACAAAAAATACTTATAATATCCTGATAATCATGATGGATTTAAAAAGAGAGAGAGAGAGAAAATTTAAAGAGAAAATATTGCAGACGAAACTATGCTGAGGGCACCTGAAAAGAGAAACAATGCACCATTACAGTCTGGGACAAGTGTATCAGGACAGATCACCTGAAGGCGAAGAGTGACTAAACCCAGAAAACAGTTAATATCGCCCCTATAGAGAAAGATGGTAAGGCACATAATCTGTGAATGTACAAAAATGGCCCCGAAAAAGTTAAAAATAGGTACAATAGAGTTGCAACTTTCATAGAAACCCAACTCATCAGAATCTTGCCCGATATATGAAGTAACTGTTATGTCAGTTGAAGTTGTGCGTGGAACAGTTCCAAAGAGACTTGTAAAAACTTGGAAATACTAGGAATATTCTAAACCATTCAAACAACAGCATTACTAAAATCAGCAAAAGTTCTGAGGAGAGCAAAGTGGCGGTATTCCCCCCGCCCCGCTTCATGAAAGCTTGCTTCAAGCACCATCGTTTTCTCGAAAGAGTGCAATGATTGGGAACTTTTCCAGTGAGCATCAGTGATTTATCTAGATCTATTTCGTGTGTCAGATAGCAAGGTGTGTTGTAGGGAGCCAGCAAAGCTAAAGAGAGCCTGCAAGGGTGTAACACTTCTCAATACAGCTTTGATAGATTTAACGGGCCACCCATGAAAAAAAATTTACGGATATATTTTAATTTCGATGCAATGAATTTAATTCAGAAGAATATCGTTTCAAATGATGGGTAGGAAACTTATCTACAATTTTTTCGGTTCGAGTGGAAATGTCCATTGTTAACGGCAGAGAAACAGAAAGAAAAAAATAACCTCGTCCATTATTATCAACGAAGATTGCATAACATTATCCAACACATGTACAAACTCCCATTCTTATACAGCATCCGTTGCTGAGGCATTGGAAGGGCAGACGTCTCCTCAAGCGCAAAATCGAGATAAACTTTCGATCAATATCGTGCTAAAACGAAAATATTGATTCCCCCACCACAAAAGCCTTGTTTTGCCACCTGTACAATGGATTGTTTTTAAAAGTACGTATTTCAACCTTCGAAAGCAGACCTCAGCTTTCTAGAATCATTTCTGGACTAAGATTTAAATGAACTACAAAAGTCAGTTTGGGAACTTCCAAATTAATTTTTTGAAACATGATTTCACTTGAATACACCTATCAGAAATGGCCCGATGTATAGATTGACACGAAAAGCTATTTTATAAGCAATTTTTTTTATAATTCAAGTATCCTAATCTCAATTTTTTCAAAGGTTCAACTGATCACAGGCTATTAATGCGTGATCAGAATTTCTATGACAATTTTGGTTGGTTTTCATCTAGTGTTATTGAGATTCAGTTGATTTGTAAAATGTTTATGGTTGGTAGAGCAAACTCAACCTTCAAAAACGAAGTCCTATTCGTCCTAAAAAGAAGAGTATCTAACCAATGCATCCTCTTGATAGTCACTCATGGAGCTGAAACATGGAACCTAACCAAGAGACTAACCCTCAAACTGAGAATTATGCAACTTGCATATGAAAGAATAACCTAACATGGGGTGCAGGGGTTCGAGACAAAATCCATTGGGAAACTCAAATAGCAATGGGCTGGTCATGTCGCGAAAATGACAGACAAGCGATGGGAATCACGGGTCACAACGTTGATCTCAATGATCAAATGCGTAACCGACGCCGGCATAATACCATATCAAGAGACGAACCTAGACATAATATTGGCTCCGCAACGCCCATGATAGTGGTCTGGTGAATCCTTGGGGGGGGGGGTCAATGTTCAACGACGGACGATAAAAGACTGATATTGAAACATTTGAATCTTGTTATCACAGTGAATGTGCCATTTGGCCTAGATAACGTGAATTGAATAAAATGTTGGAGAAAAGTGGACTGCTGCAGGAATCGAACCTACAACTGATGGGGTAGCTGCTTCAACGTTGCGTTGCTCTTACCAACAAGCTGAACAGACTCCATGGCCCAAAAAACTGTTTTAATCCCAAATTCTCATTTTGTTTATTCACGGTCTATATCAGCTCTATTTGTTTCGTTCGACACGACAGAAGTATGGATTGCATTATATTGCACTGAAACCATTTGAAATAATCTCCCGTTATTACAGGATAAATGTATCATTTGGCCTTGGCAATGTAAACATGTGGTTTGAGCCAGTTTGGCAGACGATTTTAGCAGTTTCAGGACTGCACTGCGGTGTCTGTGCGCTTAGTATGGAGGAACTGTTTTGCCGAAGTTCCACTTCCGAACTTTCTCGTCCATGCTGAAAGGCATGACCTCGGAGGGATTCCTCCTTGCTAGTCGGTATTCCCAGACCGTCACTCATCTAGGTACTGCCTAAGCTAGACGTTGCTTAACCTCGGTGATAGTTCGAGAACCGATGTATCCAACGTGATTTGGCCATAATTATATATTTGGAGTTATATAAGCCATAAGAAAAGTTATTTCCTCTCTTTCTAATTAGAGAGTGAATTATTGAATTCGGGTTAAATATTCAAAACATCTGATCGGAATTTTATTTACATATATTGGAATTCGCTTGAGTGTTGAACTTTCATAAGCTTTAAACAAAATCTACAATTCATAGACTTCCGGGCATTTTGAATGACAAGGAAAGTTATGACAGTTGGTTAAGGTCACCACGTGGAGTGATAAGGGTGGGTAGTTCGATTCACAGAGTAATATTCCCCAGGGACTGCAACATCACAATGGTTTCTGGGTGTTCTATTTGAAAAATTCATGCCATATTCATTTCTGTTTAGCGATGTTAAAACCTAAACAATAAATGGCTCGATTTCAATCCTTGGCTTGCCGATTATATAATTGCATTATCATCTAGCAAAAAATTGAAGAAATTCATGTCCGTGCGTTATCACCGCGATTACTTGACAACTGGCGATTGTACAAAATTGACATCTGCCAGATGTGTTAGTCAACACACAAGGCTGTAATGTCGAGTTTGAAGTTGTTTGGCTCATCAGTTTTAGAGAAATCTTTTATTGAAAATAAAGATCAATAACCTATTTCAGTTTCTATTTATTACCTCCCCTGACTTTTGCTCTTTAGAATTATCTAGTTTTGATTAGAAGTATATAAATTGGCAATACTTCGAAGATGCAGTTCGTATGACGGACAGAAAGTTATTTCACATGACATTTATGGCAAACCGATCCTCACACCATAGAGTCTTGCCCCTTCCAATCATGTACAATAGGAACAGATACAGACTTGTTAGAGAAAAAAAAATTAACGAAATCTAATAATATAATATGCATATGCTCCATTTCAATAGCGGAATATTCCGGAAATACCTGTGACAGTAAACGATAGAATCACTTCATTTTTACCCCCCCCCCTGCCAGTCAAAAGTTCTGGGAATTTAAGGTGTCAAATAGCTTTCTCAAACAAAAAAAAAAAAAACAAAACAAAATACAGAGGTTCTTTATTTCCTAATAGAATGACTTCATATGTGATATGCTTAAGAATATTGAAAAATTGTCACCAGCACAGTGATATTCGTATGTGATTGTTTTCCTTCGAACTTGAAAATATATAACTTAGCGGTCTGGGCGAAGAATTTCCGTGTACATATTAGAGTCAAGAGCGACACCTGTCAAAAAAGGCTTAGTTTTCAATCGTAGTCTTGATGTCATAGGTAGCAGACGTTTTTTTTCTCCCCAGCCTATCTGTCGTTAAGTCGAGCGTTAACCCTAGCCATCACTCGGGATGAATTTGCCCGTTGTTCAGTTGGAAATAAGATTCCGAATTATCTTTCCTTATTGCGAAAGCAAAACTTGTAAAGATTAATTGACATTACCTATACTTTTGGGAGGTAGTCAAAAAATAACACTTATTACACAGGAAAAAACAATAAAATAAAAATAAAAAACTGATTGATCAATCCACAAGTTACCCAAACATTTGGGTAATACTTCATCGGGCAGACAAGGTGATTTTTGAAACTTTAAAAAGATATATTGTTCGATGTGCCATATTTCCCCGGTTCTGTTCCATTACCAGTCATCTTGACTTAGTTTTGTTACTGATTAGCTGAATCAAAAAGACTAACTGAGGTTGATCCAGAGCAAGATTCCATGCCACAGGATGAATCTCTAGAGGAGATTGGTATCAATGGAAATAACTGCAAAATTAAGCTTACAAGAATGATTATACTGCAGTTGATGGTAGGTTAGGATAAGGGAAAAGAAAAAAGAATGCTCCTCTTATTTAAAGAGAAGAATATTCGGGAAATACTGAGCCTACGGCATTATCTATTCTATTAATACGCTTGTCACGAACTCTGTTGGGTGTGAAAGTCAGACAACTATATTTGAATAAATTAGAATGGTACATGCTTGTATATTTTTAGATAAAATCATGGACGGACAATGAAAATTGGAAGGGATAAGGGAGAGAATGAGAAGATGCAGGCTTAGGGTGAGAGAAGACCAGAAGCATGAGAATGGATAATCTTTAAGATCCGTGGAATTTCCACGGGTTTTACAAACTGGACAAATACAAACTTATAGAATTGCCTCGTCTTTACATTCATTTGGCAAAGTGCTATGGATATTAATTGATACTTCCAAACAGCAACACCCATAAATATTCGGGTACTGCTTCATTCAAGCTTCAAGGAATTACTGAAACAATTGAGCAAATTTACTCATTAATTTCATGATAAAACATTCAAGATCATGAATATTTTTTCTGTAAATGTTATTCATTAAGGTTCGAATTACCAAGTGCCGTTAGCAATTTATCAAACTAATGACAATACATATTTTGTTTTTATTGCATAGGCGAAGATGATGTTCGAATTTCTAAAGGAGATAATCAGGAAATTCTGATGTCCATAGTGATCAAGGACTACAACGAGCTTAAGGGAGAACCATCTTTGCAGTTGGTAGGGGGATTTTTTTTTTACCTAATCAGTGTGTTACATACGGTCAAATTCAAGATTGCCGCTGTCTTTCTCCATCATTAAATTATCAGGGAAAATAACTTTTCCCTACCAAAATTGTTCTCTTGATTTAATACTCTAGGGGGACATCATTAAAACTTGTTTTAAATGAAAATCCTCAATTTTTATGGAGATGTTTGATAACTATTCAACCATATGCAGAGACTGGTTTATCTGCTGTCTGTAGAGCGCTTCTATAATTTAGAACTTTTTTTTAAAGCTAAAATGGCGCACAGTGAGGATGGGGAGACAAGAAAAAAAATGGCCTTAAGTGAAATTTCGGAAAGCTGTATACACCTGTACTCAGATACCGTTTTGCATAAAATCACAACCGGTAGGGGCACCCAGTGAGACGAGGATTCACTACATTTAGCGAATGACTGGTGGGACGAACTTGTGAACACGGACAATGATACGTGCCCATTCTGTTGCTTGTAAGTCAACGAGATTCCGTATAACACTTATGTCGACTATAAGTAACCTATGATTATATATTGTCTTTTTCGAGGTAAATGGACTATTTACCAAGTTTAGACTAGTATGGTACAGAACTAGAATCTGAAGGCGGTCAGTGACGATCGAACTCTCACTATTTGCAATAGCCTGGTTCGATAACCTTCGCTCCACGAGTAGTACTTATCAGGGTACGGGAAGGCTTCCCCCAAAAGTTTAGGTAATTAGAGGAGTGCAAACAAACCGAATGTAGTCAATACAAACTTTTTTGCCACTCCTATTTGTGAGCCAGGGCGCAAGCAGGGGGACAATTTCGAAGGTGACCGAGAAGAGTAGTTAAGGTATCATTTCCCGGCATCAAAAGACAATTATCCCCCTTTTCCACGAAATAAGTCTCCAAAATTCATCGTTTCTTACAGAGTGAAGGCTACTTCCATAGGCGTATTCGTTTTTTTTTTCATCCCGAAATTCTGCGAGTCAAACTGTGTTCGAAGCATCTTCGACGCCAGGAAATACAGGAAGTAGTTCCCCCCACCACCATAGTCAATTTTGGGAGACATCTTTCAGGTATGGCAATTTTACTTGGAGGAGTTCAAATTGAATTAACATGCTATCAGACGAATGGAGAGTTAGCAAACTTTCTTTGGGCTAATTTCGATCTATGGTGGGCGTGACCGTGGCCTTGTGTCAAACTAAGCCACTGGGAATGATATGTTCATTTATGTGTATGAGACAAATAGAAATGCTTTGGTCAGAATACTTACCACATTTTGTGTAATTGAAGCGTGTCAGTTCCAGGCAGGACTTGGTTACAAAAGTTAAGCGAGCTGGATCGCTATCACGATCGAAACGTCGACTTGTAGACACCAGAGAGACAGAATAACGCTCCGAAAAGGCGAGGTTTCTTAATGTATATTCCGGTTCCGGGCAGACCTGGGTGAAAAGCAAACTAAAGTCAATCGATTCTGAAGGATTACGGAACCAGTTACATTCTTTGGCATTTGTAACTAACGACAGGATTTAGATCATTTTGAAACAAAATATGATAGCGATATCTTTCCTCAAAGAAGCACAGAGTTTGTTTTAAGGACACTTGAATCGGCCACCTATCTTAGACGACACTGTCAATTTGCCCACGAAATACGGAATCTTTATGAATCATTTCATATAACCATTAGCCTGATAACTGCTTATCTTATCGACCGCCGATTTAACCACTATTGATATCAAATCTTTTGAATTTTAGTTTAGTTTACTAATTTTTCTAACTTTTGCAGCTTTTGGGAGGAATTTTCTAGGTCTATGAATTGTTGGCGATAATCTAGCCGAAACCCGATTCTGTAATCCCACATTGTCTCGAATATTTCACGGGTGGTAAGTGATGACAGCCGAAAATAACCTTTTCCCCCACTTATAATATTATTCACAATGGGTCAGCGTGTAGTTCCGTCGAACTGATCAAAACAGGCTGAACACAGTGATCTTGCCTGTTCTGCTTTTATGTTTATGGTAATTTTATATAATTCTAAACAGATACGTACTATTCATCAAAAGCGATCAATTCAGATTATATGAATATCAAAGATATGCAGCTATCGTAAGTATCTAAAAAAAATGTACGACGCAAAAACGAGATGTACTAATTGAAAATTGTCAGTTTTATCTGAAATAAAAATGCGGTGAATCTTTAAGCAAATTCAGATAATGTATAAACATTCTTTCATAATTCATTCAATTACTTATTTAGACTTTCAGGCAATGGGTAGATTCTTGCAGCGGAAAACTTTTGAAGGCTACTTTTCAGTGAAGAAGGGAAAAAAAATGGAAGATATCTTCAAAACCAATATCCAGGAAGTCTTTA
This sequence comes from Thysanoteuthis rhombus, assembly GCA_963457665.1. NCBI lineage: Eukaryota > Metazoa > Mollusca > Cephalopoda > Oegopsida > Thysanoteuthidae > Thysanoteuthis > Thysanoteuthis major. Next base: position 16,924,318 of record OY735214.1, on the reverse strand, counting down.
ATATAGCACAGTAATGTCATGATTGTAATTCATGATGAAGACCAATAATTCTTGCACTTGTAGCATGAAGATGCAAATCTTTGCCAAATGACTAGCATTGATAAAGTAACCACCACTCAAAACGAGAGAAAGTGCAACAGAATAAAGGAAGCAATGTTCAATTAAAAATATAGAAAAACGAGGTCTAAAGGCTGGAGCATCAACACTTAGTCTTGTCTCCATCTTTATCTACAGATAAAGAGGACTATAAACTATAAAGAAAACGGGAGTCTGAGACATAGAAACTATTAAAAAACTCAAATGGCAATGGGCAGGTCATGTTGCAAGAATGAAAGACAACCGAAGGACATCACGACTCACAACATGGATCCCCAGAGATCACATAAGAAACCGAGGCAGATAGAACACACGAGGGAGAGATGAACTAGATAAATTCAGGAAATACTGGCTCCGCGACACCCATGATAGAGAATTGTGGCGAATCCTAGGAAAGGTCTTTACCCAACGACACACCTTAAGACTCCTGATGATGATGAGCCCCCTTTGCAAGGGTCTCAATTGGGGTTAGGAAAACGTTCAAGTTCCAACAGTAACCGAGGCACTGGATCGTACCAATCTATCAGATCGGAGTGATGCTTCGTAAGTGGAGCTGTAGCACAAAACCTTGGGTCATATTCTGTGTTACCGACATGCTCTCAAAGCTCTATTCGTCGTCGAAGAGAAAGTAGAGAAAGAGCGCCAGAAGAGATCTGATATTCTAGAAGATTTTCCTCTTGCATTGAAATGGGGGCCCTCTTCTAGATATTGGACGGAGGGACAAACGAAAGGAGTTCTTATCACATTTAATTGTCACAATAAGCTACTAAATGTCTTAAAGAGACAGAACTGGAGAAATAGTCCCAGGCACGCTTTCAAACTATTAAACAATAGTACATAGAACAGTTTGGTAGAAGCCTGATCTTTGATACAACTGCGTACAAAACCGGTTTTGTACTATGGAGCCTGCGCCAGGGTTAAAGAGACAGGAGCTCATTTAGATAGCTTGTCAATATCATGTTTGGAACTGTACTTGTGTCTTTTCATCAATATTTGGACCAACAGATGGTCTTGAAACTGGCTACTTCAAGAGATTTAAATAGGAACGGCATTCTTTCTGGAACAAAGAATTTATTCCACCACCGGAAAGATTGTTCAAGAGACAAGAAAATAATCGCTCAACTACACATCTACTGCATTGGACGCAACTCATCCTCTTGACGACTACAAGGAATTTTTTGAACTATCCTTACTCTTCCTGGGGGGAAATTGATAATCAAACCTCCATCCAAGTACAACCCACCTCGGGTGGATGGGAAAGAATTATGGACTGGAAATTCGCCTTTTCCAGAACCAGTTCCAGCTAACGTCATATGGTGAACGAAATGTGAAATATAGAGTGAGGGGGCTATAAGGCTCTGTTACTTTAAGTTACGTCAAAAACTCTCGAAACACAAATGGGGAGAGAGACTTCTCTCAATGACCTTTAACTGTCGGGAATTCTGGAGAGAGATTCCAATGAAAGGATTAATTGTACTGACCTTTTCTGGTGACAAGATTTAAACAAATACAGACATAAATGATGCAAGACTAACACCTGTTGGAAGACCACCTTTCGATGCATCAATATGCCAGGTGACAACCCGTCGCCAAGAGGACATCAATCCTTTAGTACCCTGGAAATAACGGGTACGGAAAAATACACGCCAGACCCTACGAAGAGTTCCAGATTGGTCAGATGATGACAAGAACAAGGAGTTCAGAGAGTGTACCTTTGAGACGAAAAATTACAGTGATGCTGTTGAGCGAGATATTGCTCTCATTCAAAGCTACAATGAAAGGTTAACTAAAAACGAAGGCCAGAAGTAGTATCTATCACGTGTCGCAGTCGCCCCACCAAAAGCAAATGCCAATACAGGTTACACCGATACCAGAGAAACGATGAAAACTAACTGGTCTGATAGATATATATATATAAGAGAATGATACATAATTCTATTACTATTTGACACGTAGAACCGAAAATAAAATCTATGAATCGATTTTCCACAAAATCTTGTTTTATTTATGAATTTTCCTATTTTTACAAAAATGGGAAAATTGATTGACCTTTAAATGTTAGCCGAATAACATGAAGTTTTGCAGATATATTTTCTACACCAAGGAACATATAGGCAGCCTCGTAGAAGAACTTACCATCATCATTTTTTTTCTCCCTCTATGGACTACCTTAATGTACATTCATCAACCCAATACTCAAGGTGATGCTTTGTTTATAAGAATTTTAGGAATTTTGAAATTTAGAATTTTAAGGGAAAAAAAAGTCTAGAACATTTAAATGAAAGAAAGCGTTTCCATAATTTATCTCCAGTTTTATTTATTTTCTTTTTTAGAATCAATTATCGATTAAAATAGAATAAAAGCTCCTTACCATCAAGTTCTTTAATACTGGCCCGCTGCTAGCAGACAACCATTTCAGTTTATGGAAACAGCTACCAGCTTGAAAGAAGAAAAAGAGACAGACAGACGATTACAGTTTGGAGCGGTAAGAAGAAATAAAAAAGATCAACCATACATCTCCATCATGATTTTTAGTTGTTTTTAATCATAACTCAATTCGGGCTGTCACTCACCGGGAACTTACTTTTTATTTACGACCCGCGTTGTATGGTCGCTGCTTTTGAGTGAACGTCTGAGTTGAGTTGTAACGGAAAAACAAAACCTAAAAATTAAGATTATACCAAATAGTTGTCAAAATTAATATAAAAAGAATTATACTGTCTGGATAACTTGTGAAATTCCAAGTTTTGGATTGTTCTGATATCTACTAAGTTCGGTGCAGGAACATTGAAGAAGTAGGAATATCTAGTCTTCCAAAAGTGGAGTGTCTGCCCGCCTTGGAGATAAAGTTTTAAGAGAGAAAAAGCATTCGAAGTCATAGCTTTTACTGGGGATTGAACACCGACTTCTGACTAAAACGTATGTGCCTCAGTCACAAAGTAAGCCATAAGTTCAGGGTTATAGTGCCACAACCCCCTTTAGATACAACGCAAGAGCTATGGGGGAGATTTATCAAATAAAAGTTAATCCCCATTGGGAAAATCTTAATTTTCTATGAGATGATTTTAAATCGGAAAAAGTCTAAATTAGTCTCAGAGGAAGAGTTCATTGTTCTGGTCCGATCACTTTTGATTGGGTAAGTAGATGGATTAGGTTGATGTAAAGGTCTTCAGCATTTTCTGGCAATCTTTTCAGTTATAAGATGTTGGGCATAATAATATGTATATATGATCATTAAATAGGATGAAAGTTTTGACGTATTTGTTTAATGAATCCATCGAGTGATATCACAAGTCACAAGAACAGTTCTAGAAGAATCAGTAACTCAATTTGTGTCACGGCCGATGATTTAATTTCTTTAGAGGCAAACAAACCGTGCACTCGATAGTCTACAGTTGTAGTTGAAAGATGTCAGAAATTTGATGAAATAAGTCTTACCTTCTGGTGGAATCCAACGGATCCGGGCCGAAACAGAATTGCCCTCAAGAAATTCATCCAAGACGTGCAGCTTTTTCACAGGTTCTAGTTTGCCCTTATCTAAAATAAAAAAATAAGATATAAAAATAAATGAATATTTGCCTGATATCTTTCGAAAAAAAAAAAAAAAAAAAAAAAAAAAGCCTTTTTGGCTATAGTTCAAATAATGCACTTAGTGAATGAGGAAAATTCTAAAGTGTCCAAACAGGCAAAATTATATCACCCCTAGATGATTATCGAAAACGACTTGAACCATTCAAGTATGTGCTCAAGTCATACTGATGAGTTGTGAATTCATACTTTCTGATTAATGAAAAAAAAATGATATACAGGGGATAATCATGACTTTTTTTTTTATTTCTCGATTATCAAAACGTTGTTATTAAACATCTCAAGACAAGGTCTGAAATACTGCATATAAGACAGGTGTTCAATTTTTGGAAAATATGCCAATATTACATATCGTCTACAGTGCTGCTATCATGACTAGAAGACCCATTACCAATATGGATGATCATATGGATTGAATGATTTGTGGTAGGTCTCCAAATATCTTTGGAAATCAAATCATTTTATTGTCCAGTAATATACGGCAGTGGGAGAATTTCGAAACATTCAAATCTTGGAGGGGGGGGTTTAAAATATTGAAGTTCTTGAAAGTATCCATGAACATTTTAGTAAGAATGTTTTTGTTGAGTCTTTCAGACTTGTCTTTGACTTACAGATTTTAAAATTTGGACAACACGATGTGAGAGTCGAATATTTTTTCCAAAATATTCGACTCCCACATCGTATCAAGTATGGATCGCGTCGTATGGTTTAATTCAGGGAAATTAGAATCAAGCTTTGGTTTAGTAACAAAGCAACAGATAAACTGAATGATACCGGTGGTAACCCTTCGTTATTAGGTCCTAAAATACGATAGTTCAAATACTCCAAAGTTATCCCCCTTGATGGCTGAAAAAGGATTGTTTTTATTTCCAGCCAACTTAACAGCTTGAACAAAGAAAAAAGAGTGTACGCTTCAAATAACGTTCTCGCTATAAGATACCGTTCTTGGAATCCTAAACCTTAGTAGGAATTCTGGAGCGTACCTAACATCTAAGCGAAGTAAAAAAAAAAATAAATAAAAATAAAAAATTTCAGTTATTAAGGGGGGTAACTCTTGGCAATCTTTATGCTATCGCATTTTCCGATCGATCAAAGGAAAACCCATTAGCTTTTTATTCATACTTACGGGGTTTCAGTTTTATCCAGCCTGTGGAAGCTGTTCCTATCAGTCCTAAGTGGTTGAAGGCCGTCACGTGAAACTCGTATTTGCTTTCGTAGGGTAGCTTGACAGAAAATATGGGCTGACTGGTCTGGAATTAAGAGATTAGAGAAGTCGAATTTCGAGTCAAAATACGACGAGGAAAAGAATAGATCAGGTATTGTTGAATATTATGTACAATAAACGTCGATATAACGAACCTGGATTTAACGAATTCGTGGACCCATCCGAACCGACTTCGGTAAGATGGAACGAAGTTCCATAAATCCGGCCATCTTGGACTTATTCAATAAAGTTCGATAAATGCAGCGAACACAAGGACCATATGAATACAGTGAATACACCGACCATAAACTTTTATCAATATGCAACCATTGGGTATAACGAACTTTTTGGCTTAAAATCTCGAGAACCGGTTGCTCAGCCTTGATGTAACCAATCAAGGAGACTTTACTGCATATACGTGAACCTTCCCAGGAGATTACTCGAGTCTCACCGTGTATAGTGTTGCATTCACAATGATCTAGTGAGTAGATCAGCGAATAAGCGACAAAAGGTTTTATTTTACAAAACATTGTATCAACCCAGTCTGTCAGCCTCCGACAGTCCAGATTTAATTCTCTGCAACTTGTGGCTTTTATCAAAGCTAAAATTGCCGTTGAAAGCTAGGGGGATATACTGTGGACGAGATTAGAGAGAACCTGACGAGGCAGCTGCTGCAGAACGTTTTGAAGAGTAGAGAGTGTGTGGTCCAAAGATGGGTGAAAAGACAAAGGCGCCATTGTTCCAAGTAGGCTATTATATTGAATGGCTAGATACTTTCCGAACAGACCTCGAACATCATTCTGATATGAAGTATCAGATATAAACTCAAGTAAGCTCTTAATATATTCCTCCTTTCCTCTTGTAACAATAGGCTTTTTAATTTAAAAAAAATAAAATGCACGGCGGCTGCAGGGTCGAACTCCACTCCTGGGTGGTCACTGATTGAAGATTAACTTTTGTATTGATTATATAATGAATAAATTCGTAGGTTTGTAAGACTTGTCGGCTTAGCTCAGTTGGTAAGAGTCATCAACCGATCACTTGGCCTTGATTTCAAGTCACAGAACGGGAATTTATATTTCATATTTAGGGTTTGTTTAATGTGACGGGACAGACAAACGGCGGAGAGTTCACTCCTATAAATCTGGTGAGGGTTGTTCTTGTTAGGATAGAAAAAAGATTAACTCTAATTTGGGCTGGAGCTGAACAAAGAAATAAAGAAAAAAAAAAGGGGGTCAATTACATTTGCCACCAAATGCCATCTTGATTGCTCAGAATCCTTTTTCGTAGATATCAAGACTATGATTGGTCCGGGGGAAGGCGAATCTGTTGACGTCAGCAATTTCCAGTGAATGAAGACTGTGGCATACATGTAAAATTCATCCCAGATCTGATCCTGCTGACAAATTATCTCTGCGTTTGTCAATATTTTTGTGGAAGGAAACTGCTTCTCCAAATCTAAAATTTAAAAAAAAGTTAAAATTATATTAAGGATTAAAATCCTTAAACTATCGTTTTTTCTTTTCATGTTCGGCATACGGTCCTTTGAGCTCAAATTTGGACCCCAGTTAGCCAGTTCAGCTCAACTTCAATTTCTTTACCCCCGCCTACGGGAGATAACTCATCTTAAGTAGTCAGTCTAGTGCCACGGACGAGATAAGTAATCTTACAAGAATGTGCTTATTAGTTGATATGCATCATAAAACCATTTTCAACATGCAATGAAGACTTTCTATTTCGATCATATTTTTACGTGGAAAACAAAAACACCGGACACCAGTGTCACAAAAGCATCGTTTCACAGATATAAACATTCAATCCAACACAAAACTAAAAAAAAAAAAATTTTTTTTAAATTTTAAAAAAATGGGGAATCAACGAATGTATTTGTCTATTGGCAATTTTTAGAATAAAAAAAATTGCCCTACAAAACATGATTATCGAATTCTTATACAACTTTTGTATAAATAGAAGAAATAAAAACCCACCTTCGATTGTCTTGGTTTTTGGAGTCTGAGATTTGATGTATTGTAGCAAGTAGCAAGCGTCTTTACATTCAACTGACGGCTGAAAGGAAATACAGTCATTATATTTCTAATATATTCTTTATGTAGGTCGATTCAATCGTTTCGAACATTTTGACAAAAATATTTCATTCATATACATTCATAGCATTATTATTCGGTTTTCAAAGTATTCCCTGGTTTTCTATGAGCTGACGCCATCTTCTAGATGAATAATGTATCCTTCATAAAAGAACGATTCCGGTTTTGATTCGATTAATGTTTCGATGTATTTAACTTTTCGGAACCACTAACCAAACAAGAATTACTTTGAGTATAATACTTGATGGTCCGAAGCAGAGGCGGGTACAGCCAGTGTATCGCACTGGGGGCCCGAAGGGGCCAAGGTGGGTGAGAATTCATTGGTACAGCAATCGAAACTTAGTTGATAGTACGATAAGATAAGTAAATAGATTTTTAAAAATGTTGACCATCGTTTACCGACGAATGAATATAATGAAATGGTTAAAGCAGATAAAAACGGGATAGCTGAAGGATGAGGGAATTTTAGCTGCGTGTGAGTGTGATCCCCTGAAAAAAGTTTTGCCTCGCCCTCTTTGGTCTGGAGGATATGCTGCTCGTGGAAGAACATCCCATCGGCACTCAATGATAGTTTTAAGGCTTCTTCGTTTTTTTGTACAAAACCGAGAGGAAAGGAGAGGTCCCGTTGCTGATAGGAAATATTGAGCGAATAAAAGAGTACAGAGTTCAAGTCGTCAGAGAAGTTGTCTCTTCTTGATGGACTGTGGAATGGGAGCATTGGCTTGAATGAGGTTTAGTTTGTACCTCTTGGAAAGCAGTACGATGACACCAGAGATGCGATCTGAGATGGCTTTCTTATTCATAATATTGGAGAATTCAAAGCTAACTTTGTTTTCCCTCTTTTCCGTTGTTGTATTGATGGTGCTTGCCTTTTAATTCGATTAGCTTTTCTCTGGGTCCTAATTGATGTTATTGATTTCATTTTCAGGATCAGTTGGTCGCTTGTCTGAAAAGTGTTCTAACGTTGTAGGTATCAATATATAGTGTTTTTTGACCACGTTCTTGGTATGTGAGCACATGTATGTTAAAGAGATTTTTCTTCCTCTATAACCATTAATATACATAATTTAGAAATAGCATAGTATTCAAAAGGAATCTACTTTTAGGTTTAAACTTATGGAAACTCCATAAATTTCTGGATTTTGACAAAGTATCAAATGTAAGACTTCCTCCTTATGTTATTGTTTAAATGTAGATTGGAGTTTGATTTTTCTAGCTTTGAAAAAGAAAAAAAAATGGTTTCTGGAGAGTTAAGAAATAAATTCACTTACGCAATCTCTCAGACAATCCTCCTCAGATTTCCAAGTCCACTGGCAAGGAAGCAGGGCCTGGGAAAATAAATAATAGTTTACTTAATCCAATCAGGTTTGGATTCGTTCTACCGTTACCCTAACCATGAAAAAAGAAAATTGTCAGGAATAAATTTTAAGACGAATTAAATTGATATTCGACGATATTTTGGGGTTTTTCCTCACCACATTAAGTTTGTTGCTGTTGCAACTTTTGGTAATCTTTAAATGAAAACAGTTAAACGCCCCCAACACATGTTAACTTTTGCCCTGACTGACTAACAGATTATCTCGCTTAGATAACAGAATGTAAGAAATGTCCTCAACTTTTATTTAGCAAATAATACGTTGAGCTGTGCTAATCTCCCACTAATATATAAAAAAAAAATTTCTTTTAAATAAATAAATGAAGAAATTTTTTTTCCATTTCTTTTAAATAACATTTTTGGTAGTTTTCCAGCCCCTCCAAATATATAGTCGTCTTGAGCTTGTACGTTATTCCCAATCTACGCAGCTTATTGAGGATTGTCAAATGGAGAGTTGTCTAATTCTATTATTCTAATCCTTGTTGGTTTTCTGGTCGCATTTCGATCGATACATTCATTAGGAAACAGAAATACTGTAAGAAATGACGGAAGAAAAATTGAAATCATTTTTTATATTAATTTCAACTGTATATTTAATGTTTAAAATATGAAAAAAAATCTTACGTAATTGCAACTTCAACTATAATCACTAACTTTAAATTATACCCTTGGTAATCAAATTTAAAATACGGTTTTAAATGACTAAATTTTGCTTCCGTTGGTTCTCTCATATTTACAGCTTGAATAATTGTGTCTACCGAAGTTATCTCACTTTTTTTGGCAAACCTATTCCAAACAATTACCAGATGGGGGTATTAGTCTAAACAAATGGTGAAATGAACATAATTTTAAGAACTTGGTTCGCTTGTTCCCCGGGAATTGTGATAACTGTTAAACAGTATAATTTATTCACAAGATTTTTCGTGAGAAATAAATAAATGAATACTGTATTTCATCATGTATAACCAGCTATCATAGATAACCTGCACCTCCGAGTTTCAATTTTGAATGAAAAATGCATTATCCCAGGTATACTAATATAACGATGATTTCCATAGATAATACGCACCTGGGCATTTTAGCTAATAAATTTCAGGGGGAAAATGCGTGTTATAAGTGGTGAAATATGATAAGCGACAGAGCCTCCTTTTTTGTAAGGTTTTCAGACTGTTCAAAAGAAAAGATTGAACTTACCGACTGACACTTTCTGTCTTCACATCTGTAAGGTTGGTAGAGATTGTAATCGGCCATATCTTCTTGGGGAGGTGCTTGCTGCCCAAACTGAGGGATTGGAAAATAGGTCTGGTTAGTCATTAAATATAGATCATCAAGTGACCAGTGTCGGGGGGGATCAATTAAAAAAAATGTTGGATAGTGATTACTAAAAAAATATTCAAGTTTAAGATAGTTAATTAAAAAAACGGTACACACTTAGGGACCAATTTTGCTTAAATTTGCATTATTGATTGAGACCTCCCCCCACACTAAAAATCTATGGGGTTAGGTAAAGTAGTTTCCTCCAGACATTTATTGTTGTGCCCCGTACGCACGAATACATACGTAGCCAGCGAATTCGCTCTTAGAAGCCGTCGCGGATCCAGAGGGAAGGGGGTAAGGTCCAGAGGACCCTCGCTTGGGCCAAGCCCGATTTTATTCAGGGTTCGTGAATAACCTTAACTCCTTACTAACCCTAAACCTCAACTTGCCGTATTGGCTCCAGAGTATTTTTTAGATCGAAAATAACATTTGATCATTGGTAATCTAGCGAGTTACAGCAAAGGAAAAAAAAAAAAAAAAAAAAGGACTATCGCGTCTATCTTAATTACCTCCCCTGCAAGAAATGGGCTTAATGTTTAATCTTACCGATTCCAAACAATTACCTGATTATGGTATTGTTGTACATCTAAGTAAAAGCCGGAAAAAATATTAATACCTTGAACAGTGCAGGGACATTGAAACGAGTAACCGCACTAATCAAGGAATACTTGTAGCAATTTTCTGTAAAGTAATTGAAGATGTATTCTAAGTAGTAAATATAGATTCATTTTTAGAAAGATTCAAGGTGCTGCAGTGAAAATGGATTCCAAGCAGTAACTTTATTTTGATTCAAAGCATAACGTGCTTTAGAGAAAAGTGCAATAACATGCGATATGTCATAACATGATCAAGAAATCCGAGATATTCCTTTTTGTACGACGTTAGTTGAGGGAGGTTTAGGTAATTGGGACCACAGTCACTGAATTACGAGATGCTAAAATAAAGCAGGACTGCTTGCTCTGTAGTTCCTTTTCGGGGATCACACCGCTCATACAGAGAGTTCAATTCTTGTAAGGTGCTCAGCGGTCAGATGCAGATTTGAGTCACTAATTCAGGTCAGCTATCAGTCATTAATTCCGAGGTCAGTAGTAATCCCTCCTCCCTTCACAGGGCGATTTGTGCGTAAAGGAAGTTGGCGCTTATAAGCCGTCAGAGGCGGTAGTTCTACCCTATCCGTCCTTATCGGCGTGGCGACGAAGCAAATAATTTGGCAGGTTGGCAAACTAGTGTCACTTCTGCTTCAAACAATTACAAATTAGGGGGAGGTTTTTGTTGAAAGAGACGGTAAGGGTGAAAACTAAGCCGGAAGGTGGGAAGAGATATCTGACGATCAGTAAATAATGAGAATATCAGCCATTTTGGAGATAAAGGGACGAATGCCGTCGAATAGGAACCCCATGTTATTTTCCTTAGAGTTGCTGTCCTTTCTAAAGTAAGATCTGTGCCAGATTATCTATGTTGCAAAACTAGTGTATACTACGGGCCCCGCAATTTCAAGGACCCCGCACTAATTGCTTGTTAGTTATCAATTCTGATTCAGTAATTCTGCACTTGCTCTATTACGATACTGCCTTCAACTTTAATGAACGAATGGATTTATGGTCTGCTATTTCAGCCAACTATCACCTTCAATTGGCGTCATTTTAACAGTAATTAAAGTGAAATGATACATCTATATGATACATATGACACATGAATGCAAAGGTATTTGAAATTGAAGTCATAGCCGCTGAAAAAAAAAAAGAAAAAAAAGGAAAGCGTTATTATAACAGAAATGTCAGATATTTGCCGTATTATCTGGCTCTATAACAAATGGGAAAATTTAAGTACCATGCAAGTGAAAATGTACGAGTTTTATCATTTGTGTTTATTTCATTAATTTGGGTCCTTTTATAGGACTTGCTATAGATCATCAACTTAATCAGGCCCCTGGAGCAAGGCTACGAAGTTCAGATATGGTGGAAGGCAGATATTTTTTCTTCTTTTAAGCAAGCTGACCAGTACGGATCAGGTTATATATCATCAATAATAAAGCGTACCGATGCAGGTGTAATTAAGAAAAATCAAGTCAGGCTTTTCCCTTTCAACTAGAGAATTTCATGTTTCCCATCCAAAATCCAGTGACAGGAAAATATGTTTTTTTCTTTCTAGGCTTCCGTACTTTATAATTACGGATGTTAGCTTTCAGTGAAGACCAATTAAATTGTACTGACTTTGATCCTTGCCGAAAATTGTTAGCGAACTGTTCTAGAAAAATTACTAAAGAATAATGCTGGGCCTCACATGGAGAGATCACAAAACAGCACAGTGCATCCGAGAAAAGACAAGAGTTAGAGACATAGAATCCATAAAAATCTCAAATGGCGGTGGGCTGGCCATGTTGCAAGAATGGCAGACAATCGATGGACATCACGACTTACAACATGGATTCCCTGAGACTACATGCGCAACCGAGGTCGGCAAAATGTTAGATGGAGAGACAAGCTAGACAAGTTCAGGAGGTACTGGCTCCGTGACGCCCATGATAGAGAAGTGTGGCAAATCCTGGGGAAGGTCTATGTCCAACGACGGACGCTAAAAGACTGATGATTATGATGAATGAGTTCAATTCTCACTATATCATCACTTGTTCATAGTGGCTAACCGTATTTTAAATAAAATTTTATTCCCCCACATGAATAAAGGTGCTCTGCTTGATGTTAGGGGTAGTTACCCGATGGCATCAATGTTCAAACGCAAAGATTAGCCAAGAATTCAGATGCCGATTTTCGAAGTAGGAAGATTGGCAGAATACAGTCTTCCTCCACAGGACACCCTATGCCAAATAAATATCAAAGCAGCTCCGCCCCTAATCATACTAATAATTCCCCTAACCTGACCTAATTTCCCATCCACAAAATGAGTACAGGATGGTCCTACCATTATATATATATATATATATATATATATATATATATAACGGTTAAGGATTATAGGTAAAGAGATAAGGCAGTGATAAGAAAACTGAAATCTTGCCAACTAGGTAAACCGGGTTTAAATCTTAGCAAACAGAGGCAGCCGTAGGGGACACACGGTCATCCAGGCAACCAACCCCACCGAAGCAAATTGCTGAGCAAGAGCAGAAAGAGATAGCACTGCAAGGTGAGGTCTTCCCCCTTGTTGCCAGACCTTCTCCTGCAACCGTTGTAGGAAGAGCTACCCCTCTTGCATATGCCTCGCTGGTCAACTAAAGGCCTGCAATAGACGTCGGAACATTATGAATTGTTGGGTTCAATTTTTTTATTTTTTAGATAAAATAAAAATAAAGGGATTTTAAAAATTCTTTAAATTTTTATTCTCAGAGTTAACCAGCGAGCCGGTCAGCCATATTTCGAAGCATTCTTTTCCCGAGAGCAGGTACCCGTAGTTCCCTCACTCTTTTAGCACTCCACCATTGCTCTTACCCAAAGCCGTGTTGCTTGGTCCGGCACAGATTCACCTGATCGACAGTATTTCACTTCAAGTATTCAACACCCTCAAGAAAAGAACGACGTAGACCAATAAATAATTCTAAATAGTTTATCCAGAAAATAACAGGATCTTAGGAAATCGGTTACTTTTCCATTTACGATTTGTGTGTGAAATAGAATCTATGAAACGAGATTTAATTGAAATGAAAATCTGTTTAATTTTATGGTGGTTAATCAAGCAGCCTTTCGGTTGGATATAACATGGCAACCCTGATTGTGAATTGTAATGTTTCACGCTCGATGTTAATAACGGCGCACAAAAGTTTCGTTTACTATTGGAGGGTACCATTTTATACCGGAAAGCTGTTTTAATTAACCACCCTTAACATTACCAAAAACTTTGGAAGTTTCTAAATCGATAGAAAAAGTAAACTGGGAAATATTAAGTCATTCCCCCGAAGCAACAAGATAAAATGCTAATGAACAAGCTTTATACAGAAAAGAAAAAATGTTTTCTCTCCCAACCATTATTAATACTGTTTTAGAGACGTCCTCACCTCTCTCTGAGATGTCTGTTCGTCATTATCCCCGTATTGTTTTTCAGCTGATTTGCATCAGATTTATTTGAAACTCTGTAGAAAGTTTTTCCTTAAGACTCTTGTCTAGAAAAATCTTCCACTTACGGTCACACGATCCGTCAATAATGGAGTCTAAACAGTTTTAAAGTCGGTTTTATCTCTTGTTTCAAGTCAGACTTACTTTGAACTTGATAGAAAAGGTGTTCCTTGATAAAATGCTTCTTGCCCAAGTTTTTAACCTCGTTTTTAATTACAATTTTTTGTTGCTTTTTATTTCAACTTGAAATCTACGGCAGTGCAGATCGGAAATAATGGTAAAGCCATCGGTGAGATTCGAACTCACGCCTAACCAATGGTCTGTCTTTTACTTCTGAACTGCACTGCTTTCTAACTGCCGTAGATCGACAGCAGAGTTGAGTTGAGATGGAGGAACAACTAAGACAATCAAGATGGAAGAAAATAACAGTAAAAAAATGGTTGACGATGCCTCAGATAAGAATAAATCAAGATAGTATTAAGATTTTTTGTATGTGTGTCTGGAAATCATCAAGACCCGTTCAGTCTCGTCAGTCAATTTTTCGAAACCAATTCATTTTTTTCTATGTGGAAGTTTTTGTTGTTTTGTTTTTTTTTTTTTTTGTTTTTTTGAGGACTCTTCTGGATTCAAACGGCAAAGTCTGTATAACATTGGGGGAAAAAAAATTATATTAGTCTGAAAGAATCGTTGAATAGTGGCGATACCTACTCATGGATATTCGGATAAGTCATCATTTTTATACGTGGGGAAAAAAAAAAGATTTCATCAAGTCCCCGGTAAACGGTTCATTTCTTAGGAATTCTTACTTCCGACTGAAAGGGAATCTAACCTTTTCAATGTCACTCAATGATATTTGGATAAAAGACAATGGTTGGAGTAAATTATTCCTGGCATTTGAGAAAGCCAAAATAATGGTTCTTAAAAAATCAATAAGTGATAGAAGCAAAGATTATTTTTTCTACCAGAGAACCCAACAGAGACATAAGTAGTTCTGTACACATCCTAAAGTCCTATTCGCAGTCGAATTGGGGAGAAGTCTGTATGTTTATTTGATAGGCCTTAATGAGCGTGACAAGGCCACAAGTGTAGTCCACCCAGTGAGGCTCGAACTAAACGCAGCTGCAATGGTCTTCGACAATAGCCTGTCAACCTCAGCCGCGCAGTGAGACAACCAATATCAGTATTAGTAATTGTTTGGAATAGGTTCCCAAAAACTTAAAAATGATAAATATTTGTCATTTAATATTAATTTCAATTGCATATTCATTTTAGTGTTACAAACATGGAAAAATTCTAATCTTTATTTCTTGCTAATTGCAAACCCAATTTGAACCACAAATTATATCTTTCAGTGAAATTTAAGGAGTTATAATTTTAAATGATAATATTTTCTGCTTTCGTTTGTTCCGTGATGAATTAAGTTTAAATAGTCTAAAGCTATCTCCCTTTTTTTCGGACCCATTCCAAACAAGTAACTATATTCCCGAAGCATATTGGAATATGTCACAAGGCTGCAAGTGTGACTTGTACACCAAATAGTGATTCTACAGGCGCCATTAACCAGTGAAGATCGGGAGAGAACCTTTGAGGGGAGCTCGAATTCGTATTATTTATACCCATAGAATTTTTTTTTCGCGACAGATGCCTTACCGATTTGGCTACCGTTGCAGTCATTCAAGTTGAACCAAATAGCTATTTTTCTTTTAAAACCGCTTAATACGTCGCCCTTTCTATTTACATAAATATTTGTAATAGATTTTTTTTATATCTCGGATGAAGTATTGTCAAATATCAATTTTATCTAATATTTCTTTTATCTTAATTTCAGTTGCAATAAATGGATGCGAATTTGATGTCTTGTTGAAGGTTTATTCTTTATTTCTGATTCACGCTGCTTATTAACAATACTCGGATGATTTAGGAGTTGCAATGAAAAATTTTAAATGAGAAATAAAATTTAAAAAATGAAAGACTGATCAAAAATTAATGAGGCCCTAAATTAAAATTGCGTTTTAATTACATTGTATTCCAGACAAGGTCTACACCGGGCACAAAGAATTTAATCTAAAATCAAACAACCAGGCGCTCTTATGCCACAAGATTAGCGATTTGGTAAAGATTATGGGATTTTCTCGCAAGTCCCATCAAAAACTAACGTTCCAAATTTTAAAGTATGGAAGCCTAAAAAGGGAATTATATCAAATAGCTTTTATATTCTCGCCGAAAAACAAGAAAAAAAATGCTTAATACGGTTTTCCATAATAGTCTCTGGGACAGCGATTCTCAAAGTCATAGCACATGGCTCCCAAGGGAGTAAATTTACCCAGGAGAGGAAACGATAATAAAGAGTACTTTGGTGAAAAAAGAAATTACTATATGACAATAGAAAATGGGGGGTTGTTATGAAATCTGGGATAGCAAGGGAAGAGGTGCGTCAAGGGACTGATATCCACTGATCTGGGGAAAATCCTGAATCTGATCAAGGAAACTGAATTCACGAAGAGGTAAATTTTCAAATCTTGATTTTGGGAGAGTAAGTTAACCAGAAACACGATCGGAATAAAATGCCTAGGCGTCTTTGTAAATATTGATAAAGCCTTAATGAAGACGATGAAAAAAAATAGTAAATAGTTTCTCGTACATTTACGATGAATAGTAACTTAGTTTCTGATATATGAAGACATGATACAACCTTCCACCATATAAACATTATATAATAAAGAATAATCCTTATGTACAAGGTTCTGACCAAAAATCGGGGAATTTGGATAGATAGACCAATCTGTTCATCCGTCAAGATCCGGGAAACACCGGGTATTTCACGAGTTCCGAAATCACAGCAAGATGATATTTTCTATTTTTTTTATTTCACAGAAACACTGCGCCGTATGTTCCAACAATTTGGGTATTCGAGAAAACTAATGGCTTCATTTTCATAGTGTCAATATCTCATCAATACGATGTATATTTATACTTTTGGGGGCCTTTGTAAGAGTGTCTAGAACAAGTGCAACATTTTAGCGACACAGTAACCTGGATATGAAATCTAGCCACTTTCAGTAATTCAAAATGGCCGATATCCTAACTGCAAGTATCCAAAGGTTGCCAAATACGGCTTATATAATGGTGACGCACAGCGAATTAACATTGATTTACGTAGGAAAACTCTTCGGAATTCCCAGACTTAAAACGTAACCTACGTCAGTTTTACGCTGTGTATAACACCCGTACGACCGATGAAGACAAATACTGTTCGAAACTTTGGAGATCTTCGTAAAGGCGAAATTAGCGAGGGAACTAAGTCAAAATGGAACACTTTTGATAAATCACCAAGCTGGTCTCATTTTTTATCCTCTACAAGCGAATATCGAGAGCGTTTTAATTTCATAAAATGTATAAACCAGAAAAGCAATGACAAAATCGTCAATCATATGTGAAAGCAAGGTCGCTACGTGTACTTAATACATTAAAGAGGTGTAAACTATTTTGACCGTTTGAAACTATTTGAGCATTAAAACACGTATTTCAATACATTTAATTACGAAAGCTACAAGTCACTTACGGAACAAATGAGAGCAGTAAATTTGTCATTGTTGAGGTGGTTGTCTTGCCATTGAAACTCAGATACGTGTGGAAAAGATCTGGGATATACCAAACTGCCGCTCAAATATGTCAATTTACGCCGTTTCAATATATAATGACCAGAAACTTATTTTACGGCAAAAGGATGTCAGATCTTCCTTTAAAATGCCGGACAAGGTCAGTACCAAATATTCATGTAAAACAATTTTTTTTTTTTAGGATAAATTTATGGGGTCGACTATTACATGGATACTCGTTTGAAAGGGATGAAATTCATACAACATTCCAAGATACCGTATTAATAGGCAGAAGCCCAAATGGCCTCTAAATGAATTGAAAAAGTGAATTACAGTAATGATACCAATGTTTATTCACATCAAAACATAAAGACGCATAGATCTTATTTTTCATTTGCCTATATTTCATGTCTCCATAAACATGATAGCAAAGAAAATAAAAAATTTCCTCGTAATATTTATGTTCAGGATAATACCTCGATTTACAAATGATCTGTTGTCCGCGAAGAATTAGGGTCGGCTTTCACAGGAGATACATGGAAGGGGAAAAAATGGGGCGGGGGCGACTTTTACACGAGTACATGCATTAATTGACTTGTATAATCGAAACCTAACAATGGAGGGTGAAGTCGGCACAAAAAAAAAAAAAAAAAAAAAGTTCAGGACAATTCAGATTCTGTGATATAACTTTATCTAAAGAAAGCCCCGTATAAGATATATTTACACCTAACGAGAGTGTTCGGGGGAAAAATATAATTAGATACGCGTCTTAATTTCAGTGATCATTTGAGGTACTGTTTTTAGATCTTTATACCCAAATTCCAAGTTGTCCAATATATCTGAGTGGCTCCCTTGGGGTCCCTATATTCAGAAGCACATCCGATTCACGCATAGGTTCATCCGGAAAGGTGAGACGAAAGAAAATAACTTACCTTATTGAGACACAAAGCGGAGCATTGGGCAGCAACAGCGTGGTCGTAAACACTCCAAGATTCGGCATTTCCAAAGACGAACAGTTTGACAAGAATAGAAAGTAACAGAACCAGTTTTTGCGAATTATCCATAATTCACCTCAAACCTATCGTTGTCTTCCTGATAAAAGTATCATTGAATAACCGATATAAAACGGGTAATTATCCAGCAACGAGTCTTCTCGAAACAATCTAAAAGTTGCTCTTCTTTAAAATCTCCATCGAGAAAATATTTCCGATATCTCAGGCTTGTAAGCTGTAACCTCTGTTTTTCTTCTTTTGTCTATCGTAATGAAAAGACCCCAAAGCCACTGTGGTCCTGCCGAACTGGACTATTTAAGTTGACTCGCTTTACCTAAGCGTTTTGAAAAATGAATCGGATGTTGTGGTCCATCCTTTGACGTACGGCGCCGGCCAAGTCGACCTTTTTCTTATGCTAATAGACACAGGACGTCCTTCGGTTATACCATGTGGGTAGAGAGATGAGGTCAAGTGTATAGAGGCATGGGGGGTGGTAGTCATGTCAGGAGATAAGACAATCTAGCAACAAAGCCCTGATCAACGGAAACTACAAGAAACTGAGCAAATATAATAAAAATACCTTGAGTAAAAGGGAGATTAAAAGAAAGATCCTCCATAAAGGTAAATAAACGAACCACACAAGTATATTTGACTCTCTCTTTAATAGATGACGCTGATATGTGGAGGGTATATATCGGAGATTTAATCCCAAGTGCCAGGTTGGTGATACTCTTCACCACAAGCTGACAGAAAAGTCCAAATGTTATAAGATTGCTAGCCTTTACGCTTATAGAAGAACACGGTAATGGGGCGTCTGATGAGGATTCAACTCACTGTCCTAGCGACTAAAGAGGATAAGCCACGGCTTAGAGAAAGAGGAGATCATAGAAACAAGATCCATAAATTTGACGATGCGTCCACCATCCTTACGTCCATATTTGTCCATGCAGTTACCTCAATTACTAGCAATCTACAATTAGTGATGAACGATTTCGCAAGGAACTTCTTTGCGATACCCTATAATTATATTGAATTATAAATCATAAGTTTGATTATAATTTTTTTAAATGGTAGCAGAAGCATTATTAGTTATGGTAGTATTAGCAGTAGGAAGAGGAAGAATATGCAGGCGAGAATTGTTTATCGGAAGACCTGAACCAAGTTTCATATAAATCCAACATGATACAGCTGAGAATATATATATATATATATATATATATAATAGCCCACAAACCTACCGGAGAGTGTCTTATAGAGATAAGTGTGTAAATTAGTCTGGTACAAGGCCAAGGAAGTGGAGCACCTGGGGAGGATTGAACTCACTACATTAGTAGATTTATCTAAGTGAACAATAGATTTAGATGAACAACAAAAACAGGTTAGATTAGTCACTCAACGATGTCTTCTGGCAGAATGCCATGTTGGGGATTATCTATTAAAAATTGAAAAGAGGGTTATCAATGAATAAATTATTTCTCTCGTCTTTTGCTGGGCCATGATCACAAAAAAGTTTGAATTAAAAAAAAAAAAGACAAGTGTAAACGCTGCCAACTAGTGTAAACGTGGTATACTAGCCCATTGCCATTTGAGTTTTCAAATGGATTCTATGATATCTCTGACTCCTGTGATTTCTCTAATGTACTGTGCTGTTTTGTGATCTCTCTTAGTGATGTTGAGCAGGATTCTCTCATGTATATATTGTATAGTTCCCAGTTTTAGGGTTAATCTTTTGGTTAGGTTCCACGTTTCAGCCTTATAAGTGATATTGGGAGGATGCATTGGCTGGATACCCTTCTTTTCAATATCTCTTTTTCTTGAAGGTTAATCCTGTTATCTAAAAAAAAGGAAACCAGAAAGATCGAAAAAACTACAGGCCATTGAGCTTACTCAACTGCATCTACAAACTTTTTGATAAAGTAATCACCAACCGAATCAACAAAACGTTAGATGAAAACCAACCTCAGGAACAAGCTGGCCTCAGAAGAAGCTACTCAATCATTGACCGTCTCCATTTGTCAACTCAATTATAAGAAAAAAAACCCCAGCAGAATTTAAAATGCCACTCACTGTAGCATTTGTTGATTTAGAGAAGGTCTTCGAGTAGAAACACCCAAAGTCATCGATGCTATCATACAACGGGATGCAGGCTCCGTATATGAGAAAGTTTTGCAACATATTTGCCGACACAGCAGTTCGTTTATCGGCCTACATAAAAAAAACTGAGCTGTTTCAGCTAGAGATCACAAGACAGCACAGTATATAAGGAAGAAAACGGAAGTCCGTGTCATCATAAAAGCTATTAAAAAACCCAAATGGCAATGGGCAGGTCATGTTGCGAGGATGGAAGACAACCGATGGACATCACGTCTCACAACATGGATCGCCAGAGACCACATGAAAAACTGAGGCCGAAAGAGCACAAGATGGAGAGATGAACTAGACAAATTCAGGAAATACTGGCTCCGCGACGCCCATGATAGAGAAATGTGCGGGATCCTGGGGAAGGTCTATGTCCAACGACAGACGTCGAAAGACTGATGATGAACTCATTCCAAACACGTGCTTGCACCCACCTACACCGTTGAGCGTAGTGTATAGATCGGCCTCTTCCTTTGAAGGATTAACGGGATCGATATGGAAGAATCTCTACATGATCCCCAGCTGCTTACGACATTCAGTATTTATTGTCCATTGCTCAGTTTCCGCTGTCCTTTTGGTCGCATTGACCTTGAGGATTAAACAGTGTCTAATGTGCATCCTCTATTCAACCGTTAATTTCAACAAAATAAAGTAAAATCATCAAATTTTCCGTAAAGGCCATGCACGTAAAAAACGATAGAAGGTTAAGTAAACCCCACGGACACTTCTAAGATTACCCTAACATCGTTAAAACTCGCTTGGAACTTTTGCATCGGCCTGATATATGAGCATACGCAACCAGCTAAACCACGGGGCAGACACCTGGTACTGATAGTCAAAGAGGTTAACTTGGTACGTCGCTAAGCAAAATGGGGGAAGGGAAGATTTAGGAAGATTTCGTTGCGTCACTCGCTCAAGTTGGGCGGGTCAATCGGTCTCGAGAATGAGCCTTCAGAATTTTAGCTTTCCCCATGCTGCTCACCGAACTCTACCATTGTAGGGAAATATGCAATATCTCAACCGCAAAGGGGTCCTCAACGGTTTTTATTTATTCACGAGCTGCTTGGGTAATTCATGATATCACAGGTAGGATTTATCGAACAAATACCCGGAAGCTTTCATTCTCTCTAATTATTACATATGTAGTGACGCTGCAACTTCTTGAAGTAGGATGAAAAATGAATTAATAATCTTCACCGGGTCTATTTGAACCCGGTGTGAATATGCAAGGTTTCAGATTGTCTTATTACTGCCCACTGCATTTACTGGCCAATCATAAATGCTGGCTGAACTATATTTCACATGTGTTGACAACTAGGATATCATCATTACTTTCTCACATAGATATTTCATCAATTAAAGTTTATCGTTCTTGTTAAAGTAATTTATCACTTATGGAATGTATCGAGAACAACTATGAAAACATGCAAAGACAAATGAATCTTCTTCTTCTTCCGTCGTTAAAGAAGAAGAAAAGAAGAAAATTATTATCATTATTATTATTATTATTATTATTATTATTATTATTATTATTCATTTATTTATTCATTTTTTTCCATCCGTCCACAATCCTGTGGTTTACTACTGCAATCGCTTAATCTGTGGGCTTCAGACTTGTGAGAGAGAAATAATGAAGGACAGTTCATATGAGTTTTGAGTTCTTTTTGCTCCCATTCAAGCAGAAGCAACCTCTTTCGATTTCCCCCTGGTTCAACACATTGCAAAGGTGGGAAGCGAAAGAATGAAATATAAGAGGAGAATGAACAATAATCAGAAAGTGCAATGTTCGTACATGCAAGCAGAACAGTAAAATGGTACAAACACATTTGCTCAAGAAATGCATTTTAAATAAGGAAAAAAAAGAGAAACTATTACAATTACGATTACCGAGAGAATAGGGCTTTTATACTGCATACATAATAAATAAACATTTACTAGAAATGCTTTTTGAATGAGAAAAGAGGAATGTCAGTGGTCAGGAATCAAGATGAACATTGCTGGCAGAGTGGTGCCTATCGATATTTCTCAAGCTTAGCTTCGTATGACACAAGGCTGCAATTGTAGAGTACCAATTGAAGATTGGACTTACTTCAGTGATAATGGTCTGCCAGGCTAATCATTTAACCATTACAAATACAGCGAAGCACTCAGCAGAATAAGGCTATTGTATTGTAGGGGTCTGGAGAATAATTTCATAGGGCGGTACAAAACTGATCTCCCCATCCCTACTGCATAGGCATCCTCACCCTTTGGTCATCCCGTTTTCATCTGCTTTAACCTTTTTAACACGCCATTCTGTTTGCTCAACGATAAACGATAGTCAACCAATTGTATCGATGGACAATTCGAATTGTATCGAGTCTACTTATAAGTTCTAAGGAAAAAACCTATCGGATACCCTTGCACCAGCTGCACCCCCCTCGGGGGCCCTTTACCCAAAATCAATAGGTCTGGGGGAAAGCTTTGTCTGCTTTCATGTGAGACAGTCCAAACAAACAAAAAAAAATGACACCCTGTACTCCCTATTTTGAAGAATCAACTGGAATCGTCCTCGTCTTCCTTAGTCTCTCAATCACCGATTGGAAAAGGGTGAAGAAATCCCAGAAGCAGAACTTGAAGACAACGACAGGATCAGAATATCTTCTCTGAACGACGTGAGTTTTTTTTTTTTTTTTTCATTGTAACTAATTGAAAGGAAGTAAAAGTCGTTGATGGGGAATTTAGTGAAATCGTAGGATATTGATGCGTGGAAAAAATTCTAAATGTATTACTTGTTTTGTAAATAAGTGACTGCTGTATGGAACCGTGTGTTAGAATCTTTCAACTAGTAAAGGAAAATAGTCTTAATCTAAACGGATACTTGTTGAAACGTTGCTTTTATGGGAAATTCGACTTCTGCTAATCTAGAATTTCTCCCACCCCCGTTTATCTATTTATCACCTCCGGTTTCATTAACGTTATTCTTGGTACACCTTCGTAATCTGTTCTAACTTGAATTGAGACAGGTTATTGAAGCGGCGGAAGCTATTGAAATGTTGTCACTTTCTTCTTTAACTTACAACAATTTTTGACTTCTGCTTTCGTTGTTCCATAATTGACTTGTATCCTTTTTAGTTAAACGTATTGAAATACCTGTTTTAACGGTTAAAATCTTTATATGGTCGATATATATATAGCTTACGTTGTTTCTATCTATAATCACAATATCATCTTCGAAACCACGGCCAGAAGATTGCATGCTACAAAGACTTTTTTCCTCCAAGAAATCAACAATTGAATAATCGTGCCTTAAAAGCTGAACCCTGACTACCGGCACCTGTAAGAATTCTGTATCTCAGTCACTGTCTGCCTTTACTGTAACCAAAGTTTTCAGTTCCTAAGGTCTGGAATGCTTATTCCAAGATGGTGTTGAATTCTTGAAATTAGTGACAGCAACTTTTTACGATGTTGCTTGAGTTGACTCCCCCACCCCGCAACAATCTTAATTTCCAATCAAGACCTTCAAGTCTGACTCTTTACGAAGCCTTCTGAATCTTTTGCAGTAAAAGCAAAATTTTGAAGATTCTCCCCAGAGGCTAAAAATCCTGTCTAATGGAATGCTTTTTCTCTTCTTCTTAAAGACAATTACTCTACTAAATATTTCTGTATCTAATCTCCCGGATAGTCATTAGCTTTGAAAACTCTACTTATTCATAGTATGAAGCCGGGCATACAATTAAACTAATCATTCGAGAAAGTTAATTTGACAAACCTACCCAAGCTGATTTCTCTTGTGGTGTATCAAAAGTGTATTCACGCTTTTAGCTTTGTTTGCAGATCCTTACTCCAAAGTTCAGATGTACATATCCTCAGACTGACTCCACTCGGTGGTAGGCAAAATGGTTTAATTGAATGTACAAGTATTTTCGCTGGTATTTAAATACTTCGGCATGCCCCCCCATACACCCATTGTACTATAACTTTTATTTCTATAGTAGGTTTTGAATTATTTAAAGATCATAAAACCTTACTAAAGGTCTTTCTGGGCGGCAGATAATCCAACACTGACGCTGGTGAAGGGTGCATATGTAAAAATGACTCGACTGAACTAAATAGTTTATTAAATATTGACTGAAAATGCAGACATTGAATAAAATTATCTTGTTAGATAGGGGTCTGAAATGTGAATACATAGGGCCACTTTTCCAGTCGTGCTCTTTTTACTTGGGTCATTATCACCACCCTTAAAATTCTTTTTGACGGGTCAAATTGTCTTTTCCTTCCACTCCCCAAACTATGCAGTTTTGAGACCCAGTTCAGAATCTCAAATCTCTATCCGGAGCAAAATGAACTGCTGATATGGTATTTATGATATACAATATTTTGTGGCATCGTAGATAATCTTTAGATATGTACATGAAATAAACTTTCCGGGTAAAGGTCTGTAAGTGAAGAAAAACACTATACATCCTTCGTCAATGGTTGTTCATAGGTAAATATATCGTAAAATTTCGGATGAATTAACTTCTATTTCCAAAATACTAGTAGAAAAGGTGATGGGAATTTAGGTAGGAACTAGTCTCAAATTACCCTGACATGTGGACTGAAAACCTGAAGTCTGTTCCATTTCCGAGAAAATGGAACTAGTTCAACACGAACCGAAATAGTCATGTATTTTCCATCGAAGTCTATGGTCTGTGCAGTGCCGGAATTGAGGATTAGCTATAGTCACAGGCCCCACAATCCACCAGGTCCTCAAAACTGAAGGTAGGTTTTGAAGTTTCGACTTTCTGATATATATATATATATATATATATATATATATATATATATATATATATAAATAATCAGGGGCCTTTAGTTTTAACTAGCCTGATACCTCACCAATTCTAAATCCGGAACTGTGTTCGGGATCCGAATAGGCCGATAGACCACTCACACCATTTGAAAAATTGGCGTAACGATCTTGCACTCTACTGACCAAGTTATTTGTTCGTTGTTCAATTAATCTTTGTCGACCCAAATACACTTAATCGTTCCACCTATCAACAGAACTCCCTCTTCCACTCTTGACATGAGCTATCTCAACTTTTTGACGCATTTTGGTTGAATATACACCCTATCGAGACTCCTGGGATACATCATACCCTGAAGATCTTTCAGGCGTGTATTGGAGTGTAAGTCATGGAAAATAGAATGACACTTCCCCAGTTCCTACATCGTCAATGACGTCATGATACCAACCCAGAAATTAGTTTGTATTACATGACAGGAAAGATAAACAAAGTTATCTAATTCGCAATTTTTCCGTCGTCCGGGGGTCCAAAGGAACGGACATATCCCATTTTTGTTCGAATATGACCAATACATCTTCTTGCGATTCTGAAGTTCTAGAAAAAAAATTCTTTATATTAATCTATTAACGTCTTGAGTTTTAGGACTTGTGGAATGTATACCCTAAAGTTGTCTTCCTTTTATATCCACCAGATAACTTGACTCAAGATGAAGACTATGCGCCTCCCGACAATAAATCCCCAATCGCAGCAGCAGCCAGGTCGATTTTCCCAAATCCTTTCTACTTCGGGGTCGACTTGTAAGACTGCATTCAGTGTTGCTGGCAACAACATGACTTACGAACAACCATATCTTCCGGCTGCCTTCTCTAAACCCGTGTCAACTTCGCTAAACGGCATGTCTGGCAATCAGTCACCTCCGCTTCTCGGTCTTTATCGTTCGACAATGAACCAACTCAATAGGGCTCAACAGTGTGCCGTCGTTGCATCGTTGGTGAACAAAAGTTCCAACGCCCGAGAGCAGATGTTGAAGAAGCAGTTAATGAAAGCCGTCATGAATCACCAGCCGGGTCATGGCTATCTCGATTTCTTGCGAAAGTATGCCGAAAATGCGAACACCACAAACAGCAACATCCGGCAGGAATTTGATTATCTAGACTACATTCGCAGAGACGCTGCCGAGGAGTTCCGGCGTAATGGCGTCGAAGTGACCAACTTCGAGAGTTTCCGTGTCGCTGACAGTGGACGGAGTCTCAGCATTGCTCAAGTTGGCGACAGTAACCTACGAACAAGCACGAAAGACTCCTATGACAAGGGGCGAGAATCCACCCTGAAGCATGTCGACGACAGTGCAATCATCAGCTACGGAGATTTCACTACCTCTATGAACAACCACGAACCCCAAGAATCTAGCTTTGAAACCTACAACGCCTCCCCGAAAAAGCCAGAGAAGGATTTCTCTGCGACGATCGCTGATTCTCAAGTCAACGGCGCTCCCAGGAACCGTCGCAACATCTTCAGAAATTCTCGTTCTCATCGCCGCCGCCGCTCTGGTTCCCGAAAACGTCAAGGGAGTTGCGAACGGCCACGCCCGAGAGCCGGCAAAAACATTCCTCCGCCTCCCCCTGCTGCTGCTTCGACCGGTGGTAGAAGACCCAGGCGGTCCAAGCCTTACGATGGAGCTGCCCAGCGAGCACGTCGTCCCTCGGCGGCAAACAATCCTAACGAAAAACAGGAATCTTGTGTCTCCTCCAGAACAGTGAATCCCTCAAATCATGACAATTCCTCTTCCAAATTTTCTAGATCTACAACAGGTTGACCTTCGTTTCCATAAGGTAAGGAAGTTTAATTTTGTTGAAACCTTATTCTAAATTAGTACCTTAACAAAAACTAATCACTTGTATTATAACACTTTTTTGTGACGGCTGTTTTGAATAAATTATTAAATGTTCCAATCGCTTACAAATGAACTGTTTCAGTAGAATTGCAGAAAACTGACCCAAGTGCAAATTACCCCCACCCTGGTAAACAGATGAAGTAACAATAACACCTTCACTGCTAGCCTGGATAGTTCAACAAAATTAGCACGTCCTCTGCCCAGTGCAGCAAGACAGAAATCGAGTCTAGCGCATTGTCTAAGCGTTATATATATATCGCCTTGACTAAAACCGGAGAATGGACGTGCATGGGCATCTGTCGATACGGAACATACCAAAAGAAATTTCTGTTTACGGGGATCACATTAATTAACCTCGTTTGGTGCTGGATATGTTTTAAAAAAAGACACTTAAACACCGTGTAATCAAATAATCCACGATGTGGGTGCTATTTTATGGAAGCCCCACATGTTTGGTTAAACTAATTGAATCTTTTTGTCAAACCAAAACCACATAAAATTTACATTTACAAGTTTTGTATACCTACGGAAATTTATTTGAAGTATAAATATGCAATACAAAATTTATTATCGGGAGTGGAGTTTGACTCTGCAGTAATCATGTTTTCTTTATTTCTTTGCCCCCCCCCGTTTGCTGGGGGGGAGGGGGTCATTTCCAAGGGTTTCGATTATAAATGATCGAGCGGTCCCATGAAACGATTCATGACTAACCCTCAATGCCTGTTCTGTTATTTCCGTTGGTATGAACAATTAGCATTATATATCTTTCCTTCCTACGAGCCTAATGCTATCTGGTCTCTGGCCAGACAAACGTAATCCTTTATAAATACCAGTTGTTTGGTCACATTTATTGCCAACGATTTTTATGATTGGTGGCTTGTGTGTTCGTAGATGGTAAATTACTACAGGCGTCCTCTGTTGTTATAACGGGGGTGGGGATTGGTATTCCGGCATGAGCGTTTAAGTGCCAAACCTATTTTGGCGACGAACGTTGTGGCGTTAAGAACATTTTATTTGTAAGTCTGTAATGAGTTTTAATGCAGCGAAATTACTATCTTATTTTACGGCCTTTTAAAATTTCTCGCATTATACGCCAGTGAACATGGTCTTGTTAAATTTGAGGACAAAAATATACATATCCCAAAATTGAAACCTTACTATGTCATTTGATCGAAAAACAACTGTCGTTTAAAAGACGATTCCCTGGATAAGTCCAAGTTTTCTTGAAGTCAAAAAACCCACGGAGGTTGAAACTACGCTTCAAACCGGCAAATTTAAAACGGCAGAACGAAGTATATTTCTTTACCTTTTTAGTCTGTTTTACGTCGTAGGTGAACAATAGTTATGAAAGACTTAATTTCAACGAATTTGAATCTTTCAAAAGCCATGCCCATAATTACTTTTTGTTCGGAGCTAAAGACTAATTCATGTATAATACTAGCATACACCCGTTAGAAATGAGTTATGCATGGATCGGCTCCAAGGAGCCTAAAGATATTCAATTAGATCCAGTATTCTTAGTTTGTCTTCAAAGTCTCAATTCATCTCGAGCTTCTAATGTGTGTTAGTTATCCCATTTGAGCGCAAACAAAAAATTAGCGGATATAGTTAGATTAGCGCCTCTTGCTTTTAGTAAGAGCTCGCATAAAATTCTTATTAAAAAGGGTCGTGAATGGAAATTTGAGAATCCCTGACTTAAATTAAAAAAAAAAATACTTATCAATTCTAGTTATTAGCAGATAAAGTATTGTGAAACACTTTTTTTTTTCTTAATTTTTTATTTTATTTTTTTAAATGGCACTATTTACCTTCATCTTAATATTTTTTGTTGCGATAAAAGCAGCAACATATCAGTTTTTCACCCTCTCCTTCTGCTGGCCTGGGTTCTAGATTTAATTTCTGACAACCAATGGACATTACAAAATGGATCCACCCATCTGATTCTCTACGTCTCTTTTATTTTACTGCCGAGTAATAAATACATGGTCTTGAGATTTTTAGTCTCGTATATGAGTGGGCACCGCGCAGTATGAATGTTATCGAAATCACTGTCCAAACACACTTTATTTAAAAGCTTATTTTCGTATAAATCTTATAATTTTGATAATCTTATGTAAAAATTGTATTTATGAATGAAATAGTTCCAATTTTCATACGCTTGATATCATCCAATTGTTATCTAAAAGACAGCCCTCAAGTCATCACAATATGCGGCTTTGTCTGTATAACCGATTCCTGCAGAGGCGAGCCCCCTCACAGTGACTTGTAATAGAACACTTAATCAAATTTAGTATACATTTTTTGCCATTTATTGAAGGCTCTAAGCATCTCATCTTAAAAATAACAACCTAACTCATATTTTGTCATTTTTAGCGATATCCATTTGATCTGTGTATTGAAAATGAGGTAATATTTGGAATTACAATTGTTGCGGACAGATTATAGCTATTCAGGCATATCTTGCCTAATGTTAAATCTTTTTACTTAATCCAACATTTCCGAATATATCAATATTTAATTCGGTAAATAACTGTTGGGCTACGTACATTGATACATCCTTGTACATGTACTCCACCGATGTTCCGGCAACTGATTATCCGGACAAAATTACAACACAGCATTCTCGTAGCTCTCATTAATCCGCTGAATGGCCTGTCCAGACCAATCACTTGTTCATACTGCGATATTTGTGCCTTTTTTTTTTTTTTTTTTTTTTTTTTTTTTTTAATCGATTTTGTATTATTCCCAGCGTAATTAGCTTAACTTTTAACAGTGACGTAAAGCACAACGCAAGAAATAAGTATTCAACTCGCTTGCGTTTGTTCAGGCACAGAACCTGCGTGAGACGGATACTATTGGTCCATCAACAATAGACGATATCTATTTGTTTTTAATACACCTTGGATCTATTGCATTTAACCATTTAATTCATAATTGCTTAATTTCAGTCTTCAACAGTCTCTAATGCTTTAGAGATTAGATTCACATAATTGGTGGGTGGGGGTCAGAGGTGCATAATTGAATTGCTTGATCTGTAGTGGTCCAGCAGAATGGATAGTAGGTGATGCACCTGCATATCTATGATAAACACTTACTATAGGAATGTGTTGCAAATGATTTAATATAGAAATGGTTTTCGTTTCAGGTGTCTTCGGAATTGTTCTTTCCGGTCAGTCTGGATGATTTTTTTTTTTCTTCCTTGTTCACATTTCATCCTGGTGTTTGAAAGATCTCCTCATCCCCCGTCGCTGCAACATTTAGAGGACGGACTGCTCATTCCTTCCTCTCCATTTTAGAAATCCAAATGCTGCTTGTGGAAAGGACTTTATTTCGCCAACATGAAGAACCTTTTTTTTTTTTTTTTTTTTTATCCCTTTGACCAAACTTTCACTAATCTGCTCTTCCTTCTTCACCCCCTGATTTTTAGAAAAATACTACCCCTGTCCCATAATAGTTCTTACATTTGCATATAAAAATACTAACTGTAGCAACTATTATGTTACAGGTAGTAATTGCTTTTTTCCAAACCGAGGGATCTTGTATTGATGAGAAAAATTAAGCTTGAATTCTTTCAATTTATTTTCAAGAGTTCAATTTTTAAAAAAAGTTTCTGTAATTTTCAGAAATATAATTGATTTGTAATATATTTAAATAATATATTTGAATAATATATTTAAAAACAAAAACAATTGTTCAGAGATGTTCCTTTACAATATCTTAGCGTCTTGTCTTGATTGCGACAATATAGACATTGTGTGCGCATCAGGGTCCAGTTAAAGAGTTATCGGCCCTTGTCTGCTCCACGCTGAAGTCTTTTTAATTATACAACTGCAAGTCAAAAATGTAGCGTGATAAATACCGGAGTATTAGGGATCAGTTCTCCCCCTCTCTCTCTACCCCCCCTCCTCTAATTTGAGACAAGCACGATGCTGGGAATAAATATCAGTGTCATAGAACTGATTCATTTCCGTGAATGAATGGCTAGTGAAAGTACCCCCCCCTTTTTTCCTCCAGTCATCGTCACGCCAAAAGACTAAAATATTTTTATCTCTTCACTTAGAAAAAAGAAAAAGCATTAAATCTTCCCATGGTTTCGACCAAACATAGAGCATACTGAAGTACATTTTTTTCCCCTCTTCTCTTTGTAATCTCAAAGCCTGTTTAAATTGCAATTTTGAGTATTGGACTTGTATTTTTTTTCCCCGTTCAGTTATGAATTTAATATTTTTATGCCTTTCCCTTAGATAACTATGTACGAGAGAAGTTTCTTGATTGGCTAAAAAACAAATGATTGATTCAAGTAACTTGATCACTGATTTGAATCTTTCCTTTTTGATCAATTTCCAAACTTGACCTACCTGGATCTCTCGTTCATACGCATTCTTTTTATCTGTTTCTTCTTCTTCCCTTCAATACGTTCAAGGGTTCTGAAACTTTCTTCTGGCGTACCCGTTCTTGTCCATCAGAATTGGCATATTCCCTGTGAAGAACATAGTGTAAAATGTATGAAATATAAAAGACATGTAGCATTTGTTAGTAATTTCATTTAATTTATTGTTACATTTTTAATAAGAAAAATTGGCCTGGCTCTTTCCAGCAACATAATTTAGTTTCAGAGACACACCCGTACATTATCAATTGACAATCTTGCAGGAGAATTATTTCTGGTTATACACATTGCTGGATATACTTGTTTATGATCACTTCAAAATTCCAGTGCTTTACAAACCTTGCATACCCCTTGGGGGTACGTGTACTCCAGTTTGAAGACTCCTGCCCGAATCTTTCTCGATTTCTAATTGGCTTTCAGTTCTGCTGAGGAAGGGTGTCCGGACATTGAAACTTATATACATATATATATATTCCCTACTTTTTTTTCTCTTCAAGAGTGAATTTTAAAGTTGAAATCTTCAATTTCGAAACAGGATTTCCACTCTGAAAATATGTATAAAAATGCTTATGCAAAATTTCTCTCTCAGAACCATTTATTCATTTGTTGCATAATTGAATCTCTTTAGTATGTTTTTTCATTTAAAATAAACAAATCTAAAAAATTAAATGAACGAAAAAGAAAGAAAAAAAAATCCTAAATTATTTGGTACAAATTTTATACTGATTGACACCCCCCCTTCTTTCTCTAGAGAAATGTGATCTGGCATATGATAATCACCACCTTCTCTAAATTGCCTATGGATACATATCTAAGAAAATGTGGGGGGGGGACTCAAGGATCCGAAGTGTGTAATACTGGAAAAGTCAACTTGGATGAAGGAATACAACTCTCTTGGGGACCAAAAAAAAAAAAATTAAAATGTGATATAATCTGCGATTAGGTAACGGCCTCCTCCGAACATCAGATTTCGATGGTCAACATGAATTACAATATTTTAACCTCCTTCCACTGACTGCCTCCACCCCGGCTCTTCTCTGGATCCGATGCGCTATTTTCTTTGATATTCAAAGCAGTTCTACTGTACATTTTTGGTTGCTTAGATGATATGTGGCCAGCAAAAAAAAATATATATGGTGTGATTATTTCTGAAGGTACCGTGACGCTTGACAGGAAGACGGACAGATCTTGGAAAGGTCGGCCAAACAACGGATATAGTTCAAAAGGCAGTTTACTTGAAGACACTGTCAAACACAAGAGCAAATTGGACCCTTCAGATAGGATCGAACAGTCTTGTTCCAAGAGGCCAGACCTCGCTCTTACTATTCGAAAAAAGAGCTAAGAATCTTGCTTGTCTAAGTTGATATTTGTATTAATATCGATTTTTACTAACCTTAGCACATGGCCAAATGAAATTAGGGTTGTATTGCACAAATATAAGTCTTTGTCTGCCTTGGACTTCAACAGTTTGAAGCCTAGCTCTCCCTTGGACAGAATACTGGAATCCGTAGGGAAATATCAATATTCTAAGGAAAGGGTTGAAGAACATGTTGCGCCAGTCTTCCAAGAGAGGGTCTACATATCTTGAAAATCAGCATTCGAAATCCTGTTCCTTGAAGACCAATCTCTGGTATCAAGGTCGGTTTTAGTCGCAGCAGTATCTCCGAAGTTTGGCGAATGAACTGCTTATAATTTTGGGATAGTGAAATTTACGGAAGATTCCCCACAATTAAAGTCTAAACTCCAAGCTAATCAACGAAGAAATGTGGATACCTGGAGTAGAAAAAGTGACTTGTCTACTAAGCTCACAGTCGAAAGTTTAGCTTACCATATCACAGAAGGCAATTCCTTTCTGGTCTCTATTGAAGAATCATCACACTACGGAATGCTTCCGATTATTTTGCGTTTTAGTGGACCCCTTTCCCCTCTTCTGTCAACCGCTCTAGGGTGACTAAAAAGAGCTCTCAGGTGACGGGGTTCCTATGATATATCTAAGATTTTGATCTCACCCTTCCGATGGTGATCTTGGAATATTCTACGGCTCAACTTCCTAGACCAGACTACCTTTTTTTTTTTTCTTTTTTTCTTTTCTTTTCTTTTCTTGCTCCATAGGAGCACTAAATCCAAATTTGTGTATTTAGGTAAATGTTGAAGTGCAACTGGTCCCCTTTTTTTATGTACTAAGAATGATTTTTTTTTTTATTTATGCAAGCAACAGCAAAGATAAAATCCCCTAATCTTGTAGAAAAATTGTCTACACATTTAAAACAACAAAAAAAAAGCATAAAACCTATCTACACATTTTGTTGACGTTATAATAATCAATTGCATTGGCGTGTAAACATAACCCCTGACTTTGGTAACTGATTGTAAATAGCTTTCCCTGTTTTCTCTATAGAAATTTCTGTACAAGCAGCCAGGCGGCTGCTGTTCACATTTTGAAATCATTTTGCAAAGTTTCTCAATTTTATTTTGATCTTTGTTAATTTAGTGAATTCAACTTGTCACCAAATCTGTACCTAATTTTTTTTCCTCCTCCTACCGAAGCTTTAAGGGTTTGCATAGTAACACTACAGAAACATACCTCTGAAACCAACGAGACAAATTCGCATCAAAAACTAATCCCTAAATCCATTCCAAAATTCACTTACCTCTAGGCATGATATGTGAGTTAGCTATGAAAGTTTGTAGAAGGGTTAGCCACATCCAAAGTGATTAAATTTGGGGGAGGATCCAGGAATTTTTTTTTTTTTTTGGACTCCTTCCGAAAGTTCTCAAAACTTCTATGTAGTTTTGTGGTGGGCAATAGAATATGAAAGTGATTATTATTTAAAATAAGTAAATTTTTTTTTTTTTTAAAGTTTCGAAATGGCCGTCCTTGAACTTGCTACAATAAAGTAGTAACCATTTCCCCTTCCTCCATTAATCTGGATGGTTTTTAGATATGATTTGAACTTGTTGCCAAGGTTCTACCCCAGAAACCGATGTCTAGACGTGAATATTTCAAATGTTTAATCGATATTATGTTCATAAAATTGCATTGAATACCAGTCAATTCATTTTAGAACATGACTGCAGGGAATTAGGAGGATAACTTTTTGTTCTCCTGGAAAATATTTTCCAGTATATTCCTAGCGCTGCAATAGAGCCCTATAAGAGTATTTGTGTTGACAAATAGAATCAATTTGACACGCCAGAGTAAGAAAATCTTGGGTATATTTTCCAGATCAGCTGCAAAAAGTCTTGTGGTTTGTTGATGAAATCAAACGGGTCGGGCCTACACTACCAGGCAGGCCGTGCACCCTTTAATAATGTATGAACACTGCAAATCGAAAGATAAGACTTCGTGAATCTCTTTATTTTATTTTTTTTTTTTTTATCCATGTTGAGTAACTGAAATGGATTTTTTTTTTTATCATCAGACCCCCCCCCCTCAATGAGATTCCCGGCAAGACTTTTCCCGCCCCAGTTACGCAAATATTCTCTACTCTGTAAATCGCAGCATAAGGCCGATAAAAACTCCGAATTTTATTTTGAGCTGCCCTAGTACCAAATTTTTTAAGAAAAAAAAACAAAACAAAACAAAAAAAAACTACCCCCCCCCCAAGACCACTATCGACAAATTGTATCTATTTGGAAAAACCTTTTAATCGGCAATCACTCGCCGGTTAAAATATCCAAGGCCAATTAAAAAACGAACTTATATGTAAGTACCTAATGGGGTTTACAGCTGGGCCATAGAAAACCGCACGTATAGTTTAGACGAAAAAATTTTTCTTTATTAAAAATGGAAAATATAGAGCTTTCTCATTTACTTGAAGATTAATTTCCGAAAGATTTTGGTACAGATTCATCAAATATATTACAAGGCAAATTTCGAGTGTAGATGAAAAAATAGAGAATTTAAGGGCAACGTAGAATTCATATCTGATTTACAACTTGAAATGAGTGAAATAGGTGTAGATTATCTAGACCCCCCCCTCTGATTGAGACTGCTTTTAATGTTTAATAACTTTACTTTAGGTCTAGTTTGTCAAACTTTTTTTTTATTGCTATCATTACCAAACACAATCCCAATATCTTGCGCTCTCGTAGCAATAGCATGATTGAACCGTTTACATAAAATATTTTGATAATAAAAATGAACAATTTTTTTTCTCTCTCTCTCCAGACTCCTATCGGAGTTGATTCAACTTTCGATTCTGTAAAGTTCTGAATCACAGGTACGACTCTGGCTGTTTTATAGTAGAAACTTGAAGCTTTGCATAAACACTCCTTCGCTGAGCAGGGAAATGGCATTAATTTTCATAAATCAGGCCTTGTAGCTGAAATAATTGAGTTTTCTGTCATGTGTACAGGCTGCACTTGTGGAATTTGACCCTGAAGCAACCATGCTTGTCTTTATTTCAACTCTGAGATTGTATTAAAAATAACGACGGGAGATCATTTCAAATAAGTATAACGCAATGTATAATCCATTCCGTCGGACCAAGTGTTTTTTTTTCTTCTCTCCTTCAATGCATAACCGTTGCGTTTAAAGAGACGAATACGCTGAGGATTAACGAAATTAGAATTCAGGTAGAAAGCAATTATACGGCCTTTTATATTAAATACGACTTTTGCTCAATGGTAAGAGCATCGCTACGCTGAAGCAGCAGCCCTATCGGTGACAAGTTCGATTCCTGCCGCAGCCCCATTTTCCTGAACTGTTTATTCTATTTACTGTATCTAAATTAAGTGATGCATTAACCGTATAACATTTCAAACAAGTTTCTATATAATATAACGCAATTTATGATTCAACTCTGTAAATTCTTGATTTTATAGTGAAAGGTGGATTTTGTGATAAAAAAAAAATACTTCTAAAATATAGGTTTTACTTTAAACCGAAAAATGAAATATTTGAAGCTTTAATTTGTGCGTTTTTAGAATTTCGTGGGCAACCATAATTTGAGATGTTTTTTTTTTTTTTTCCAGAAAAATCTGCGGCATTAAAATTAAAGCTACTGACATCGTCTTTTCTTTTCTTCCCCCCCTCCTTCCTCACAGTACACAAATGATGGCTGTTTATTTGCCGTAAAACAGTTCTAAGTTTGAATTATGGGAGACTTTTTTTTTTTATTCTCTTAAAGGGAACACGGCGTAAGGCCCTTCTGATAGATTACAATAAATGGGATAGTTAATTCAGCAAGACAAATCCCGGACCGCCAAGTGCCCGCCAGAAAACCTTCACTTTCAGCCACTAAGTCAAGACCCGACGAAAGAGAGGGGGATTCATAGATGTCTGAATTTCTTTGAAACGATTAAATATTTTTCTCTTTTAAAAGGGAATTTGTTTCAGCTAAGAGTCCATAATTTCAAAAAAAAATTTCCCTCCTCTTTGTGTTACGGACTAATTAAGTGATATTTTTGCGGATATAAATAAATAAACATTACTGGGAGATCCTATGGAAATCGAACCCAATAAAATCATTGCTATACGACGAACATCCTAATCAGGATTCCCACCCCCACGTGATTTGATTTGGCATCAGACCTATAAGGAGGAATGCGGACTTGAGGGCGAATGACAGTAAAGTTCAAGGATTGAATTCAGGAAACTAGCTGGGCAGTGAGCAAGGAAACCAGATGAAACTCCAGGATTAGTAACAGGCTATATAGAAAGTGAGTCATCAATATCCAAGAATTCAACAAAGCTTCAGGCACTTTGAAATGTACGATGAGCAGAAATAACTGGTGTCTGTCAAGGATATTTCTATTTTGGCTGTTACTACCTAGCTAACCCTTTAGAGCAGAGCTTTCCGAATGGTCACGATACTTTAATGTACCGCAAAACTTAATACACAAACCAAAAGATTTTTAAGAAAAAAAATACGTAAGTGCAAAAAGAAAAACATAACTTTTGATTTCTTCATTTCAATGTCAAACTGGAATGCCTTATATATATATGTATATATATATAGTTTTGAAAGGGTTAAAGGAGAACTATTCGCTTCATCTGCTCTTCTCCCTCAGCCTTCGTGACATGCCAGTAACGAGATGCTTTATCAACATACCTGGCGTTAAGACTATGCAAAGGGCTGGTCCTTTTTGTATAGGCTTTACAATATAGTAAATAAACAGGTTCGGTCGAATTCGATCTCTAATGAGTAGGAGGGGGGCTATTTTTGTGATAACCTTAACGGCACACCGTCACCGCCAATTCATTTAGAAATACTGTACTCAAATCACTACCGATAATCCACTGATTGAGCAAAAAAAAAAAAAAAATCCGTGTACATAGATAATACGCAGCTGGATATTCTAGCTGAACAGTGTCGGAAAAAAAGGTATACAATAAGTGAAAACTGGAGATCAGAGGAATTTGATTTCCTGATTGGCTGAAAAATACAAATCGGCAAAAATAACCTTTTAGGAGGTTCACAACTGAACAGAAACAAAAAGACCAAAAATCGCAGTGCATAAGAGATGAAAATTTAGGAAAGACTCTCAAATATTTCTGCAGCCCCTACTTTGAGACGCCCTTACTTGAAGGATCCACCTCACCCTGAAACAGAAATATTATCAGCATTCATTTCAAAGATCACTGATAAATCATCCGTTGCACTAAAGTTAACAATGCTTCTTAAAAAGGGCGCTCGACACAGGAGAGACTGCAAACTTGTCTCACAAGCTAATCGCCAGTATTCTAAGGCAGATGCCACCCAACCCCTTGTAATCAAGTACAAGATTAAGATAAACTTAGTTAAATATCTACTTGTCCGTTTCGAGACTCCTGGGATATATATGTCCCAGCAGTCTTTAAAAAAACAAAAACAAAACACACACAAAAAAAAAACTATGTACATATATGTCCCATAGATCTAATAGTTACACGGACACTTTAACCCATGGGTGTTTCATTCCCGAATTGGTCTTGAAACGGTAAAAGGACGGCAGCAATCATGCCATGCAGAATTCACCCTTCATAAGCTCAGAATTTTGTAAGGCTGACATAAAAAATAAAATAAAACTCATTTATATATATATATATATAGTTTGGAAAGGATCTACCTTTTTTCAATGACTCAAGAACCGGTTGTGCAGCCTTGATGTAACTTAGCAATCAATCAAAAGGGACCATACTGCACATTCGTGAACAGACTCTCCTCCGGTGGTTTACTAAATCGGCAGTGAGATGCTATTGAGTGACCTTGTGTACTGTGTGACTAGCATTTAATGATCAATTATGCAGATGGGGGGGGGGGGAGACACATCAATCTATGCCTGTAAGCCCCCCATAGTCTAATTTGTCAGCTTTTTTTTTCCAAACGAAATTAAAGAGAAGGCAGCTGATAGCAATCCCCAGAGGGGACTTTGCATTGTTTCTGAATAGTTGAAGGGACGATGGGATAAGCGAGTGAGGTCCCAGGGGGTGTACCTCAAAAGGGACTAATGCCATTGCCCAAAGTAAGCTAATTTTTAGTTGATACTAAATGGTTGGATACTTTGCTCTGGTCTGAAATAAATCTCATATGTTGTCTTATCAAATGAAACCTCATTTTGTTAATTTATCTTCAAGCCAAAATGAAAAATCCTTTTCAATAATGAAAGCTGCACAAGCTTAATTTCCTTGGTTTTCAACAGTGAAACCTTTTACTCTTTTGTTCAGTAATTGGAAATGAAGCAACTATATCAGTGACTCTTGCTTTTCAAAAATTCAACTGCATTATCCAGGAAGAGCAAGAAAAAAAAAAACAAACCCTCAACCTGTTATATATATATATAATACATATACATATATATATATATATAAGGAGCCTAGTTGCGTTTTTTCTCAACGGTACGAGTGGTTGCTGCTTGAGCCCTGGTAAAAACATATATTTCAAATGCTGATTTATAAGGCAGGCTCTAATTGGAAGATTAGCACAGCATTAATTCACCCCAATACACACAATTGTACCGAGCTTAATAAATTCAAAGTATTCCTGGGGAAAGTCGTTTTGTCCAAACAGGAGTAAAATATCGAAATAGAGCACACAAAAGAAAAGAACCAGGCTGGTTTGCGAGCTGTTATGATCAACCTGGCAGCACTGACCAATCCACGTCAAGAATGCAAATTTTAAAACATCTGATTGGTTCAGAAGTACAATGATGTCCGAAATATTGGTATAAATCAAGTACGGTCAAGTTCCAGAACTCCTTTCCTCAATCCAACGGCTGCCTGCCATGACCAGTACATGATGGTGAATTCTATCTTTTTATCCCTTTTAATTTGAAACTGAACAACTTAATTTTTAATTTCAAGTTCTTCTACTAATACATATATCACTTCAACACAATATCTCGAAAACATTCTCAAAGTATTTCAATAAAATTTTGTGAGCTGAAGTGGCTGAATTTTCTGGCGGATCCAGGAATACTTTTTCGAGTGAGAGATTTTCCCAAACATTTATGTATTTGCTCACGTCTGCCTCAAAGATATCTCCAGAAGTTCTCAATGAGTTAATAAAGAAGTGATTGAATTTTGAGATGGATCCAAGAATTTTTTTTTTTATTATTCTGCATGAAAACAGATTGTATGGCGTGGGCATAGGTATGTGCTCTCTGGGCGTTTCCTAATTACTTTATGTGACTAGTAAAGAGTTTTTAAAGATATCTACTATGCTCGATGGCATGTAAGACCCTTCATTTAACACCAATTTTTTTGGTGAGTGTCTTATGCTATCATACAATAACATCTCAATATACCTGGTCTAAATTTTGAGAGTACCTACCCCAAAAGGCATGAATATGTATATATACATACATAAACCATCTTCTTAGGTTCTTAATTGTTTGGAGAAGAGGCAGCATAATAAGCTAGGGCAGTAGGAAATTATTGCCACAGACATGATCTGAACTAAAAAATTGTTTGAGAAATGACTTTGTATAAAGGATGGAGTAGGCACATAGGAAGGAAAACTGTACAGCATTGACGGGAACAAGAAAGTTCTTTTGTTTTCAAAGAGAAATTGGACTGGAAAGTCTTTTGGTAGAGCAAAATTTCAAATAAGGTTGTATGGTTGGAAATTTCATCCCAAATTGATAAGCAGGAGGGGAGGGGAAAAGAGATTGGGATGGTAATTAGGCACTGATTACAAAAAAAAACTTAATTAGCAGTTTGAAATAGGGCCTACTTTTCCTAACTGGCCATGGTTTACTGCAAGCTCTGCCTGGCTGTTTCTGGATGAAAATTTGAGAAGTTCTGGTGTCCAAACTACTGTTCCTGCAAAAGAACTAACACACACACACATACATACATACAGATAACAAAATTGATCAGTTGTCTAGAAAAAATTTGCAACAGTTTTTATTATATTCAGCATTATTTTTTTTCTTGTTTTTTTTTTGTTCGTTTTTGGGTTTTATTTCACAATAAAGTCCTGTCCAGGTTGGGCCGTTTTAGTTTTCGGTGTAGAGGAAGAAGAGCTGTCGATGTAAGAAAATTTGTTGTAATTTCTTTTAATATTTTTTTCCCTTCCTTGGTGTTATATTTTATATTATTTTTATTTTATTTTTTTTCAAATTTCTTTTTTTGTTGAACTTCAATTGCTTAAAACCTGGACACTTTAAAGAAAAAAAATTTTTTTTTGAACACCTCTATTTTTTTTTTTTTTTTTTATTATTTTTTTTTTTATTTCTTTGTGATAAGGGATGGGAGAAATAATTTTTTTTTTTCAAAATGATCAGATGAAGTGTTTGACAAAGAAGGAACCAAGGCTGAGGGCTAAAAAAAATTGCTTATCATGATTGTGTGTATTGTGTAATGCTGTTTTTCAAGGACCAAGCTGCACAAATGACTAACAGACACATTCACAGGGAGTGGGAAAAACAAAAACCTAAGATATAATCATATTCAAATATGCTTTTACTATCACAAGTTGTTGGAATTTGAGAAGGGGGGGATAAGGGATCAGCCTAAACGTCAAGAAGCTGGATTTATTTATTTTTTGCTGTTGGCCCTCTTCTTGTACTGAACTGCTTTCTATCAACTAAATCTGAACCTACAACAGCAGTAAGTCTAGATTATTTTTGTTGTTGGTGGCTGACATGGGTGGAGCTGGGCAAGGAACTACTCCCTCCCTGTATGAGGCCACCTCATCCCATGCATAGCAAATGCTAAGTTTTGACAAAAACTGAGTTAAACAAATGATAATGAATGCTGATGAGGAGAAATCTTTTGCCATTGTTGTTGAAGGAAAAGAGTGAAATGCTGGGAACGCATGGAATTATTCAGTCTTAAAAAAAAACGAAAAAAAAAAAAAAAAAAAAAAAAAAAAACTGTCAGTTTGCATATGCAATTTCCCCCCCCCCAAGTTTTCTTTTGATCTGATCAGTTATGTAGAAAAAAATTTGCCCCATCTATTTCACCCACTTCAGATATGTAGGAGTTGGAATGGATGCAGATGCAGAATCCAGTTTAACAATTCCAATTGGACATATCTTTGCAGATAGAAGCAGTGGAAAAATGTCTAGCAAACTGCTCCTTCCACCTCTCAAGAGATAAAAAATATGCTAACACAAACTTTTCATGGCCCAGTGGTTAATGGTCGAGCAAGCAGAGGCCTTCATTTGACAGACTATCAGTCAAGGAATGTCATTCAACTTGAGATTAACTCTTATATTCATATGAAGAAAATAGAAAGTCAATTTCAAGGGAAATAACTTCAGATTAAAATTATCCCCCTTTATACATTTGATAAATCGAAATTATTTTTCTAAAATTCAATTCACAGAAGAGTTTGACTATTTTTCTAAGTTATTTATTGAAGAGTTAACAACTCCATCAATGAAACTGTTCAAAATCAGATTTTTTTCTAAGAGTTTTAGATAATGAGAAGTACCAAGTGGGTACCCTTGAGTGCCTAATGGGTTGATCCAGTGCATTGTTAGAGACTTTGAAATCAAGTGAATAGATTGAAAGCAGCAGTATTTTGGGGGAGCAAAATCTGGTTAGAGGACTTTGGAAAGACTTATAGCCTGAGAATACTTTTTATAAGTTCTCTTTTGACAGAAAGAAAGGCTACATAGCCAGGCCCAGTTAAAAATGAGATGATTCATGCTCGCAAGGGGAATTAACTGACTAGAATGAACAAATATCTGATCTGCAGTGTGGAGGAGGTTGGGGTGGGAAGGTGCATGTCATCATAAAATGTGATGTTATAACCCTTAAATAAAGAAATTTGACTTGCACCTTCTAAAAAAATCAAACAAAAAAACAAAAAACAGAACGTGAAAGACTTATTGATTGATTAAGAAAAAAAAAAAATCAAAAAAAAAATCAAGAAATGAATTTTGTTTTTGAAAAATATGAAAATTTGTTTATGGCATTTGGTAAATGATATGTGACTTCAGCAGCCGGTGGAGTGTAAAGGCTCACAAATATTCTTGTCCTTGACACAAGTTCACTTCCAGCTAAAATAACAAATTATACTGCAAGCCAATTTTTGTCCAACTAGTAACTGCATCTGGGTCAATCTGATGAAACCCATTTACAAGGGTAGTGAAAAAATGATGTTGGATGCTGAAATTCTATTTCTTTGGGCATCAACCAGGCATGCAAAATCCATTCTCCTTCAAGGATATTAAACTCTCTTAATGAAATTAAAAATATTTTCACCCAAAGGAAAACCATTTTTCTACTTTAGCTTATTTGAATCTGTTGACCCATTCAGACTGCTACAATTTAGTGAAAAAAGACAATCACTATAAACAGACACTCAACAAAAAACAAAAAAAAAAGAAGGTATATCTACTTGCATTTGAGGTGTTGTAGGGAGGTGAAGACAACAATCACATTATTTTCGTCCATCTCCTTCATTTTACTTGAGCAATTCATCATAATTCACTTCTGGCTTGCTAAGCCCATTGAAGGTTCACAAAGCCCTCTTAACTGTACAATTGAGGAAAATATTCCCCACTGTCTGTTGTCTGCCCCTCATGAGGGATTGGACTTTCCCAGATTTAGAATTATAGTTGTCTGTCTCCTAGACTAGTTGCCAATTGAGGCTAAAGAGTTCAGTCTGCCCTGCTATATGGGGGTGGCGAGAAGAGATGGATTCATGCCCTTCCCAATGGCATAGTGCGGAGTTTGAACTCAGATCAACAATTCTATTTTCCGTACAACTGACCATTAGGCCACCTGCAACTCTACCAGTTCATCATCATTGCAAAATTTTAGTATTGATGATAAACAGAAACTCAATGAACATACTATATCTAATGGAGATAAAACTATAGGAGACATCATTTTAGATTAAGCTTAATTATTTTCAGGTATATTTGGCTTTAGATTACTAGAAAGAAGATCTATTCAAAAACTTCTCTACATAAGATTGAAAAATGGTGTATATTTTAAAGCTTTTTGATATTTTGAATTTTACTAATATGCTGTGAAAGCTGTGGATGTTTGTCGAGGCTTCTCCTCCTGATTCAATCAAACCTCAAGCTTTTTGAACCAACAAGTTTCACTCTACTACTTTATGCAATTCTAATGCAAGCATTAAAAGGAAATTTTCACTTTCATTCCAAAATGAGGATCACAACAAGAAAATTCAAACTGAATTAGGAAAGATAGTGAGAGAGAGAAATCTTAGTTGAGGGACTTTTTGATAAGTCAGGAGCTTCGAATAGAGATGCCATTACGTGATTCTTGCATCATATTCAACAT
Source organism: Thysanoteuthis rhombus (assembly GCA_963457665.1). Classification (NCBI taxonomy): domain Eukaryota; kingdom Metazoa; phylum Mollusca; class Cephalopoda; order Oegopsida; family Thysanoteuthidae; genus Thysanoteuthis; species Thysanoteuthis major. Next base: position 16,880,089 of record OY735214.1, on the reverse strand, counting down.
GATTCGAGAAAGAGAAATATTTGAAATGAAATTAATGATTACAGATTTACAAGTATGCAAGTCTGACTGTTGAGAGTTTAAAAAAAAAAAAAAAGAGAAAAAGTCAATGCTTGCTTCTAATCCAAGCGAGATGAGATATGATGATGAGAAAAAGCAACAAGCGAGACTTGGCCCTTATACAATTCCTCATCAATCCTAAAGATAAGCTCTAGTAAAAGTTTTTTTTCTTCTTTTTTCTACTGAATCCCTCTGAGGAACTGAAAGTGGTTGCATAGTCTTTGTGTTAGTGAATTGTGACCTCCTCTAAGAGTGTTGCATGCATAGAACAGATTGTGAAATCTACAGTTCATTAGAAACCTCAAGTTTCCAAAGTTGGGTGGGGAAAATTCTGTGGAGGCATATTAAAGACTTTAATGCAAAATGACATCTTCCACTCCTTACTGATGATAGTGACAAATGGATTTGCAGACTAAGGATAAGAATCCATGGAAATGAGTGGGAATGGGACAAGGACTGCAGGGCAATGGGAAAAGGTGGCACAGCAGCAGGTGGGATTCTTTGGGGATGGCTAGCTGCTAAAAAACAGATATACAGTAAGTTCTTGAACAATACTAGAAAAGGACAAGGGAGTTTTTAAAAAAATTATAATAAACATTTTTTTAAAAATTTTTTAAAAAAGTTTGTAATAATTAAAAATGTTTTTAGGTGTCACAGTAGCAGCATCTTTTTTACCCCCCCCCATTTTTTAAGTTAAGATTTTTTTTCTCTTATATTCAAATTTTTGTCTTGACTTCTAATTCATTCCTTTGTGTTTTTTTTTCAATTCATTTTTGTTGTTTGTAGTCTGACGAGATCATATCCATGTTCAACGACGGTGACAGTTTCTGATTGTGTTGCCACACTCCCTCTGTGGAACTTGCATTTCTCTTCTTCTTTTAACAGCAGGATCGAAGGGCAAGACTGCAGCAACAGCAGCAGCAGCAATTCTCCGGGTTGCCGTCCGTCGTTGATTTCCAGTAGGGGAGGGGCACGGTGTCTTTCGGAAGATGCTCGGCACTGCCAGCATTGGATGCTGCTGTTGCTGGAGTCTTTGTGAAGAGAGTGTGGCTCTAAACGGAGGAAGAGGAATACAAAGAGGAAGAGCAGGAGCAGCCCTTGGAGTAGCCGAAGGGAATTAACTCCCTTTGCACTTGTTGTTATAGGGTTGTAGAAAGAGCACCATACGGAGTTTAGAAAAAAAAAAAAAAAAAAATGCATTCCATTCACACAGACATTCATAGACATGTACAATGCTTAACCACAGTGATGAGCAAGATCAGTAGAATAAAAGAATTATGAAAAAAATAATAAATCAATCTGATATAAAAGTAGTTGGAGAAGCCGGGAATGAAGAAGAATCAAAATTTATATAAAATAATCCTACTTCTATTATGGAAGGACAAGAGAAAAAAGAAAACAGTAAAGGCAGCTGAATGTCTGGAGAGGTGTCAGAAAGGGAACAGAGGAGAAGGTAAATTGTGGGGGAAAAGGGTCAAAAAAAAAAAAAAAAAAAAAAAAAGGAGAGAGAGAGAGAGAGAGAGAGAGAGAGAGAGAGAGAGAGAGATAAAAAGAGGGTATAGAGATTTATTTGCCTCAAGGTCAAGTTTAATGTTGGGGACCCTCATGTGTGGGTAGAGACAAAATGGTACAGTTCCCTGGCCTTACCCTTTTGGGCAGGCCACAGGCATCACATAATACCCTGACCCTACCCCTCTGAAACAAGAATTATACTTTTGTGACCCCCTTTTTGCGTGATATATCCAAGATGATATATGTAGTAGGTATGTTGGTTGAAAAAAGTCTCTGCTATGAGTGTAAAAGTCTTGAAGGCTTACTTTAAGTGGTAAAGCAAGATACTTATGGGCAAGATTTGGGAAGACTACCACCTCAAAGTCAACAGATTGTTTTTTACAAAATCTATAACCCAACTATGCTGACTGTTTGTTCAAATGACCCTACAAACACTGTTCCAGGTGTTAATAAAGATCCATCCACTAAACTGGCTAACTTTAGTCTCTTACCAATGGCTGTGTTGGTTGATATCTATATTTAATCATAATTTAAACAAGTTGTGGCAAAATAATTCAATTTCAAAAGATTTTCTAGCGAAATTCCATTCTAATGATTCAGCAGAATATAAATCTATGAAGATATTAATGAAATGATGGCAATAAGAAAATCCCAATGGATGTATGCAGCTAAGTGAAATGGATGAAAGTTTCAAAAATGGAACAAACTAACTTAGAAACCCATTTGTAACTATATTTCTGACTATCCCATGATGTGCATTAGGAAATTAAATCAGTTTCTAAATTTTGAATTTTAATAATTGAAATGCAGTCTGGAAAAGTGCGACAAGTGCAAGGTAGGATTTGGCGACAGGCCAACCCACAAGAAAGCCTGTATTCATTACAGATATGTAGACTGCAGAGGATATTCAAGTAGAAAATTATCTTTCTCTAAAGAGAGGTGGTACTAAATGTAGACTCAAACCTTGAATTTGAACCAAAAATGCTGTAGGGATTAATTTTTTCAACAATATCACAAAGTTTCAGACAAACATAGGTAGTTTGCCAAGCAAGTTTTTGCAAAAAGTAGGCATTAACCTAAGAGAAAACCACTAATGGGAGATTTTATACAAATTTTTGTTTTTTGTTCATCATTATAATTACAAAGAGCAGGGAGACGTGTTTATGTGATGATCACAGTTGAAGAGGGAAAGTAGTAATTTGTCTATGTGCTAATTGACAACTAGTTTCTACCTTTACCAAATCAGTATCAACTTGAAAGGTATTATGAAGAAGGGGGGGTATAAAGAATTTATACATAGGTTTTGGATGATGTTGGGCTGTGGTTTTAAATCCAGATTTAAAATGATGACAAATGTACTCTCATCCTTTTTACTTAAATCATAGAGACCAAGCAATAAAGTTGGGAAAGTCAACCAATTAGTTTACAGTTAGAAAAATAAATTATCAGCAGTACTTAATTGACATTAAATAGAAACTGCTTTTTTGTCACTCTTTTTAGGAAATATTTGACTATTTCAATGTCACAATTTCTCTTTTTAATGTTGAAAGAATGCCCATGAGAAACCAAAATGCATGTGTTTTTTCAAATGTATGTTTGAATCAGAAATAGTGATTTGAGTTTATAAGCAGAAAAGAAAAACTAAGGAGACAAAATTGATTTAAATCTGCTGTTTAACAAGGTCATTATTTTTTAATGCCTTCATATATATGCAACAGAGTCTAGAACTTTCTGCTATTCTTCAACAAGTCCATTGTCTATCCAGGTGTTCAAAGGAGATATTACTACTCAACTTTTTGCCAGATAGGGATCAATTATAAACATTAGAACATGTTCTTAATAGGAGTGATAATGATAAAAGTAACAACGAAATATATGCATCTGAATCATCTAAAAGAAATATAGCTTTCAGATAATTTCCTGATATCGAAGTTTTAAAATGAAAAGAAAAATTTCATATAGCCATTATTGAGTTGAAGCTTTCTCAATGAGAGCTAAGATTCTGAGTAGAAAAGTCAGTGTCAAAGGAAGAAATTCAATGTTATGAAACAAGGCTCCTAATCAAGTCTTCAAAATACTGATTAAGTAGAACTGAAAGAAACAGCATTCTTTTAAATGATTACACAGTGATATAATAATGATGGTAAGAGTCATAGGGGCCAGTAACAAAGTGGTGTGGAGATGTTGGGAAAATCTTTGGTGATTTATTGGAGGATGGATTGAGGACCATGATTTAAAGAATTTAAAAATATCTGAAGGTTCAAAATTTGTTAAAATAACTCATGATTTGCTATTTGAGGGAAGGGAAAGAAGAGGCTAAATTTTCCTTTCATTTATCCCAATGTGTCACCAAAGATTTAAAGAGATGGATGTGATAAAAAATAATAGTCTAATATTGTTAGTAAAATATAATTCAATTACTTATAAGGTGTGAATGTGGTTTTAGCTGCAGAAACCTCTCCTATTATCAAACTCAAGCTTAAAGATGAGGTCCCTTTTCTAAACAAACCAGTTCTATGTTCATTGCTTGCAATGGCTCTCTATTGTGGCTGCTGGTTCATAATTGGAATGAATCAGGAAGAGGCCAGGGCAAAAGAAGGAGACCCGTAGAGAACTCTCCCCTGGAATAAACTAGTGTCTGTTAAATACATGATGCTCCATAAGATATTCCATCAAAAAGGAAGTTGGATACACTTCTTTCTGAGACTCATTAGCATTGCGTGAATTTGCAAGAACCTTTCTGATTGGACAGTTCAAATTTCAACTATAAAAACAGGGAATTTTAATGAAACTCTCACTAAAGTGTAAGATGGGACAATTGTGAAAGGAGGCCAATCTGAGCCCCATGGTTTTGGTTGCTACACATGATTGTACATATAAGTGGGAAAGAAACAGGATTCCAGATTGAAAAGAATAAAATTCAACATTAAAAATGAACCACTATTTTCTGCAAGATATACAGGGCCCAGTTCAAAGGGTAAAAGAGAAAAAAAGATAAAAAATCATATAAAAATAAAAATCATTGTATAATAATAATCTTGCTCATCATGGTTAGGCATTATTATTTTTGTCCTTGAAAGTTTCTTTTTTTCCCCCATAATCCACTTTCATTCAAAATTTTGTTGATTATTTTTTTTTCTTAGAAAAGTCCTTTCTTCCTCAAGTGCCCATCCCTATGACATCTGCTCGAGGGGCAACAATATCAGTTAAAATGTTCTGTGCTTCAAGCATCTCTCTAATGAGTTCACAAAACGTCACATGACCTTCGTCTTTCTGTTTCAGTAAATATGTGATGCTGCGGTCTGACGCTTGGCGCACGTGGCTCAACAGCAGGAGGGCGGACGGAACATGCCGCGGGTTGTCTGGATGGTACTTCTGGGCAGTGTCGATTAAGGCATTCAGGATTATTTGCCGAATGTCATCGATTTTACTAAATCCAGCCAACCTCCGCACTTCTGTAATGACAACAACCAGAATAACAAATGAGGAAATGTCAAAAGGAAAAATTCACAAACAGACTATGAAACATTTTAAGGAAAAACATATCCAGTCATGAGATTCAGTTTTAAAAATATGAATTGGAAACAAAAATCTAATACAGATAAAGCTCACATTTTGTACAGATGGGTTCTAAGAAAAATGGACAATCTAGGAACAATAACAGGTGAAACTTCTACTCTGTCAGCTCTATGTTGGAATACGATCATTCAAAGTAAGAGTGGATGAATAAAGGGCTTCGTTTTTATATTCTTTGATGATTCAGAGTAAACACCAATACTATTTGGGAGATTCTACACAGAGAGAATGCAGTCTATACAGAACATAAAAGACTTGTGCAGATTTCTCAGCTTTGAATCCTAACATATAAGCATTGAAAAAGATCCAGCACAGAACAATAGAGGGACCTTTATAACCATCACTTATTTAAGAGTCCATCCACATCCATGAGTAAGATTGTAGTTTATACCCGACCCCTGGGGGAAGGGGGGGAATTGAAGAAAAAAAGGAAAAAGAAAAAATATCCTGTAATTGTTAGGATTTTTGATACATTTCTTAGTTACTTTTGGCGCGATAAGTTATTGTAAGCTTGTAGTTTTAATAATGTTTACTGGTTGATATGATGTGTTACAGAGAATTATTTTCATGTGTTCTCTTCTCAGAGCGTTCTGCACCTATAAATAATATTTTCATTATTCTGATTGATATTGTTATTTCAATCAAAGAATTTTACTACAAAGTGATCCAAACATGATATGAAAGCTTAATCATTGAAAGATTTCAAGTTTTACACATACTGATTATTTCCCTTAGATTTCTACTTAACAATCTTCTACTCTGGGGGAAACATTGATTTATATGATCTACTCAAATTTTTTCCACTACCTCCTTTCAGAACATATATTTCAGCTGCATACCCAGCAAAGTTGGGTCAAAAATGATACATTGAAAAATATTTTTTAGCATCCACTTCAACTTATTTCAATTCCTTTTTATACAGAATGACTCAAGGATGTGGAAGGTCAAGAAAACAATCCATGATTTCCTTGGGCAGTGACATCTGGATGTGGATCACAAGCAAGACAGAAATGTTATTCATTACCCGTTATTATTTTCTTGGTAAACCTTGAACAAGCAATCTATTCTGGAAGTCCCCATGCCAAATTTTTTTTCTTTATTTTTTTTATTAGATAATGGAAGAAGAAAAAAATACAAATTAAAAATAAATGGAAAACACAGAGATTGGTGCATAGGTGCATGAATGTATGCTTACCTGCGTTGACTAAAATGGTTGCTTCAAGTAAGAGCAATTCTTCCCGATTGATACCAAATTGCAGGAGTTGTTCACTGACTGCAGCCACTTGTTCTAATATCTGGGTCATCCCTAACATCTCCCAATGGTGTCTGAAAACAGAAATACACAATTAGAATATTAACATTTTTTTTGTTAGGATGAGGAAAAGAAAAATAAACTAAAGCATAAAGATATTCAAGATCCACGTCAACTAATTTATCCGGTTGATTATTGTTAGACATTGCACTCAATTTCATTTGCAGGTATAATACAAACATGACAGACATATTCTAGGTGCAGGAGAGATTATATTTTTTCTGAGAACAAATCCTTCCTTTTTTGGCCTTTACTAAAAAGATGAATAAATTCTCAAAGACAGCAAGAAATCTGAAGTCATGCTATATAAATAAAAACAATAACACAAATTGTCATAATTTGCACTGTATGATTTTAAAGGCGTTTCCTTTCTCTTCTCTCCAAATATTGACTATAGTAATTAAAGTGTTACATTTGTCTAGGATCATAATTTTTAACAACCTCACTATTTAGTATTAGAGCTAAATTGTGTTGTATACACTAGGCTTGGAACAAAAAAAATAATTAAAAATTGTTTAAAATGTTTGGTTATGAGGGCCCGTGATGGCTATCAAACTTTTAAATGAAAAGTACTCATATGTTGATATGTGCTAAAGCTTATGTATGAGAAAAACTTTGTTACAAATAGATGCATGCATACAGAAAGTGCACTATCTTTGAATAACAGACTGCAAGAGATCCAAGTGATCATTGGGATTATTGACTGACCTTTCCAAGATAAGGTTTGATGCAAAAGCAAGTCGTTTGCCTTCGTGTTCCATTGAGCGATAGGCGCAATTAAGCAAGAGAAGTTCCATCCAGCAGCACTCAATCAGATGCACCTGGTCAGATAAGGACAAGTCAGCATAACCTGAAATGAGCAAATGGATAGAAAAATCAAGAAAAATTCAGCCATTCCCTCCAACATCAGTTATCCATATGACAGTCTTCCCCATACCCAACTGATCTTTCTGGCTAGCTTTCCCAGTGTGAAAGTCTAATGATCAAAAAGAGGCCAGCAAAAAGAGAGACAAGTCGTTTTTGATTTTCAATAATTAATTATTTCTTCTTATTAAAAGCATTTGTAGTGTTTGTGATGCTTAGAAAATGACACAAGCTTGTCATGACTCTCTCTGCGTTTTTTTTTTTTGCTTGATACTGTTCATGGAGTTCAGAATGGTATCAATATTCTTGATGACTGCCCTGCTGTAATAGAAATCCTCTAATAGAGAGTATTTATATATAACTAAGAAGTAAACAAGGGCTCAAATTCCATAATTGCAAAAAGATGACTTTGTGAATGTGTTTGTGTGGGAGAGGTTAAGATGATGTCATATGCAAACACCCCCCAATGTGAAAGCTGGTATATTCAAGAGAGAAAGAATCTCAAGCAAAGTAATATCTATTGCAAAAAGAATTAAAGATGTTAATATTTTTAAAAAGATTGGTTTTGAACCTCTTGCCCCCAGACTTGCTCTATTTCCAAATTGTATGCCATTCTAATGCCAGTGTTGGGTAAGTCTCTGAAATGAAGCTCGGATAATCTCCCCTTCTGGCAATATTGCAATAATGCTAAAATGAAATAAATAGGTTGTACTAGTCTCATGAGTTAGTAGAGAGAATAATAAACTTCTTGAACTATTGATGTACTGGAGTTCCTATCCAGTCGGATATTAGGCACTAGATTTCATGATATCCGGCAACCAGATTCCATTATTATCATACCAATGAATTATGTGTGATGAACTTGAAAAATTAAAAAGCCTGTAAGATATAACTTGACCAACATTCTTGCTCTCTCTCATGTAAGTTTCAAAGCTTTCTGAGTATCCTGTACCTAGTTCAAGAACAATCAAGTTTTATTCTGTTTATATATAATGATAATTGATAAATAATTAAAAGGAATTAATTTACATTGTTTCTTCTTTGACTTTAATTTTTTTGGGGGGGGGGGGGGTACACTGTCATTTCGATCAACTTTTGAGGTGCATCCATATATTTCCTATACTCTATTTCTTAAAAATGAATCATATAGAACCGATTTACCAATATAGTGACTCGTTTAATTTTCAGTTAAAATTAAATACGAAAATAAATAAGTATAAGCTTCAGATAGGAAACCCTAAACCTAGCCACATAAGCAATGAGTCAGTTTATTTAGCTGTGGTCTAAAAAAGCCCTAAACTTACGTCTATCTTTGCCCCCCATGTTCAGTCAGTTAACTTTTGCCTCTCTCTTTTTCTATATCTTAATCCTCTTTACTTCAGAGAGTGCACATGGGTCAAATCCCCATGTGTTTTCTGGGATTTGAATTGTTTTTCTGTTGTGTGTTTTCTGCATTGAGAATAGCCCCCAAACTTTGCTTTCAGCAATCATAAATTTGGTTGTGTCACACATCATCACACAAGCTTGGCCATAGACATAACACTGAATAATCGGTTTCCAATAATTACACTGGTCTTTGAAGCAACCAGCATTTAGGGAAACACTTCTTTCAGTACCTTCTCTTAGTAGCTGCAATGACAACTAAATATCAATACAGTTCCTTCCTCTTTACATGAGCACCTATATTTCCATCTTTGCTATTCCTACTAGTAAGACATAAGAAAATTTCTCCTGTACATCAGAAAAAATAACTATTCTCCCTCCTCAAAATAGCTACGTAGTAATCTATTCTAATCAGGCCTACTCTATCATGATCGATCTTTCTTAAGGTTTGTTTCCTTTCCAGCTTTGAATGTAATGGTTATGCATGTTTAATTGTGTCAACTTGTTAAATGTATGTCTCCATTTGTTTGTTGAAACATTTTGCATTTATCTTCATTTTGATACTGAACTGTTTAATGTGCTCAATTCAAACACAATGTGTAGAATTTTCCTTTCTAGCAAAGGCCTCATAGCTGCCGTCATATTTACATCTGGAAGTGACATAGTGACTAATGATTCCCTTCTCAACCTCTTTGTGACCTTACAGCAAGTGGCGGTAAACTCAAACACTTGGAGCAGAATCCTTTGTCTTCTTTGACGACAAGGATCGTCTTGCTACAGAGGACCTCCATTATTATTATCATTATATTATGGAGAGAAATGAAAAGTGAAAGGTTAATTTTTAGTCATCATAATGTCAACCCTAAACAGCATAATCTATATTGAATGAATGTACATTGATGTACATCACGACTCACAACATGGATTCCAAGGGATTACAGGTGCAAACGAGGCCAGCAGAATACAAGACAGAAAGACGAACCAGACAAATTCAGAAAGTATTGGCTCTGTGACCCCCCAATAGAGAGGGCTGGCGAATCCTAGGGAAGGTCCATGTCCAATGACTGATGATAAAAGACTGATGATGATAATTAGATCCAATTAAATGAATAATGACTAAACAGTTGAAAAAAGTTTTGACAGTGTTTGTTATGTTTTGTTTCATTTTGTTTATGAATTTTTGAATTAAATAATAAACCACAGTAGGACACAATAGGTTGATCTTGTGAACCTAATATTGTCCTGATTGAGATACACTACACATTTATTAAATCAAAATAATTTAAAATGGACTGCTTTACTGGGAATTACTTCAGTCTTCTCACCATAGCACTGGGTCCTATGGCGTACAAGACATAGAACAATCTAAAACTACATAGCACATTATTTGTAAATCAGTAGTTATAGTTTCATCATGCACGGATAGTCTGCTCAGGTGGTGTAAGGGTTAACACGTCTGCCTCATATGCAGAGAGATCTGGGTTCAATGCCTGGTATGATAGAGGAGTGTGGAAAACTCTTCATCACGTCAAATTTTCCTGTGCACTCAGCAGCTAACTGAGTAGACTCTGAGCTATGTGATTAAGATGGAAAAAATTAAGAATGGAGTCACCCCTCCCCCCATTCAGAATGATAGAAGCAAATGAAAGAGGAACCTTGCCAGCATGACATGCTTTGACTTGCATGTATAGATTTGTTTTCTGTTTTGCTGGTCATTATTGATTATCATACTATAAATAGGTATTATCTCAGATAAGATTAATCTGTAGTTTTATATCTTAAGTATAGATCATTCATTCAAAGAATTTACTTGAAAAATTAGGTTAGGATTATGACAAATATTCTTCAACTGGATGATCTGGTGTCCAGTCGGAGATCTAGAGTTGATATCCAGTAAAATCTGAATGGGGCCAGATATTTAAAAAATCCACAGCCGGCACATCACTACTCTGAGGGATCGTGGGTTATATTTCATCCTACTTTTAAAGTTTTGGTATCTCTTGAGGCAGGTCATTTTTAATATTGCCTTTTTATCTTCATATATCTAGGTGCACAGAGGTTTATATTCTGTCACACCATTTTGTTTAATACCCAGACTGATCAACAAATGATGGAGTAGTTCAATGCAGAAGGAAAAAAAAAAAAGTGTCTCAATGAGTTGAAATATGAGTATATCTTATTTCCAAACCAAGACAGGTCATTTATATAATGTAAGAGAGGATTTTGCTCTAAAAAGGTTCAGACATTCAATTCTTGGCAATGAAGTAAAGAAACTGAGATTCTAAATCAATGATAACCAATGAACATTTTTTCAAACTGACCAAGAATCAGCTCTGATGGGCAACATAGCTCATGCATAAGAGAAATCTCTCTACTATTAGAGATGGGCATCAAATGGAAGAACTGTAGGTCAATTAAAGAGGTTGGGGAAAGATCACAACAGCCTCTCCTATCAACCACCATTTGCAGACAGCACCTTTGCTGGTTGGGGTATGTCTTGAGGCTTCTTACAACAAGATCTGCAAATCAAACCATTAGATAGATGCAAATAAGCCAAAGAAAGAACAGCCCAAGATGAGCTGGCAACAGACAGTGAATAGAAACCTCCGACTGGTAAACAGAAGCTAGAAACGACGCCACGTTACATGGTGTAGCACCTTGACTGCCTCATGTGTCACACAATGCAGGAGCAACTGTGTCAGAATATAGGAGAAATAGTCTACCCCTAACTTTTAATGTAACCAGATCGTTATTGAGATTGAATTGAGGTGCAGAAAAAGGATTCAGGGTAGTGATTGTTCATGATTCTGATGAGAGCCAAACAAATTTATGCTTTCATAATGCTTTTTATAATCATCAACTGAAAATTAATTCATCATAATATAGACTAAGATGATTTCTTCGAAAAAAAAGTATACAAAACAAAGCAGTGGTGACATCAGCAAGACTGCTAAAATTGAAAATATATTTCACTACAGCTTTATTAACCCTTTTGAGACTCCTGAGACATATAAACCTCAAGGATTCTATGACTAAGAATACATTATGTCCCATAGATCTCTACAGGGACTTTTAATATATATATATATATTTTTACAATCACATCAGTTCATATTTCAGTGTTTTGTGTTTATTAAAAAGAAAAATTTAAAAATGAAAGACTAATTTCCTTTCACTTACCAGGAATATGTTTTGCCCAACTGATTAATTGTACAAGATCCTTGTCTGCAACTTGGATCAGAAGTTGTAGTAAATAATTCTTGTTAAGAGGAATGCTGGGATTGAGCTTGCATTCAGGGACGGCAAAATCGTTCTTGGAGAGCTCTTCTATTAGAGAGGAAGACTTTGATAAGCGTTGTGACTGAAAAGATAAATCAATAAAACGAGTTTTATAAAATACACTGAGTGAGGGTTCCAGCAGGGAAAGGAATCAACACAATGAGAAGAAGAAGGAAATTCAAGATATATACAGAGCCATTTATTATAATCCTGTTATCAAAAATTAGTCATTCTCAAACACTTCAATTAAAAAATTATAAAAAAAAACAATGAATTTGATGACATCATTTTTATATCCTTTGCTTAATGTTATTAGCTGCTTATGGTCATCTATAAGACCCTATCCCAAAGAGATCACAAGCAGCTTCTACTGAAATTAAAACAGCTACCCAAGTTATATAGTGATAAATATGATTTCCAGTTATGCTAAATCATCCTAATGGTTTGATAAATGGTCAAGTGAGTTTCTTTTTGGCTGTGATCATCTAAGCCCAGAAACTAATTGGATAATTTTTTTACCAACAATTTCAATAAGCAAATGTAAAATAGACAACTTGATTGCCTCATAGATTTGTTTTCTTTTCTCCACTCTGAGAAATCAAACAAATCTGTAGACAAGGTAGGAATGTATTTTTACTCACCTCTGGAATGTAAGAAAGAAAGAAAAAGGAGGTTTAGAGAGGACTAGAGAAAGAAAGAAAAAGGAGATTAAGAGTGTAGGAAAGGAAGAAGGAAAGAAAAAAAAAGGGGGTTTATACTGGAGTAATGAAAGAAAGAAAAGGAGGTTTAGAGAGATGTAGAGAAAGAAATAGAGGAGACAGAAATTGAGAAAAGACATTATCTTACCTTGGCTGGTTGGTTGCCACTGGTTGAATTAACTGTAGAGTCAGAGAAGTCTGCACTACTGCGCTTTGCTTTACTTTGGTTGGAGCTGTTTTTTCTTTCCTTCCTTTGACTACCTGTTAATACGAACACAAAGATTGTTGATTAAGACTTGAGTAAGGAGTTAAACAGAAGTTTATGACTTCAAATATTCCCCCTTCAAGATTGTCCTTCCAAAACTAGCCTATTAAGGTGCCTAATGCCTGAATTAAATCCCAATAGACTTATAGAAAGATCTACGGGACATATAACCCAGCAATCATAGAATTCGTTTGGATATATATGTCCCAGGGGTCTCTGAAGAACTAAAGAAACTATACATAGAATTCCCAAAATGGTACAGAAGGAATCAAGATGAGAGCAAAAGAACTCTCTACACCTGAAGATATGAGAGAAACTTTCAATCAAGCATTTCATCTTCAAATGCAACCATGTAGAAATAGGGAAGATTATTTAAGGCATTCAAGGAATTTACCATGAGTGACAAAGCATGCAGAGAGGGAAAAAATGATATTTCTCCATAGAGAATTTTGGGGAAGGTTACAGTTATCCAGGATAAAATCATCAACCTTGTGTCAATCTGATTAAAGATGAGTTTTAAGAGTTATTCAAATTAATTGAGAAGTCTAGCAACTCAATGGTGAGGGCATTAATCTAGACGTTGAGAAATCTCCATTTGATGTGATGTGAATGAAAGGAGAAACCCCTAGAGAAAACATTCAGCAGGTGTGGCTTGTTTTTAGTTCAGCCTGATATCTATTGGCAATGAGCATTTGTTAAGACATTGTAGCCATACTTCAAAAAAATAAATAAAATGATATGATTTATCTACATTCCTACGAGCATGATGTGTCACAAAGTTACATTTAATATGGAGACCCTTATATGTACAGATGGGTGGTTCCACAAATCATCCAGTTTCATTGGCATTTCCCAATTGGGACACCTCAGTATCATGGGATAGGAGAAAAAAATCTTGTTACTAATCATAACGTTATTTATTTTTGTTCATTTTTACACTCCTATTAATTTAGGTATTAATTTTTTAAAAGAAAAAAATAATTCCTACCTTTGTTCATACCAACTTCATAACATTTGCGTAGTCGACATGCCTGGCAACTTTTACGTCGATGTTTATCAATGGTGCAGCTGTTAGTTGCTGGGCATACATAGTCAACAGGACCTGAACGAAATAGAACATACAATCTCTTAAACAATACCAGAAAAGAGTATCAACAGGGCACAAAACTATTGATAATCAAATATTATCTTTTCATTTTATTTTCCTTTATAATCATGGAAACAAACATTGTTTCAATGGATTTAACCAACAGAGCGAATGGTAAAAGAGAGGAAATTCTGGTTTGTCACTTAATAGCAATGGGAACAACATCTTTTTGCCATGTTTGGGGTGATCAGTGAATAAGTTATTTCCCCTTTTGTTCAAGTGGACTATAAAAAAACCTCTGTATTTTCACAAAACAAATATGAATGCTGCGGCCGATTAGAACCCACCCCCACCACCGTTTGAATTTTTAATCCTGTAGCTCCATTGGTGCAGCTTATATGATAGATAGGTAGATGGCCTGGCGGAATTAACTAAAAACTTGAGAAAACGATATTGAAAGTTTCAGTTGAGGGTTTCCAAAGAAAGGTTTCCAAAGAAAGGTTCCCCTTCTCCAATAATGAGGGTTAAAGGAATTAAAATGTGAATGACTCTTCCAACTCAAATGATATAATAAAAAATTCCTTTGTTGTAGATGCAGCTGATGAAATATGATGAGCTAGAGAGAGTTCAAAGACATTTCCCTACCTCTTTTATTGGCATTAAATGATATTGCTTTTGTTATGTCATGAGCACCACTGGTAAACTTCTTCCTTTCTCATTGTAACTACTAGCACAGCAGTTTTGAAGAGAAGAAGTGCATGTAGTAGATTTTGTATTTATGTGTATATTTGAAAGAGTTCTTTAGAGCAATGGCACTAAATGATATTGGATGTGGATCAAAGTTTGATAATAATCATATCAAAAAAGGAAAATACTTGGTGCATATCAAGGAAAGGTGTAAACATCAAATCCTTTTTCATTGATTTTTCCTATTTCTGAGGTAAAATTGGCAGATATTAGGAGAAATAAGTAGGATTATCAATTTATTATGCCATATCTGAGAAATAACAAGATAAATCCTTCTTATAGTTAGTAAAACTTTTAAAATATACAATTGTCACCCTCTAAGAAGAGAAATAAGTCAATAAATCTCTTTATATCAATATCTTTTATAGTTGAGGTTTTCCAGAACAAACCATACTGGAAAAGCCAATTTTTTTAGTAGACGTCTTGTTACTACATTTGAAGACATTTCCTCCTTCACTGGAAGTAAAATTCTTGGATAAAGATGAGATTGAAGCCATTTTGGCTTGTTTTCTCTTGTCTCTTGAATTGAGGGCCCTCTTTCCTCCAGGTCCAATTTTTCTGGCTACTAATCATCTTTCTTGATTTTGCTAGACAATGCTGTGAACGGTGGTCATTGGAATGTTTTTTTTTTAACATCATCTTGATGGTTCTGAAGAAATGAACTGCATAAGGTGAGAGAATATTTCCCTTTTATTGGGGTGACAACTACTTTCTTTAGTGAGGGGACCATCAAGCCTAAAATGATTAGATTGGATCTTGCACTATCTAATTATATGAAAAAAACCCCCAAAAAAACAAAAAACAAGCATGCTAAAATGTACTGGTTAGAAAAAACTGTATTTCTTGGTTTTCAATTTCTTGTTTAATATCCAAAATTAAGGCATTTGAAGAATTTTGTAGGTAAAAATAGATATCAAAAATGTATTCTGAAAACAGAATTTGTTAAAAATGGAAAACTTGAAAGAAACTGAATAATGGATCAGTTCACAAGTCAGTTCATGATCCTCAAAGTTTCCATTTTTCTTATAGCTTTCACAATCAAAATTATAAAGGGATGCATTTGTCCCATTTATCCTGGGATAGATAAAAAGTGCAGAATTAGCCGATTACTTTGCTTATACGTCTTTTCTGTCCAGTCATGTAATGTGAGCTAATTTCTGTGCAGATTTCATATTCGGACAATGTAATTGCCTGCTGTTGTAAAAGTCAAGAAAATCTCATTTACTTTATCGTGACATATATGTCCAAATAGACTACTGAAAAGGAGTCTCACACGGGTTAAACTAGCTAAAGATCAGTTTTCTAGGAAATTTGTTCAGAGTTAACAGTTTACAGTAAAAATGCATTTTGACCTGTGAGATGCATGGTTATTCAGTAGGCATGTCTTAGAGAGAAAAAAGAAACAGATACTCGATGTAAAAGTGTCGTGAGAGACAGCTAAAAAAGAAGTTGTCAAAATAAGCATGATAATAATTCCAAAACAAATAAAAAATATGAAAAGAATGAGTGTGGAGAAACTATGGTGAATCAATTTTTTCATAGTACACAAGTATGTGTTCACTGTTATGGAAATCTCTGGTACCTTAGAATTCTTAAAAATTTCAAAAACTCAAATGAAATTGCAAAATATTGAGAGTTTTGAAACTTCACATCCTTTACATGGATCTTTTCTGTAGTAGAGAATATCAAGATATGACTTCTTCCAAATGATTCTAAATTCTCAACAGTTCCTATTATAGCAAGCAACAGTAAATAGAATTTAAACCAAACAATGTAACGCAATTCCCATTGGGATATTTGATTTCATTACTGAGATAACTCATTCATAAATGAACAGAAATATGTCCCAAGACAGACAATCTCACCTGTGTGCATTAAATAGGAACAAAGTCACAATAACTACTCACCTTGAATACTTCGTTTGAAGAAAGCCTTACAACCCTCACATGACCATACGCCGTAATGAAAACCTGATGCATTGTCATCACAAACTTGACACAATCTTGTAGAGCTGCCTGTACTACTACTACTACTACCTGGAAAACGAAAAAAAAAAAAAAAATTTTTTTTCAAAGCAAACATGAAGACGCATCAAGTAACAGGTATTAAGGAAGGACTCAGCGATAATCATAGAAAAGAAACCAGTCAATACGAAATAAAAATTGAATTTGTTGAGTAGCAGTCATGCGCTTCCACAAACTGTAACAATATACAGCATTACTCTTTAAATGACAATTAGCAGTAGGAAATATCTGCAGCAAGATAAACTATTTCAAGATCAGTAGTTTTCAAAGTGTGGTCCATAGAGTAGTAGTGGTTGGCAAAACCCATCTTAGTGGTCTGTGAAAGGGAAATCATTTTGAAATAAATATTGTATCTGAAAACTTGTGATGGCTAATTTTACAATAATCATCAATCAACATTAAAAATCTTCAGGGAAACGTACATATTTATCGAGAATATTAAGTGGTCTACAGAGGAACTAAAAAAAAAAAGGTCTTAGAATAGAAAAATTGAAGCTCAAGTTGAATCCATGCTTCATGTAAAATTTGAAAATTATCTTGAAAATTTATAAACTTTGAGGCAGAATTGATCTGTAAATCTCAACTTGGGTGTGGGGGGATACAAAACCACACAATAACAACATTTCAAGCTATCAAGGATATTTTCTTATGAGGAACCTTTTCTCTACAAAAGCAGTATTCAAACTGTGTTCTGTGGAACCTTAGGGTTCAATATCATTTTGCTGACCCTCTGGAAAGGTAAAGTGACATTTTTGCAATATACTTAATTATTCATTACATTAATAATTCCTTCCTCTTTGAGTTTATACATATTAGGGTAATTCCATAAATAAGGCCTTAATCCACTAGTTACAAGTATATACACTGAAAAGGGCTCTGGGTATTTAAAGTTTGAAGACGACTGCTCAACAGCCTTTCAGTATCGCTGATCTATCAGCTATAATTCATGCATGATAAGAGTTGCAAAGGTGATCAAAAGCTCAGTGTGTGGGTTGAAAAAAGTTGAAGAAACATGAATGAGATTAGAACTTTTGGAGGCAGTATTTTTTTCAATGAAGCCTCCAATATTGTTATCATCATCATCATTGGTCTCCACTCACCTGCAACCACACTATCATGTTTTTTCTTGAAGTCAGCAGTCAGTACTGTTTCTCCAGCCGAAGTACTGGCCAGTTGCACTCCTCCACTTCCGCCTGTGGTCTGGATATCAGCCATCTCCAATGTAGTGGAGGTTGGAGTCTGTGGATTACCTGATGATGAGGACGATGAGGAAGAGGACGATGTCGATGAAGCAGACGAGGAGGAGGAGGAAGTGGATGAAGTGGTGGCAGATGCTGATGCTGAGGTGGAAGAGGAGGAGGCAACGGTGGCAGAGTGACTGGCAGAAGTCATCACTGCTGCAGCAGGGGGCCCATGGATATGCGCACACCGGTCAGGTGACAGCATCTTGACATCGTCTGCCGGCGTTACCTGCTTATCAATCATCTCTCTGAAAAGGTGAAAAAAAGGACAAAAAATGTTGGGAATTAGTTCAATAGTTTCTGACCAAAAATGAAAAAAAAGTAACAATTACATTGATGATGGGAATGGTAAACACAACCAGCTTATGCTGAATGCAACAAGACATATCACAAGAAATGTTTCAATATTTTGGCAAATCGTAACCATTTCAATTTTGGGACAGAAACAAGTGTTCGGTGTAGCTATTTCATGCTAGAAAAACACTTTTCCATCTTAATTAGGCCTAGTTTTGTCTATGCTTTCAAATGCGATATCATAAAATAAAAAATAGAGATATCAAAGTGTATAGTAAGGGGCATATGAATACAAGATATGTTGGGAATATATTTTTTTTTAGATGAATTGCACTTCTACAAAAAAGGTATAAAATCTGTATCTTCCTCTCATACCATGTGACTAAATTATAATGACATTTTGACTGGTAATATGCAAAATACCACCTATAAAAATTCTATCTTGACCAAGCTTTGAATAATTGATAGTGACCACTGAACCACCTCTTATTTTTGGGGGGGTGTTCATTTGTTTCAGTAAATATGAAAGCTTAAGAAAATCAGTGATGTAACATGAATGCACAAACTAGATCCCAACCTTATTTAGTGAGACTGACCATCAACAGCAGTTGACAAACACAGAAACAATCAAGTTCACAATTTGTGTTTCCAAGTAATAATTTATTGTTATAGTTATCTGTTTGTTGCTGAGTGTTCTTACTAAGCAAAAGCATTTTCATCTACCTTGGAACTTGTGATTATCTTCATAGTTAAAAAAAAGCATTTGAAGTGAACATTATAACACCTTGAAGTGTTCAGCATCATTTCAATAGGTATATGTCTAGAAATATACCAATAATAAACCTCAAGGGAAGTCTATATCAACAGCAGTAGCCAACAACCAACGAATAGTTCAAGCTCTTTGTGAGGACCTTAGGACTTCAAGAGCGAATATATAATGTCTTCTCAAGGCAATAGGAAAGATTAAAATGTTGGAAAAATGAATCCACATGAACTGAATGAAATTTTCAGTGAAATTGGTAGACCCCACACCTCTCAACTGACAGTCTAAGCTTAGAGAGTTGGACAAGAAATCTTGTAGCATCATTCATATTAAGCTGACATTTCTTCTACAGATAATCATATTTTCAGGCATTTTAAATTTCATAATCAAAGCTTCAATAACAAATAGGTCCATAAACACAATACATTAAATGCTATATTTCTTTTCCAAACCACTATGAAGGGATTATAATAACAAATATTTGTTTGATGGGCAAAGTAGTTTGAATTCAATTTATGTGAAGCATCAACATCAACAAATGGAAGTAGTCATTAGGAAGTTCGATTCTTGTGCATTGGTACAAAAGAAAGGAGATATATTCAACATTACTCTTCTGACAGTGTAGTTTTCAAAAGATGTTGGCTATTTTCAGCTGACATTGAATGATAGTCAATAATTACAATAGTTGCAATAATCCTTGTCAGAGTCAAAATCACATTAAAAGATATATTCACTTTATGATTAGCATAAAAGTCATTCTTAATTTTTCTTTTTGAAAATTCAGTTTACAAACTTTGGATATTTTTTTCTACTTGTAATTTGCAAAATCTTGTGTGGATCTATGAGGAAAAAAAAAAAAAAAAAAAATTTAAAAATAACTGAAATCCAAACATACTTTAAATATCTGCCAGCAATATTCAAACTAATTACAAGCATTAATTTGCTGGCTTTATAGCTATTGATATAGTGAAGGTCAAAAAGTTGTTACTATTTTACTTATTTTCTATACATTTATATGGATTTGTACACAAAAAATTTATTGATGCCATAAGACTAAACATGCTATAATTTCATAATGGAAAATGTTTTCTTTGAATATTGGCACATTCTTAATTATTCTATACATTCAATACCAAGACATATCAATTCGTTGGTCAAGTATGAAGATGAGTATAGTAAAAATAAGTCAAATATTGGCTCTGAATTCATGAAAGATTAGTGGAATATCTAAACATGCAATTTGGTTCAATTCAATATTTGAAGATAATTAGAAAAACGAGGGCAAACTGGAATGTGCAGGACAAAAATATAGGATATTTTCCTTACATGCATGCATACGCCCACACAAACAGATGATTACACAGTACTTGCTTCAAACAAGGTCATACTAACAAAAACTATGGTTGAATAAACTACAAAAATGTGTGTATGCAAAAGGATTTCTGTATAGGCGTGACTGCATGTATAACGCAAAGTTTGAAAAAATGCCTCTCTCTTTTTTTTGACAATTTAAAGCTTTGAAATCAGAGTCAAAAGCTGTCCTACATTGAACTCAGCAAGACACTTGTACTATACAATGATATTAGAAGGTTAGTCCTGCGAGCGAATTCAAGTGTCAATAGTAACCCCCACCTTTATCATCCGCATAGGCCATACTTCTCAAGAAAGAGATTTTGGGAGAAGACTGAGCCTTCCGTTTTAAAATTCATTTCTTTTCCATACTGATTTACTGAGTAACAAATGATGCAACTGTCATGTTACAACAGATTTTCAGACAAAAATGAAGCTAAATGATAAATTTGACAAGATATTCAGATCAAATTGATTACAAGTGTTAAGAAATAATCTGGAAAATCACTAATACTTTAAGGTTGACCAAATGGTTTGAAAGGAGATAGTTATGTTTCCTGATATTTCTATATAGGTGACAGCTAGAATTTCATTTAGAACACTACAATTCATCTTCTTCTAGGAAGAAAGAAGAGAAAGAATCCAAGGGTAAGAGAAAGCTGCAACTTGTTCATGTTTGAAGTATTTGTATGATAGATGCCTCAATTCAGTAGAACTGTAAGCTACAGCTCATAAGCAAACATCAATGGGTCTTCAAAAGGACCTATTCAACTTCTTGCCAACTTTGCTCATTACACAACTTTTCATTCTTAGAAAGATCAATATTCTATTAAAAAGAAATTGTACAAGCAAATACGAATCAGCAGCTTCACAACTTGGCAGATTCTTGGCTGGATTTACACAAATCTCTAATGAATTCATTATCAAAACACTACCTTAATCATTATGTCAGTGGTTCTCAAATGTCTTGTACAATAGTATACCAAGAAATGTATCTGACTTACAAAAACATTTCATTAGTCATTTAACAAGAATGTTCTATCACCATATTGATAAACGCACTCAGCACCCTCATATCTGTTGCTAAAAAAGATTTAGATATCACAAAATCTGGTGGTAAATTCAACAGATTAGCAACTCTGTGGTAGCAGAGGGAAAGACATTATATCTATACTGGACACATTCAAGGCTTTCAACACATGTTCGTGTACATGGAAAAATTTATGTAGTACACTTGGATGATAATATTTTTGTGGATATTAATGTCTAATTAACAAGAAAGAGTGACTAATTTTGATAATACTTTATTGTCTACTCAAACATTTCTATGAGGCAGATGCAGAGAAACAAACAAACAAAAAATTGGTTCATTTCAATATTTTGTTATCAAATATTGATTTCACACTCAGTGCAGAATCTTTAGTTACAAATAAATCACATACTCGAAAAAAAACCATAGGTGAGATTGGTTCTACAAACTTATGAAAAGTACCTGATATATATAATGTAACAAGCAGCCGATATGTCAACATTTGATTACGATGTAAACAAATTTCGGGTCCTTCAAATGATATTTGTTTAACACATTAACAACAGAATTCCAGTCTATCATCGAGAAACAAGTTGACCTTTAGCTTAAATTGAATCACCTACAAGTAAAGAGCAGTAATTTCTATTTCCCTTGCATTCATTCACATTTATTTTCTCCTGCTCTGACCTGACTACCTACTAGCCAAGAAAGCTGGGATATAGCCAATTGCCTGGCACTAGCTACTCACAGGATAAACTCTGAAAAAACACACATGTTTGGAGAACTTAGAATGGATGATGCATTTTCCATTAGTGTGAATGCATCACTACTAGCTGTGACCAGTTCAGTACTGGCCATTTCTAATTGAAAGGAAAAGGTGTTAAATATTTCCCAAAATATAACAGAAATCAATAGTAGCAATTTTTGAGAGTTTACACAAACTTATCATTTACTTAGAAATACTTGCATTAGTAGTTAATTCTATTCACATTTTCGATTAACTATTTTTTCAAGGGAAATCTTGACTAAGAGCTAAAGTGTCAGGATCCTCAAAGAAAGTTCATTTTGTGAAGAGACAGTATCAGTAAGCATCTAAAGAGATTCTTCCTTAACCAAAAAGGTTGGAGACTCTAGTCAATTCAAGATCAAACTTACACTGACAGACCTACTTAACTGGATAAGGTAAAGCATCACGTCTTTTAAGAGACAACCCTAATGGAGTATGACGGCTGGTTGCAAGGTTCCAGTTTCTATGGTATACATCAGTTTAGTGATCCATGCAAGTCTCAAGTCTGGTTGAGACCATGACTTTATACTTACAAGTTTTTATGACAAACCTAATCACACAGCTTAGAGTGTACCCAATTAGCTGCTGAGTGCACAGGGAAATTTGTTTGAATGAAGAGCTTTTCACACTCTTCACCCATACCAAGAATTGAACTCAAGACCTCCTACGTGTGAGGCAGACATGTTAACTATTACACTATCTGAGCAGACTCTTTTCCAGATACTTTAACAGTTATGATAGCATCTAGTTTAGTTTATGAAAAACTAAGTATGACTAGATAGAAAGTATATGTTCATATCATAATCATATTATATTAGTAATATATAAGAGCAACTTTGGAATGAGCACAAGACAGTTTTTGATGAAAAAAAAAAAACAAAAAAAAAAAACAAGAACCATGAGTTCAATGATGCATCTATCATCTGTGGTAGTAGTAGGAGGAAGAAGATAGGATGGTTCACCTGTTGGTCTGAACCAAGTTCCATATCAATAAAATAACAGAGCTGAAAAATTTGATATTTAGCAGTACTAGTTATGGTAGTAGTAGTAGTAGTAAGCGGAAAAAGAGGATGGTCTGAACCAAGTTCCATATCCAACATTATGATTGAGAAAAATGATATCTAATGTATTAAGGACCGGCCTACTGACCAGCCGAAAGTGTCTTATAGAGATGTGCGAACGCATCTAAAAAAAGAAAAAAAAAAAAAAAAAAAACTGACAGCAGACCAACTTTGATGAGAGGGAAAGTGCAAGGCATAATGATGCTGCAATAAGTCATTATTCAAAATATGTTTAAATGGATTCAGTTAGACGGCTTTAGAAAAGCACTTTTTAGTCTGGTTTGAAATAAGCAATCAAACAGCAATATCAAAATTCATAAATAAATCACAATTTTAATCTAATTTCAAGCTTCCTTCATCAGCATTTGATCAAACCTGGGTTGAGATCACCAAACAAAACCTGCAGGTATATCTGCTATTCGCAATTTATAAGTTGGGAGTATCAAATTGTATATGTCCCAGACTGTGATAAAAACGCTTTCTCAAGTTTGAAATATATGCATAAACAACCTAGCACTTAATTTGATAGAACAAACCTTGTGGCTTCAACTTCAAGTGCTTCTTGTGTCTAAAGAGACAGATGATGACAATGGAGGGGATGGGGAAAGTGGCTAAAAGGAGAAAAGAGAGTTCTTTGGAACATAGTCTGGCAGTCAAACTGGAAGAGAAGGAGGGAGAGAGAGGAGAGCAACAGGGCTGCCCAATCGTCTGCCAACATGACATTTTTCTATTAATCAATATTGTCCATAGAGAGGAGGAAGGTAGAGACAGAGGCAAAAAGAGAGGGAATGATACTTACATAAAGAATTATTAGCTCAGTTTGGCAGCCAAGAAAACTTAACATTTTCTCCAGAAGAAAAATGATATATTGGTGTGTGTGTATGTGACACACACACACAACAAAAGAATCAGTATTTGAACAGTATACTTATCCTATAAGTCATATTTACAAATGTTAATCTGAAGCTTGGCCAGTGTATACAAGCCATAAAAGACTATTGCTTCTTTTAGATACGAGTTTTCTTCTGAGGCTACCTGATGAAAATTTAGGAAAAAAGGGCTAAAATGTATGAGTGAATGTATAATCATATACATGAAGGCATTTACAATGGTATGAAGGGAAAAATAACAATTGAGGTTGTCTGGAGAAAGAGAGAGGATAAAAAACAAACAAAAAAAATTTTCACAGGTACAATGACACAGAGATAAAGTAGTAAGAGATGGTTGCTTCCCCCAAAACGAAAACAGGATTAAAATGAATGAAAAGTGATTTTCTATGATATAGGCCATCTCTTGAATTTACAAAATGATGAGAATTCTTTTCCTATATATATATATATATATATATATACACATATATACACACACACACACACACATATATATATATATATATATATATATATATATATATATATATATACACACACACACACATACATACATATTGAGAGAAATACCACTGTAGTAGAAAAAAGTTTCTGCACATTGACTACATCATTCCAAGTAAATATTTTTCAACTATAACCTAAGCTTTTATTTTTATTACAAAGCATAAAAATATTGTTGTTGCTGTTAATATAAGATCACAACAGACAAAAATATTGCGCTTAAAAAAAAAAAAACACCACTGTACACTATCCTCACATGTCAACCCATAGGAACCTATGCAATGTGGTAGATCATTAGCAAAAATTATCCTTTATCATATTCACCAATAATTCAACAACAAATAAATCAAAACAGAGATTGCTGAGCAGACGTTTGTACTGAAGAATCATTATCACATACATGCTTATGGAATTCTATGAGGAGAAAAACAAACAAAACAGTACTCCTTTTCTATAAAAAATATGAATGGGTTCATACCCAATCTAAAATAGTTGTAGCATAAGAATGCAAACATATTTGCACTATTCCTCTAAGATGTTTAATATTTATATAATTTACTACTTTCACAACTAAGAAAACAAAAAGATTTTTATGTATGTGTAAGAGAGAGAGAGAGAGTGTGAGAAGTTATATTCATGGTTCAGCAATCTGCAAGTGCTAAAATGTGCTTAGACCCAAGTACAATAAAAATCCTTTTGAGTGATATGCGAAATTGTCTATAAGTGTCCAACGCAAATATTGACAAAAACTATGCTTGTATACACTCACATATATCATTTCAATGTCATTATTTCTATTTTACAAGCAAATAAGTATATACTTGCACAACAGATACTATTGGCTTTGTTTTTCTGGAACACAACAGAAATACCCAATTGACAAAATTGTGAGAAGTTTATGCATTTTTCCTTGGAACATGCTATAATTCAATATTGCAGTTTAGCAAAAATAGATATTTCTTTACAAACAGAAATATTTTTTTACTTCCTAAATAGGTTAAAAGGAGAAAATAAGTTCCATTTGCCAGAGCAAACTTGGCACTTATTAAAAAAAAATTAATCATACAAGATGGTTATTGAGAAAAATTGTCTAAATTATGTATTAAAACACGTTGATCATTCTAATGATTAGAGGGAAAATGAAAGCCACCAAACACCTCTTTTCTTAATCTAGCCAGTAAAAGCATAGTAAAAATCTCTCATAAGCTGGACAAAAAGATAGCACATGAAAATGTGCCCAATGAGACTAGCAATATGAAGTCATTGTACAAAATATTTATGTAAGCCTTATTTTCTACAAGAGCCCTTTGAATTCATAAATGAAATTAAGTTTAATTACTTTTTTCGGATAATTTGTAAAATGTAACACATGATTAAGAAAATAACAGAAAAAAAAACAAAAAACATTTTGCTTGAATTTTATGTAAAATCTTTTTGCAAGGAAAAATGCAGATCTATTTACAAAACCTTTCAGAGTAATAATAAGTCATCTCTAAATCAAATTCACAGATATATGGTAAGTGAAAGATGAACCTTCACTGTGTATTTCTTTACATCATAAAAAAGTTAATGAAAGTAATAGGTCATTATTTTTCTTCTAAAGAAAAGAATCAACTATCTGATCATCATAGATCATCAAGGTCTCTTAGAAGTAAGACATGATTATTCAGCCTTTCAACTTATTGTCTTGGGTAATACAACAACATTGAAACAACTGATTTTAACAAAAACACAAGGAAAAATTCAGAGACTTATACATCTTCACATCCTTCAGAGAGGACGGCAAAATTAAGTACAAAAAATATATAGATATTGTACTCTCAAATTTAAAAGATGAATGATTAGAGTTTGCAAACAAGATCGAGCTATTGGAAAATAAACAACAACAACTACCATTATTGTTTAAAAAAAATTATAACTGAATTTTGTCCACATTGAATACAAAATGCATTTAGCTTTTGTACTCCACAGTTGTAAAAAGATGATATACAAGTAAACAGGAATAAAAGGTGATAACAGACCACTTCTAAATTACAGATGTACAGGGGACAAATGTTCAGTTTTCAGGAAACATCATGTACAATGGTTTCTAACACAGAACACTTCATGTCAGTATTTAAGACTGGCATTTAATTAGCAAGAAAAAAACCCCAACAAAAACAAAAAACAACAGAAAAAAAACTGTACAAATATTATGCAGTGTTTAATACGCCGGTATTATGTCTAGGGGACTGTCTACCGATATAAACAGTTATGGGGCTTGGATGAGTTCCAGTGAGCAGTAGTCCTCCAAATACCATAGTAAACCAATGGTCTTATAGGCCAGCATATATGGTAAACACAAACTGACAAAGAAACATGAGAACGGATTTATCATGGCATTGAAAATCTGCCTTCATTTTTTTTTTAAAGCAACCAGAGTTTCCCTGAATTCTTTGTGTAATTATGAAAATCATATTAACAGAATTTTGGCCAAATGAAATATTAGTAGATACTCAAATTCTGAAAGGGTAAATTTCCAGCAGAAATGTGATGAGCTTGTACTGCAATACTCCCCTTTGTGTGAGTACCATTTATAATTCTATATAAAATGAACTGTGATCCTTTCCATCTGTTTCTGTCCATTTCAAAGAACTCTTCCACATATAAGTAATGATTTTGCTGATAAAAATATCTACCTACCATTTGAAACAATGGACTCTTAATTAAACAAGGTCAGTAGTTTATTTTCTAAAAGAATCATTTTATAGAAATTCAAACACATTCGGGAATTTTTTTTTAAAGAGATCAACTAGTAATTTTACAAACAATTGATTTGCTGCTATTATTTGCAACTTTATAGACCTTTCGTGGATTTGAAAGTACATAGTTACATTGTTTTAGTTCATGACACTTTGGTTGTTGTTCCAAGACTGGCATGTATCACCATCATGTTTTCTAACAAGGTTTTAAAATAATTTCTGACCAATGTTTTTTAAATCTGGATACATACTCAGATTATCCAATGTCAAAACATACGCTAAAGAGAAAACACATTCAATAAAAATCAAAGTTGACTGTAACAAACTTCATATTTTTTAAAATTTTAGTTCATGAGATTATTTTCCTTTTTCTAGATTTTAATCCTACTTATTCATATAATTATAACTTCAAGAAAGCTAGTAGTTTACATGGACAAACATTAGTGAGGTAAATGCCTAATCTAATTTCTGTTCTGGTGAGGATGTTTTCAATGACACAATATGCTTCATATAGATATTCACTGAGCTCAGTTTAGTGTGGCGCTAGGACACAACAGCCCGGCACTCAAAGGACATTAAACTCATTATACAAACAATGGTCTGTGAGACTGACTGGCTCTAATTTGGTTGAGTGCTTACTGGAAAATAGAAACCTCCAAAAGAAACAACCATGTCTAAATTCATATAAAAAGTTCTCTGCAGCTTTCCAGTTTTCTCTTTTTTAACTGACTGTGTCAGCAAGATATCTTGTAACAATTATAAACACAGTTTATATGTGAGCGTTCCGACAAAAACCTCAATGGATAGGAATACAAACAAAATAGTACTACAAAGAGTCCAAAAGCTGTTGAAAATTCTCATCAGTTCAAGAGCCAAGTAACCTTTGGATCGATAAGTAGAAGTCAGTACAGGTCCCCAATTACAATGCAGGTGACAGGGTCCAAGGAAGTCAATTGCGTAATAACTGAGCAACGATAACCAGGGTTATCTAGCTATTTTGGAGTTGGATTAATATTTTGGGGTCCGCCATCCACTTATACTATATAATGGACCGCATAATAACAGGGGAAGTCAATATTACGACAATACAATCGCAGCAAAAAAAGGGACAGAGGTCCCAGTTTAGTCAATAGAGGTTCACTATTTCAAACCAGTATTTGCAGTCATGACTTCAGAAAAAAAGAAACACAGAAGTGGATTATCCAGTAACACTGATGACTCAGTAAATAGAATTAGGTGCAAGGTTTTTTTTCTGCAGAAATTATAGCCTGGAGCAACTGCAACATAACAGGCTACAAAGCGCACTACAGTGCAGCTAGTTGCAGTAGTGCACCACAAACAGCAGCAATGGATATCAACCGCCAAGATTTTAAAAAAGAAAGAGAAAAAGAGGGAAGTAATGAAAGGAAGAGAGTTGCATTCCTAAGTGTCTGGCAGTGCACCCAGTATGCCAGCATGCCAAACTTAAAAAAAAAAAAAAAAAAAAAAAAGATCCAAGTAAACAGTTTTCCCTATAAATACCGTATATGCTGGACTACAAGACGAATAGTTTACAAGGGTATTTGGAGGACTTCTGTTCACTGCAACTCATCTAAGCCCTACAACTGTCCGTATCAAGCTTCAGTAGATATACCCTACATATTATACTACTGCATTGGATGCAGTGTAATATTTGCATAGTTTGGAAAAAAACAAAAACAAAACACCCCCCCCCTCAAAAGAACTAATTGTCCGTCTTATATACCAGTATATACGGTAGATTAAAAAATTGATAGAATAAAAGTACGTAAATGAGAACAAAACTAGTAAATAAAGATAAGAGAAAAATTAAAGTTGACCAACTTAAAGGCTGAAAGAAATACAATGACTGATTAAGTGTCATAACTATCACTGCTACCATGACTTCAGGAACAATGAGTTCATAAGAGTTGTCCAGCATTTTCTTCATGTACCTCAATTTGCACAGTACGAGAAATGTAGTATGCACACTGCATTCTGCACAATGAAACTTGGGCTGCTAGCAGCAGGCGCTTTTATATAAGTCATCCACAGTTAAGCCTTACATGCATGTGCAGTATTTGCTGCACAATGTATACTTAAGAACATATCTGGTCAGAGCCAATAAAAATGCAGAATGAGAAGACATCGAAGTCATAATATTAAAAACAAAATTTAAGAAAATGAGCAAAAATGGAGATATTTATAGGCATAGTAACAAATTTGAAATTCATTTAGCAAATTTAAATCCAGGTCATTTTATATACTATATTTGCCAGTCTATAAGATGAATGGTTTAAAAGGGTATTTAGAGAACTGCTGTTCGCTACAACTATTCCAAGCCCCATAGCATCCATATCGAGCTTTGATAAATGGCCTCCAAGTCATAATACCAGTGCATTGGATGCAGTATAATATCTGCATAGTTTTTTTTGTTAAACGTCAGCCTTATATACTGGCATATTTTACACCTACAATTTAATCGTTTATAATCATATCTTTTTGAATCTCAAGACAGCAAAGCATCATGGTAAACTATCAAGTTGATATGTTTGAACAGAAAAACAATTACAAAGGCACCATTTTAAAATTCCAACTCAAATGCGTCAAAATTGTTGCTATAACATGCTATATATAACGGTACGAGCTGAGTGTTCACCCTAATCTTTCCGACCTAAAGTGAAAACAAAATTTTCTTTAAAATGTCATCTGTTAATTATTCAAGTCCCCTCGAGTGAGATTTAAATTCCCATCCAACAAAATATACCACGTTCTGAGTAGCAAATATCAACTTTGCAATGATTGAAAGTGAATTTTTTGTATTAAACATTCTACTGTGACTTTTCTCTAAATATAGAATTTTTCCAAAATAGAGTCTAACATTCATTTGTTTGAGAAAAGCACTGGTCACAAGTTGTATAGAAAATATAAATTGAGAGATATTGGAATTTTCAATGTAAATGTTTCAAGACACATACATGCACACTAGCTTTGCAGATCATATATTGTTACAAGTTTCTTTTGTTAATCTGTTTACGGATATAAATCCAGTTCCCTCCAAAATGGTACTTACTTACCTTGCAAATCTACATTTATTGCTATTATTATTCTCTTCATGAAAGCGTTGCCCCTCTCGATACATTTTCAAATTAAAAAAAAAAAGGCGGCGGCGATTGGTTCCTTTAAGGTCAGCAATAAGTTAAGTGAGTGAGTGACATAATCTATGGGATGGGTTAAACAAGGAGTGTTCATGTTGAATAGAGAGCGCAGTAAGTAGTGCAAAATTCACAGCTACCTTTGTTGATTGGTTGAGTGCTTCAGTCAGTTGTTTGTTAACTGACTAGCCTAGAAAACACTTTTGGCCAGACTAAGAGCAAAAGGGAAGAAGATTTATTATGGCCAAGTTCCATGCAAGCCAAGCCTTTAGTTCAGTCTACAAGACTGTAATGTCCTTTATCTTTGCCTATAACAAACAAGAAGACAAAGAATCTTATTTGGAATGTTAAGTTAGTGAACTGATGGGTCTTACTCTAATAATTATATTAAAGAAGAGAACAAATTATGAAAATACAAGTGTATATGCGTGCCCACCCACGTTTTGCCAAGAGAGATGTGGATGTTGCCAAGCAAAAATAGAACCTCTTAAACCGCCAATAAAGACAGAGACTATGTAATATGCAGTCAATGACGAGACACTCAGGCTGGCAAATGCTCAAATAGAAATACTTATTTTAATGGCTACTCCTTTGAATTGCTCAATGAGGGGAAAACAAAAAAAAAAAAACAACTCATGAATGAAATTTTTTTTCTCCACATACGTATACATACACACAAACAAAGGAAAATACTTCCTACAACTTCGGTAACAGATGAAATTCAATTTCAGTTGAAACCAATTTTTTTCAAAGGGATTAAAAAAAGAGAGAAAATCTGAGATTAAGCAAAGCAAAGCAAAGCACCTTACTGAAATACACACCCTAATGTCTGTATACACAGACTACTTTATTATTGTTATTGTTATTATCATCTTTTTTTTAATAGACATTTGTTTATCAAATTTTCTTTTTTATTTTAAGCCATGTTTTAACTGGAGGAGTAGAAGAGAAAAATGAGCGAGCAGAGGGAGGGGCTGAAGTGATCAAGTAAGGCCAGGCTGGCTGTTGAAGCAAGAAGCAGATATGTAAGATGGCGTCTTGGCTGCAGACAAGGTATTTGGTTACAAACTGCACAGACATAGACAGTAGGCTGCACAACAATGCAGCAGCAGTAGCAGCGATGACAACAGTGGTGGAGATGGTGGTGGGGGAAACATTGCCACAGCCAAATCAGCAGGGGGGGGGACTCGTCTAGTCAAGAGTGAGAGAACAGGAGAGACAGTCAGAGAGACCCAACCTATGGCCAACACTAACATTATATGCACACCTGACAAACAAATCCTACAGGCCAGTTATATTTTTTGACTTAAAAAACAACTGCGATTTCTACAGGAACATTTGAATATACATTACAGACACGAGAAATCATACAAATGTGGACGCGTGCGCGCACACACACACACACACTAAAACTTAGTGCTTAGCACCCATGTTTCTTATCAAGAGTAAAAGAAGTTGGTAATGGGACGTAAGAAAAAAAAACAATCTTTTCAAACAATATCTACATATAGGTACTAACGATACCAAGTTATTACCGGGCAGAGTGCAAGTATATACAGACTTGGCTTCCCTACCTGCTGTTGGTTCTTCAGCCATGTCTGGCCCGATTCAAGTGTCATCAAGTTTTCTGCACATAATGAAGGGTAAGCCCGATGACCTCCACATTTAAAATCTTAGCCCTTCTTGCCGCCTTTGTCATGGTGAGGTAGCAGCAACGATGACGGCAGCCACACAGTCCTTACCATCAACAGACATGCGCAGAGCAGGCACATTTATTAAGTATGTGCGGGACATCATTCTAGTGGGCCTCCATTCCTACTAACAGACTTACCTAACAAACATCAGCGCATGGACACAACGGAAAGACGAGCAGCAGTGCATCAACCTGGATGGGAAAAAGCTTCCTTGCACTTGTTCAAAAATGGGCCACAAACTGAGAGAACCAGGCAAAGAAGTAAAGACCAGTGCGCTCCAAGGTAAGAAGGAAGACGTGCACTGCGCAGTCGCACAACTTTTACCAACTCATTCCAGGAACTTGTTTTGCGGAGCAAAGTAAAAGATTTTTCAAAAGATACACAAGACCAAACATTACACTCCTTGAAATATATCAAAATAATGTTCATCTGGGAAGAGTTAAAATGCTGACATAGAGGCATAATGAAAGAGAATTTTGCAACAACTGTCATATTCATCCAGAGTATAAGTCAAATACAGAGAAAGAGAATTAAGTGAGAAATAAAGATTTCAGTAGAGACATTAACACAAAATGAAAATAAAGCTGGAATGTTACATTTGGTTCTTTTAACAAAAGATTCAATGAGAAGTAAACTTTCAAAAGGCTTAGATGATTCAAAATTATTATCAAAAACTCACCAAAGAGAACAACTCCTCCCAACTGTTACATTCACAACACTCAGGGTATCTTCTTGTCTATATTACTGATCTACGCAAACCATGTGAAACTGTCCAGAGATACCAAAAATACTATCTACATGTTGAAATGTGGAAAATTACGAGAGTAAAATAAAAGTGAAAAAGACACCCCACCACCAATTACATTTGACCACTATTTTATAACATTAGAAAAAAGCTTCACAAGATTTCAGAAATGTTGTACATGAACTAAAATCCAAGGTCAACAAGCTAAAATATTTTTGGCCTTCCTCACCACTGAAGACAAAAATCAATATTTTTTTTAGCATTACACACATATATATATATATATATATATATATATATATATATATATATATATATACACACACACACACACACAGAATTTAAATTGTATGTGTGTGAATATATACTAACATCATCCTATTTTATTTTTACATGGCTAGTAACTAACACTATAATGAGATTGGTCTTTGTAGCAATAGAGGAACCAATATATTTGGAGCTTTTTTTCTTTCCAACAAAAAATGTCTTGCAACTTATAATAAAGGACAGATTTTGAGACAATTTTGTCAATCTTTTTCATTTAATCCCATGATGAGAAATCTTCTCACAACATGTTTCACACATTCAGCAGATTCTTAATTTCATGGTTGTTCAGTTATTCTGATAGACAAAAATACATTAAAAAAAAACTAGAAATTTTGGGGAGAGGAGAAAAAAAAAAAAAAAAAAAATCAGTTTTGTGATTATTCTAATCATTGTTAATGTGTATAGATATATACAGAAATACATGACAATGTTGCCAAGATCAAAATTGATAAGCGCTACAAACAAAGAAAAGTTCAGCCAAAAATACCCAAGAGAAAGCTAAGTACATTGCAGTTCTGCTCCAAGCTAGACATGACAAGAGAAGATAACTCATGCCTAATGAAAAAGTTGCACTTGAATGTTCACGTTGGAAATAAAATAAAAGATACATATTTACAAGTGATCTTCAAATGATGCATGTTTAAGCAAACAATTTTCCTTTTTATCATTGTGCCCTTGCTAAGACTGACAAGTGATCATCCAGAGGATGGAATATTGGCTAAGCTTATAACACTAATCTAAAATGAAATCCCCTCTAATTAGCATGCTAGTCTTATCAACTATTGAAAGTAAGGTGGTTTATTTCTCAGTCACGTGCAAAAATTTATTTCAAACCAAAGTCTTTCCAATAATTGTCTCAGCTTATAAAATCTATGTTGAATTTTACATTCGAGTCGACCAAAAAATCTAATATCATTAATGAACTGAATATACTAGTTGCAAAATTTCATATCTATGAGTAACTTATCGCCTACATGCTGGTTATGATTAACCCCCTCGACTCACTCCTGTTGTCCAGTCCACAAGAATATTATTGTCAATAATAAACAGATCTGCAGCGCAAAAAAAAGGTTGGGAGCCCTTGAACTACATCACGTGAGCAAACTTCCAATTCAAAAAACAGAATTGAGAGTAGCACATTTGCAAGAGGTGAAAAAACACCAATGTCTAATTTCAATAAGCTGGTATCAATTCTTAAAAAACAAGTAAATAAATCACAGTAGAGATGAGCAGAGAGAAAAAAGTGAGCAGCCGAATGCTTTACCCTTTCAGGTTACGCTCTGCAGTCTAGTTCTTTAGCATGAAACCATTGTCTTGTAGAAAGAAGCTTAATCGCAAATTAGGATTTGGAATTTGAAGAATATTATACAGTGTTACATTCATTGGATTGTTAGGTAAAATTAAGAATCCAATAGGAATGGTTTAAAAGATTAATCTAGGCCAACTTAGCATTAGAGGGGGAGGTGTGTGTGTGTGTGTGTATATGTGATGTGGGCAATGGTTAATGGCACGGGGAATGGAATTGGTACGCAGAGTTCAACTTGGGTTGGGACAGTTTTTAGTTCACTTTGCACTATTGCCCTTGAATCCGAATCTTCTCCCCCAACAAGGGGTTGATCTAGCAGTCTATTATGGACATCGGGCTGGCACCAAGGCCCTTTAAAAACCTACTATTGCTACAGATAATGATTGGGTCTTGTGACATGGGACACAACTTAGCATCAGTAATGTTTTGCTATTCTGACTGAAAAAATAAAAAACAAAAAATAAGCACAACAAACACCACTCAATTGATTACTAAAAACTTATGCGGTTAAAATAAATTTACATGCTAATAGGACTCTTTTTTGTTATCAACAAGTCTTGTTTCAGTGACAATGCAGACAAAAATAGAATAAGATTTCATGTATTTTCATAAAACCACTCATGGAAGCTAAAATAAGTTTTATTCTTGGACCGTTTGCTAGAAAGTTGTACTTGTGGAATATCCAGAAAAAACTAAACACATAATCAATAGTTTCCCAAAGTGTTCCATAGAACAAACTAGTCAAATATTTTCAGTTAACAAATCAAGGTTAAAATGCATTGAACAAGCAGAAAAAAAATTCTGATTTTGTTACAAGCAACTTGGTAATAATAAATTGGAAGAAAAGTAAAAATTAGCGTAATAAAGAAAAGACATAGTTGGGGGGAAAAAAAAAAAAAACTGAAGTATTGACAAATTTTATCTTTATTTTTTCGAAATGTTATGCAACCAAGCAATATAACGATCGGAGAGAATAAATATCTATAGTCGAACCAACCAAAGTAACCATTTGTAAGGCAAAAATAGCCGTGATCCTGAAGACAGAGAAACTAGGAAAAGTGAGGAACTAATATCCAATATGAAAAGAATAGGAGCTAAAAGCTCGCTTGTACCTACATATGTTTAATAATGTCACCCAGCCAATCCAGGAGCCACACCACACATGCATAATACACTTCTGACATCATCTTTGCATCACGCATGCGCATTCACACCTTGTGACGTGTACATATCTTGCTGCCACATAACTGAAGAGGACAGTGATAAGAAAAAGTTTTCAACTTAAAAAGAAGAATTGGAAAAACAAAGATGACCGATTTGAATAAAGAATTCGAACCAAGTGGAAACCAGTGGTCCAGTGTGTATTATGTGCATGTATATACATCTAATATATAACCAGATTCGTGTCTGGCTACTGAAATCTCTATTCAAGAGGTAAATTTTTAAATAATATGTACTGAAAAAAATTTTTTCTTTCCAATCTTATTTCGGACACTTCCATAAAATGTAAATAAATAAAAAATAAAATCTACAAAAAATGTTTGTAAACTTATCATTAGACAATAGTTTAGTTTATAGGCAGTTACTGGAAAATGATTTTGATGAAATTCAAACTGAGTGCAAACCAGAAGTCCACTGCAGGTGTGTTTGGGTATGCATATAACAACTGCTTAATCTTACAAGTAAAAGAGGTGGGACTATAGACTTATTGGGTTCCAGCTAAATATTCTGACCATTGCACTATGACTCCAGGAAAAGTCATCAGTAAACCAGACATTGAAACAAAAACTGACCATAGATCTTATAAGTGTTTGGAATTATTATGATACTTTTGATTTAAAAAGTATAAATACTCTTAGTATCACTTCCATCAGCTATAGTAAAAATCCAGGTATATCTTGATTAGTGCGGTTAATTCATTCCAA
The DNA here is from genome assembly GCA_963457665.1 of Thysanoteuthis rhombus. NCBI lineage: Eukaryota > Metazoa > Mollusca > Cephalopoda > Oegopsida > Thysanoteuthidae > Thysanoteuthis > Thysanoteuthis major. The sequence goes on along the minus strand of OY735214.1, from coordinate 16,843,478 downwards.
AATTTTTACCGTACTGTTCAAGGTCTTATAATTTAATATTTTTGTTTTTCAGCTTATACTTGGCTATAATAACTGTGATAATCAATAATTATTCAAGGTATTGCTGCACTTGCAAAATACATTAGTGAATTAAAACCAGGTCATAATTTTCTCCAATAACATTAACATGCTAATAGATACAGACATTATCTCTCTTTTTTTCTCTCATATAACAGAAACAATATTCAACAGTAGCTAACAGACTCAAAGATGCACACCCAATTCTTTAGACCGTACCTACATCTAGATGAAAGTGCCTTCATGTCGACACAGGAGAATGAAACGCAACTCTGTTTTGAGAGAGTATACTTGGAGTATTCCTGACTCTACTATTTGAAGAACAATATAGCATTCCTTTGAAGATGGACAAAATATGACCTCAATAATAAATTGAAATGTCGAAAACTCATCTTAATTTAGTATTTACAAGATCCAAAGCATTGACAAACTTAATTGTATCTTTTCTGAATGGAACAGGTAAGCCATTATACTTTCAAGGATATGATGAAACATTTAGTCTTGATATTAGTTTTGTCTTTCAGTAACTTATGAGAAGTGTACACATGGGGGCAAACAAGAGCAGTTGAAATTTACATTATTGCAAAGATTTAATGCATCTATTTGACCAAGAAGCAAAATACTCAATACTTGACATACAATGAGCAAATTTTCATCTAATAATTTACTATTTTATGAACAAATGCAGTAAATAGAGACATGCAAAGAATCAATAAAAACATCTGTGATACTAATGAATATCTGGTATTTAACAGCTCTAGAAAATTGGTAGGTTCAAGTTATACAGTGGGATATATAGAAAACATTTTTCATTTGAGGGTAAACTATGATCTAATGCATAAACAAACAAAATGATCGAATGTAGTGACTATGAGCTTATTCACCAAACTCTTATTTATCATATTTTTTCCATAACTTTTTTCATGCATTATTCATTCTTACTGACCTTATAAATGCATGCAAGTAGGGAGCAAGCCTGTAAGGTTTTACAAGTTAGTAAAAAAATATAACGGATACTAAAAATCCTTCTATTTACTGCTCAATTTGTAATGGAAAAGACACTATTCCTTGGGCCAGCTTGCTTTTTTTTTTTAGACTTAAGATCATGTAAATTTTATTTACATAGTAACTAATTTTCTCTTCATATTGGTCCAAGTGGTAAAAAAAAACAAACTTTGGGTTACCGAGTCTGAATTCCAAATCAAGCAGTAAACTTGGATCAGAGAGGAGGAGGTATTTCAAAAATCAATCTAGATCTTTTAATTGGAAAAAAATATTGGCCAAGTTGAATATTTATTAACTGTCTAATAAAGAGGATTTGTGAACAATTACACACACATTGAAATAGTTTGGCTATATAAGGTAGATCCCCACAAGTTGTTTCTTGGGTCAAATTGTCATGATCAAGATAGTGATAAGATTGAAAAATTGGCAGCTCAGTGGATTTGCCCAAATATTAAGTTCTCACTTCCTGATTTCCAACTTATACTGCAGAACTGGTTAACATTATGTAATTTTACTAAACTGCTATCACTGAAAGAAAAAAATCACATCCAATCAGATTGAAAACCTTAACAATATTGTTTAGATAATAAACAGTTGGAGTATATTAGTAAATTCTGCTATTGAATTGTTAGCAACCCTGTTACTGCCAATTTTTACTGATAAAAAATCTTCATGTGCTTGGAAGAGAATCAAATCTCAAATTGCAGATATTTTGAATTAGTTCTCTGGAAATCTAAGTTCATAAAATGATGTCTTCATTCAATAATGGTGATAGTGAGAGAAACTTGACTAGGGAAGATCTGATGTGTTTGATCCTATGAGTGAAACTTATTTTCTTACAAATATTTGTACACGGGACTATGCATTAGCTGAATATCAATTATTGTAATGACATATGTTGTGTAAAATTATGAGGTTGTAGACAAATACAAACAATTATTCTTCTCTAAATCTCCAACAAGCTTTTGGGAGGCAGTTAAAATCCTGAGTATCAGTGTATTATTACCAAAATAAAGCAAGAAATAAAATCCTTCATTTCAAATGTTGCAAAAGTGTTGGAAGTAAGGCCTAATTGTCATCTGAGAGAGAGTGTGTAGTTTTTCTGTGTCTAACTATTTTAACAGCCACCAATAAGGCATGTATTCATCAAAAGGATTGGTTCAGCAAGTCAGTACATTTAATGGATTATATATATAATAATATATATATATACATACCCGGTGAGTGTTAACATTTTGTGATTATATATATATATATATATATATATATATATATATATATATATATATATATATATATATATAAAAACAGTTCCCCACCCACCATTTTTAAATGTGTGGGATCAGATTGTTCATTTAACATTTTTCTTTCTCTTGGTACTTAGTGAATGAGGAGGTATCAAGATGCTGACCAAGTAGCAGAACAGAAAAAGAGCAGTGGGTGTGTAGGCACCTGTAACTTCCTCAACAAGCAACCCAACCCAGTCTCTTGCTAGCATATTAAATTTGTGTGCACTTAGTGACCTGGAGATGAGACACTTGATTCTGCCACAACAATGAGAAATGAAAATGAAAGGCTTAGCTAAACAGACTGGCTGTCTGATAATACAGGCTAGATTCTGTAACATATGCAAAAGACACTCACCAAATGCAAATTTACACAGATTTCTGTGTTTGAGTATGTGCTCATACAAAAAATGAGCTTATAATCATAATGTTCTATAAAAATGTGTAGAGAGAAAAACTTTGGTGCATGTGATACATAGAATTTTGGATTAAAAGTAATCGTGCTATACAAATAATAAAAAAGACTAGGTACAAACAGAAATTCCCTTCTAATCATCAATAGACTGAATACATCTGGTTAAACCATTTCTGAAGAAAGCTAGAAAAAACAACTGAAATGTTACTTGATGCTGATACCATACTTAACACTCCAATTACTCAAGAGCAATAGATATTTTTCATATTAGTACTCTTCAAATATTTTTGAGGGAAAACAATTCATTTTTGGAATATTGTTTGGTACAAAAGGTTGACAACATTTTCTTATTAAGTTTACACTGTAAAAAGTAATTTTGAGGATTCACTTTTTGAGAACATCTTAGAATAAGAATAAAGATTATGAAATGGCCAGTGACATGTATCTAGACTCCAGGAGCTTGTAATTTAAAAAATATTTTGAGAATAGTGAATTTTAGAAAAAAAAAAATTAGATAATGGATGCGAATATCCATATAGGTCTCTGAAATAATATTTTATAAGCATTTAGATGTACTTGGCTGCGAAGGACCTGGTAGACTTGAATGTTACCCAGAAAAATGGGGTTTGCTGAAGCAGATTACCAAAATATCCAATAAAATTCTAATTTTTCAATATAGGAGGTAATTCAAGTTTCAGTTTTTGGAGGGTTATATGAGAAAAGCCCTTCTCTAGGGAGAAAAAAAATCTGTCAACAAATCTTTTTCTGCATCTGTATAAACCATAGAGGTCTGCTTTAATTCTTTGCAGTGTAGATGAGAATAAGATTTTTTAGGTCAATATCTTTCCTGTAATAATTCTAAGCAAGACATATATAACAGTTCAAGTATGCAAATACAATTTTGCTAAGAGAGTATCTATTGGTATGGACAACAATGCAAACTATTTTCAAATCAAGAACTGCAACATTGATGAGGCATAAAAATTTACTATTACATATAGCTATACAAATTAATTTGAAAAAGACAAAACAATTATTGCCTGTAAATGCCATAATTTTCAAATGAATAATATCACCAAAAACTCTTGAAGATATACAAATGAGTCATTCTTCCTAGATTTTTCATCCATCATTGGTGAAAGAAAACTGATATTAAACTGAGAAAGAAAACTGACTCTAAGCTAACTTCAGACAGAAAAAAAAAGGAATATTTTCAACTACTTCATTTAAACTACTGACACAAATTTGGCAGACCTGTTTCTATTGATATTTACTTAGCCTAGGTAGGACCTTGTTTTGGCACATCCGGATCTGATGTGGTTCAAATTGATCCGTATCTTATCCAGAAGGAGATTGAGCCACAGATTCAGTGATGTAATTGTGCAAATGTAATAGTATCTCTGATCATTGTTGTTTACACTGAGGCCGCTACTGTGTGTAGTTCAAGGCAGACACTGGTGCATATCTTGACCCAAAGCCCAATTCTGAGCACCCTACTGGAACTGCAGGCTTCAAGTCACTGGCTGATACATCCAAAATGAATGAGCATAGCAAGGCAAAAGGCAAACTGAGGGTAGGCGATAGGAAGATTGTGTCGCACTAATCTTCTAAAAGGAGAAAGCTTGCCTTAAAGTCAACATTTGAAATCCTGGTGTCTACCTGGGCTTAAATGCTGACCTCTAACAGTGTTGAGAAAATACAATTTCAAAAATCACAAGGAAAGGGAAGTAAGCACTGAATTACATTTGTACAAGAGTTAACTGACTTTACAATTATTGCCTCACCTGTAAAACTTTTTTCCTCTCTAAAAACAAGTGGCTTTCTTTTATAAAGAGAAAGCCAAGCAAAGCAAAGCAAAGCAAAGCAAAGCAAAAAAAAAAAAAAGAAACAAAGAATACAGGTATACCTAGGTAAGTGCCTTTACTTCATAACAAAACTTTTCGTACTTATCAAAATTGCTCTCTTCAGGGTTGTTTTGAAATCTGATGAGTATTTCCCTCAGCTTATACTTTGTACAGAAATACCTTAGGTGTACTACACCAAATCTGTACTATTGAAGATATATAACACAAAAAGCTGGTTTAACAATACTAAATACATCAAACGTATAAGATAAATTCTGTTCAAAAACTGCCCTGAATAGAAATATCTTTTCAATCTTCTTTTTTTTCCGCAGAGCAGCTCTTGGTTATGATTTCAAAACCTATAAATAGCAAAAATGAGTTGTCAACATACAAAGTATTTCCTGTGATTTTACTGACAATGATAAAATTTTTTTCTATAATCATAACCAATTGATCAGGCTATAACTATTCTATTACTACCAACTATTAATATAATGTTCAATTTAGTATGGTTAGGATTTCAATGAAATGAAACTCACTCAGAGTAATTTTCTATGTTGGGCATAAAAAATAACTGTTGCTGTTCTAATACAACTATTATATTCTTCATTTATTGATCTCCGTTGGTTTATAATTTTTGACTTGTTCAGAGTTTTTTTCCACACTTTTCTAGTCCAGCTTATTTAGATATCTTCTAATTTGACTAATCATGATGTAAAAAAGGGAGAACCGCGTGATAATTCAGGCAATTAATCAACATTTAAAGTTCAAAACAAGTACTAAGAATGTGGCTCAATAGTTCTCAGGATATACACTCAGGTTAAAACAAGAATGAGATTTGATCTTTCAGTGTTTTTTCTGAACATTCATTTTGAGGAGTCCAAGAAACCAAATTAAAAGCTGTAGAAACTTCAATTTAATCCAAATTTCTAAGAGAAAAGCCAACATTGCCCTCGAAATAAAGAACTAATGAAGACTTGAAATTTCACTATGTGTATTGAAACATACACTATCAAAAAATTCTAAAACTAAGGGTACTTCTTTTTATTTTTATTTATTCATTTTTTTAAAGTTTTCTAGCTAGTTTCTTACATTTTGAAATTGCTTTATACATTTTCATTAAATCAATAATAGCTAATATAATTGAGGGTATAGGGTGGCCAAGAACTCAACAGTGCAGAATAGAATCAGTGAGCCATGTTCAAACTTTGGCTGTCAGATTGTGTTCACTTTACACTAATGAATCCATCTCTTCTCCTGCCAAGTTAGGGGTCAATAGTGGGCCAAATTGGGCTCTCAAGCCATGGCTGGCAACCAATCCAAGAGATAGACATCTGATTCCAAACCTGCCTGAGGAGGAATGGGCTCCATCAAGTGATCTCACCCATGACACATCCATGATGAAATCATTTGGGGAGCCCCAATGACCATGCATTCAGTTACAGGATAAGTAAAGGTAAAAATATATTTGATCTTGAATAGGCCAAAGGAAGCAGGAAAGAATAAAAAATATATGATATGAACCCACAAGATACAGAATCTTATAAATCCAAGACAAAAAGTATACGATAAAAGCTATCATTTGTTGTACAAATGACCAAGTTATGTATCCAACAGCCCACAACTTAAGAATAATTGAGGGCCAACTGCTCACTGTAACTCATCCAAACCTCATTGCTGTCCATTTAGAGTTTTAGTGGAAGACTACCTGGCCATAATAACAGCGCATGCAGTGTAACATATTGCATTAGCATAAAAAATATATAAAATGACAAGATCATTTTTAGTTTCCCTGTACTCAAAATTCCAGGGCAAGATATTTTATCAATAAATGGTATGAGAGCGTGTTTATAATTTATTAGAAGACTAATCGATATCTTATCATCAACATATTTATGCAAATTAGAATACTAGATTATAATCTATAATAATAGATTTAAAGCAGTTTTTTTGTATTTGCTTACAGTTTTTAAGAGCTTGTAGCAGAGACTCCAGAAGATAACTCATGAACAAGACCTAACAACACCAAATCAATCCAATTTCAAACATGTATTGTTCACTGCATCAAAGCAGAAGAAATTTCATGTTCTTACAATAAATGGTGGTATAAAATCAGTTGTATCCGTATTCATATTTAAATCTGGTTTCATTTGAAAGAGAATCATAACAGTTAATTATTTTAATGGTGAAGTGGAACCAGAGAGGATTGTCAGGTTCATGAAGCATGTCTAGTGGTTTCTCTTACCTAGTAACAGTTGGGGCACTTTGCTTTTGATCTCTCCCTCGTCTTTTCATCTCAATGCCATGAGTGTGGTAAAAAGGTAAAATTCTGATGACTTCACTGTATCTCATCTAGGGTTAAAATCAGCCCACTGAGTTAATGAAATGAGGGGAAAAAAGAAAAAAAATAAGCACTAGGTTGATAGGGCTAAGAAGAATTACAGTCACTTTTTTCAGTCTTTTTGCAGTAGTGAGAAAATGTGTCAAGATTACGTCATGTTGCAAGAGAAATATTTTATGAGATCTGACAAAAACTTCATTATCACTGAGGAAAAAAGGAATAAGAACGAGAATTTGCGTGATGGATATTACAAGAATGATATTGACAAACAAGATAAATTAGGAGCTTTTATTGCTCGGGCCATAGACCACAAAAGAATCTTCTAAGATGCTTATATGAGTTGATCATTCAAGCAAAATCCAGTCTGTGGTTGATGTTTATGGTACGGACTTATTACATTTAATCCTAATCCTGTTAAGAGTCATCTAGATTTGTTTATACAAAACTCCAAGCAATACCAACAAAAGAAAAAAAAAAAAAAAAAAAAAAAATCTTTTTTAAATCAGCTTTTAAAACGCAAAGTGTTGTTTTTGATTCAGTTTTAAATACTTTAGCTGTTATGAGTGTATGCAGAGAGCCTATTTCAATTCAACATTTCAGGAAAGACTCGATATTAGTTTGGTAGAATCTGATACAATGTAGAAACATTTTCATGTGGAATAACTCCGCATGAAAGAGTAAGTAAGCAGCAGCAGCAACATGATAACTACTATGGCAAAGCACTGATAAAACAGCTTATGTTCCCAAATTGTTTTGGTATTAGCAGTTTGGTTGAGCTGACTAACAAATTATTGGTGTAAGGTTCTTATTTTCAAGATGTATATCATTAAAGTTTAGGCAAGTGTTAAGGATGCTCTCATCTTAAACAATGATACAGTTCATTGTGATTCCTCTGCTAAAGGTCTATGTTCATTTGCTTTAGCTCTAGAGAATTCATCTTAAGTTGCAGTTATTTCAACAAAAATACAGATTTTGTAACTACTACCATTACTATTAGCAGCAATAATCCAGATGAAACACAATGCTTTCATTTTTATGAAAAATAAACTATACTTAGCTTGTTTCGAAATGGATGTTAGTGAAACCAAAATTCTCCAAAGGGAAGACAAGTGGTAGGTAAATAATTAATAAAATAAATGAAGATGTTCATTTCTGTAAATAAATTACTCTCAATCTCGCAACTTAAATTTTCAAAAAAGTTTCATTTAGAGTGCTGATTATTAGCCAAATATTATTGCAAGCAATATGAACAAAAACAAAAGTTATTAAAATCAGATCAAATAACAACTAAGTTATATGAACTGAGACTATTCTGAAGTTAATAGCTCAGAGCTTATTCGAAATTGACATTTTGAATGAAGAAATATAATCATCTTTCTAAAATTATTCTTTGGCTATTGATGCATTTAGCATTTATCTTGGGATGCTATCTACTCTAGAACTCATTGAAATAGGACCAACAATGCAATCAAGCCCTTGCAACACAATCAAAATAATCTAATATGGGAGTTGAACACTTCTCAAAGATGCTACTTGACAAATAAAGCTTTTTCAACAAGTGCAGGAGACTAACTTCATTCTGAATAACTATAGCAAACATCAAATGGTTTCACTGTCTTTAGATTATATTTTTATGATAATACAAGCTAATATTTTAACAATGCTTAGCATTCAGTAATATGTGATTTCAGCCAATAGGATATCTACAGAGAATACATATTAGTGAAACTACTTACAGTCAATTGCAAGTGTTAGAACTATTCAAACAATCAATTTTCTAAATTCACATTATATGAATATGAATAATGATGATTAGAAAGTTTTTTTTCAGATTTGTTTCACCCATCTTTATTTCCTCTCAAGTAGAATTATACTGACCAATAATCTCTAGCCTTTGCCAGGTTTAATAGCTCTGTTGCTTCTCTCACTTATGATCACTGCAGTTTTGTCTTAAAGATATGATGAAGAGCAACTATATATATATATGAATGAGAGAGATTTATATAGTTGGAAAGAACAACACATGCTTGAAAAAGACAATTTATTGAATTACCAAGAAGTTTGTTCAGTTTATCAAAAGATGAAAAAAAGAAAAAGAAAAAGAAGACCCCCCCCCCAATTTAAAATTAACTTCATTGAACATTTTGTCCCACTATTTTTTTTTGCCATCTTCAAGGTAATCTTATCATTTTCATATTTTTCTCTGCAAAGGACTGCTCCAGGTCCCTTTAACAATCTCCCAGAGAATTGAATTTTTTTTCAGAAAGGGAATTCTTTTAAGACCAGAATAAATGGTAACCTGAAGGTGCAATGTCTGCTGATTATGGTGAATGACTGAAAACTTCCGAGCCAAGCTGTAACAATTCTTGTCTGATTATCAAAGAAATATACAGTCTAGCATTATCCAGATAAGATATTACACCCAACCTCTTAAATTCTAGATGGACGATTTTTGTTTGTTGATTATTGCTTTCAATTTATCTAATTGGGAGCAATACTCACTCAAATCAATCACTTGCTTCTTTGGAATGAGCTCATAATAGAGGACTACCTTTCAATCTAACCATGTACACCATGTCACCTTATCTAGATGAAGACCTATTTTTGGTAGGATTAATGGTGGTTCATTTTGCTAGTCTAACAATCTCTTGCATATTTCACAATTTGTTTAAAAAAACTGCACATGAAAATAGTCCACAACGATTTTTTTTTGGTTCAAATTCATGTGGCTGCCACATATCAATGCAACTAACATAACCAAGTTGGTACAAATGATTTTCAATACTGGATTTAAATATTTTGATGGCAGCCTACCGCATTGTATAGGTTTGATTCCTCTCAAGTAACATTTTGATTTGATCACTATCAACCTTAATCGGTCTACCAGATCATAAAGCACTCAAGGGTGAAACTTGGCAAACAACTTTTGACATTTTCTATCCTTCACAATACTTTTTACATAAACTAAACAAATCTTTTTCTTGTTTACGTAACGTATTTCTACCTTTCTCAAAATAAAATTATTTTCTTCCACGTTTAAAGTTAGAATTGTCAATTTTGACAATTCAAAAAAAAAAAAAAAAAAGCAGTGATATGATAGTTGTCACAATACAAGCACTATTTTTTTATGAAGTTACTTAAAACTGTCTGCTATTATAGTGTCATGCTCAGCATTTCTGCTTCACATGCTGAAGGTTCTGGGTTCTATTCCTTCTATGAGCAAAGTGTGGAAAGCTCTTCATTTGGACGAATTTTCCTGACCACTTAAAAGCTAATTGAGTACACCCTAAGTGTATATTTAGATAGAAGGTATCCCTTTGTTAGACTAGCATCCTACCAAGGAGAGGATCATAAAAACTTGTGGGTATAAAATCTTAGGCTTGACAAGACTTGAGACTTCCAAGGATCACTAAGTTGACGCATGCAGCAGAAATCGGTATTTCGTCACTGGTGGTCATACTCCATTAAGGGTTGTATCTTCAGAGATGCAACACTTCACCTATAGGAACCGATCTAATGACAAAAACAGAAACTTTTTGGGTAACCTACTAGGATGCAAAAATTCAAAGCTCCAAATGATTACTGGTTGGTTTCCTTAAAAGCAATTTCAATTTTTAATATTGAAGGTTTTCTAGTGTAAAAAGAATAAAAGCATCAAGAGAGAACATGATCTGCATAAAGGCATAGAGCATTATATAACTACGTGGCATTATCAAAAAGACAAATGTCACGTGTTAGAGACACGCACGCACACACACATACAAGAAAATATATTTCAAAATACTTATTACACCACAAATTTTGGTGCTACAATATTAGGGGGTAAGGAGGAAAGACAGAATTTATCTCATTTTCATCTTGGTTTGAAATCTGAATTTACCTTCTCAGAAAAAAAAGGTCAACCCAAACATGAATTGGGAGGGTCAGAATTATTGGCCAAAAATTAGTACAAAATCTTTGGGTCCATAATACAAATAAGATGGAAGAAACACACAAATATAATAAGGATATTAATACACCACTGACCATGAATGGGTAACATAGTACCTAATTCCTAATAAACCAGAGGGAGAAATTTCTTGCTTTTTTGTCTGGTGATATGGTATAGATTGAGATTTTGTTCTTATTTTTTCATCATACAAATAAATATACCATTCATTTCGTTTAAACCTCTGGCTTCATGGTTATCTAGTTATCAACAACTACATAAAGGAAAGTGAATTCAAAGTCTGGCTTTAAAAGAATGAAAAAATTGTACCAAATCTTCAATCTAAAAGTATTTTTGCGCATACCTGATGTTTCTGAATTGGCTTTAATAACAGTGTTCTGTCATACCTTTGCACAACCCAAGTTTTCACTAAATGAAATCCCTACCCTAAATTACTTCTATTGTTTAAAAATAAATGCTAATCTTGAAGAAAGAAGACTCAAATAAAAATGAAGCATCACCTGGAGTTGTTTATATGGTTCATTTCTTTCTTTATTATATGATCTAAACCCATTATTCAGCAATACAGCTATATAAAATTCAGTCAAAATCAATTCTTGCATAAGAAATAACAAACACGTTGACTACCTAAATGCATAGCTATGTAATTGCTCATCATATTGTCCAACAGACTGGGAATCATTCAAAGATATGTTCCATGTATGGCAATTATGAAAAGAATAACTGAGCAGAAAAAAAGAAAAAGAAAAAATGACAATGCTTATATATCAACTTAGATACTAGCATTGTACACTTGATATACTATGAGCTTAGTATGTAATATTTTTGCAAATAATTATTGGACAAGGATACAAGTCAACAGGAAAAGAGTGTGACAAACGTATCATCAATATTGATTTAATGCACTTGAAATAGAGATTGGTTTTTACATCAACAAGGAACTTCCTTTTGAAATTGTTGTGTCAGTAAGAGATAGAATCTAACAAAATGCATGCATGTACTATAAGCAAGGTGATCAGGTGAAGAGTGAATTTTGTGCCATTTGAAGAAAAAACATTATGGGCAGAAGGAAAAAAAGAAAATGCAGAACACAAAGCAACATGAAAAGAAATTTGATATAAAAGAAAAACAGGAGAGCAGACAACAGAGCAAGACAGAAGATCATCATCATCATCATCATTCCACAAACCAAATGGGGAGGGGGAGCCAACAACAATAAAGATAACAACAACAACACCAATATATGAACAAATGAATAATTGCATGTAGCATCATCAGTAAGTAATGCAGTAAATGAAGAGTCATTTACAGTGACCCAATGATGTGCTTGGCTGGAGACTAAGTTACTGACCCCGCTCCCTTCTGCCCCCGCTGTTTTCTTGTTTCACTGACTCTCGGTGTTAACCATCTGTCAATCATAAAAGGAAGAGCAATTAGTTACAAGCAAAACAAAGCCAACTGATTTATATATATATACACACACACACACACACACACACACAATATCCACATAAAAACAGTAGTTTTGCATATACACGGTCTCAAGATTAAGTACAAAAACAAAATATTGGCAATAACAATTATTATTAAGTTAAACTGCAAAGTGATTTTTAACCCCTCCCACAAAAAACAAAAACAAAACAAGTATACAGCAATACTATATTCAGAAGAGAAGACAATTTACCTCCACCTGCTTAGGATGACTTTAAAAGTACTGCTTTTCATTGGATTTCCTCAAACCAAAGATATTAGTGCATTGAGAATTTCACGAGTATACAGACTCATGGCTATTGGCACAGTGCAATAATTTCTTTTTTCAAATTCTTATGGTGTTTGAATGTTGTATCAGAAGATGTATTATGAAATACCAATGCGCAAATTCGAGTTATTAAGAGTTGTGTGTAGATGTGGTCACATAAGTTTAGAGAAACAGGTCTTATGTATGGAATTAAGATAGTTTTTCTTTTCGAAGTTGATGGAAATTAATCAAATATACATAAGGAGAAAAAGTTAAACTGAGGTAGCTAAAATAACCTAATTAAGATTATCAAATAAAATTGAAAATATTTTTCAAGTTCAGCAATTGGAAAAAAATTTGTTTTCAATACCTCTGCATTTCAGAAAATATGCCATTAAGGGTCTTATTAGAATACCCGTTTTTATATTTATTCACAATTTGTCTGATGCCATTCTTCACATAAAGGTTAATCCTTGTATTGTTGAATTATCAAAGGAAGCAACTAAAATCATTAGGAATATACAGCCAATAAACTCAAGATGCGTATATGCCGAAGGATAAGATGATTGGTTTAAAAGGATATTTGTAGGACTACTGCTCACTACAAATCATCTTAGCCCCATATCAAGCTTCAGTGGATGGACTCCTAGTCATAATACCAACATATTGGACAGTATAATATTGGTATAATCTTTTTGAAAATCTTTTTATTAGGTCGTCTTACATACCAGTGTATATGGTACTTGTTGCATATGAAGAATTTAGAGCCAAATTTTAAGCAAAAGTCGTTAAGGCAAAGAGATGACCTACAAGGAAATATCAAATGAAAAATATGCTCTATCTCTTAGTTTACCAGTAAGAAAATATCTGCAGGATGAATAAATTATATTATGGTATTGTGACGAGAGAATGAAGTACAGATGCAAAGAAGTTGACATAGAAATGACGGCAAAGTGACACCTTGGTAGATGTGGTCAGAGGTAATCGTCCCAAGATAACACACGAACCAATTGTTCTATTGAAAATTCAAGATGCAAATTTCAAAACTTATATTTTACATGCACAATTATGTGTAGAGACAGTTTGAGTAGAAAAAAAAAAACAAAAAAAATCTTTAGTTTTTCAATCTCGGACACGCAAGTTTTGAAAGAAACTATTTCTAAAATTGCAGTTAGTGAGCAGTACTTGTTTCTAGAAAGAAAGGTGAACCGTTACAATTAATGAGAGTGACGTCAGAGCCTTTTTTCGTTAGTCATAAAATGAAGCCATAACACAGATTCCGAGATCATTTTTGCATTTGAATCTACGGCTAATATAATTAAAAAATATCTCGATAAAGGAAAAAATATTCTCAAATTCGACTATGGAAAAAGCTAAATGAAGTACACTGAAAAGTATAAAAGCAGAAAGGCAAAAATATGAATCCGAAAAGATCTGGTGTGAGATCTGAAAATATATCAGGGGCAGTAAGTCATGATGGAATAAAAATTCTGACAATGTCTGATAAAATGATATCTTTGGAAATAACTTGACTGAAAGGAACTTGAAACAAATGGGGTGTGTGAAAAGGTTGAATTCCGGTTGATTTTAAAATAAATATAAAGCGATGTCTAGATGATGGAGTGACAGTGTCTTTACCGTGTTGCTGGTAAACCAAGAGGCGTTAGCTTTTTAAAAGTTTCAAAGACAAATGCAATGGAGGGCTTACCAGTGAACATTGCAATGAGGAAGGCGTATACAGGATCAGTTATTCACTACTTTTACTTGAACGAAAAGAAAACCCACAAAATAAACTCTATAGCTTATGAGCATATCCAAATATATGAAGAAAGCTAAAAATATACAGATAAAATATCATTTTATATTCTTCGAACTGTTTGGACTTAAAAAAAAAAATTAACAAATTTCTGATGAGCAAGGAAAGGAAAAATTTGTTAAAAACGTAACTGATTTGACCTCTTTAACAGTCTATATGCACTTTGAAGGGAATGGAGAAAACTATGAAAATACAATTAGGGTTATTTTTCTAAAAAATGTTGCGGTGTGTAATAGAAATATACAGTAGAGACAGATAGTTCTTGCTTTTCATCAGGGCTGAGAATTTATCTGCGTAATTGACTAGAATACAATATCTTATTGTGGTCATTTTGCTCACTCTCATTTCGCCCATTTTCCATTTTAAAGCAAATAAGAACACCAACCGATACAATGCAAGTAAGAAGTACCTGAGACATCATTACAGTGCTTAAAAATATAAAGTAACTCGCTGCAGTTGCAATACGCAAAACGTGCAAATTGTATTTGTAAAGTTATATTTCCTTTGGTGGCAGGATAACACGAATCGGGGACAGGGAGTGTTATCCTTCTGAATCTACAGAAGAGTTTCAAATTAGTAGATCAGTAAACTGAAAATGGAGTAGCGGCAGAAATCGTCGAAACAAAACTGTCTAATGAAGACATTTATTCGGTCAGTTGATTTTTATCATCCAAGTACATTACGAATGAAAGAAATTTTACATCGAATGAATACAAATAAATCTGGATTTGATAAAAAGCAGCAGATGACAAATTTTTTACATGGACACACAGAAGAAATAGATACAGGGTTTGATAAGCTCTATAGATTTTTTTTTTTTCACTTCCTGAGAAAATAGAGAAGATTTACTAGCTCACGTCATTTGCGTTTATTGTGTTACCTAACAGGAATAAAGTGTCAGAACCGAAAAATAAACAGAGGAAACAAAAAAGATCTTTTTTTCAAAAACCCATTTCTTAAAAGTTTAAATGAAAAATTGAAGACTAAATTATAAGGAACATAAGCATTACCTCTTAGCACTTGTGTGTGTGCGTGTGTACATGTGTGTGAGTGTGCGCGCACTGTCTCTGCATAGCAATGGTCATTGGTCACAGATCATGCCAGACTGTCATCCAAGCTTCGTGGAAAGGAAACACCCCAGGGTGACATGCCAAATTGACACAGATAATTCAATCGGAGAAAAGTGACCAACGGTCAAAGCTATGACCTTCAAAAATTTGGGAAGTAGAAAACCTTTTCTTGCCGCCGAGTGCAGCCACTCGCTTGCCAAACTGTGCAGTAGACGAGCCAATCAGACACGGCAGAACAACAGCAAGTCGCAGATGCAGTTTTATGCACCCTTCGACAGTCTCAAACAAGCGAGGGAGAGAGCGAAAGAGAGCAAGCAAGCTAGCAAGCAGAGAGAGATGGCTAGTTAACTAGTATGCCTAGTTAAAGTAGTAGACATGCGCGTGTGTGCCTTCATTTTAACAGACATACATTGCATTAAAATGCAACAAAATGTTCCCTACTTCGCGTTTCAGTACCAAAAATCTTATAGCCATACATCAAGCACGTCTCTGGATGAACTTCAAATATTAAAGGAAGAGAACATAAATGAATAAATTAATAAATAAAATATGTAAGCTAGTAACATTCAAATAATTTCCAGTTAAGATAGTCCCTAAGGAAAGTTCTAGAATGATGTGTTGTAAGGCTTAGATCAAAGATGTTTGTGGATTGAAAATATGGACAGCAATAACACATGGTGTTACAAAAATAACAAGATTTTAAGGAAATATTTGAAATGTTGAATCATGTCAAGCAAGAAAAAAAAAAAAAAAAAAAGAAGAAAAGATCTAAGGAAGAAGCAACAAGAAAAATATATAATGTATGCGCAAAGGGAATAAAACAGTTGAGAGTGCGCAGCTTGCAAAAGAGAAAAACAAGACAAAGGAGAAACGCAAGGGCATTTGGGGGCTTTTTAAATTTCTATTAAGACATTTTATATACAAGATTGGTAATTAGAGATATTAAGAATATTACTGGCAATAACGGATTTGGACCAATGACGTAAAAATTAAAAAGTTTATATTGTCTATCTGGGGGGAAAAAAAAGCTTTTCAGTTATCTGAATGAAACTGCCTAAGTAAAAACCAAGATCACAGCTACAACTAATATCATTCTACCTTATAACATTTTATCGTCTGTGATGAGTTATCATCTTGTGGTCAGTATGATTAAAGTCACTAGCTTGTGCTGCTTGGACCAGCTACTTTGGCGTCATGACAGAAGTGTATATACTAAGTGAATTGTCACTCTTTGTTCTAGACACTCTTTGAAAAATAACTAGGAATGAGATATACAAAATGAAAAAAAAAGAGAAGCAGAGTCTTTACCAATTTAAGAGTGGCTTGAAAGGATGGTCAGTTACTGGGCAGGGACAGACAGACAGACAGAAGAGGGTAGGGAGAGACAAGGTTTTAGCGACCTGAAGTGGTCTGCTAAAAAATAAAAAGCGTGCACATAATGGCGGCATAAAAATGTGGATATATTGCTGCAGCAGGAGTTGTGCTGCTTGTGGCTTTCTCAAACTGCGCACATGAAGCACTCTGTTTGCACACATATACACAACGCAGAAAAAACAACTTGGCTTGTTAGACAGATTTGAGAAATACATTCAATCCATCCCCTCCTTAAAAAAGGTTGACTAAAAATAAACTCCTTTAGAGATAACCTGGGTATAGATATTCACAACCTGCAACACTCAGACAGACTTGACACATGCAGTCGAGAGAACAAGTCTACAGTATCAATTGGAGAGAAAGAGAGATTTCAAAGATTGAAAGATATGAGTATACATGTGTGAAACTACACTAGAGGAATGACAACAATAATCACATATTAACAGTAAGTTGAAAATTTTCGATCCTCCATTTTTAAACAAAATGAAAATCAAATAAAACCTTGAGTGGATGCGTGTAGTGGTAGGCTAGTCAAAAATTCATCCTGTAATACTTACAATTGGTGCGCTTCCTTGTTGGGGAGCCCCTAGGGCGAAGTAAAGCATGGGGTACACAGTGTTGACCTAAGGCCCTCCTTTGCCAAACAACAGTTCCCATCCTGCCGAGGAACATCCACTGCACAGCAAATACTCTATAGAGATACAATCACTAATAAAACCGCTTACAAATCTCTAGACAAACACACACAGACAAATGTGTGTGCATGCGTGTCTATGTTGGTATGTGCATGTACAGGTTAGGATTTGTAGGCAGCCACAGTTGCGCACACATGCATTTTCTTGGGTATACATGAGTACCTAGTAATATAGCCATAAAATAGATAAGGATGTTTATACATAAAAAGTCGAGTGTGAATCTACACAGTTACGAAAGAAAAATAGTATTTGAAGAAAAAAATTTAAAGGAGAGAACAAGAATGGAAGGCACACATACACGCAGACAGGGTAAACCAGAACAGAAGAAGCAAGCAGCATTTCCCTCCCTTTCTTTCTTTCTCTCTCTCTCTCTCTCTCTCAAACCTGTGTTTAACTTTGTGTTTTTCTCTAGCCAAGCATAGAGTAAATGGCAGCAATTCTATAACGTTGGCTGTAGATGATGTAAGGATACAGAGCAGTGGTGATGGTGGTAACTTACACGATGATAAATAAACAAACAAATAACTATAAATACAGAGAGAGAGACAGACAGAGAAAGAGAGAGAGAATTTATCTCACCCTCTACCTTCACCTCTAAATACTTCTCCAATCAATTGCAGTCTCTGTCTCTCTCTCTGCTGCTGCTGTTATGTACTTAATCAGCCTCAATATGGTCATGTGACTAACAGGATATTTTAACTAGGTCAACCACCTGGTTAAGATTGGCATCTTGAAAAAATTTCAGAGCTTATTTTACTTAAAGAGAGAGTAGATAATGTAACATGGGTGCAATATGGCTGCAGCGACAGGCAGAATATGCATATACACAGCTAGACGGTTGCCTTCCTTGATTGTGTGTCCGTGTGTGAGCATACACATATGTGCACATGCGCTGTGGTGCTTGCCAGCCTGTGAGTTGCAACTAAAACCCAACTCTTGCATCACAGCATTCAGGCCCCAGACAGTCGGTTGTTGACTAGCCACTTGAGGGTAGGGGCTACCTCACAGCAATTTAATTATATATACATTCAGCAAGAGGAGTAATTGTCTTATTTTACTGATTAAGATAAGACATTTTTTAAAAGACAAAAAATATGTCAATCAATTTCAGTGATAAGAAAAGAAGCAAAGCTAAACTGTAGGTGACATTTTTATAACTGGATGTCTATAATATTAAAAGCTTGGGAACTGCACTGTCATAAAATTTCATTAGTGAATTAGTGATAATTCGTTAGATATGCAGTTTTTGTTCTATCATTCTGAATAGCCTAAATAGAACAAATTTAAATGGAAAAGATTTCTTAAGAGTAGAAAGAAAGGAACTTTGAAACAAAAGAAAGAGATTCTATTTGCTTCTGAATAATTGCAACAAGGGAATTTAGCACAGACGACAAACAAATAAACCTGTCTTTTCCTGTTTTATTTGTCTCCTCATTTTTATATTGAACCCTCATCCACCAAAAAGATAAGTAACCATAAAAAAGTTAACTCAGAAACTTACTTAGAACTGAGTAACAAAAAGTAAACTTGAAAGAAAAACTAAAATACTCTTAAACAAATAAAGAAGAGCAAAACAGTAATAAATATGTGAAAGTGATGCTGGAATGAAAGGTAATTCCTATTGCCACACACACACACACAGTGAAAGAGAGAGACTTGAAAAGTGCGAGTTCAGTCATAATATCTTGTCTAGTGACCCTCGCCAAAGCATGTGACAAAGTAATCCGAAACATAGGCAGCCGAAGTAATGTAGAGCAGTTCAAGTGTTTGAAGGTGGAATGTTAGGTAATCACTGGAAGGTTAGCCGACTAAGACTACAATGTGCCAACTGTGAGCTTTGTTAGGTAACCAGAAAGAAAAAAAAAACCAAAAAAAAAAAAAAAAAACAAAAAAAAAAAAAAAAAAACACTCGCTCAGCTAGCCAGCCACCGCCCATTGCCTAATAAATATGTACAAGTTCTGAGATGGGGCAAAAGACATAAGGGATTTACAAAAGATAAAGATGAAAAAAAAAAAAAAAAAAAAATCCATTCACACTCCTTTTCTTCTTCCTCAAAGGTATACAAATGGAGCGGATATGAATGTGTCTGGAATGTTCATTTTTGGCTTACACACATGCACTTAGGTGGTGAGTGTATGCATGTGTACACACATCTACACATACACATCTGGGTAGAGATGAAAGAGGAAAAAAAAAAAAAAAAAAAAAAAAATCATTTTGTAATCACTAGTATATGGGCATGTGCATGCATGTGGTGTCTCCCCTGGCTTTAGCCCTACATGATCACTTTTTGCAGAGAGGATTCCTTCACAGTGGATGTCAGGTGTAAGAGAAATATAATCTTATCAGATTTGCCCTGTTATATAAAAGCATTCAGAACACTTCACTCTTTTCTCTCCACAGGCCTACCTCTTTTCCTCATCCCTTTTCACCACTTGATGAGGCAGCCACATATTAATCAGGGATAAATGTGCATGTGCACTCTATGGACATGTATAGTTAATCCATGTTAAGTGTAGTATGAAGCGGATGTAGACCAACTGCAAAAGAAACATTGTGCACGTTTGTATGCAGACATACATATCACCCTGTGCAGTACAGCTATGCTGGAAAGAGAGACGATGAAAGGATGAAGATATATCATGTCTATCTAATGGATACTGCAGATTTTTAAAGTCCCACATTGACCATAAGGGGAGAATTTTCCCTCTGTAGAAAAATCTCTTAGGATTGAGTTTTAAACCTCTCAGCTAATCACCAAGCAACACCCACAACTGGCAGAAAGGAGAGTAATACAATGAGAGAGAAAAAGAAGACTAGGTGAGTACATTGAGAGAGAGAGAGAGATAGAGAGAGGAGGAAAGAGAAATATCATCATAATCATCATGAGGGGTGGAAGTGACTGTACACTGGTATAGACATGAAGCACCACCACCACCACCACCACCATTGGCATACCCTAACCCCCACAGCCGTCGGTGGCCTGTCCGACTGCGTCTGCTACTGCTACCAACATGAGTGAGGCATTTGCTGTGAATGCAAGGTAACAAGAAACACAATACCCAACCTAAACCCAAACTGCAATGTTGAATTCAAAACAAGCAACTTCTCAAATACTTTCAACAAACCACTCCTCAGCCAAGGAAAGGCAATGGTGAGCAGACAATACTTTTGAAGAAAAAAAAGAAAAGAAAATACAGATTGTGAGATAGAGGGATGGAAAAAAGGAAAATAATTTAGAAAAAGAAAAATGTAATGAAAGAGAAATACTTATATTGTCAGAATGTGTGGTGGAGATTGAAAAGTGAATGTGAAAAACAAACTTTAAATAGTGAAATGATTGTTCACCAGTTGAGAGAGAGAAAAGAGCAAGTGGAATTTTTAAGTTGGTTAACAACTTTTACCAGACAGGCAGCACTAGCTGCGACTAATGTTAGTAAAGAGAAAAAGTGCAACGGAAATTTGAGGGGGAACAAGCGGAAAGTAGTAGGTGTCATGGGCTGGTAGACAAGTGTGTTAAAGCCTGTCTGCAAGAGAGAGTTGTCACTACTGCTGCTTCTTTCAGCCATTGTCAACTGCAAACATTAAAGAAGGAAAAAATAAAAACCATTGCGGGTGGGGAAATCATTTCAAAAAGTGGGCTCACCTTTTAAAAGGCAAGTAAATATAGGCAGTGCTGCACTCTCCAGTGTTGGAGATTCTATCAGCATATGCAATGGATTTTCATATACTCAAAAGAGTGAAAGAAGTAATGGAGGGTGAGAGATGAATGGAGAAGCAGAGAGAAATAGCTTCAAATAGAAGACAACAAAAGTTTGCAAGTAGATTTAGCAATGCAAAAAAGAAATGCCTGCTCAAGATGTTCCACTGGCAAAAGGTGGAGGATTTTGAAAAAGTTGACAGAGAATATATCTCTATAATAATAATAGTTTATATAATAGATCAACAATGAAGTTTTCGAAATAAGAGAAAGAAAGATGTCTTATGCTGGAAAATTTTATCTGTTTCTTTATCAACACAATTGTTCTCTAGTGGTATAAAAACGATAGACACACAAATTAATACCAACATCGAGCACTGATTTAAACAGGCTCTTGAAATGTATGGCTAATAATGATAATACTTGTAACATAAATTCACTGAACAATAAGCAAATTTTTTTTCCCATCCTTCCAGACAAGTATTACCCCCTACTTTAAAATTTTTTTTCAACACCTATGATCCTTTAGTTTGGCTCTATCAAACTGAAGAGGAATAAATTATTTTGTGAAGAATATTTTTGTTACTTTCCACTTCTTGGATTCCCATGAAAATAGAATTCACATGAAAGGTAGAGTGAGAAAACAAAACACATAAAAGATAATATCAAACAGAAATCTTACTCTATAAAAAGAATTTTCCGATAAGTTTTTCAAAATGATGAACTGAACTTCAACTTGAGTGAAAAGATTTAAACAAGTCTAGAATTATTTTATAGGAAAATTAGTCCTTATCTGTTAAGAAATTTGTTTACATAGAACTTTTGCAGACTGATCTGTGAAAGACAAGTCTGGAGGAAATTTTTTTTTCTTCCAAGCCCATACCATTTAAATTTCGCACATACTTGATCAGTTTCAAGACGCAAGTAGACTAATCATAATCTGTAATAGATACTTGGCTAACTATTTGATCACAAATATCAAAAGTATGATAATGAATTGCCTGCATTAGGCAAGGGGATAAAAAGAGAACAAAGTTCACTTTTTTATACTCGAAGATGAGCAGACTAAGAAGTCAGAAAAACCATAATCATTTACCTCCCATTTGAGTCAACAGAATAAATTGTTATTCAAATAGTGATGACTTTTGGTTTATCCCAAGTCTATTTGCTTGTGAGATTAGTAGGCATGTCAATAGGGAACTCTAAGTATTGATAATTGTAAATTCCATTATCTAAATTTAAGGACAAGCAAAAATCATTACCTTTAAACATTATTAATCACAAAAACATTTGGGGGGCACAAAAGCCAATTCTAATTCTATTGAAAATAAGATAAAATTTAAGAAGATGTTTAAATGTCTAAGGAATGAAAAATTCATGATCAGTCAGTTTAAAGACATTGAATGTTGACAAGAAGAGCCTTTTCTTCATACATCAAAAGTGAAATTTTGTTACATATTTACTTCTAATTTGGATGTGCATGTGTGCATGATATATCATTCTCTTTTTGTTTTTTCAGGTTATTTATAAAAACAACGAAACACTATGAATAAATACAAATCAACAATCTCTCTGTGATTTACATATCTCTAAAAAAAAGCTGATTAAATCAGGTTTGATCTATATGAATGGTAATAATTGGTGATGAAACTTCTATTAAGTATTCTACAGGAAAGAGAAAAGCCAAGAACAATCTCTGTAAGCATCTTCATACAAAAGAATTAATTAAAAACAATTCAAAACAAAGGTAATTTGCCATAAGAAATGTACTCTTGCTTATACTTAGTGACCATTTTTGTATCTAACCAAAAGAAGAATACTTATTCAAAAATTGAGAAGAAAAAATCTCATTAAAAAAATGTTAATACTTTAATACACAGAAAACAATGAATGGTTCATGCAAGGTAAGACAAGTTTGATTAATTTTGAAAAAAAAAAAAAATGTTATATGACATTGATATCCTTAACCAAATAGAACTAAATACTTAATACGCAAGATTAGATGTCTTTTTTAGTATATCTAAAAGAGTAATAGCAAGTAAGATTCACATCTAGATAGGTCTATAGCATGATCAAGAGGACATTACAATTTTTTTTTACAGCTAAGCAAAAATGTACAAAGAGAGACCCCAAATATTCTCAAAGCATATTTTGAATATCTGTTTTCCAGACACATACAAAAATAATGAAATGGAATCAGATTATTTGAAAGTTTGATAATATTTCAATGCAAGCATATATTTTTTCCTCAATGTCTTGTTCCAGCAGAGACATAGAAGAGAAGGATCTTCGGACAAAAAACTGAAACCAATTTCAGTGATTGGTCATGAATAGATATCAAAATTATCTTGTCATATGTAGTTGCATATCAAAAAATATTTTGACAGTTGAGGTTTAGCTTTATTATTCCATTCCAAACTAATTCCATAAGAACATGTAAGTATATAGCCACACATGTTCGTTACTAAAAATACAATAATATCTTTCTAATATGAAATAAATAAGCTGGAAATTCGATATCTAAATATTTTCAGAACTATACACTGAACACCTGTGCAAGCAAAGGATTTTCTATGATTCAAAGCTTGTAGAAGGTGACATTACATTACACAGGCATAACAGTCAATTCACATATATTTATATTTGAAAGAATATATGAAGAGGTATTGCAATCATAACAGGATTCAGTTAGTTTAAGTAAAACATTTTCTAGTGTTTCACTGAATCATTAAATAGGTCCTACATCTAAAAGTTAAGCTCTACATGTTAAATGAAAACCATTTACAAATAATTTAGGAGATACAAATTTTGCTACAGCATTACAGTAGCAATTTTTTACCATCCCCTCCGATTTCTTTGTCAGAATATATGCAAATTATGTCCCTGATTTGACATTTTAACAGTAAGAATAATGGCAATAATCCATCTCGAAAATATAGAGAAACCTCAATTATCCGAATGAGATGGGCAGTGAATATTTTGTTTGGATAAAAATGATCTGATCATAGAAAAAGGAAACCTTAGTGAACACAATTATGGGACCTTGAAATCTCAGTTGGAAATATTTTTGCATCCTAGTTCATGAGTGCTAAAAAACTGAAAATATGAATAAGAATTTCTTTACAGACTAGGGTTATATAAAATGTCTTAAAGCATATTTAAGAAAAATTACATCTTCTTGATAGATTTCAAACTGATCAATCATTTTTTTTCCCCTCATATAATTTTTATTGCACAAATGGAAATAAAAACAAAGATTTGTTTTAAAAAATTTGAAGTTTGAAGAGATATGCATTATTTAAAAACGTGTCATAAAATTTTTTACAGACTTTAGTGCTTTTGATATCATCAAAACAACATTTACATGCTTAATATAAAGTAGGTATTTTCAATATTTAATGAATCTAAATAAGATTGAATGTTGCCAGGTATTAGTCTAAATAAAGTTCATAAATTAAAAGGCATTACACTTGAATCTTGCACAGTCAAAGGTGAAAACACCAAACACAGATTTTGAGATAAACTTTTCTTTTCCTCTATTGTCCAAATTTTTTACAATGATTAATGCATAATAATCATTTTGATTATTAGGTTTCATCAATTATGAAGTGTGAGATAGAAATAAAATTTGAAAAATGATTGGGATTCTTAGATCCATAATCTAGTGTTAAGAGTTCTAAAAATATTATAGTCAACTACTGAAACTTGAAACTTCAAGTTCAGTTTCAGCATTGTACAAGTTACACCAAAATATTTGCCTGAGAAATGATTTTTATTTTAGCTGTTGATTCCAATCTATGTAACATATACTGGCTATAAAACAAATTCTAAACTCTGCTAAATAGTCTAGTCAAGGTTTAAAATAAGGCCGCTGGACTATATACATATATATATTACATATTTATACTTTTTTGTATTTGTTGTCAACATAAAGTATAATGAAATATAGTATGAAATTATATATAAAATCTAAAATGCTGTTACTGAAAATCTAAGATTAACATCATAAAATTTCTCTCTCTCTTACTTTTTTTTTTTTTTTTAAAAAGTAAAACCAACTTTCAGGATAGAAAGTTGATGAAATTTCAGGAACAACTTATTTAGATTTTAATGAACTCAAAAATAGTAATTTTTGGTGCCGAAAACAATTCAAAGTTGAATTCTATGCTATATACTTCATGAGAAACTTCTGCACAAGTCCAGAGAGGTTCCTTGCTCTCATATAACAATTTCAATAGATGTTGCCAATTTCCATAGCTTTTTTAACAAATGGAGATGTGGGGTGCCTGAACGGGTAGCAGCACAGAGGATGGATCTGGCATGCCGAGTTCAAACTCCTCATTATTAATTTGAAATTTTATAGTCATTTAAAAAAAAAAAATGATGTTCTTTGATCCCCACCTGCTAATTAATCTTCCTTTGATCTGAACTTGAAATTCACGTAGATTGAAAAGCTAGACAAATCAGTATGCAACAACATTTTTATGCTGTATTATACAGGTTTGTCTTTCTCTCTCACACACAGATCTTTTCAATACAACAATTTGATTATCATTGTTTAGTGAGAGAGATATGCAACAAAATAAAATCTAAAGAGGGACTAGAAGGATTGAACTAAGATCATCCTATTTAATATCTATAAATTCTATTTCCAACAGTTTATGCCAGTCAATTCTAAACTGATAAGCAATAATTTTATCTGGTTAAATTCCATGGCAAGATCAAAGAATTGATACAACTTACATAATGCAATAACATCCAAAATGATCAAGTGCACAGCTATAAAAAAAAAACCTGATTCAAAAGGTAAGCAGACTGAATAAAAAAAATCCATGCAATGAAAGAGAGCTTTAAGGATAGGAGTAATAACCTTTAAATAAATTATTAAGTTAAGTAATCTTTCTTACAAATAACAATCTAATATATTTTGTTTATATTGTCTCTCACTTTGAGAAGAATGATTAACATCAAAGATGGGAAGAGATGGAATTGTCAAGTACTTTTAAAAGAACTTGAAATCAGAATAAATAGCAACAAGAGAGAACGATGCATGTAATATTTTTGAATAATTTCCTTCACTGATGATATATCAGTATGAAAGTATACATGTATTTCATATATAGAAAGCTTCCATTTGATTTACTAAAAGCTCTAAAACTATTAGGTTATATTTCAATTAATTCACTGTAAACTTATTGACAATATTTTGCAATGGTTTTCGAAAACTGAAGAAAAATCTGGTGAAAACTTGTATCAATTTTTCCAATTGGGTGATAAAACTAAAGTCACTATACTAAGAAGCAAAAATACATTTCATCTGGTGTGATGAAGATGATAGATATAACTAAGTTTCTTTTTTCTCTTGTTCTATTTCACCTTCATATGCTGTATGAATAGATCATCAGATCAAAACAAAATGACCTACGAAGGTTTATGATGAAATACTCTAGTCAAGGATGATATTAAAAACATTAATAGAATATCAGAAATTTATAATTAATGCAATTCTTAAAATGTATCTATATTCATATTCATAAATGTTATTTCCACTGCTTCTCTAGCTTCATATGATACAATGACAATGCACTTGTATAATTTTGAAAGTCGCAAATAAATAATAATAATAATAATAATCATCATCATCATCAAACCAGGACAAGTTATTCATGTTACATATTCATGTATAGAAATAAAATTTGGCATTCATACAAAATACATAAGAACTCTTACATAAGATTCATTTGTAACATTGACAACAACAAGTGAATTCGCAAATGAGCATTCATACAGTCATATTCTGATATACTTGTTAGCTAACATTGTACAGCTTTGGGTGTCAGATTTTTTGAAAATTTTTAATTTTTCTTTATTAAGTATGCTTAACTTAAACCCGAGGCCACAAGCATGAGGCACCCACTAAAGATTGAACTCATTATTTATGTAGTTATGATCAGTGAGACCAGTTTGTTAACCATTACGCTATAACATGTTGCCTTAAGGATATGGGAGAGTATGGAATTTTAAATATTTGCTCAAGACCTATTAAGAAACTAAACAAATTGTTCATATATTATGACAGAAAAAGATTCACTACTTAAATTGATATACAGTGTTGAAAATCATATGTACTGGTTCAGTGGATGAGGCAGACAAGCAATACTGCAAGGTCGAATTGACTAGGAAGAATAACCGATAAGAGAAATCTCCCTCTCCTGAAATGGATATCAGAGTGAGAACAATCTACCCCCTTCGATTGAGTGAAGGGCTTGGTTTGTAATTCCAAGGTTACCATGTATGATAGACATCTGAAGAAGGCCAGAGAGTAAAATGGCTGAAACTTTGTAGCAATAATAACCAAGTTGATACACTAGTCCAAATAGATCAGTAATAATAATGATATAACATAGTATAATATATGTACGCCTGATGCAAAATAACCAAATTGAGAATAGCCATATACTTGCAGTGAATTGAAATATAATCCAGTGCAATGAAATGGAAAAGAAGAAAATAGAAAATCAAGAAATAATATTTAGGTTTTGCACTGAAATCAAGAGACAAAAATAGGATGTGTCAGAAGTATAATTATTTCGTAATAGCATTCTAAAGATTTTTTCATCAGAGACAAATGAGCATAAAGGTTTTTTTTTAATCTCTTGGCAACTTTTTATCACGTCGTTTTAAGCATTTAAAAACGGCTGCATCAAATGTAATCATTTGTGCACACGCACACACACACAGATGGGGGAGCAACATGCATTGCATGCAGTCCAAGACATTGAAAGTAATGAAACAACCCGTGTGCAAGCCAACCAACACTCATACCCCAATCGGAATACACCACATCATGTATCCAATTACTAGCCGGGTACATATGAATATTTACACAAATGATGACTTGAACTTCACATCTCTACTTCAACTCTCAACATGCTGTACATTTTCATACTGCCCACAAAAGGGAGACAAATTCAATGGCTTTCTTGATCTCCTATTAGCTTCATGCATATATGTGAAGAACGAGAGAAAGAAAGGAATGAATATATGTGTGTGTGTGTGTATATATATATATATATATATATATATATATATATATATATATAAAAGAGAGAAAGAGTATGATATAAATATACTAGAAATATTTTCAACGAATCTTTTAACCCAAAATTTGGAGAAAAAAAAAAAGAAAGAGAGGAGCCATGGTGCATATACTATTTTGTAAGATTGAAAATGATGACTTTAAAAATTTTTTGCTACGATCGAACAATAAAATGCTTGTAAAAGAATACTAGGATCATAATATTAGTCATAATAATACATCAAAATATAGGTGTTATACTACCACTACTGCTACTACAGTATTTCTAAATGCAATGAATAAGATTCATTAAATTCAACATAATTTATGACAGAGAAATATAAGATATTGTTTTCTTTGCAACTATATCTATGTCATTTTTCCAGATAGACTCAATCTAAATATACTTAAAAAAAGGAAAAAAGTAGAAGATCCAATGTGTGTATTAAAGAAATGTAATAATTTTCTTTCATTCTTGACTTAAGCAACTATAAACTATAACATTTATATTTATCATCTGCTACAATTGAATGCAGAGTGAACTAAACTTTAAAAATAATACTCTATTCTAGGAATGGCATTTGAAGGTTGGGAGTGTAAAACTAAAAAGCTTAGAACCAGACAGTTTCCACACACTCATTAAAGCGTTTGATTCAAAACAGCCCCCCCCACCAATTTTAAACATCAAAAAGGGTTTCTTTACTAACCAATAGACAAACAGGCTTCTCAATTTTTTTCAACAGAGAAATGGTACTACACTTTAATCTGAGGTAATCACAAGTGAAAAAAGCTGAAAATTTTTTTGCATTGTAATTATTAGGCAAATTCAGGTTTTGACTGAATCTTTTTATTTCAGAGTTCATTTTGTTCATTATCAATATTTGTTTATATCAAATATAGATCAAGCTGGATGAATTTAACAAAAAGGGTATAGTCCAGGAAACCCAAAATACTATGGCTACAATTAGCAGTGATGAAAATGCTTAAAAATCTCACAAAGTGAATAGAAAACCGTTATAAGAAACCATACTAGTGTGTCAAATTGTACTTTATTTCAATAAGCTTCAAAAAGGAAGTTCCTTTTTCTTGACAAGGTCAAGTGTGCAGACATAAGAAAGGTCAGAGATAATCATCAATTTTCAGGGTCAAAAATAATGTTAAAATTTTTTGTTACATTAGAAATCTTTTTATACACATCAAACAATGAAAATTCAATGCTTTTTGTATACAAACTTTCAGAAGCACCTCAGACACATGGAAAAAATTCAGTATGTATAATCCGATGCTAAAACATTATTGTCTCTAAATATCTATCATAGCTGAGGAGTATTTGTAAAGTAGCAAGTTAACAATTATATGATGACATAATGACAAGACACTATGAAGGCACAAACAAACTGAAAATTTATATTGTAAATTATAAGTGGGTTTAACATTTAGAGGATACAAGGCCATACATATGGTTATTTCTTGGATTAAGTACTTTTCAAATTCATGATTAAATTTGTTTGATACTTGGCCAGTCTAGCTTGAGATCATAGATAATCAAAATAGGGTTTAACAAGATAACTTGTTTATTTTAATGATACAGTTTGATACATTATTCTGCCCAATTCATTTTGATTAACTAAGAAGAGTATTTGAAGTATCTGAAGCTTAAAAGTTTAGATAAAGGTGGGAAAATCTAGACCTGTTTCTAGACTCTCATGTCTCCATGAAGAAATAATTCACTTTCAAATGAAACATCTAAAAAAAATTTCTAAAAAATACATGTAAAATGAAGCAGATTTTCAGATACTTAATATACACCAGAAAATGCCATAAGTGTAAAAAACATTTATTATGAAAGGTTTTAACCAATTTCTGTCTACTTCTGATCTGGGTTGAAGACAAAGGTGTGTTGATGATGAAGGACTGCTACTATATCCTATGTTATCAATCGGATCATACAGACAAATTCTAAAATAGTGTTATGCAACTAATAATTCAGTTGCCATAAACAGCAATATCTATTCTCTATATAGAGCATTACTCTATTTGAAATCTTTCCCTACCCACAAAGTGACCATCAGCTACAAAAATATGTATCATAAATTTTGAATTAATTCTAGTTAAAAAGGTCACTTTTTTTTCAACTAATGAAAATTGATATTTCAAAATAATCAACTGGGAAGGTGGTGATATAAAACCCAAGGCAGAATGAGACGACAAGTTTGATTAGGCACAAGTTTTGTTTCTGCAATTACTTAAAAACATAATTTTTGAATTGGGACAGAATAAAATATCAAACTGCATCATTAAAATAAACAAGTTCTCTCTATCTATCTTTTGATAAATCTTATTTCAAACTTTTGTGGTTGACCTCCACCATCCTTAACATGAGTAAGAAATCACACAGCAAAATTTGTTTTTGTAACTCAAGTGCTATAATTGATTAATGTTACAAAAAGTTATTAAGGTAAATTTTTACCATAGATTACTATTATTCCAACAAATACAATAAAATATTTATTGCTACCAAACATGAACATGTAGATTAAGTCTGAAACAATATCACATTGGCAAAATAATACTAACAAATAGAATAGAGAGATTATAAACTTTGACCTACATGCAACACAATGTGTACAATGATAAAGTCAAAGAGTATTTTGATTTTTTTCTTTCATTTGCTCCCTGCAGCAAAAATCATTATGAATCATTTCTCAAATGATAACAAAACATGAATCAATTTATTGTATTCGTCTATTGCTTTGTTCACTGATTATGTAATTGTACCATGGCCCAATGGTGTACAGGTGCATATATATCGGCTCGTTGTTGTGCATGCCCTCATGTGAGTAGGCATCTCACGAATAGGTACATGATTTTCTGCTACAAGATCAATTATGGAGAAGCACCAAGGAAGCATTTGCTCATATGGTAATAATTATATTTAGTCAAATACCATTCTTCTATAATCATTTTATAGATAGAGATAGATGGATCACATACTCTTGACCAACAAATGTAGATACACACAAAGCATGCAGAAGTGAGCAGTTGATCATGCATACACTTCAAAACTGGATCCAGCTACACAACTTTCCTTTTTATCTTTATGTGTGTATAAATAGGTATACATAGGCATATCACTGTGTCCATAGCTAAATGACAAAAAAAAGAATTAACTTTAAGCAAAAATATTCATTTTTCAACATAATTTCCTTCTTTGACAATGCATTAATTCAGTGGTGAATATAAGTCATATAGATCAAACGTTATACAGTGAAATATCAAATATGATTCAACTAAGTACTTGTCAGGCTACGGATTTATTGATCCACCTTTGTATACCTATGATACAGATCAGCCCATACTTATTTAGCAGTACAACCAACACATTTTAATTCTTTTTTTTCCCCAGCAGTCCATCTACATTGTTGATGATAGAATGCAAAGCAACTGAAATCCTCCTCATCTTATAGAAAGCACTAATTATTATTTAAAATATACTTAGAAATATCATTAGGCAGCCAATAAAGTATTCCCACACAGTTATACACTTTGATGAGAATGTATACAGATATGTAGGGAATACATTGATCAATGGAATAGTTTTAGAACCCTAGAGTAGAATATACTACTTGTCTGCTTTTCTCTGGCATGCCAAAAGGGATATGGTGAACAATAACAATCTACATTATTCAATATTTGAAAAATCTTAGATTAAAAACCATGAAAATCTACAGAAGTAGAAGAAAAAACCTATCAGACATGATATGGCTACTACAGGCTTCATAAAACCAATTTTTCAAGCAGAATCTCTGAGGCTTTTTTAAGGGTGAAATTTACAAAAAGCTGAAATCTAAAATTTGAGAAATAAAGAATCACACTTTGGGAAAAAATTCATAATACTTATCACTATAACTTTCAATCGAAATCATCTATTATCAAATACATGGAAACACATACCACATCACTTCAAAACTAAATTCACTTGCTCTTACTGGTCAGTTGAGTATATGCAAGTCCATGGCGTTTGCGATATAGATAAATATACCGAAGGAAATATGAAATATTCCCAAACAATAAGACAATTTCCCAAAAGACTGATATTTCGAAAAATAAGTCACATATCGTCAAAATCAAATTCTTTTAATATAGATGATTTTCTAAATAAATCAAAAATCGATGAAGCAAATTTATCCCCCTCAACATCAAGGTCTCTCTTGAGAATTAAATGAACTGAATGATGCAATTAAGAAACATATATACACTATATTAGACATGAAATTTATTCTAAGTAAAGAATAATCTATGGGTGAGCGTATGAGAGAGAGAGAGAGAGAGAGAGAAAGTAGAGGGGATAGAAACCAGTGCTAGTAGGTAAATATGAATTATCTCCTTCCAGGTAAAGTTATCCAATGTATTTTATTTAAATTCCTTAATCAACTTGCTTGGTTCGAAAGTCTTAGTAATTAGCAGCTTTACCAAAGGATGATTGGGTCTTACAATTCAAGTTATCAACAATAAAATGGTATAAATATACATTACTCCTTCTAAGTTGAATTATCACTTACTATGGTAAAGTGTTCAATAATCAAAAATTAATGAAAGTGATTGGGAATTGATAAAATTGGACAATACTGATTCATGCAAACTAATTCAAATCCCACAATGGTTTTACTTCTTTATGGCAACTATTTTCACACAAAATCTAAAGAAAGTAGCAAACTATTTTTAAAGATAAAAAGGAAAGAATTGAGGGATTTTCACTTATGGTTTCAAAATTTTCCATCAATTTATTTCACTGGTGTTTGTTTTCATATTTAGCATGTGATCAGAATATATTGTTTAATAGATTTATTAGGTTAAATATGGATATAGTACTAAGTTTAATGATTTATAAATAAAACTGCCAAGATTTAACAGGACAGCATACAAGGGGAAAAAAGAAAAAAAAAGAAAAAAAAAAGGAAAAAATCTGGGAATATTTTCAAGAGTGCAGAACATTTTGTTTAATTCAAGTCATTTTGGGCTTTAATTCTAAAAATTATATGTTCTTACATGCATGAGGCAGAATGAAATTTGATAAAAACTAACATATACAACAATTTACCATAAGTGAAGCCATGATATAAATTATAGAATTGAATTAAGAACTAAAATAGGGACTACTTCAAGAACAAATTTTTGTTCACCAATCAAATTTTTTCAAACAAAAATAAATGCACAGAGCTTTAAAAGCTTTATAGAAAGAGTCATAGTCGAAAAAAAGAAAATGTGCATGATTTTCTGGTTCGTCACTTTTTCTTATAGTTTAACAACTATAAGGTTAATCAAACAATACTTTTTGAGCAAAAAAGTCTTTTTGATGCTAATTGAAGTCATGTATGAAAATGATTTATGAAATAGTCATAGCTAATAGAAAGGACTTTGAAGATAGACTGCAGTTTTCATTGTCCTGTCTGCCTGATTGGCTCTTGTATGTAGTAGGCGGGCTATTCTATCATTTAGCAGCTGCACAATGATACAAGCAAATGGTATGCACCTCCAATGCATGTGTGATTATCACATGGGTGCAGTGGCTACATATATGCAATATGGGTACAGTTGCATAGTCAGACCACTAGACTGAATATTTTTAGCTGTAGCTGACTCCTTTACTCTGAATAAAAAAGATTGATTCTGCATGTCAAATACAATATTGTTATCACTAGATAGCACGGAATAGTTAGCCACAAGGGCTGAAGATCTGCTCTATGCCAATTCAGTAGGAATTCGAACTATAACAAAAAATCTAAAAAAGGGCTATCCCCAGAGTAAAATATAAAATAATCATTCAGAATTTGCCTGACTTGTGGTTACTGCTCAAAACTGAGCTCACCGCCATAAGGTACCAGGTTTGGGGTTCCATGTAAAGGCCATGTTGATTGTGACTCATTATCTCTCCCTCTCAAAAAAAGAGTAAAACATGAAAATTACCGCAAATAAGGCTTTTTTTGGGAGCACCCAGCTCATACTTAGAATAATCAAGATTATATGAGAACCAACATTTATAGATGTAAAATATAGAACACCTAGAAGAACGAAATACTCTAGGAAACCAAAATGAAAGGGTTGTCAGTTTTGTTCTTGCAAGATTCATAACTTTACAACACTGAAGAGTAATTCTGGGTTCTCATGACGCTTACATTTTTGACGATTGCACCACAACTACCTCTATTAACAACTTCCCATTCTGAGCTGATGTTACTTAGGACACCAGGTGAAAGAGAAAAGGGAGGAAGGGAGGAAGAGAGAAACCAGCAAGTTAAAGATATACCAAAGTGTCAGTCCTGATATAGTGTGTGTGTGCGCACGCACATCTTTCTCTCAGACATTTACATTTTTGTTTTGTGCATTCAATGTTAGATAACTATGAAATAATGCTCGAGTAGTCACAGACATTGCATAATCAGTGACTAGGCTAGCCACCACAGTGGTAAGAGCTATTGGTAGTCCTGTCAGCTGAACGCTGTCTGTGTTCGCAGACAGTCAATGTCACACTACACAACCACAACCGATTTACGTGGGGTGAGGAGAGAAGGTAGGAAGAGAAAAGGAGAGGAGTTCTTATGTATGGGAATTGCAAACAGAAAACTCTCAGAAAAGAAATTACCATATGGAGAAAAATGTAATCTATTACAATTCAACAATACTGAAGATAATCTTCTTGAAAACGAGAGCTTATCTGAAGTAGAATTATTACATCTTTATTACACTTATTTTCTAAGGACATAATATTCTAAATGGTAAAAGACAGAGAGATGTAGAAAATATTAGATCCTTTTCTCTTTAAACGTTTTACTACTATAAAACAAAAAATATTTCACAATTGATGTTAATTTCTGTTTCAACATTATGCAACAAATTACTTGTTCACAGCTTGCTATAGCTAAAAAAAACTAATCATTTTAAAATTTCAATTTACTTTCAAGAGGAAATATTGAAGCAAAAGTCTCTTCAGGTTAATATGCTATGAAGAAATTTTACTGATATTGTGATTATTCGATTTTTTTTAGATTAGCATAATTGACTACTCTAAAATTTATCATTATACATTTATGATTTCATTTAATATTCCATTTGATAAAGAGAACCAAAAAATAGATAATTTTTCAATGTGACATAAAACTCTAGGTGCAGATGATTTAATTTCAAAAAACAATACATAATTTGGAATTTTTTTTATATATAAAATATAAAAATGTCTGTATAGTGTTAATTGAGAGTGTGTGCTGTACTCCAAGGTGTAGTTTTTAAATCTTTCTGAAGAGATAACAAAGCATTTAATATCAAAGAATCAATAAAAGCTAGTGATATAAAGGCGGCATATAATGAGAGCCTCCCATACTCATACATACAATGACCTGTCAGATGTAAACAGAAGATAATTTAATCACTTGACACTGTAGAGAGAAGAAAATTTTCCTCAGAAAAATGAGGTTAATGAACATAGTATATTAAATTCCGAGAGAATATTCGGCAACTGACACTATCATTTTGACATTCACTAACATAGGAGCTCTGGGAGAGGGGAGAGAGAGGGGGAGGGAATAACCGAGGTCTCCAGCAACAGAGTTAATCTGACAAACATTTAAAACACTTTTTTAACTAATGAAAAGCTTGAGTCTTGGAGGATTCTATAAGAACTCAAATATACAGATCAAAATAGAGATTATCAAAGTTTTGGTTCTAAATGAATGGAATTTAAATTATCATTTTAAATATGGTCTCATCATACATTGAATTGGAGCCAGCAATATAGGATGGTGCGATGATTTAGACAAGTTCAGGAAATATTGGTTCTGTGACACCCACGACTGAGAGGTCTGGCAGATCTTAGGGAAGGTCTATGTTCAAAAACAGACAGACATTAAAAGGCTGATGGTGAAGAAGGAATATGATTTTATAGCACAATGAACTTACATACGAGAAGAATGAAGGAAAATGTGGCCAATTCATTCATTTTTTTAAAAAGCATACCATCAAAATCAGACGGGTATTTTTCAAGTGATTTTTACAAGTTTGTGAGCAAGAGAAATATTTCCACATCCCAGTAAAGAAATACTTTCCTATCAATCACTAGAAATATCCTTTAAAGCAATGAAATAATTAGGTTCATGCAGATAGGGCTAACTACTGATAGTAAAATTGATATGAAATGAATGATTATATATATATATATATATATATAAAATCTTATGCACTTTCCAACTTACTATAACAACAAAATCATCAAAATTTTCATCAAAGTAAGCATATGATTTAAAAAATTTCATTGAATCTAAGACTTGACCAAAATCATATATTAATGTTAAAAAATGGACAATATATCAGTAGGAACATTATCAGTTAAGCCCTTTCAAATCTTTGTAAAAAATTGAGAATTAACAAACTATCAGAGATTTTTTTTCTCCAGAATTCTGCCAAATTTAATGTAAAGAAAAAGTGAAGGGCACATTTTCAGTTTATTAGAGAGAAGAATTAACAGAGGACTATGCTCAGCAGGTGTCCTGCATTAAAAGCATCATGACCACAAAGAACAAAATTTCAGCTTTAGAAATAGATACAATATTTTGTTCCTTGTACTCTTCATGATTTGTATGCATTAGAATTATTTGGATTAAAAATAAATAAATAAGTAAATGCAAAGTATGAGATCATGATATGTGCCTGATTTGTGTCTTTGGAAAGAGCAACCACATCTAGTGGCGATTATCAATATGAATATTACAAAGACAACTGGGATTATTCAAAGGACAAGTTGAATATCTCCAATCTCTCAAGGCTTAAGATCAACAGCATTGGATGAGTCAAAATATTGACCAATAATTCGATTTCACTTTAACATCACACTTACTGTCCAGGCGAGATTATGGCTGTAAAATGACAGTATTCTTTAGATGGGTAATCATCAGAATCTTGGGCGGTTTGAGAACATTTACTTTTTATAAGTTAACAATTAAAATGTCACGATTGAAAAATAAATAGTATATAAAATGAAGAAAGTAACCCCCTGTATGTGAAATGATGACATTTGGTATTTTCTGAAATAGAACAGACACTATATTTTATTCTCCTTAAATATTGTTTCAGTTAAAAAAAAAATGAATAGAAATAAATATCAAAAGGATTTTAAAAATTGCAGATTTGGCTGTAGGGAAATGAATGATTTAATCCAAATTAACAAGTTAACCAAAATGATAAATGATACCAACTTGAATAATTACTTGGGTTAAGACTAGAGAAAGATTTCATTATGATAGCTTGAGATGTCAACTGGAGCTAACTGAAGTTGAAACAAAGCTGACATAAACAAAAACAGAGTTCAAAAAGCACAAAATCTCTTGTCAAAAAATAAAGTGAAGCTCTGAAAAAGAGCAAATCCTAGCTTTTATCTGATTTTCATGCACCCAACTCATTAACAAACCTATACTATCAATTTTTATAGCTGTCTTCTGTCACACTTATACATAGCTGAGCAGATCTGTGATTAATTGCCATTCAAGTTGGTATCGGCAATATCTATGCATAATACTTTATTGTGTTTGAACACCATTTTCTACAGAAAGCTGGTTGACTTGCATTTCTACCATCCTCATTCCAAAGTTGCTATGTGTCCAGTAAATATATTGGCATTGTGCATTTAGAGGGAAAAATCTTCTGAAAGTTCAATCTTTCCCAAGTTGATAACTTTTTCTGATAAGTAAAAAAAATCATGACAACTATTAATTAATGGATGGCATCAAGGAGAATCGTAGGATTACATATTAGCTTTGATAAAGATAAAGTTATGCTGTTTCAAGGTACATACAAATGGGATCAATGAAATGAACAATCAAAACTTGAAGGATTGAGATCGTGATGAATGCTATATAACTTTACACAATATAGACATTGCATCTTTGATTTTCTTCAATTAACGTAGAAAGAAGAGCTTCTAATCATATCGAAGTTTTTATTTGCTTTTAAATTGCAGGTTAGCTTACTTTTTTGAATTATTTTGTCTGTGTTACAAGAGGAATTGAAGATCTACAAGATGTCTCTCAAAAATATGATCCAACTAATAATGAATACTGCCACTTGTGACAATTCTCCAAGTTACATACAGAGCCAATTTAATTATTGTAAATAATCTAATAATCAATATAGTGAAATCTCACAGAATGAAGAATGTTTTGAGAACCAGAATCACATTTGATTACTCCCATCTTTGGCTAAGTAATTTTCCACCAGGATCCAAATTTTATTATATTATTTGCACTAGATTGTCATGGAAGATTTTATGATTGAAGAAGTTCGTATCAGTTCTGTTCAGTACAATCTTTAAAAAATTCAAAATATTCATTATGATTCAATTCAAAGCAATTTATATGTACTTGGTAGAAACAATAAAAAGGAAGTTGGAATATTTTATGTGCACTATGTTAGGTATGCGAGAAGAATCTTTGCATCAATGGTTTAAAGACTTCCATTCTCTAAGTGATAAAAGTCTAAGACTACGCCATGAATCTTTTATACTTTAGTCCCCTTGGAAACCAGCACAAACATCTATTGTTTGCAGGAAATATTGTGCACCTGATACAAACACACTGTACAAGAGATGTGCATTGCATCTAAAACAGAGAACATCATCAAACATGCAAGCAAATCACCAACTGAGCAGTTTGAAGCTCTTGTCGGAAATAAACTGCACTGCAAATCCAGAACGTTGTCTGCATAATGATCAGAATCGCTTTTAAAATATAGTCAAGTTCCATGGTCTCCATAGGATTTAAATGCTGCCATATGTTTATGTTTATTAAAGCCCATAATGCAAATGTTTGGGTGTTTGTCTCTTCAGATTTGTTGTGTGTGCCTTACAGGGAATGTTTGAGGCTAGCTATTTTAATCATTGCCCAATTGCAAAATTTCACAATATCCATTCCTTCCAAATCTAAAGTCTTCAATTAATAATTATAGTAATTTGTAAACTTGATCTTGTAGTCTTGAATATTGTGAAATGTTTGCTGGAAAATAAGTAACATTGCATACCAAAGAACTAATTGAAGTATTAGCTCACAGTTGCAAAGGCAACCAGACTTCTTTCTATTTCTATACACTGATATTTTGATTACTTCAATCTCCAAACATCTTCAGGGGCTAGAGTTTGGGAGGGCAACTTACAAATCTTCATGAAGTGTATCATTTCTTACCTTGCCTGTCCAGTAATGATCCCTAAGTATATTTATGTTAGAAACATATGCATCAAGAAGTTTATTACATTTCATCTCGTTCTCAAATAGTAATAGTACATAAAAATAACCTAGAAATTCAAAATATATATGTTTCATATTTATTCTCTCTGAAAATGAGTGACATCTGTTTTGATATTCAAATTGATAATCCATAAATGAGCACATATCTTTATGATAAAATTGCATCCAAGGCAGCCAATTCCATTTTTAAAATTTTAAATGTGACAGCTTTATTGTATCAAAGAAATTTTTTTGTTAAAAAAAAAAAGAAAAAAAAAAAAAGTGAAGTATTAGCAGTTACAGCAAATACTACAATTAGTTCTCTGGTATGCAAGGTTCCTTATATTCCAAACATTTCTCGATATTTTAGACTACAAGATGAAATATTCAAATTACTAATTATTAATAGAGTTTTTCTTGGGTTGAAAAATAATGGAAAAAAAATGTGTAGAAGGAATTAAAGCCTCAATTAACATGTAGCTTATGGTTGTGGTTCTTCCAACAGCTAACCTCTTCCCAATGATAAAAGTAAAGATTATAAGATAAAATCAAAGGAATGGAAATGGTCACATGAAATAAAAGACACGGAAAATCAGTCTGAAAAGAACTGATGTAAAAACAGTTGGAAGAGAATTTGTTTTTTTTACTTGCCTAACTGGGATGTTTCAGTATAACTGGTCATTTTCAAATGATTTTCATTCAAGTCAAAACAGTAAATACTGCTATATTGATGTTGAAAGTATCAAAACTGAAAGTGACTTTGACAACATCTAAGAAACCAGTCGACTCAGTGTCAGAAGAAAGACTTCTCCGTCATATCACCCATCCCACCAGCCCCAGTACATAGTATGAAACGCCAACTGCATTTCTCTGTAGTAGTTTTCAGCAATGCATGTGCGCGCATGTACATGCATGCATAGCTCTTGTGAATGCACATGCATTATTACTATGCATTGGCTGCACACTGATCTAGGCATGGGTCTGAAACGTAAAAAGCAGCAGTAGTAATAATAGCAGCACATGCTTACATGTGCGTGTGTGCACGAGCACGAGTACACACAAAGCAGACATGCACATTCAATGGAAAGAACTAGACTATCTCTAGCCAGCAATGAACTCATGACTCACAGTTGCAAAGGCAACAGGATTTCTTTGCCAAAATTTCATCAATCATCATCAGGCTGGGATCCGATTTTATCCACATCTGCCATTCTCTCTTTCTCAAACATACATACAAATAACCAGACATAGGTGTACATATCTCTTTAATTGAACCAATAGTTTCAACACCAATGTATTTTTCATATTAGAAAAAAAGAAAGAAAAAAAAAAGAAAAGATCTTTATTCTCTTTCTGAAGCCAAGATCAATTTGGACTATCTAGAGGGCACTGCCTTTTGTCAACTGTTTTTTCTTCTGCTCATCAATATTTACTGGTACAAGCTTGATATAATTATCAACTGCGCCTATCAAACTAGAGATAAACTTTTGAAATAAACAAACTAGGCTCATTAAAATGAATTGCCATTTTTTCCCCATAAATCTTAATTAAAAATGCTGTATTAATATTGTTTCAGATGAATTTAACTACAACTTCACCCCTTACAATGCCGAGTACAAAGGATGGGAAAAAGCAGTTGGCAATGGTAACAAAAATATTTCAACTTGAGAAATTAAAAAAAAATGATAGCTAATAGATCACTCAATAAGTACACTCAAGTTTTACGTAAAAGATTCATGGTACAAGTTGAATTTCCATGAATAGGACTCAGCACATTTTAAAAATGAAACTTATTAGCTACTCTTATAATGGTACATTCTTCTCCTTCAGTCTTTTTCCTAAAGATACCCAGAACCAAGGTGTATTACTTCATTTCCTCTCACTGAAACACCTAACAGACACGCGTTTTCACCTTTGTCTGAAGATTTGAGTAGGAATCTCAACTTCAAAAACTTTAAATGTAACTTAAATTCATTTTTAAAATATTGTGACAAATTCTTGTGATGCAGATGAATATGCAAAATACCATTCAGATATTAGATAAAGCTAAAGATAGTATTTGTAAAGAATGCTACAAGAGAAAAAAAATATTCAAATTCTCTAAAACGGGTCAGCTGAGGATTGGTAGTGAGGAGCAGCAAGAGTATGAGGTAACATGATCAATAATAGTTTATATGCACTACAATCCACCACTGAGAGCCAGAGTCATAAAAGCAAAATTATACTTCTGTGATGATAAAATATGGAATTTGATGCAAACGACCAACATATAGAAGTGAACAGAAAAATGAAACCAAGAGAGCAGAAAATATTATTACAGG
The DNA here is from genome assembly GCA_963457665.1 of Thysanoteuthis rhombus. NCBI lineage: Eukaryota > Metazoa > Mollusca > Cephalopoda > Oegopsida > Thysanoteuthidae > Thysanoteuthis > Thysanoteuthis major. Next base: position 16,801,524 of record OY735214.1, on the reverse strand, counting down.
TAAGAATAGGTGAAATTGCCAGACATACAGCATCTACAATGTGCACCAATCTATTTAATAGAAACAAAGCTTTATGAAAGAACATCTGGAAAATTAAGAAGCTATAGGAAAAAACAGATACACAGGGTTATATGTATATGTAGTATTTGTAGCAATCCCAACAACTGATTCAAAAATACTGCATGAAGCCAGTGAGTAATGCAATCAACAGATGCCATTTTGGGAGGATGATGTAGTCTGGTTAAAAGTTGTGTTACCAACTGCGATAAGACAGAAGCACAAGAAAAGAACAATGTTCTCTTTATTTCAAGAGAGACATGGACAGCAAGCAATAGCAAGATGGTCAAGTAGTACAAATAAAATGAACAATAAGTGGATTTTTTCCTCAAGAGGCGGTTCAAAGTTGAAACAATCTAAGTATACCCAATGCCAAAAAGGTGGAGTGAACACCTAAATAACTGCTTTCTTAGAGTATAGTGAAGAGAAAGCAGATACTTTGAAAATAATATACTATTATTCTAGGGATACCAATACAGACTCCAAAACCAGATCACTGACCCAGAATTTAACCAACATTTTTTTTTATCAGAATGATGCCAATAAATCAATCAACCAGTATCTATGCAGAGGTTTGCTTTTTGAACTAATAAACTTCTCTTAAACTCTGAGTAAGTTTTCTTTAGCCTTTAGCCATATATACACAGATCAATGAAAGGGAAAGAGTTGCTAATTATCTCATTCATACAAAATCAGTTGGTTGAGTAACAAGAGGGGAAAGAGAGTAAGGAAGTTGCATTTTTTACAATAATAATCACCTGCTCATAGTTCTATGGCTAACATGTTACTCCCTTGAGCGGCAAATAGTTAGTTCTATTTTCATATGGGGCTCCAATATGTCCTTGCTGCATATTCTCATTCCATGTATAAAAGTAATAGACAAATGTTCGAAGAAAAATTCAGTTGTTGGTAATAGGAGGAAGAAGAAGAAAACCAGGGAGAAAAGAAAAGGAAGCAGATAGTGAACTCTTGTTTCCAGGAATTTGATAACTGAGGATGCAGCAAGGTAGCAGCACTTCAAATTTTTTTTAATTACTATCATTAATATTAATAAATGACATTAATAGATAATAATATTAATAAATAATAATAATAATTAATAATAATATTAATAAATAATAATAATAATTAATGATATTAATAAATGATAATTACAAATATAAATAGATATTGATAGATAATATTAAATGATAATAATATCAATAATGATAATATTAATAAATAATATTGATAAATGATGATAATATTAATAAATGATAATTATATTAATAGATAATATTAATAAATGATAATTAATAATAAATAATTGATGATGATGACGACAACCAACAAATTAAATGTAGGCTGGAGGATTGAGGAGAATGTTCTGTGAATGCTATAGTTACTATAATGACTTATGTAAAAGATATGAGCAATATAGCAACAGAAAAGCATTGTAGATAAAACTAAGTTTATCTATTAGTGAAGTAATGATTTGTTAGAAATTTCTAGAGAGAGAGAGAAATAGAATTGAGAGTCAGATTCTTCCTTCATTTCACTTACTTGCTTCAAGAACAGTATAAAGACGAGGTTCATCACTCAACTTGTGATTTGATACAGAATAACAAGCCTTGAAGCAAAATTATCAGAGAATTTTGGATAAAGAATGAAGCTAACTCCCAGATTCTTGGTTTCAAAGTATCATTGAAAAAGCCAGCTATCATTAAAAACTGATAACCAAAAATGTCACCAAAACAGTCAAAATAGGTTCCTTCACATTTTAAACTGGTTTGTCAATGTACGAATGTATGATGTTTACAGGCTGTGCTAATGGTCTGAAAATTTAAACATTTACTCCTCATCAAATATAGAAAAAATGTTCAACACTGTAGGTTTTTATGTAGGGAAGGTCAATTTACAATGTCAAAGTAACTTCTCGATTGATCACCCCCAACATGGCATGGTACCAAAAGAAGTTGGTCATGTGAAGATTCCATCAAGTGAACAAACCAGACCTGTTATTGCCATTGTCATCAGAAAATTACTGGACCCGATTGAAATTAATTTTTAACACAATGCCATAGCCAAGATTATATGCACAGACAATGCAAATGAAAAATGAACTATTATCAATATATTATCATTGAAAAGAATCCAAGTTCAAACATGTACTTGTTTAGGACAAAATAATAAACCCACACTGAGAAGAATTTCTTATATAAAACAATTTTTGATTTTCCAACTTCTTGCAAGTACACGCACTAATTTCATGCATTTTTTTT